>CM030361.1:153485285-154085285 GCA_017893485.1 Hemerocallis citrina
CCCTTACCCCGCACAACAACCGTCCACCAGTTGCTCCCTGACGCCGCCGTGCGTCAACGTGCGCCGCCTCCGCCGATCGACGCCCTCCCGCCATCGAGCCACGTCGGCCAGATTCCGTGGTTCCCCCTCACAGCCGACTGCCACCATTCATCTTGAAGCTAGTTGCTGCCATTGATGTTCTTTGAGTGCTGTGTTTTTTCACTGCTGGTCAAATCGGAGATCTACGCTGGTTTCTGCACATTCGGTATACTCTTTCCCTTATTAAATATTGTGTTTTACTGCCTTATCATCTAGTGTATTATCTAATTTGCCTGTCGACCACAAAATACTGAGATTGAGTGATCCACATGCTAGATTAGAGTACGAATCGGTATTGAACTTTTTACTTGCTAAAACACGTAGGGATTTACTATTGATTAAGGTTGAATTATTAATTGGGACTGTTACATTTGATTCAATTCTTGAAAACCCATCAAACCTGTTAACTGTTAACAATTTTCAACTTAGATCCGCACTTTCATGTTGGTAAAATTAACCCATTAAAATTCTTGGAAATTCTCTATTTTAGGGTTGGTTTTACATCATTTTGGTATCAGAGCGAAGGTTCTTAAAACCTTAGTTCTTGCATCGTAGGCATCATTTTTGCATTCATT
Organism: Hemerocallis citrina; assembly: GCA_017893485.1. Lineage (NCBI taxonomy): Eukaryota > Viridiplantae > Streptophyta > Magnoliopsida > Asparagales > Asphodelaceae > Hemerocallis > Hemerocallis citrina. The sequence goes on from CM030361.1 coordinate 153,485,939, forward strand.
TAGTATCGTGTAGTCTTTTATTTTATTTTATTTTATTTTTATTTTATTTTAGTTTAGTTCAGAATCATTTTTATAAAAAAATTAAAAAAAAAAGAAAAAAAAAGAAAAAAAAGACACACCCCATAGTTTCCACTTTTGGTGAATGCGTCTTCGCAGCACCATCACAGACCCTGAAGAGCCTTTCCTAGCCCTTCCCAATCACCCAATTAGGAACCCTAGACTTCCCAAACCTGAAATGGACAACCCTGATATCTCCGCTACCCTAGCTGCCATCCAAGCAACTCTTGCCAATATCAATCAGAGTCTTGCGAAAGTGGAGCTAAATCAAACCATTGTCCATGAGCTTCATGGCCATCGTCAGATCCCTCAAGGGAATGTTCATGACGATCGACGTCAAGAACGTGACCCTGACGAACATTATAAAAAGAACGTTAAGGCTGACGTTCCCCAGTTTGAAGGCCACATGGAACCCCAAGCTTACCTCGATTGGATCCGTACCATGGACCACTACTTTGTGTGGTTCGACATGAGCGAAGCCCTTAAAGTTAAATTTGCCACTATGAAATTAACGGGTAAAGCTCAACAACATTGGACCAATCTTGAACATACCCGCAGAGGCCGAGGCCTGGCACCCATAGCCACTTGGGAGGCCATGAAAGAGAAGCTCACTGAGAGGTATGTACCGTTATCGTTCCACACCCGATTGCTAGATTCGTGGAACCAATTGTATCAAGGAAGTAAATCCACCCAAAAATATGTTGATAAATTCGATGACTTCCTTATTCGGTACAATGCGTTAGGTAAAGAGAGTGAAGAACAAACTCTCTCTAGGTTCAGAGCTGGACTACGAGCTGACCTTAGGAACGAGCTAATCTATAGAAACGTGGACTCAATAGCGGCAGCCTACGCCCTAGTCCTCGACATAGATTCTCTTAAAGCTAGTTCTCATTCTAGGTCCAGCGACTCGAGAGATCATTCCTCTAGAATGACCTCTACTGACCCACCTAGACCTAAGCCTCCCTCTCAGCACCCCAAAAAATCTTACCCCAACAAACCTAATTCAAATATTAATTCACATAGAGATGAACATAAGGGTAAGAACACTGAAAGAGATTACAGTAAGATTGACCCTCTCACTAAGTGCTATAAATGTAAGGGCTATGGTCATGTAACGCCCCGAATCCCAAATACACTGAATTCGAGATATTCTACAGGATCTTTTCACTTTCTTTAGTACAATTTTACAGGGAAATTAAAACTTTTCATCATACATCAGAGATTACATCATAATTACATCTTTCTTTTGCACAGCGGAAGTAAAATACAACAATCAAATACAAGTACAACAGCATGATATAATCTTTAAGCATCCATCCTCTTTTAATCTTTAATAAGTCATTTACCTGCATGTAAGACTGTGGGTACGTCAGTTTATTCAACCGACGAACATTATACACGGCCATCCTCTCTATGCCGGAAATAGTATAACTTAACTTTTCATATTTAGCAAACACAAACTTTTCACATTCAAACTAAAGGGACTACCCTAGTGATGTCGTATTGTGATTGTGCACTTAATCCTTAATGCATTTATTTATGTTACATGACACTAATGCGTACTTGTTCGGATTCTATGCATCCCATACTACATAGGTCCGAGGGCAAGCCCTTATTCGTTCTTCATCTTTATAGGGTTCAATCCCCCGTTATGATTTAATCTACTACTGTAATTACGGTAAGTATCCTAGATGTTATCTGACCTACGAACTCATGTTTAGGCACTCTGGAGTAGTATCCTCACCCAGACGCATCATGGGAATTCCTGGGATACGCTCTCACCATAAACATGACACCACCCGTAGTCTTCAAACATCCCACGAGCGTCGCCACTGAGACGGTACTCTGGAACAGTATCCTCACCCAGACTCGTCATGGGAATTCCTGGGATACGCTCTCGCCGCTACCCAGGGCCCTCATACTCAATATTTTTCTCTTACTTTCATCACATCTTCACTATGCACTAGTCCTTAGTTTTATTAAAAATCATGAACAAAATTAATCTCTAGAGTTAGTCTCTCCATCAACCGGACTTATTCATTCATTTCCTCTTGACCAACCTCGGTCTAATTTCACTTTATTTCATTTCTCGATGCCGGGGAGACTTAGCTACTCTATTTCAAATTTCATTTCACAATCTTCAATTTATACAATTTCCATGTCGAGTTCTCAAACTCACATGTACATTCTCTTTCAATTCATGATTTCACTTTGTTCACTAGTCCATCATTACACAAAATTTGCATGTACTTATCAATTGTCACATCATGATAATTCTACATTACTAAACAATGTACACATTTCATGTTATTCCACAAGTGAGAACATACTTGCATCATGTCACACAACTACATCCCTTTTTTTACCAAATTAATACTTGAAGTTCCCATTCACTTCTTTTGTCAAATTATAATCACATAACAATAATCTATATAAACTCATATATCAATCTATACATTTTTAACTACAACCATAGTTAAATTCATTCAAATAATACTCAAATCATTTCTATAAAATTCCTTATATTTTTCTGAGAATTACCATATTTTTTTCACATTTTTTGGACATCTACAACTCCCAAAAAAAATATTTTTTATAAACGCGAAGGGTGAGAATCGAACCCAGTCGCAACAGGAAGAGAGCCAAGAGCACCCGCCGTATGGCCGAACTGTGCTAGCGATTAGTAAGGAGCGAATTAAGTATACATGGTTCGGTCGACAGTTATATATATATATATTCAGTTGGTAAAAAAAATGGTGAAGTCAGGGTTCGAACCGCACCGCTCAGAGAAGTAAACCGCAGTCAAAGACCGCCTGAGCCACTGGCTCGGGTTGTCACAAACCCAAACAAAAGTCCATATGTATTATTTTCGTACTGTTTTAAAAACAACTCGATGTTCACATAACCATAGTTTCTTATCGCTTTGGTAAAATTTACTGAAAACTTCCAGATTAATTTTCACTCATGTGAATTTCATACCAGTAAGATTAAAATAATTTTTTGTACTATAAAAATATATTTCTTCCCACAAATCAATGAATTACTCATTAAATCTACTATTTCTTTTATTTTCGACATTGAATAAACAATTAGTCTTCTAATCCCTTTTTCTTTCACAATTCTCTTATGATAATTCACTGTTATTAACCTATATTCACAACACATACATCTTTGGATTTATCCATACCCATATCAACAAAAGGATTTATTTAGTACATGAATATGTAAAACTCAAAAATACTAACTTTTGAGTAGTTCTACTTTGATGACAACAAAGCAATTTCATTGGTTCATCTATGTCACAAAATATACTACTACTCATCAATTAACATAATTACAACTCAAGCATTCAAGAAACTCTCTATTCAAATTTTAAAGTGTGCCATTTACTTAATCAATTTCATGCTTCAACCATACAATTAACAAGCAATTTAATGGAGATTTTCACACATCATACTAGCAATATTCCACCATCATTCAATTAAATTAATAATCATAGAAAATTCTACATATAATTTAATTTCATGCTAGAATTACACACAAGTTAATTACATCATTTCAATCCATTCATACACTAACTTTTCCATTAAAGTGTGCTCTTATTAGTATTTTTCATGTATAGTGTTGATAATAAAAACTAGCATGGACTCCTATATTAGAAATATGAAATGTTTTACCCACCTTGTATGGAGAGAAAACACAAAAAGCAACCAAGTCCTTGTAGATAAAAGCACCTCCTCCTAGCCAAAAGCACGCACAAGCTCCAAGCCAAACCTCCTAGCCAAAACCGAATGCTTCTTCTAGCCCAACCGAAAGCTTCCTTAGGTGATAGCCGGCCACTCCAAGCAAGCAAACCCACACAAATTCTCTATCTTTATATCTCACACCATCACTACAATACTATAACTTGGAAATATACTTTGCATATGAAAATTAGCCATGAGAGAGGGGGGGGGGGTATTTATACTAGGAAATGAGTGAGATGGAGGGCCAAGATTGCTTTGGTGGTTGTAGAATGAGGGGCTTAGATCAAAGTAGGAGTTAGAAAAACTACCCACAACTAAGAAACTACCTCCATGATCACCATGCTCAATTTTGAAAATCCCTCCAAAAGAATGAATCCCGGCCTCCTCTAGGGTGTGCATAGCACGTGTACGTGTAGTGCACGTGCATGCAACTAGGCCAAATTTTGTACATTTTAATTTTTTATAAAAAATAAATTAGTTAAAAAAAGGTCTTCTACATGACAAGTTTAATTAAAAGAGATTAGTTCATGGGCTTTCTTTTTGGGCCAAAATAGTTTATAAAAATAAATAGAATAAAATACATTTGGGTTTTTTAAGAAAAAAAGGGCTTTTCATTAAATTAAAATAAGGCTTTAAAGAAAGGCTTTTTGTACAAAATAATTTGAGAATACTTAATTAAATATTTATACACATCATTATAAAAATAATTCAACCCAAAATATTGCACGTGCACACTACGTGCAAAATAAATAATTTTTCATTAATTGAAAAATCAGGGTATTACAGCACTCCCTCCTTAGAATAGTTCCGTCCCCGGAATTACAATCAAGAGCGAGAAACAAAAATACAATACACACAACAAGCAAAAAGATACAAAAATACCATCAAGCAAAAAGCTCAGGATAGTCCTTCAACATCCTCTCCTCAGATTCCCAAGTAGCCTCTTCAACCAAGTGGTTTCTCCAGACTACCTTGACCATCGGTATCGTCTTATTCCTCAAGACTTTCTCTCGACGATCAGCAATCTCAACAGGAGACTTGATGTAATTCAGGTCTAACTGCAAACCTTCCGGCACTTCAGGGAAATGATGACTCGGATCTGGAATATAACCTCTCAGCATAGACACATGAAAGACATTGTGCACCTGAGACAACTCTTCCGGTAATTCAAGCCGGTAAGCAGTTTTTCCGATCCTTTTCAATATCTTATACGGGCCTATAAACCTCGGGGCTAACTTCCCGCCTTTGCCAAATCGAACCACACCTTTACTGGGCGATACCTTCAGAAAGACGAAGTCACCAACCTCAAACTCAAGGTCCCTTCTCCGATTGTCTGCATAGCTTTTCTGCCTGCTCTGAGCTTCCACCAACCTTTTCCTGATCAGATCAATCTTCTCAGAAGTCAGTTGCACAAGCTCAGGACCAAACAACTGACGCTTCCCAACTTCATACCAACAAACAGGAGTCCTGCACTTCCTACCATACAGAGCTTCGTACGACGCCATCCCGATGCTAGCCTGAAAACTGTTGTTGTAGGCAAATTCCACCAAAGGTAAATGCCTTTCCCAACTGCCTCCAAAGTCTAGTATACAACACCGAAGCATATCCTCAAGAATACGGTTGACTGTCTCGGTCTGCCCATCGGTTTGCGGATGAAAAGCAGTGCTGAAATCTCTCTTGGTACCCAAAGCTGTCTGAAGACTCCTCCAGAAATGCGAAGTAAACCGCGCATCTCGATCAGACACAATAGTTGACGGAACGCCATGAAGTCGGACAATCTCACCAACATACATCTCAGCCAACTTGTCCATCGAAGCAGTGAGTTTCATCGCCAAAAAGTGAGCGGACTTGGTAAGTCGATCGACTATAACCCAAATTGCATCATTGCCTTTAGAACTCTTAGGCAATCCCGTGATGAAATCCATACTGATGTTATCCCACTTCCATTCCGGAATAGGTAACGGCCGTAATAGACCTCCGGGTCTCTGATTTTCGGCTTTGACTTGCTGACAAACCTCACACTTCGCGACAAATTCAGCCACATCCCGCTTCAAACCTGACCACCAGAAATGCTGTTTGATGTCCTTGTACATCTTAGTACTCCCAGGATGTACCGACAAAAGAGTAGCATGCGCCTCCTGAAGAATACTCTCTTTCAGGTCCGCCTGATTTGGAACGCACAGCCTATCTCCGAACCACAGCACTCCATCCCTGATTTGAAATCCGGGCAACCTGCCAGCACCAACCTGCTCCTTCATCTCCAAGATATCAGCATCAACCTCCTGACTTGCAATGATCCTTGCATTCAAAGTAGGCTGAAGCCTCAACTGAGCCAAAGATGCTCCCAATCCTTGCAAGACAACCTCAATACCTGCTCAATCCAACTCCTCAATCAGATGCCTCTGAGTTGTAATCAAACTGGCCAAACTGCTCTTGCGACTAAGTGCATCAGCCATAACATTAGCCTTTCCAGGATGATACTTGATCTCAGGTCGCATGTCCTCGAGCACTTCCAACCATCTCCGCTGCCTCAGATTGAGATCCCTCTGCTGATATATATACTTCAAGCTCTTATGATCCGTGTACATATTCAACTTCTCACCGTACACGTAGTGCCTCCATTGCTTCAAAGCAAAGATAATCGCAGCCAACTCCAGATCATGAGTCGGATAATTTTTCTCATGCGGTCGTAGTTGTCTAGACCCATAAGCGATTACTCTTCCTTCTTGCATTAAGACACAACCAAGCCCCCGATGTGAAGCATCGCTATAAACATCATACTCAACACCAGCTCTAGGCAAAGCCAAAATAGGTGCAGTAGTCAGTCTATCTTTCAACTCCTGAAAACTCGCCTCACATTGCTCAGTCCACTTGAAGCTCACATTCTTCTTGGTCAGTCCAGTAAGCGGTACAACTATCTGAGCATAACCTTGAATGAATCTCCGATAATACCCAGTCATCCCAAGGAAACTTCTGACTTCCTTCACTGTAGTAGGCCTAGCCCAATCTCTCACTGCCTCTATCTTCTGAGGGTCAGTTGCCACTCCCTCCTTAGAAAGGATGTGACCTAGGAATGCCACTTCAGATTTCCAGAAATCACACTTGGATAACTTGGCATACAACTTCTGCTCTTCCAACTTCTGCAAAACTACTGCCAGATGCTCAGTGTGCTCCTCCTCAGTCTTGGAGTACACGAGAATATCATCGATAAACACCACGACGAAAGAATCAATAAACGGCCTCAGAACTCTGTTCATCAAGTCCATGAAGATTGCGGGTGCATTCGTCACTCCGAATGGCATAACTAAGAATTCGTAATGCCCATGCCGAGTTCTAAATGCAGTTTTGTGCACATCTTCAGCTTTCACTCGAACTTGGTGGTAACCTGATCGAAGTTCTATTTTGGAGAATACAGCTGCTCCTTGTAGACGATCGAACAAGTCATCAATTCGAGGAATCGGATACTTATTCTGAACAGTGACCTTATTCAGCTCTCGGTAATCGATGCACATTCTCATCGATCCATCCTTCTTCTTAACCAAAAGCACTGGTGCTCCCCAAGGTGACGCACTAGGTTGAATAAAGCCTTTCTCCAACAGTTCCTCAATCTGCCGTTTCACCTCATCCTGTTCCACTGGAGCCATCCTATACGGTGCCTTAGAAATGGGTGCACTTCCCGGTTGAACAGTGATGCTGAACTCTACATCACGATGCGGAGGTAACCCAGGAAAATCTTCCAAGAACACAGTCGGATAGTCCCGAACCACAGGAATCCCTTGCACTTCCACAGGAGTCTCTTCCTTGCGGATAGTTGCCACCAGCTTAGAACACTTCTGCTTCCCTTGGAACGTGACTTCAGGTCCACCTGGAGCCTTCACTGTCACCGTCTTGGTCTTACACTCGATGCTTGCACTGTACACCGACATCCAATCAATGCCAATGATAACATCGACTCCCAAGATGGTCAGCTCGATCAGATCAATGCCAAAGATTCTATCCCCAATCACAATCTCGCAATCAGCATAATACCGATCAGTGGTTAAAGTTTCCCCTGACGGAGTAGCTACTGATAAGATCTTGCCTGGGAAAATCTTCGGTTCAACTCCCAATACTTTAGCAAACTTTGGAGACACAAATGTATGAGAGGATCCAGTATCAAACAATACGACAGCTTTCATTCCATTAAGATATAGTTCGCCTGTTACATAATACACACCATTACATAACAGTCTCACTAAACAAAGGGAAAAGAAATGAGAAAAACTCTAAACACCAGCCCTCGTACCAGAGATGACCTGATCTGCCTCCTCAGCATCAGCTTCTGTCAAGGCAAATACTCGCCCTGATTGGTACGGCCTCTTCCCAGCCTGCTCCGTTGGTGCGTTGCTATTTCCACCCTGTAGTTTGGGACAATGAGATTTGTAATGCCCCGTTTCACCACAGTTGTAGCAAGTCACCGCAGAGGGTCTCACCACATTGTTTCCAGGTCTTCCAGCTACACCAATAGCGTTCGCCCCTGTCGGTTTGAACCTCTGTGCAGATGGTTGCCCCCTGAAACTCCCAGAATGTGCAGGCCTCTTTCCAGACTGCCCGTTGTTCCTCCTGTTCTGAACAACATGGAACTGCTCCATATCCGCCTCCGTCGCTGTCGCCCTCTTGACCAGCTTATCGAATCGCCTGATACCAAGGGGTATCATACGAGATCTCAAGCTAGGCCTCAGACCGTGCTCGAACTTGCGAGCTTTCTTGGCCTCATCCATCACCAGCTCTGGAGCATACCTGGAGAGCTGAGTGAACTTGGTCTCATATGCTCTCACCGACATGCTGCCTTCTGAAGCGACAGAAATTCCATCGCCTTCTTCTCCTGGACGTCGGAGGGGAAATAATGATTGCGGAATTCTTCCAGAAATTCCTCCCAGCCAAGCAACAGACCTCCCATGGTCCTCTTCATGGATTGCCACCAAACCGCCACGTCCTTCTCCAGCTGCAAAGTCGCCAACTTGACCTTGCTACCCTCCGGTGTCTCCAACACCTCAAAGATCGTCTCCACTTGCCGTATCCAGTTGTCAGCCGCATCTGGGTCTGACTTTCCCTCGAATACGGGTGGTTTCATTCTCTTAAACGATTCCACCAGCTTAATCGCCTCGGGCACTGGATTCGCCGGCCCCCTTCCTTGGTTCTGAGCCACTGCATTCAGCGTCTGGTAGACTCTAGCAAGCTCAGTCTCCAGATCCAACCCTTCTCCATTCCTTGCTCCTCTTCTCAACATATTCTGATGCAAAAGATCCGTCAAATTCGAAGTATAGGACAAGAATTTAAACCAACTTGCTTTCATTGAATTTCAAAGTTTATACATTCGAATTTAAAAACATTTTTGACATCAGAACGGAAAGAAACAGAAGCTACACCAATCTAACTCCTACGGGTCCTCTTCGCTGCTCGAAGTTCTTCCCGCAGTTCATCAACCTCATCCTTCAACACATCAGTTAGGTTCTTTTTCTTCTCAAGTTCCCAAATCCGATGGCTAAGAACAGAATAGTCGGCCTTCCGCTTCTCCAGCTGAGCCTCCAACAATCCAACTCTCTCCTTCAGGGTTTCCACTTGCCTCTGAAGAGAAGTCACAAGACCACTTGGAACAGGTACTTCTTCCTCGTCAGAAGAAGAATCATCAGATGAATCCGGAGGTGGGGTGATCTCTCGGGATTCAGGCCATTCTTCACCGTCCGAATCAGCTTGCCCAGGATAGTACTCGTCCTCGGAATCAGCCTGTCCAGGATGGTACTCTTCCTCAATGATATGCCAGTCGTCGCCTCCAGCAGGGTCGAAGTGATCAGCCATCTTAGAAATAGAGAGGAAGAAGCATAAATCTTAGAGCAACACAAATGTAAGTCACTTACATTTAAATCTCTAGATTCAAACACACACTCTAATGTCCACTTCTAGGGTGTCGTTCCCTATAAATTTGTACAAGTGTGAAAGTGTAGAAAGCGTAGCTCTGATACCACTCTGTAACGCCCCGAATCCCAAATACACTGAATTCGAGATGTTCTACAGGATCTTTTCACTTTCTTTAGTACAATTTTACAGGAAAATTAAAACTTTTCATCATACATCAGAGATTACATCATAATTACATCTTTCTTTTGCACAGCGGAAGTAAAATACAACAATCAAATACAAGTACAACAGCATGATATAATCTTTAAGCATCCATCCTCTTTTAATCTTTAATAAGTCATTTACCTGCATGTAAGACAGTGGGTACGTCAGTTTATTCAACCGACGAACATTATACACGGCCATCCTCTCTATGCCGGAAATAGTATAACTTAACTTTTCATATTTAGCGAACACAAACTTGTCACATTCAAACTAAAGGGACTACTCTAGTGATGTCGTGTTGTGATTGTGCACTTAATCCTTAATGCATTTATTTATGTTACATGACACTAATGCGCACTTGTTCGGATTCTATGCATCCCATACTACATAGGTCCGAGGGCAAGCCCTTATTCGTTCTTCATCTTTATAGGGTTCAATCCCCCGTTATGATTTAATCTACTACTGTAATTACGGTAAGTATCCTAGATGTTATCTGACCTACGAACTCATGTTTAGGCACTCTGGAGTAGTATCCTCACCCAGACGCATCATGGGAATTCCTGGGATACGCTCTCACCATAAACATAACACCACCCGTAGTCTTCAAACATCCCACGAGCGTCGCCACTGGGACGGTACTCTGGAACAGTATCCTCACCCAGACTCGTCATGGGAATTCCTGGGATACGCTCTCGCCGCTACCCAGGGCCCTCATACTCAATGTTTTTCTCTTACTTTCATCACATCTTCACTATGCACTAGTCCTTAGTTTTATTAAAAATCATGAACAAAATTAATCTCTAGAGTTAGCCTCTCCATCAACCGGACTTATTCATTCATTTCCTCTTGACCAACCTCGGTCTAATTTCACTTTATTTCATTTCTCGATGCCGGGGAGACTTAGCTACTCTATTTCAAATTTCATTTCACAATCTTCAATTTATACAATTTCCATGTCGAGTTCTCAAACTCACATGTACATTCTCTTTCAATTCATGATTTCACTTTGTTCACTAGTCCATCATTATACAAAATTTGCATGTACTTATCAATTGTCACATCATGATAATTCTACATTACTAAACAATGTACACATTTCATGTTATTCCACAAGTGAGAACATACTTGCATCATGTCACACAACTACATCCTTTTTTTACCAAATTAATACTTGAAGTTCCCATTCACTTCTTTTGTCAAATTATAATCACATAACAATAATCTATATAAACTCATATATCAATCTATACATTTTTAACTACAACCATAGTTAAATTCATTCAAATAATACTCAAATCATTCCTATAAAATTCCTTATATTTTTCTGAGAATTACCATATTTTTTTCACATTTTTTGGACATCTACAACTCCCAAAAAAAATATTTTTTATAAACGCGAAGGGTGAGAATCAAACCCAGTCACAACAGGAAGAAAGTCAAGAGCACCCGCCGTATGGCCGAACTGTGCTAGCGATTAGTAAGGAGCGAATTAAGTATACATGGTTCGGTCGACAGTTATATATATATATATTCAGTTGGTAAAAAAAATGGTGAAGTCAGGGTTCGAACCGCACCGCTCAGAGAAGCAAACCGCAGTCAAAGACCGCCTGAGCCACTGGCTCGGGTTGTCACAAACCCAAACAAAAGTCCATATGTATTATTTTCGTACTGTTTTAAAAACAACTCGATGTTCACATAACCATAGTTTCTTATCGCTTTGGTAAAATTTACTGAAAACTTCCAGATTAATTTTCACTCATGTGAATTTCATACCAGTAAGATTAAAATAATTTTTTGTACTATAAAATATATTTCTTCCCACAAATCAATGAATTACTCATTAAATCTACTATTTCTTTTATTTTCGACATTGAATAAACAATTAGTCTTCTAATCCCTTTTTCTTTCACAATTCTCTTATGATAATTCACTGTTATTAACCTATATTCACAACACATACATCTTTGGATTTATCCATACCCATATCAACAAAAGGATTTATTTAGTACATGAATATGTAAAACTCAAAAATACTAACTTTTGAGTAGTTCTACTTTGATGACAAAAAAGCAATTTCATTGGTTCATCTATGTCACAAAATATACTACTACTCATCAATTAACATAATTACAACTCAAGCATTCAAGAAACTCTCTATTCAAATTTTAAAGTGTGCCATTTACTTAATCAATTTCATGCTTCAACCATACAATTAACAAGCAATTTAATGGAGATTTTCACACATCATACTAGCAATATTCCACCATCATTCAATTAAATTAATAATCATAGAAAATTCTACATATAATTTAATTTCATGCTAGAATTACACACAAGTTAATTACATCATTTCAATCCATTCATACACTAACTTTTCCATTAAAGTGTGCTCTTATTAGTATTTTTCATGTATAGTGTTGATAATAAAAACTAGCATGGACTCCTATATTAGAAATATGAAATGTTTTACCCACCTTGTATGGAGAGAAAACACAAAAAGCAACCAAGTCCTTGTAGATAAAAGCACCTCCTCCTAGCCAAAAGCACGCACAAGCTCCAAGCCAAACCTCCTAGCCAAAACCGAATGCTTCTTCTAGCCCAACCGAAAGCTTCCTTAGGTGATAGCCGGCCACTCCAAGCAAGCAAACCCACACAAATTCTCTATCTTTATATCTCACACTATCACTACAATACTATAACTTGGAAATATACTTTGCATATGAAAATTAGCCATGAGAGGGGGGGAGGGGGTATTTATACTAGGAAATGAGTGAGATGGAGGGCCAAGATTGCTTTGGTGGTTGTAGAATGAGGGGCTTAGATCAAAGTAGGAGTTAGAAAAACTACCCACAACTAAGAAACTACCTCCATGATCACCATGCTCAATTTTGAAAATCCCTCCAAAAGAATTAATCCCGGCCTCCTCTAGGGTGTGCATAGCACGTGTACGTGTAGTGCACGTGCATGCAACTAGGCCAAATTTTGTACATTTTAATTTTTTATAAAAAATAAATTAGTTAAAAAAAGGTCTTCTACATGACAAGTTTAATTAAAAGAGATTAGTTCATGGGCTTTCTTTTTGGGCCAAAATAGTTTATAAAAATAAATAGAATAAAATACATTTGGGCTTTTTAAGAAAAAAGGGCTTTTCATTAAATTAAAATAAGGCTTTAAAGAAAGGCTTTTTGTACAAAATAATTTGAGAATACTTAATTAAATATTTATACACATCATTATAAAAATAATTCAACCCAAAATATTGCACGTGCACACTACGTGCAAAATAAATAATTTTTCATTAATTGAAAAATCAGGGTATTACAGGTCATGTTGCTGGCAATTGTCCCAGCCCTAGTAGGATAAATATAGTAGAGGGTACCGCTGTCATTGCTGACGACTCAGACAATGAGTTATCTTATGAGCCTATTGAAGGCGATGACTTCGGAGAAGAAGAGGATGACCAGTATCTCCACTGTATTCGGTCTATCCAATCACCTCACTTGAATGTAGTTAGATGTGCTTTGTCCCAACCAAAAGAAGAAAATGATTGGAAGCGCACTGCTATATTCCACACCTTTACGACTATCGGTGGCAAAAACTGTAAGGTGATTGTTGACAGTGGGAGCTGCGTCAACGTTGTCTCTTCTGCGGTCTTAGCAAAGACCGGACTTAAGGCTGAACCCCATCCACGTCCATACAAAGTATCTTGGACTGATGCAACAGCACTCCAAGTAACACATCGATGCTTAGTCCCTGTGGACTTCAAAGCTTACAAAGAGGAAATTTGGTGTGATGTGCTCAAAATGGATGTGGGTCAAGTCATTTTAGGGAGACCTTTGTTATACGATCACGATGTGACCATATATGGTCGATCCAATCAATGTGTGTTCCAGCACGATAGACTAAAAATAAAGCTCATTCTTGTGAGACCACGAACTAGTCCAGCTGAAACAACACCGGCTCCCTCGAGAAAGGGCAAGGAGGTAACGTATATTGGTGAAAATGAACTTACAAATGAAATTGAAAAGGGGGCTACCATTCTTTTACTCACAGCGAGAGAAGTCCCTAAAGATCCTAAGTCCCTCATCCCGCCCCAAGTTACTCCTGTCCTTCAGGAATTTGCAGATGTGTTTCCTGCTGACTTTCCCAACCAGTTGCCCCCATTGCGTGATATCCAACACGCTATTGATCTGGTTCCGGGAACGAGTCTTCCCAACTTACCACATTATCGGATGAATCCGACAGAGCATGCTGAGTTGAAACGGCAAGTTGATGAGTTATTGGCAAAGGGCTTCATCAGAGAAAGTTTAAGTCCTTGCGCTGTGCCTGCTCTATTGACGCCAAAGAAAGATGGAACCTGGCGTATGTGTGTGGACAGCCGTGCCATAAACAAGATCACGGTGAAATACCGTTTTTCCATTCTCCGTTTGGATGACATGTTGGACATGATGTCTGGTGCCACAATCTTCTCCAAGATTGATCTTAAAAGTGGTTACCACCAAATACGTGTTCGTCCTGGTGATGAGTGGAAGACCGCCTTCAAGACGAAGGATGGCCTGTACGAGTGGATGGTCATGCCATTTGGAATGACAAATGTCCCGAGCACGTTTATGAGAATCATGATGCAAGTACTCCATCCCTTTATGGGCAAGTTCCTTGTGGTGTACTTTGATGATATTCTCATTTACAGCCGATCCGTTGGGCAACATCTTGACCATTTGAGACAGGTCTGCGGTGTTTTGAGGAAGGAATAGCTTTATGCTAATCCTACCAAATGTACCTTCCTCTCCGATCAGACTATCTTTCTGGAATTTATTGTGTCTGCCAGAGGAGTATCTGCTGACCCAGAAAAGATACGAGCTATTACAGAATGGCCTGAGCCCCGCAATAGTCGTGATGTGCGGAGTTTTCACGGCCTTGCCACCTTTTATCGTCGGTTTGTGCGAGGATTTAGCACGATCATGGCTCCGATAACTGACTGTTTGAAGAAAGATGAGTTTGTCTGGTCGAAAGAAGCCACGAATGCCTTCGAAGAGATCAAGAAGAGAATGACTCAGACACCTGTCATGAGGTTGCCTGATTTTACTAAAGTCTTCGAAGTAACATGTGATGTTTCTGGTATTGGTATAGGTGGAGTCCTCAGTCGCTGAACGAAGCAAGACAAAAATACTCCACCTATGACAAGGAGTTCTACGCGGTCGTTCAGTCACTTCGCTATTGGCGACATTATCTTCTGCCGCAAGAATTCGTTATCTTCTCAGACCACGAGGCCTTAAGATTCCTTAATTCTCAACAAAAGTTGAATCCGAGACATGCTAGATGGGTAGAGTTCCTACAAAAATATTCATATACTATTAAGCATACAAAAGGGATTGATAATAAGGCCGCAGATGTGCTAAGTCGTTGTTACATGATCTTATCTGCTCTGCACACCGAAATTATTGGTTTTGAGAGATTGAGAGATGAGTATGCCTCCTGCCCAGATTTTCACGAGATCTACACCTCTTTGAAGGAAGGCATAACTCGAGTGATAGATGATTATTTCTTGAAAGATGATTATCTCTTCTATCGCTCCAAACTGTGCATTCCTAGTACGTCCTTAGGAGAGTATCTTGTTTGGGAATTACACGCTGGTGGCCTTGCTGGACATTTTGGACATAGCAAGACCATTGATGCTGTGGAACATAGGTTTTACTGGCCGAAGCTAAAGAGAGACGTTGTGAGACTTGTTAACAGATGTCACACCTGTCAACTTGCCAAGCAACAAAAACAGAATACAGGCCTGTACACTCCCTTACCTGTTCCCAGCCGCCCTTGGGAAGACGTGAGTATGGATTTCGTGTTAGGCTTACCGAAAACACAAAAGAAACACGACTCCATTCTTGTCGCCGTGGACCCTAAAATGGCCCACTTCCTCCCGTGCTCGAAAACTTTTGATGCATCCCGCGTGGCTCAGATCTTCTTTGATAATATTGTGAAACTACATGGGTTGCCAAAAACCATTATGTCTGATAGGGATGTGAAATTCACGAGTTATTTTTGGAAGACCCTATGGCACAAGTTAGGTACAAAATTAAAGTTTTCGTCAGCGTTCCACCCACAGACAGATGGACAGACTGAGGTTGTCAATCGGAGTCTTGGCAATCTCTTACGTACTCTTGTGGGAGAGAACTTGGGAACATGGGATTTGAAATTAACGGTTGCTGAATTTGCATATAACACATCTAGGAATAGAACCACTGGCATGAGTCCACACGAAGTTGTACACGGTTATCATCCTAGGCAGCCTATAGATCTTGCCCCCATGTTAGAACATCACCGAGTCTGCATCTACATTTGCATCCCGCATTCATGACTTACATAGAGAAATTTCCAAGAAAATTAATGAAAATAATTTTAACTACAAGTTAAGAGCTGATATTAGAAAGAAATTTAAAACTTTTAATGTGGGTGACGAAGTGATGGTTCGGATTCGTCCGGAACGGTTCCCAGCGGGATCCGTTAAGAAATTGAACGCACGTGCTGCAGGTCCATTTAAAATTCTTCATAAAATCAATGATAATGCCTATGTTGTTGACCTCCCCGAAGGCTTTGGCATCAGTAAAACTTTCAATATTGAGGATCTAGTACCCTATGAAGGCCCAGAATTTAACCCTAGAAATCCTCTTATAGATGAGCCTACCCTGCAGCCTACTGGTGAGATTCCCCCATTACCCCCACTACCAGATACTACTTACCCATCGACAGAAGAGTTGGATAATATTTTAGATGATCAGATAATCTCTACTAGAGATGGTGGTATTCATAGATATTTGGTAAGTTGGAAGAACAAGCCGGAGTCGGAGAACACTTGGATAGATCGCGGAGAGCTCCAGCGCTTGGATCCAGACCTCTTGGAGCACTATGACAGGAGGACTGGTTTTGACTCGACAGGGTCGAGCCCTCTCCCACCCGGGAAGAATGATGAGGACATCGGTTCCAGACAATTTGTCGTTTCTATCAGCGCAGGCGTCGTCTTCATCAACTGTTTTATTCAGTTTAGGATTTTTATTTTATTTCCATTTTTGTTTCTGGCAATTATAGCCATATGTAATTTTTTTGTAATTTTTAGATTCTGAGAATATTTTGAAAATGTGTTTCAAGATGTAATTGAGCATATTTAAAGGCCCTGAGATGAATGAGAAAAGTATGCCATTATTGATATAAAAAAAAATCTGTGTTAAGTTTTGTTCTTCCTCATTCTCTTTTGTGTGATACAACTGAGATCCAATTTAGAGTTTGCGATAAATCCTAATCTAATTTTAGAGTTAGTGATTAATTCTAAAATATATCCTCCAATTAAAAATCTCCCAATGCAAATCTCCACCATAATCTTCCTAATCTCTATTACAAAAAAAAACCCTAATCTCAAAACTACCCGCCGCCACCTCCACACAGCCCCTTCTTCCTCTTTCCCTTTTCGTTTCCCAAAACCCACTCCCGATCGAGATCGTCAACCTCGAAAGCCCCTCTCGACCGTCGACCTCATCACCTCCATCAACCTCCTTCCCGTCCATCGAAACCTCTCCCAAACCCTAACACTACTGCCTTCCCTCTACCCCCAATCCAGATCCAAACCGAAGAACCCATACCCTCACTGCTTCCTTCCTCACCCCGCACAACAACCGTCCACCAGTTGCTTCCTGACGCCGCCGTGCGTCGACATGCGCCGCCTCCGCCGATCGACGCCCTCCCGCCGTCGAGCCACGTCGGCCAGATTCCGTGGTTCCCCCTCACAGCCGACTGCCACCATTCATCTTGAAGCTGGTTGCTGCCATTGATGTTCTTTGAGTGCTGTGTTTTTTCACTGCTGGTCAAATCGGAGATCTACGCTGGTTTCTGCACATTCGGTATACTCTTTCCCTTATTAAATATTGTGTTTTACTGCCTTATCATCTAGTGTATTATCTAATTTGCCTGTCGACCACAAAATACTGAGATTGAGTGATCCACATGCTAGATTAGAGTACGAATCGGTATTGAACTTTTTACTTGCTAAAACACGTAGGGATTTACTATTGATTAAGGTTGAATTATTAATTGGAACTGTTACATTTGATTCAATTCTTGAAAACCCATCAAACCTGTTAACTGTTAACAATTTCCAACTTAGATCCGCACTTTCATGTTGGTAAAATTAACCCATTAAAATTCTTGGAAATTCTCTATTTTAGGGTTGGTTTTACATCACTGAAGCTCACCTCAGACCCTTAGGTGGAGGACAGGACCTAAGGAAGGGATCTTTTTTCTTCTTCTTTTTTGTTTTTTCCATTGTTCAATTGACTCTCACAGCCCCTAACCTAAGGCTCGTCATAGTTAAACAACCACAGTTAAACGACATTCATCACGGAACATCTCCCACTTCGTCCAAACGCTTTGAGATGCGAGTTTATAGAATTGCAGATGGTTTTAATATATAGATATATAACGATTACAAATTTTCCATGAAAACGGTCAGTGCACTTGGAAAGTTCGTTGAGTTAGCTTTGCCATTTAGTTTAAGGGCCAGTGGGGGTAAAAAGCCTAGACTTTTTCTCCACCACAAACTGCTGATTCCGGCCGATCGACTACCTACCTTAACCAACCATTTGCCCATCAATTAAAAGGCACAGAATAATCAAGAAAGCATATATACCATGCACGATGAAAAGACTGAAACGATCCTAAATGTTCTGATTTAATGTCGACCCTGGAATGTTGTGATTATCGCGTGTGCTAGCTTCAAAATCCCATAAAGATTTATTTTTCTAGGAAGGCATAATTAATAATCGTCATCAATTCCAAACGACATGGTTAATTAGTAGGCTTGTGCAACAACGGTATGAGGAGGCCGGCCACACAGTCACTACAACTTCATTTAACTAAGAGAAACAGGGGTATGAGCAACTTGCTCATTTAGTAAATAAACAATTGATGATGCGGTATACATGTGATTGGAAAAGCCTTAAAATGGTTAGTTATCCAATGTATCACATGCATACCACATAATCAATTGCTCATTTACTAAATGAGCAAGTTGCTCATATCCCTTTTACCCTTTAACTAATTATAATATATATAGTAAAGATTTAATTTGTGTTCTGAAATTTTAGGGCACATCAGCTACAAGTATATATATATATATATATATATATATATATATATATATATATATATATATATGCATGGAGGGTATATTAGGACATGAGGAAGTATCTCTTAAGGCTCTTCTCGTATCTCAGTTTCCGTACATTAAGTGATCAGTTGTCCTAATAAAAAAAATTAAATTAACAAGCATTATATGAGTATCTGAAATAATAATAGAAGCCAGTGCAGAAGTATCCAATTTTTTTAATTGCCCCATCGCCAACTTTCCTATCTCTTATCTTGGTATCCCTCTCAGATGGGGTAAGCTCCTCAGAGCTGACTGGATTCCACTGATTGACAAAGTTGAATCTAGACTTTCTGTCTGGTCCGGCAAACTCCTCTCCCGAGGTGGTAGATTAACTCTCATCAATTCGGTTCTCTCAGCACTGCCTCAATATATGATGTCCTTCTTTTTCCTTCCCTCCTGGGTGATCAAAAGGATTGATCAGATCAGGAGTAACTTCCTTTGGTCGGGTTCCTCTACTTATAACCCCGGGTCGCATCTAGCCAATTGGAAACTCATCTGCTCTCCTAGAGACGAAGGAGGGCTCGGCGTTCTGGACCTTAGGGACCATAATATCGCCCTTCTCGGCAAGTGGCTGTGGAGATTCCACAACCTTAATCACCTCCCTTGGATTTGTTACATCAAAAATTATCGATCTCCTTCCAATTGGTGGGAATTCCCTCCTTCCACCTCTCGTTTCGCCTCTCCCTTCTGGAAGGGTATTTGGAAAGCGTCTAATGCTTTCCAGTGTAGCATTTCTCGGTCTTGCTCTGACGGGACCACTGTGTGTCTTTGGTCTGACTTGTGGATCGGTAACACCAAACTGTCTTCTGCTTTTCCTTCCTTATTCCGTTTGGCTGCGCTCCCGGATGCCACTGTAGCAGAGTCCTTCCTCCTTATCGATAATGTGAGGCACTGGTCGATCCCTTTCATTTCTGTGCTCACCTATCCTCTCATCGAACAGTTTAATAATCTCTTAAGTCTCCTCAATAGCTACTCTTGGTCCCCAAGAGAGGGTATCTCCTGGCGCTGGTCTTCTTCGGGTGTCTTCACGGTTAACTCTTTTTATCGCTTTCTCAATTCTAGAGGAACGCGATCTTCATCTTCGCACTTTATCTGGGAATCTTGCGCCCCTCTTAAAGTCAAAATCAATGCTTGGTTAGCTTTTAATAACAAACTTCTCACCGTTGAGATTCTCAACAAAAGAAACTTAGCCTGGGGTCAACTTTGCTCGATGTGCGATCAATATCCAGAAGACGTCAACCACCTTTTCACTCAGTGCTCCTTCGTTCTCCCCCTTTGGAAGATTAATACCTTAGCTTGGAACTCGAGTGTTCTCCCTCCCCAATTATCTTCTGTTTGGTCGCTTACGCCTTCGAACAGTTCGTTTCGAAGTGCGTGGATTTTAGCTAATCAAACCATCATTTGGATCATTTGGAAGGAAAGAAACTGTAGACTGTTCCGTCTTCAACGCAAATCGAATGCGGCTATTATCGACGAATTCTTTTTTCTTTTCAATCTCTGGGCTTCAAGTCCAGGTTTCAAAGAGGACGCCTCGGTGGCATTCCAACAGCTGATGCAATCTTTTTGTTGTCTAAAAAATCTTCAAGCGTTATAATAACTCTTTTTGTTTCCTTACTTTTTAGTCTCTTTCTTTCTCTCATACTTTTCTCTGTGCTCTTACTGGGTATTGCAGGTTTAATTCTGGACTTTTTCTTGGCTTCCTTAGCAGATGTTTTAACTGGCTGATCTCCAGTAGTATCTCTCTTTTTGTTGCCCGATGGGCCCTTGTTTTGATTGAGAGTTAGTTGGGTTCGGCTGGCTTCGGTTATGTTTTATGTCTACTCTCCCACCGCTATTTTATTTTGGGTTGTATGGACTATTGGGGATACTCTGGCTCTCCTCTGCTCCCCATTTTACTACTTTGTCTGGAGCTTTTTTGTGTTGGGTTCTTCCATGACTTTTTAACTATTCTCTGTGTGGTGTGCATGTTCTATTACTTTCGATTATTACCTTCTGCCCTTCTGGTGGCTGTTTGCTGCGCGGTTTGAAGCATTGTTTGTGTTATTTAGAGCACTTCTCCTCTTTGTACGGCGGTAGTGATGTGGGTTCTCTGGCTGTTGTTCGTCAGCTATGATGTTTTTTGGGAAGATGGAATTGTGTCCCATCTTTCTTTGGTGTTTTGTTCTGTTTGTGCTCCCTTTCACTGGGTGTGGTTCTAGCTCACTATGGTGCTTTAGTTTTTTGAGCTTCTCGCTGGGCAATCACATGTCCTGACGCGTGTCTGCGCATGTGTTGCTCTGTTCCCTGCTTGCTTCCTTTTCTTGGCGGTGCATTTTTGGGGCCTGCTGTGTGGTTGGCAAATGTCCGCAGGGCTTGGTGTTCGTCGGCTTAGCGGATCGCTTGGCCATGGTGCGCTTCCTCTCGGCCAGGGGCCCCAGGCTTGCTCCCTTCTCGCACACCTGGCGGCGTGTATTGCTGCTGCGATCAGTTCCTGCAGCATGCCTTTCTGCTGATGAGTTCTTGTTTTTGTAGGCCCTGTTCCATTGTCTGTTGCTTGTTTCGCTTTGCTGTATATAACTTCTTTTGTTTGTTTCGCTTTGCTGTATATAACTTCTCCTTCTTTGTATTTTGTTTTACCTCTGGTAAAGCCCTTAATGTAAACGATTATTTATTTATTCGATTGATTGGCTGGAGTCTTCGGACTCTATCCGTTACATCAAATAATAGAAGCCAGTTCTTTAGAATAATTAAGCTTATTAATTATAAAGTTGTGTGTATATAAACCCCAACCAAACCCCACGAATTTAGATACAAACTCAATTCCCTCTTCCTCTCTCTGCTCTCTGCTCTCTGCTCTCTACCCTACTGCACTTCCCTTGTACTTAATTGTCAGGGAGATATTCCATATTTCTGACTCACTTCCATAAAGTACCTAGCTACCAACTTTCTTTCACTTAAGGATGGCAAAAGAAGAGGTGTACTTGAAGGTGAGAAATTTTTTTTTAAAATAAAAAATAAAAAAATGTCCAGTATAATTTTCCTTTCTCTTTTCCCTCTTGCTCGTGCTAAAAGTTTTCAGTTATGTTCCAGAAAGTTGAATTGAAGGTCTCTGTTAATTGCTGCGAGGGCTGCAGGAGAAAGGTTGTGAAGGCTTTAAGCATCAAAGGTATATACAACTTCCAATTGTCGATTTTCCATTGAAGTTTGTATATGTGAAGAAGAATACGTGATTATGTTCCCCTTTTATTTCTCATCAATCAGGTGTATTGAAAACAGAGATTCATCCTACACTTGCTAAAATCTCTGTCACTGGAAATGTTGATGTTAGTACACTCATCAAAAAGTTGGCGAAGAGAGGGAAGTCAGCGGAGCTATGGCCCTCTCCAGAGACAAAGAAACAGGACAAAGAAGAGAAGAAATCTGAAAGCGGGAACAGCATCGACAATGAGAAAGCAAAAGCGAAAGAGATCAGCAGCAACGAGAACCATGAGAAATTAGCCGAGTCGTCCAACAAAAAGGTAAACAAATCAAACTCCAGCAATGCTCCAAAAGACGACAAAGCTACAACAAATGATAATGAGAAAGAAGAAGACGTCAAGGGCAATGGCAACGGCAACGAGAACTACCAAGAGAAGACAATGGCAGAAGATGGTAAGAGCTCATATCAAACAGTAATGAGTGCTATCCCTCATGTGAACAACTACCTTGTAAACCCTAACGTAATGCCACCCCAAATACAAGGATATTATCCAATGTCTGCTCCGTACTACACCATGAACACTTACTCAGCTCCACCTCCGTCTTGTTGCATCCCCGATCGTTGCCACTGTCAACAGCCTTCTTATCAATCACAACAGAACAGTACCGGCTTTGGAGACTATTTCAACGATGAGAACACTGCGGGATGCCATGTAATGTGAGGAAAATACCCTTTTCCCACTGATTCTTTGACTGGTCATTAAGAAAAGTAAGATATGAGTTGATGTTTACTACCGGCATGCTTAATTTAATTGAACCAAAAGAGGGATACTCGAGCTGCCATAGCAAGCAAGGATATGTGCTCTTGGTCTTCTTTTTGTATTGTTTAGAATTGAAAGTGAGAGGCTAATGTTTATGGGAATATTGTGACTAGTGACAAGCAAAGGATGGTGACTTTCGTGTTAGGTTTGGAAACAAGCCTTGTTACATAGCTCTCTCGAATAAAGCAGGAAAACTATATATGTTGCTAAAACCAGCTAGTTTGTAGATTAGGGCCGGGCTTCAACGGTGTAACAAAGCTCATTGCTTCGATGAAAATGATGTTAAGAGCTATAGAGAAAAAGAAAAACAATCTTGTTGATTTCTTAATTAATATACGGAAAGATTCCTATGCGAAAATCAAAATTACATGTCGAATAGGTTAGTTTATATATATATATATATAGAAGAGTAATCCAATGAGAAACATCTTAAAATAAGAAAATGAGCTCTCATATCCAATGGTTATAATTAATGTTTCTCAGTTTCTTATTTTAAGTCTCATTTTCTTATTTTAAGATGTTTCTCATTGGATCTCTCTCTCTCTCTATATATATATATATATATTATATATATATATATATTCTCGTTATTATGAAGCATAGATTGAATATTTTACCAATAAACATAGACTATATACTAGAGTAGATGCTTAGATTAATTGGCCGAGTGTATACGTCTTCTCGACCATGGCCTATTCTTTATATTAGCTTCTCTTTCCTTTTGTTTTGAGTTCACGCATATGCAGACCTGGACCAGTTATATTCCAAAAGTTTATACTTAATACAGTGATCAAATTGAACGGGTCACCAGTAAACCGAAACAGACATCTATCAGTTCAGTTCTCAATTCATCCAGAATTTTGTCCATTTTGACCTTACTATCTTCAACCACGATCAAAACTTTCAAACTACTCAATAATCAACCAACCAACCAAATCTGAAGTGTTGTTCAATCACGAGTCTACAAAACCAATCAATAACTTTATCATGTCAAATTCTAAAAATCTGCAAGTTTGAAAATCGTGTCGTGGATTGTTTGTCTTCAATCATGACTCTGTTTTAATCACATAGGATCTAGTGGAAAAGCTTCTAAAATTTTAGAATTCAACGCACAACTTGAACTGTCCCAATCCAAGCTCTGTAAATATATATTAGTCCTCTCACACACAAATACACACAGACAGAGTAATGAAATATCATTAAAAAGTAGACATCAGATGAGCGGTCACAGGAACAGGTAACGGCCTCCTTCCGGTAATGTGCAGGGGAGGAGTTGAGAATAAAATGAGAACTGGCTCCCCCTCGCAACATAGAGAGACAAATGGAACTACACTAGATAAACAAACACAATAAGAATGTTACGCAATAGCAGCAATGAGAATTACACGAAGAAGAGTTAACTACAGAAGGAACGAATAGACAAACAAATAATGCATTTATTTATATAATAGTTGAAACAAGGCAACATTAAAAATTCAACTTGATCATTGAGATCACATGAAAGAAAGACACAATTACAAACCCAATTCACACATGACAATAGTGAAGTCGATAGTGAGGTCATTAGTAGTCAAACTTATAATAGTCAAGCAGCCAAGCTCTTCCACGCAATTAAGCATCCAAGCCAGTTCCTACTCGTACTAACTCAGTCAGTCAGGCTTCAGATCTATATCAGAAAAATCTGAAAGGAAAGAAACCCATTATACGACAACGATGTTTGAAAAGTCAAAAAAGTGATAGTAATCATAGAACAGGTATGAATGCTATGCTTGCCTCTGACTCATCCTGACTGTAACACGATTACTCCCGGCAAAGTTTGTTACTCCACATGACTCCCTCCAATCATCAGATCAAACCCACCAGATGTTCTCAATTAACTGCTCCAGATGATTACCATTACGTTGTTGCACTTCGTGGATATCAAAACAAAGTTCCAGTTTGATTTGTCTATTCCATCCAAACTCCTTACAATATTTAAACGGATCCCTGGTAACTTCACCCAAACAAACTGTCTTCAGACAAATCCCAAATAACTGAAAGTGCCACCTTTAACAGTAACCAAACAGTGATACCATTAGGAAATATATCCTCCAAAATCCGAGGTGCTAAGCTACAGTACTGTCAACTTGGAATGAAAATGAGAACTGGCTCTCCCTCACAACATCCAGAAAAAATAAATTTAAAATACACTAGATAAAAACATAATGCAATCGTGGCTATGGAAATCACTGAAAGGAGAATAGTTAAACTACAGAAAGAACAAACAGGTTACAAATAATGCTTATATTTGTATAAAATGAAGCAAGCATGCAAGATTGAAATTTAATTTGATCATTAGAACACATGAAACGAAGTCAGTAACAATCTGAAATCACAAACGACTATAAAAGGTGGTGAAGTAAATAATGATACCTTGGTCCCTCGCATGACCAATCTGGCAAGCTCTTCCATGCCATTAAGCATCCAAGCCACTTATAAGTCTTTGCCAGCACTATTCATACTCATACCAACTCCAAACTATATCAACGAAAATTGGAGTACACTATCATTAAAGAATTGAATAAGGTTCATTTACATATGATCATGTAGTTGCCAAATATTACAACTATATTTAAAAAAATGATAATAATAAAGAATGGGGAAAAGGTACCCAAAATTATCATCGTTGATCATGCCTGCCAGCTGCTTTTACTAGCAAACTTGGGGGTAATCATCCAAAATTATTAGAGTTCCTTTCGGCAAGTACACTAGCGACAACCAGTAGTTAGATCAGTCCAAAGCAAATGTCTTCCCTCCCCTCACTTTCCCCATCATTAAAAGGAAACAACATACAATAGGGAAGCGAGGAAACGAAATTTTGACAACATCTACTTCCTTTCGTAGCTTTCTCCAATTATAGATTTCACAAGTTAAAATCTGAAAGTAACTGTAGAATAGGATAAATGCTTGCCCTCTAACTACCTACAAGATTGTTACAAAGACTCCCTCCAATCATCACATAAAACCCCCAAACATACATATTTAACTGCTCCAAACAATCATCATGAAGCCGCTGCACATCAAAAATATCAATTAAATTCCCAGCTTGATTTGTCTGTTCCTGCCAATTCCTTACCATATCTCAGTTGACCCCTGATAGCTTCTCCAACTTGTCTTCAGACTTATCCCAAACAACTGAAAGTGCCACCACCAAGACCTCAGAAACCCAAAGGCCTGAAAATACTGATACCTCTAGGAAACATATCCTTCAAAGCCGAGAGGCTCGGAATCAATTCCTCACCGTCTTGTACCATTCAGTTAGGCTAATACCCCTACTCATATGGTTTCTTGGAAACAATAGCAGGCTAGCAGAATCTTGATCTGTTTGGCTCTAAAGGAGAGACCTTATGAAGAACTATCCATACCAGATTCCACTTGAAGCAATTGTCAAGAATGTACATTTGAATCTTCTGAGGTGGCTGGACCCCATACCGAGCTAAAGGTGAGTGAATCTTCTTGATAAACTATCGCATATATGCTGCAATCAAAAGGGGAGGAAGGGAAACCGATTTTTTTCGGTGAGGCTGGGGATGTACCCTTCTTTTCAAGCAGGAGCCAAGAAAATCCATAAACATGGCCAGTTGTATAAACAATGCAAGATGGTCTCCCAGACACCTTTTGGAGGCAAGCCATCAGTCTCGTAGTAAAATATTAGTGGGCCAATAGCAGCTTCTAGAAGATTCTGGTGAGTGATGTGGCGTTGTCGGTATAGAAGCGCGAATCCAATATTGGATTTGGTATTGATAGATCAGCTTCTATAGGTTCAGTTTCATTCTCCTCATACAGTTCCTTTTCTCCAGTTCAGAACTTATTCTCTTCTTACAGGACCGGTATGCAGCCTCAGAAACCTCTTTCCAAAGACACTGCAAGTTCAAAAAAGTAATAGTTTGATAAGAGCCATTAGAACGAGTTGAGGTGAGTGAAACCTGGACTTACCGGCTTTGGAGAAGCTACTGATAGCAAAATATTACATTTGTGGTTCTCGTGGTTTTAAGTTTAAAGTACTCTATTACAGTGATGTTGAAGACGCACCTCAGGCGCAAGGCTCAAGCGAAATCCCAGGGTGCGCCTCAAGCCTCAGTTGAAGCGCACCCCTTGTTCGAAGCCCTGGTGAGGCGTGCACCTCAGCACGCCTCGATGAAAGGCGCGCCTCAACATTGTTTTTTCCTTGTTTTTCCCCTTCTTTATTATTTAAGTATTCTTTTTTTTTAGTTTAGTCTTTTGACAGATTTTATATTTATATTATTTTTTATTATTTAAATCATTCTAATTATTTTATTTTATTTTTTTAATAGTATTCTTGCTTTTTTAGTTATGAAATGCTTTTGCTTTACTGCCTTATTAGCCTATTTGGATGAAACTTGCTGTAATAATTAATTGTTGAATACTTGAATATACTTAATATTTAATTGTAATATTGTAATACTCTGTAATAGTGTAATACTAATACTGCACTGTGATATTCTCATAAAAAAAAATTTAATTGTTGACTGTACACAATTACAACTTACAAATTACACTTACACTTACATTTACAAAGTACGTCTTCCAAACCTACTTTTTAAGTATATGTTCAGTATATGATATATTTTGTTGCTATAATGTTATCTTGTTTATATAATCTAATTTATAAAATTTAAAAATTCCAAAAAGTAATCGTGCGCCTCGGTTAACTGAGGCTTGCGCCTCAAATTGCGCCTTGCGCCTCAGGCTTTTTACGAGAAATTGAAATTACTTGTGCCTTGCGCCTTATGCCTTCGACTACACTGCTCTATTATCATCTTTGTGGAAAATCCTCCTTCTATTGGCAGGGCAGCAGAGCCCTCTAGAAAATAACTGCTTAAATTAGGACTGCAAAGATAGTATTTCAAATATTTTCATTCAAATATGACCATAAAACGTATTTGTCTCAGATATTCATGGAATCCTCTCCTAATCGTTCCAGCTTACCAATCAAAGTTACATCTTCCACCAAAAGTTCGGTTAAGCACATGTTACCCTTGTCTTTTGCAGTGCAAAATCATTGAGTGGGTTCTGATCAAATAATTTTGTAATAAATAGCCCCAGCACCTTCTGTAAACACCATCTGCCTAAATCATCTGAAAACATAAATAAACAAGCTGAATTATTAGATTTGAATTTTGTGAGAAAGGAAGGCATTAGCTACTAGAACAATGTTAGCATGCAGATCCACTGTCCTAGCATACAAATTCTTTACTGTACAACAGTGTGAAACCTTGTGGAGTGGTATGTGGATGATTTAGAGGACTTTGATATGACATAGCAAAATGTAGGTTTATCATGAACCAAAATTATGCATATATATATATGGGTAAAAGGGATATGAGCAACTTGTTCATTTAGTAAATGAGAAATTGATTATGTGGCATGCATGTGATTGGAAAATCCCTAAAAGGGTTAGTTGTCCAATGTATCACATGCATGCCACATAATCAATTGCTCATTCACTAAATGAGCAAGTTGCTCATATCCCTTTTACCCTATATATATATATATATATATATATATATATATATATATATATATATATATGATATGGCTAAAAATGGGGTTAAATCGGAATCGTCCAAATAGAACACGAATCTCGAAGTACAGGGGTAAAACGGTAATTTCACCAACCAAAGGGTCCAAACTGGGTGTCGGGTCTTCACCCCAAGAACCCAATAACCCACGAATAGATCCACCTCAAAGTGGGTGCGGGTTTTAACCCGTTACGCACCCATTCCGTCGGGATAAAATCAAGGTCCCTGATTAACCTTAACCAACGGCCCTGATTCACATCCCTCCTACCACTGGGAGCCAGGGATTAAATTCCTTAACTGATTAGGGGGAATATACCTTATCAGATTACTTTCCTTATCTGATCACAAGGAATATTACTTATCTAATCACGGGGATTACATTCCTAATCCAGTCCCTAAGACGCCTATAAATACCCCCCATCCATCTCCATTGCGAGGTAATCAACCTTTCGCCAGTTTTTACGCTCTTTCATAGTCTGCCAGATTACTGACTTGAGCGTCGGAGGGTGCGTCGCCGGGAACAACCCCGGTGTCTCGCACTTTTTGCAGGTGCACGGTAGGAACGACGATCGAGGCCCGACGGAACAGGTACGCAGGTTTTCCTATTCAGTTTCCCCAAGAACCCACAAGTTCTATCTGTTTGCCCCCACACCAAATTTAGTGGCAACAGATTGGCGCCGTCTGTGGGAAACTAACGAATAAGGACCTCTCCTCTTCCCGGTGAACAGGTTTCTCCTGCCATGCCGCCTCGCAAAGTTAGATCTAGGGGCTCCAACCGAGTGCCCAACCCCGACCAGCAAGAAGTCCTTCCTGATCCCGCTCAGCAACAAGGGCAACTCCCTCCTACCATGGAAGAGCCGCTCCAACGGAACCCTCCACCTCCTGATCCAAAGGGGCCTAACCCCCAGAAACAGCCTCTTCACCAAGAGAACATCTCCATCCACACCGCCTCCAGTGCCTCCATGGCCTCCCATCATCCCCGAGCCTCTGGTCGCCACAATGCCCCTCCCAAACGCCCGGAAGATGATGACCTTCGTCGCCATCTGGATGAAAAGCGGGCTCGGGGGGAAGCCTCCCGCCAGCGAGAGCGATCCCCCCGACACCGAGAGCACAGGAGGTCCCCCGTCTGAAGAGGGAGAAAGGACTCCCCCGATCACTATCAAAGGAGGCATTCTCCAGCAGGTCGGCAACAGCCTAGGAACAATGAGGCACCCATCACCCGTGCCGAGTTCCAGCAATTCCAAGCAATGGTACAACAGGCCCTCAACCTCCGTCAGAACCCCATTGAGCCGAGGGCCCCATCCCCTCCCCCGGTCCGGAGCCCTCGCCAACGGTCCCCTTCTCCTCGACCCGCTCCTACCAACTCCAGGCGCACACCAAGTCCTCGTCGTTCTCGAAGTTACCATCGCCGCAGCCCTCGCTCTCCCTCATACGAAGACGAGTCTCGGGGCTCGGCGGATCACCGTCGGAGAGATGACACCATGAACCGCCGTCTAAACGAGGTGGAGAAGCTCTTGGGACAGATGAACCGGGAAGAGGAGCTTAGGGGGAGGACACTACGTCCTAGCCGACCCCCATTCTCCCGGACCATAGTAGATGCCCCTGTCCCGTTCGGTTTCAAACCTCCCCAGTTCGAGAACTACACGGGGGAGACCGATCCCGTTGACCACATCGAAAGTTTTAAAACTTTGATGCTCCTCCATCAAGCTTCCGATGCCCTCCTCTGCAAAACATTCCCTGCAACTCTCAAAGGCCCAGCTCGAGAATGGTACTCTCGCCTTGCCCCGGCATCGATATTCTCCTTCGAACAGTTCGAAACCCTGTTCATCACCCATTTTGTCAGCAGCCGAAGGGCCGAGAAGACCAGCATCTCACTATTGCACCTCCGTCAGCAGAAGGGGACGAAATTGAGGGACTACGTGAGGAGGTTCACAGCTGAAGCGAGAACCATCGCGTCCCTTGACCAGTCCGTCGCTACCGTGGCGTTCCAATCCAATATCCTCAATTCCAACCTCCGCTCCTCCCTCGCCAAGAAACCGCCGCACGACTTTTCTGACCTCCTCCTCCGCACTGAAAAATACATCCGAGCTGAAGAGGCCGAGGAACAGCCCAACTGGGAAGGAACCGCCTCCGGGTCTAAGAGGAAAGGAACGGAAGAAGAGGGAGCAAAAAAGTTCCAGAAGGATAATGCTGGCCAGCGCCGGCCTCCCCCTAGATTCGAGAAGTTCACTCCCCTCACCACGAACATTTCCACCATTTTCATGGAAGTCGAAAAAGAAGGGGTCTTGCCTCCTGCTCCGAAGATGAACACCCCTACTAAGAGAAGAGATAGAGAGAAATGGTGCCGCTATCACCGGGACCATGGGCACGACACCAACGATTGCCGTGCGCTAAGAAACGAGATTGAGGCTCTTATCCAGAGAGGGCAGTTGGCAAAATTCGTGAGAAAGGACCAAGCCGAACTTCCTCTCCAGCCTCGGGGGGCTAACAAACGTCCGGAACGAGAAGAGACGCCAGAGTTTGAGGAAGAACGAGTCCTCCACCTCATCCACGGGGGTCCAATGGGGGGCTCCTCAAACTCTTCTCGGAAAGCTTTTATTAGAGAGGTAAACTCGGTCCGAACCACCCCTCCTCCTAAAGGCCTCGGAGTGCCCGTCACCTTCTCTGATGAAGATCTCGAGGGCGTCCGCACCCCTCATTGTGACGCACTCGTCATCAGCCTTCACATGGCCAATTTCAAAGTCGAGAGGATCTTAGTGGATAACGGTAGCTCCGTCAACATCCTCTTCCTCGACGCCTTCAAGGGGCTGAAGCTCTCCCGAGACAGACTCAAGCCCGCCGGCTACACGCTCCATGGGTTCACGGGAGTACCGGTAACGATTGAAGGGGTAATCACCCTCGATGTCACGGCCGGCAAAACTCCTACTACCCGCACGGAGTCGATGGATTTCATGGTCGTAGATGTCCCAGCGGCCTACAACGTCATTTTGGGTCGGCCCGGCCTAGCCGCCCTTGAAGCCGTCCCTTCTGCCTACCATCTCAGAATGAAATTCCCCACTCGGGCTGGAGTGGGAGAAGTAAGGGGCAATCAGGAGCAGGCCCGCAAGTGCTATATGACTTCCACCCTCGGACCCGTCCTCTCCTTAGAAACACTCGAGATCCCCCAAGACGCTGCTCGACCAACCTCCGAGCCGGTAGACGAGTTGGAAGAGGTACTCTTCTCGGAGCCGGATCCGACCCGCAGGTTCTTTGTCAGCAAAACCCTCCCATCCGCTCTATACACGGATATTGTAAAATGCATCCGAGCCAACCAAGACCTGTTCGCATGGTCAGCTGCAGACATGCCCGGTATCTCCGAAGAACTCTTGGTCCATCGCCTCAGTGTTGATCCGGGGTCCAAACCGGTCCAGCAGAAGAGGCGCAAGTTCGCTCCCGAGCGTCAGCTCGCTATCAAAGAAGAGGTGGACAAATTGTTGAAGGCCCAGTTCATACAGGAAGTAAATTATCCTGAGTGGTTGTCAAACGTAGTAATGGTGAAAAAGTCCAACGGAACATGGAGAATCTGTATTGATTTCACTGACCTCAACAAGGCCTGCCCTAAAGACCCCTTCCCTCTGCCGAGCATCGACACTCTGATTGACGCAACCTCAGGACATGAGCTCCTCAGCTTCATGGACGCTTTCTCTGGTTACAATCAGATAAGGATGTTCCCCCCGGATATTCCGAAGACATCTTTCGTGACCGACCAAGGACTCTACTGCTACCGAGTCATGCCGTTCGGCCTAAAGAATGCAGGGGCAACATACCAGCGCCTCGTCAACAAGGTATTCCAGGCCCAGATTGGCCGAAACATGGAAGTGTACGTGGATGACATGCTTGTGAAAAGCATCCGGGGCATTGATCACGTGACCGACCTCCAAGAAGCATTTGATGTTTTGAGAAAGCACAATATGAGACTCAACCCGAACAAGTGTGCGTTCGGCGTCTCATCAGGCAAGTTCCTCGGCTTCATGGTTAGCCAGCGAGGAATAGAGGCAAATCCGGAGAAGATCAGGGCCATACTGGACATGGCCCCGCCTAGAAACGTCAAAGAAGTTCAGAAACTGACTGGTCGATTAGCCGCCATTGGGCGCTTTTTGTCGAAGTCTGGGGAGAAGTGCCTCCCGTTCTTCAAAGCCCTGAGGGGGGCTAAGGGGTTCGAGTGGGGGCAGCCACAACAAGATTCCTTCGACCAGCTTAAGGCTTACCTCGTCAATCGGCCTCTTCTCAGCAAACCCATACCGGGCGAACCCCTCTACCTCTACTTGGCAGCCTCCGAACAGACGCTAAGTGCGGTCTTAGTCAGGGAAGAAGAAAGAACTCAGAAGCCCATTTACTACGTCAGCAAAGTGCTCCGGGACGCCGAGCTCCGGTACCCGAAAATTGAGAAAATAGCCTACGCCCTGATAATGGCTGCAAGAAAGCTTCGGCCATACTTCCAGTCTCATTCGATGGTCGTTCTTACCGACCAGCCGTTGAAACAGATCCTTCACAAGCCAGAGACTTCCGGCCGCCTCATGAAGTGGTCGATCGAGCTGAGCCAACATGATATTACTTATCAGCCTCGGACCGCAATCAAGGCACAGGCGCTGGCCGAATTCATAGTTGAAACAACTATCCCCGACTCCGAGCAGACAACGAAGGGACCGCCTATCTGGTCGGTATATGTCGATGGATCCTCTTGCAACGAGGGTAGCGGGGCTGGAGTCATCCTTGCGGGCCCAGACGACTTTGTCCTTCAATATTCCCTCCGGATAAACTTTAAAGCCTCGAATAACGAAGCCGAATACGAGGCACTCGTAGCCGGCCTCGGGATGGCCCGAAACGCAGGGGCGCGACGCCTGCAGATCTTCAGCGACTCTCAGTTGGTCGTCAACCAGGTCCTCGGCGAATATGAAGCCCGCGATGACAGGAGTACTTGGCTAAAGTAAAGAGCCTCATGGCGCTCTTCGAGGAGGCCCTCATCCGAAGAATCCCCAGAGAGGAAAATGCCCAAGCCGACTACGCCCTGCAAGAGCTCCATGAGGGCATCGGCGGAGCCCACTCCGGCTCCAGAGCCTTGGCACGCAAAGTGTTAAACTACGGGTATTACTGGCCCACTCTCCTACGGGACGCCGAACAACACGTTCGGCAATGCACCTCCTGCCAGAAGTATTCCGACATCCGACGCCTTCCACAAGCACCACTCTCCTCCCTATCAAGTCCGATCCCCTTTGCAATGTGGGGGATGGATTTACTGGGGCCATTTCCACCGGCCCCCGGACAATTGAAGTTCCTAGTCGTGGCAGTCGACTATTTCTCGAAATGGATAGAGGCCGAGCCCCTGGCTACAATTACCGAACATAGAGTCGTTCAATTCTTCTGGAAAAATGTAATCTGCCGATTCGGTGTTCCTCGGGTCGTAGTTACAGATAACGGTACGCAGTTCGCTGGAGCTGCCTTCCGAGCCTTATGTGAAGACCTAGCCATACAACACTGCTTCTCCTCCGTCTCTCATCCCCAGTCAAATGGCCAAGCCGAGAATGCCAACTGACAGATCCTCTCCGGCATCAAGAAGAGACTCGACAAGTGCTCCAAGGGATTGTGGGTCGATCAGCTGCCCAATGTGTTGTGGAATTACCGAACCACGAAGCGGACCCCGACAGGCGAGAGTCCGTTCAATCTCACCTACGGGTCCGAGGCCCTCATCCCACTAGAAGTTGGGATACCCTCTCCTCGCCTGATAGCCTTTGAAGAAGAACAGAATGCCAGGGAGCTCAGAACGAGCCTAGACTTGATAGACGAAATCCGGGAAAGGGCAGCCATACGGCAGCAAAGTTACCGGAGAAGAATCGAACTCGCCTACAACAAACGGGTCCGCCCAACCGACCTGAAAGAAGGGGATCTGGTCCTCCGAAAACTGGCCATTTCGTTCCCCGGACAGAAAAGCAAACTGGCCCCAAATTGGGAGGAACCGTACAAAGTCTCCAAAGTGATCCGCCCCGGTGCATACAAGCTAGAAGATCTTGAGGGCCGAGAAATTCCCAGGACTTGGAACGCCGACCATCTTCTGAAATACCAAGAGAAGGCAGCCACGCCCATCTAAGTAACTCGAGATGTCGGACCACTCCTCTCCTGCCACTAGTAATTTTTTCTTTGTTCTTTTTTCATTGTAATAACGGCTAGCAACTTTAGAAGCAGCCGACCATTAGATATTAATAAATAAAGTTCTTTCGCATTTGCTACTACGTCTCTGTTTTTAATTCCTTAATCTTACGATGGTTCCGGAGTCCAACACTTGGCTCGATTCTACTTCGCAAGTTCGCTTCCGAGCGAACCAGAGGTAGCTCGCCATTCGGAATTGCTCCCACAGCCGTTGAATGGTACGGAGTCCAACACTTGGTTCGACTCTACTCCGCAAGTTCGCCCCTAGGCGAGCTAGGGGTAGTTCGCCATTCGGAATTGCTCCCACGCCCTTAATCTTACGATGGTTCCGGAGTCCAACACTTGGCTCGATTCTACTTCGCAAGTTCGCTTCCGAGCGAACCAGAGGTAGCTCGCCATTCGGAATTGCTCCCACAGCCGTTGAATGGTACGGAGTCCAACACTTGGTTCGACTCTACTCCGCAAGTTCGCCCCTAGGCGAGCTAGGGGTAGTTCGCCATTCGGAATTGCTCCCACGCCCTTAATCTTACGATGGTTCCGGAGTCCAACACTTGGCTCGATTCTACTTCGCAAGTTCGCTTCCGAGCGAACCAGAGGTAGCTCGCCATTCGGAATTGCTCCCACAGCCGTTGAATGGTACGGAGTCCAACACTTGGTTCGACTCTACTCCGCAAGTTCGCCCCTAGGCGAGCTAGGGGTAGTTCGCCATTCGGAATTGCTCCTACGCCCTTAATCTTACGATGGTTCCGGAGTCCAACACTTGGCTCGATTCTACTTCGCAAGTTCGCTTCCAAGCGAACCAGAGGTAGCTCGCCATTCGGAATTGCTCCCACAGCCGTTGAATGGTACGGAGTCCAACACATGGTTCGACTCTACTCCGCAAGTTCGCCCCTAGGCGAGCTAGGGGTAGTTCGCCATTCGGAATTGCTCCCACGCCCTTAATCTTACAAAGGTTCGGACTCCAACACTTTGTTGCCGAGATCGTTCTACGGGCGTGAGTTCGGTACGATCTCGGCTCGGTTCCATTCGCCGAACACTCGTGCCACCGATCGTTTTACGGGCGTGAGTTCGCCACGTTTCAGCTCGCCACAGTTAGCCGAACACTCGTGCCACCGATCGTTTTACGGGCGTGAGTTCGCCACGTTTCAGCTCGCCACAGTTAGCCGAACACTCGTGCCACCGATCGTTTTGCGGGCGTGAGTTCGCCACGTTTCAGCTCGCCACAGTTAGCCGAACACTCGTGCCACCGATCGTTTTACGGGCGTGAGTTCGGCACGTTTCCAGCTCGCCACAGTTAGCCGAACACTCGTGCCACCGATCGTTTTACGGGCGTGAGTTCGGCACGTTTCCAGCTCGCCACAGTTAGCCGAACACTCGTGCCACCGATCGTTTTACGGGCGTGAGCTCGGCACGTTTCAGCTCGGCACCGTTCGCCGAACGTTCGTGCCACTGACCGTATTACACGCTTAAGTTCGGCGGTCAACACCAATCAAAAACACCAAGTCTCAGACCTCGGTTCCACGACTCCACAATCAGAGCAAACATTGAGCAACTATGATATGACGACAGTTAAATCGATTCCAACTTTATTAAAAACAACCCTTACATACATCAATATTACAAGACACTAAACGATTACAAGAAGCTGAAAAGCGAAGATTACAAGACACCGAACCCGGACCCATCAACGCTTCCGAGGTACAGGGATGCTCCTCTTCAAGGACACTTGAGGTCGGCGACGTTTGCCTCCGGAACCCGATCCCAGGCCGGCAAGTTGAGACGTGTCCTCGGCACTGCTTCTGGCCGTCATGCTGACGGATGCGCCGCTCGACGAAATGGCCACTGAGCTCTGCGCGTCCCCCGGGCTCGGATGGCCGAGGCGCTCGCGGGTCGCCATCTCGTAAAAGGTGATGCCCCGCTCGCTCTCCGCTCGGGTGCATGACGTGCTCCTCACATTAATCGGCCCCGAACGCGGCCTCAGGCGAGCCACCTCCGCTTCCAGCTCGGAGATCCGACCCCTCAATGAACCATCTTGCGCGTCGGCCTCAAAGGAGGCCGGTACGGCCGAGGTCGGAACTCTAACATGGCTCGCGATGAGATGACGAAGATGGGTGACTTCGATGCTCCTATCGACGGTGGCTCTCTTCAAAACATCGACTTCGGCCGCCAATTCATCTCGTTCAGCCGTAAGATCGGCCACCTTAGTTGTCAGCTCCTCTCCCTCCGTCCGAAGCTTAGTCTCCGTAGATTGCAAATGCTGAATCTCCGAAAGCAGGTTGTCCCTCTCCGCCGTTACCTTTGACAGCGTGTGGCGAAAGCACTTGGTCCGAAGGCTACTAGTGAAGGCAGATGGCGAAGCATCGCCCTCACCCGAGGCAGTCATCTCGGCAATCCTGCCCTCCAGGCGCCGGATATCGCTGTCCCGCTGCCCTAAGATAAGCTGAAGCTGTCCTCGCTCGGTTTCGGCTCGGCGCAGTCCTAGCTCGACCTCGTAAAGTCGCTCTCTACACCTCGCCAGACTCAACCTTGTCGCCCCGAGCCCGGCCTCGGCTCGAACCTCGGCATCCGACCCTGCGCGGGCTCGAACCTTGGCATCCGACCCTGCGCGCTCGATCTCTTGGTCTACCAGGGCGAGCTGAAAAGAAATACAGACGAGCAACAAAAGTTCAGACATGGCCCAAGTCCTAGACTTCGGGGGTTCTAGTGAACAAATTCTCGAACACTCAACATACAACAGACAAGTGCAAGAAGCCGAGCCCAAGAAGTTGAAGTTTTTCATTCATTACAAAAAGTAGCGGTGGCCAGTCCGCTATTAGGCGTTACACAGGAAAAAAAAAAAGACGGGATCAGGGCTCGACCTCTTTCCCGGGGCGGCGAGAAGGGGTCGAGGGCGACGCCTCCGAAGGGGCAACCGCCGCCAAGGGGTTAACCACCGACCCCTGAGCTCCGGCGGCTGGATCGACCAAAGGCTCGTCGTCGCCCCTTTCCTCCTCTTCTTCTTCCCCCTCCGATTCGGGGTCAAAGCCTTCGACGTACCCCGGGAAAAGCCGCCAACCCGAGACGTCAACGGTGGGGTAGGCCTCCGTCACCCGGGTGAGAGCGTCGGCGAAAGCTTTGGCCATGTTCACGGCGAGGTAGCCCTGCGCCTTCTCCAAAGTCGCCTCCTCCGCTTTTTTCACCGCCGCCGCTTGGGCCTCGGCCGCCTCCGTCATCTGCTTGGCCGCCTCCTCCTTCTGCTGCCGAAGCTGGTCCTCCAGCGTCTTGACCCGGTCCTCGAGGTAGGTTGCCCTCGCCGACTTTGCCTCAAAGTTCAGCTCGAGTTTGTCGAGCTCGCCCCGGATCTTGTCCCTCTCCTTCCGGGCCTGGTCGTTCTCCTTCTTCATCTCCTTCTCCTGGGCCGCCAACCTCTCGGTAAGGTGCCCGAAGTGAACAACGATCTGCGAATAGAATGCAAAAAGTCACTAAAATTACAAACTTAAGAAGGTCGGCATGAAGAGGAGGGAGCTCGGCTCAGCACTTACCGACACCGCCGAGCGCGCTATCTCGATGATGTCGTCTCCCTCTCGTCCGGCCTCCATCGCCGCGCGATCCTTCGGCGTGGCGAGATGCTTGACGGCCTCCATGCTCGCCAAGGAATTACCCAGGAACCCGTCGTGCTTCCGAACCTGCCAGTCCGGGACGTGGATCCTTTTATGAGCCTCGGTCAGAAGCTCCTCGGCCGCCTTTGTCAACGGCGGCGTCACCATGGTTAGGACCTCGGTGACGGGCAACTCGCCGACCCTGGCCGACGACGAAGCGGCCCCGACCTCGACCACGGGGGACTCCAAGATCTCTACTTCTTCGGCCACCTCCGTAATCTTCGGGGCCTTGGGCGCCGGCTGCTTCGACGCCACCCTCTTCCTCTTCCTCGGAGCCTTGTTGGCGAGGCTCGTCCTCAACGCTAGCACTGCTTGGTAGTCCATTTGCTCTGCAACAAAAGTCAAGTTTGTTAGCTCGGAACAAGACAAGGAAAAGGAAGCAAAAAGAAAACGAAGACGGTAAATAAAAGCAGCGTACTGGGGTTAACATGAGCGAGCCCTCCCTCATACAGGACGTCCTCGGTCAACTCCCTCCAGTCGTACTTCGGCCGATCGAGAAGCGCCCGTACGGCGTCTTCGTCTTCGGGTCGAAGTGCCGGCGGCGCCTTCACCTTCTTCGGAACACCTTCCACCCAACCAACGGGAATAGGCCAGGCCTCCGCGCTACGCACCAGAAGATACTTCTCGCGCCAGTACTTGATAGAGTCCGGACAGACGACAAGCCTCCCCCCATGCCTCGGGGTCAGATAGTACCGATAGGCCGACCTATTCCCTTGGTGCAGCTGATAGATGGTCCGAAGCACACTCAACTCCGGCTGAATCCCCTCCGCCTGGCAGTGAAGTACGAAGCCGTTTATGACTCTCCAGGCATTCGGCATAAGTTGGATAGGGCTGACCCCGAACCAATTTAAGACCGTTACCGCGAACGGATGGAGAGGTAGCCGAGCTCCGGCGATAAAGGCGTCGACCGGCCAGCAACATATAGTCACCGGCAACGGCGAGTTGGCCCTAACCCCGGGGCCCGGCAGCATAAGCTCGTACTCCTGCGGGATCTGGAAGCAGTCCCGAATCGAACCTAGGTCCTCTTCGGCGAAAATCGACACCGTCTCGTCGGCCTCCGTTGTCTCCCTCGCCGCGTTCTCCTCGAACGACCTCGCCCTCCCGTACACTATCCGTTCCGCCTTATCCTCTGGGATTTCTCGAACCCTATGGAGCCCCGTCAACGGTCCCGGCAGCTGCCCGAACGCCCCCATGCGCTTCGGATCCTGAACAATAGAGTCCTTGCCGAACACCTTCTTACCCTTGGCCGCTCGACCCGAAGTTGGAGCTCCGTCGGCTCCGAGGGAGGGCTCGGACGAAGAAGAAGTGTGGGAAACAGACATGTTTAGAAGATAAATATGAAGGTTACCTTGAAAGGGGAACTCGTCGGAAACTTTGCCGGAAAACAGTC
The DNA here is from genome assembly GCA_017893485.1 of Hemerocallis citrina. Taxonomy (NCBI): domain Eukaryota; kingdom Viridiplantae; phylum Streptophyta; class Magnoliopsida; order Asparagales; family Asphodelaceae; genus Hemerocallis; species Hemerocallis citrina. The sequence goes on from CM030361.1 coordinate 153,525,828, forward strand.
AGTGATCACCTGAAGCTCTCTCACAGCAGACTAAGACGCGAACAAAAAGCTTGGAAAGTAAAAAATGAGGAGGGGGTGAGGATTTTTATAGAGGAGCCAGCGCTTCAATCGAGGTAAATGGGCCTCTAACGCAGGCCCACCCCCACAAAACGACAAAAAGAGACCCCAAACGTCACCTTGTTCTCCACGCTGATCCAGACGACGCATTAATGACCTTCTCGCCTGGCAGAAGTCCAGGAGGCGGCATTAATGGACGTCACGTCTGGCGGAAGCCCAGGGGACAGCGTTGACGGACGTCACATCTGTCAGAAAACCCAGACGACGTCACATCTGTCAGAAGCGCAGAGGGTCACATCCGCCAGAACCGCCAAAACTCCACCCAAGGAGAAACAAACAAGTCTGAATCTTCGGCACAAGCTGCCGAATACTCGTGCCACCGATCGTTTTACGGGCGTGAGTTCGGCACGTTTTCAGCTCGGTGCCGTTCGCCGCACACTCGTGCCACCGATCGTTTTACGGGCTTGAGTTCGGTGCGTTTTCGGCTCGGTGCCGTTCGCCGCACACTCGTGCCACCGATTGTTTTACGGGCGTGAGTTCGGCACGTTTTCAGCTCGCCACGGTTCGCCGAACACCCGTGCCACCGATCGTTTTACGGGCGTGAGTTCGGCACGTTTTCTGCTCGCCACGGTTCGCCGAAGACCCGTGCCACCGATCGTTTTACGGGCGTGAGTTCGGCACGTTTTCAGCTCGCCACGGTTCGCCGAACACCCGTGCCACCGATCGTTTTACAGGCGCGAGTTCGGCACGTTTTCAGCTCGCCACAGTTCGCCGAACACTCGTGCCACCGATCGTTTTACGGGCGTAAGTTCGGCACGTTTTCAGCTCGCCACAGTTCGCCGCACACTCGTGCCACCGATCGTTTTACGGGCGTGAGTTCGGCGCGTTTTCGGCTCGGTGCCGTTCGCCGCACACTCGTGCCACCGATCGTTTTACGGGCGTGAGTTCGGCACGTTTTCAGCTCGCCACAGTTCGCCGAACACCCGTGCCACCGATCGTTTTACGGGCGTGAGTTCGGCACGTTTTCGGCTCGGTGCCGTTCGCCGCACACTCGTGCCACCGATCATTTTACGGGCGTGAGTTCGGCACGTTTTCAGCTCGCCACAGTTCGCCGAACACCCGTGCCACCGATCGTTTTACGGGCGTGAGTTCGGCACGTTTTCAGCTCGCCACGGTTCGCCGAACACCCGTGCCACCGATCGTTTTACGGGCGTGAGTTCGGCACGTTTTCAGCTCGCCACGGTTCGCCGAACACCCGTGCCACCGATCGTTTTACGGGCGCGAGTTCGGCACGTTTTCAGCTCGCCACAGTTCGCCGAACACTCGTGCCACCGATCGTTTTACGGGCGTAAGTTCGGCACGTTTTCAGCTCGCCACAGTTCGCCGAACACCCGTACCACCGATCGTTTTACGGGCGTGAGTTCGGCACGCTTTCAGCTTGCCACAGTTCGCCGAACACCCGTGCCACCGATCGTTCTACGGGCGTGAGTTCGGCACCTTTTCAGCTCGGCACGGTTCGCCGAACACCCGTGCCACCGATCGTTTTACGGGCGTGAGTTCGGCACGTTTTCAGCTCGCCACAGTACGCCGAACACCCGTGCCACCGATCGTTTTACGGGCGTGAGTTCGGCACGCTTTCAGCTCGCCACAGTTCGCCGAACACCCGTGCCACCGATCGTTTTACGGGCGTGAGTTCGGCACCTTTTCAACTCGGCACGGTTCGCCGAACACTCGTGCCACCGATCGTTTTACGGGCGTGAGTTCGGCACCTTTTCAGCTCGGCACGGTTCGCCGAACACTCGTGCCACCGATCGTTTTACGGGCGTGAGTTCGGCACGTTTTCAGCTCGGCACCGTTCGCCGAACACTCGCGCCACCGACCGTATTACGGGCGTAAGGTCGGCACTAATTCGGCTCGGCACCTCCCGCCGAGCGCTCGTATCCCCGACCCTCTTACGGGGGCGAGTTCGGCACCGAGTGAGTTCGGCGTCAATCGCCGAATGTCCGCGGCGCCGACTGCGTCGCGAGCATGACTTCGACGTCCTTCGCACCAACACCCAACAATCAGAGACGGGCAAACCACTAACTAAGAAGAGCGCGACGACGGTTCAAGAGTTCCATCTGCAGGAAAAATCACCATACCGCCTCCTTCGCGATTCAGCAATGCTCCATTTTCGTTCCCGATACAACCCTGATAGCCAGTGAAAACAGTGAAACTACACCTCGAAGTCTGATTAAACATCAATCTTCGGGAGTGGGGGGCTCGTGATATGGCTAAAAATGGGGTTAAATCGGAATCGTCCAAACAGAACACGAATCTCGAAGTACAGGGGTAAAACGGTAATTTCACCAACCAAAGGGTCCAAACTGGGTGTCGGGTCTTCACCCCAAGAACTCAATAACCCACGAATAGATCCACCTCAAAGTGGGTGCGGGTTTTAACCCGTTACGCACCCATTCCGTCGGGATAAAATCAAGGTCCCTGATTAACCTTAACCAACGGCCCTGATTCACATCCCTCCTACCACTGGGAGCCAGGGATTAAATTCCTTAACTGATTAGGGGGAATATACCTTATCAGATTACTTTCCTTATCTGATCACAAGGAATATTACTTATCTAATCACGGGGATTACATTCCTAATCCAGTCCCTAAGACGCCTATAAATACCCCCCATCCATCTCCATTGCGAGGTAATCAACCTTTCGCCAGTTTTTACGCTCTTTCATAGTCTGCCAGATTACTGACTTGAGCGTCGGAGGGTGCGTCGCCGGGAACAACCCCGGTGTCTCGCACTTTTTGCAGGTGCACGGTAGGAACGACGATCGAGGCCCGACGGAACAGGTACGCAGGTTTTCCTATTCAGTTTCCCCAAGAACCCACAAGTTCTATCTGTTTGCCCCCACACCAAATTTAGCGGCAACAATATACTTATGGAAACATGGACTTTTATACCTCAATTCATAATTATTTTTCAACATATACTAATGAAAACATGGACTTTTATTTACAACTAATTATTGTCATACTATTCAAACTTGAGCTATATAATTGTTGATTTACTGTTTACAAGGCTTTTCATATGTTGTATCGTTCTGAAGACGTGCCGTAGGCACGTTGCCACGGGCAAATCTAGTCCCAATATAACATTTGAAATAGCTCATTATAATTACTATATGTATATGGCCAGAAAAAAAAAACCTACAATTTGTGGTCTTGATGGGGTAATGTTTTCTTCAAGAATGAAAAACCTATTCTAATAAAACAAAAAGGATGTGACCCAAAAATACAACTTCAGACTTGTAGAATTCGCACTTGGATAACTTGGCATACAACTTCTGCTCTTGCAGTTTCTTCAACACTTCTACTAAGTGTTTGGCATGATCCTCTTCTAACTTCGAATACACAAGGCATGTTTGGTTCCGGGGGTCCTCTCTCTCTCTCTCAATTGCCTTCCTCGTGAACTTTTCCATCTCTCTCTCTTAGGGGTGGCCAAAAATTCCAATAACCCTATAATCCGAAACCAATCTAACCCGAACCTGACCTGTTGGAAATTTGTGCTTTGGGATAAGATTTAATCTTTAGTTGTGGTCAATCTAAAAAGAGAGATGCGCAGGAGAAAGGATGAGGATTTGCCTTCACTGAAAGAGGCATCAAATGATCGAAACCATAAGGAAGTTATAAATTATGTACCGTCATTGAGTAGGGACCCTTTCGCTTGAACTTTTATTACAAACTCTCTGATCCACTATTAGTTAGGGTATAAACATGCCTATTAAGTCCCTATAATTTATAATTTTATTATAAAACAGAAGCGGATTAGAATTCCTTCAGAAACCTTATCTAAACATGATCACCACATTTTAGTACATATGATGTCTTCAGGGCGGCAAAGGATAGATGTGACGTTTCCTAAAGTACGTTGTTGAAATTCCAAGGCACCCAATCCTAGGTAGAAGCTTGAGAGTGAAAGCTTTAAGCTCTCTTTTATTACGAGGCCTACTCACTTGAATTTAGTACAAATATGTTAGTTTTAAATATATGGCCTAAAAAACATGAATTGACACGACATACTGATGATACACAAAATATTCAAACTAGTGCATAGCATTGGTATTAAAACCCGACCCGGACCCGACCCGGACCCGGCGTTGGACCGGAACCGACCCGTTCTAATTTGGGTAGAGTATGGGTCCTAAATTACTACCCGTTGAAATTTCGGGTAGGGTCTGGGTCCTCTAAAAATGGAACCGATCCGGACCCGGACCCGGACCCGCCAAAGAAAAATAAACATAAAATCAAGCGGACCCGACCCGGACCCGACCCGTTACCCGTTAATATATCCCTACCTATTCGTCTATTTGGAATTCCCCTTCAGTAATCACTAATCAGTAGTTCAGTACTCTAACTTAGTCTAAATCTCAAACTTAGTCTAACTTAGTCAAAATCAGTACTCTATCTTAGTCTCTAAAAGTCTCTACTAGACTACTTTTCAGTTTTCACTACTCAGTCTATCAGGCATCAGCTATTCAGCTCTCACACCCGACACCCCAAACCCTAATACCAATCGCCGCTTCCGCTCTCTCCCTCACAGTCACGGACCACGGTCTCAGGCTCTCAGCTCTCTCCCTGTCTCCCAGTCTTCTCATCTTCTCTTCTCATTCTCATCTTCTCTTCTAGTTCTCACCCCAAACCCTAATACTCACATCGCCTCTTCCGCCATTCTCCCAATCTCTAATTCCTCCATTCGAATCTCATTAACCCTAAAAATCGAAGATTCGAACCTCCTCATTCTCCTAATCTCCAGTTCTGCTCTTCCTCTATTCTCCAATTAAAGGTATGATTTTTATCCTCTTTTCTCAAATCTAGGGTTTTATCCCCTTTTCTCAAAAAAAATAATGTAGATGATAATGTCAAAATCCGTAAATGTCCATACTCAATTTTCTGTTTACTGTTGTTTTAATATCATTTGATTCATTTCTTTCTATTTAATTTTTTGCAGTTTGATTCTCATGGCTGAGGAAAGCATTAATCAAATAAATATTGGTGAAGCTGTTGTTCCAGTTGAAATGGAGGCCAGTATGACCAGCATTGAAGATGAGAGTAAAGGGAGAGAATCTGCAGTTTTTGAGTTCTTCACTAAAGATGAAAAAAAACAAAAGGCCTATTGTAAGTATTGTTCTCAAGCTCTTGTTTCTTGTTCATCAACGGGAACTTCATTATTATGGAAGCATTGGAGAGCATGCAAAATTAGAAAAAATCGTGAAAGAAGTAAAAGGCAATTACAAATTGGTTCATCTACCTCTGCGTCTAATGATATCGGTCTATTTAAATTTGATCAAGAACGTAGTAGGGAGGATGTTGCACGTTATATTATAATGTGTGAAGTGCCTTTTAGTACCGTCGATCATTGGGCCTTTAGGACAATGATATCAAACTTACGTCCTGATTTTAAACAGTTAAAAAGGGCCACAGTGACAAAAGATTGCATTAAATTGTATAGGAAAGAAAAGGAGTTTTTGAAAAACTCAATAGTTAATGCACATGGTCGAATTAGTTTGACCACTGATACATGGACAAGTTGTCAAACTAAGGGATATATGAGTCTCACGGCTCATTATATTGATGATGAATGGAAACTGCATAAGAAAATTCTAAATTTTGTTGAGCTTGATGAGAGATATACGGGGGCGGCACTTAGTAAGGCATTGAGCAAATGTTTATCAGATTGGGAAGTTGAAGATAAACTACTTACTCTTGCCATGGATAATTGTTCGGCAAATAATGTGGTTGCTAATAATATTAAAACACAATACAAATCATCGCTTCCCCTTGGTGGTGATTTTTTCCATGTAAGGTGTTCGGCTCATATATTAAATTTAGTAGTGAAAGAAGGATTGAAGGATTTAGATGAATCAATTGTTCGAATCCGTGATGCTGTTAAGTTTATAACTTCTTCTCCACAAAGGTTGCAAACATTTGATGAGTGCAAAAAAAAAATTAAAGTTGAGTCAAGATAGAAAACAAAGAATTGATTGCCCAACACGGTGGAATTCGACTTATTCGATGTTGGATAGGGCCTTAGAGTGCAAAGAAGCATTTGAAAAGTTTCATTTTGTTGAGCACTTTAAAAATCCACCATTAGATACGGATTGGTCGATGGCTAGAGAGGTTTGCAAGTTTCTTAAATTATTTGACGATTCAACAAATGTGTTTTCAAGCTCAAAGATTCCTACTTCAAATTTGTATTTCTATCAAGTTTGCAAGATTGATTTTCACTTGAGAAGTGAGTGGCATAGCCCAACCGTCAAGAAAATTCAAGACGGAATGAAGGAAAAGTTTAAGCAATATTGGGAGGAATATTGCATGATTTTATCCATAGCGGTCGTCTTCGATCCAAGGAGGAAATTTGACTTTGTGGAATTTATGCTAAATCAAGTGCATGGTATAAGGGCGGCCCGACAAGTCGATCATGTTCGAGCAAAATTAGATGATTTGTTTGAGTTCTATTCAATGAAAGTGGTACCTACCAATCCCGTAGAAGAAAATGAAATTGGAGTGTCTTCTACTATGGACCATTTAGAGGGTGAACATTTCATGCAATTATATTATAACTTTAAGAAGGCTTCAAAGAGATCTTTACCATCAAAGAGTGAACTCGATCTTTATTTGGAAGAAGAGGTAACATGATAATAGTGTTAACATTCAATAACTTTCTTTCATTTTAGTTGTTTCTTTTCTTAGTTTAAATAGTTGTTTTTTTCATTAGGTATTACCCGATGCCATATGTTTCAATGTTTTGGAGTATTGGTCTGTGAATGAAACAAAATACCCTATTTTAGCATCCATGGCCCGTGATATTTTAGCCATTCCGGTGTCAACAGTAGCATCTGAGTCAGCTTTTAGTACTGGCTCTAGAGTGGTGAGTGATAAGCGATCTTGTTTGAAGGGCTCCACTATTGAAACTTTGATATGTGCTCAAGATTGGATGCGAGAAAATGTGCCAAACGATCAAGGTAAATATGAGGAAATAATAATTAATCTCTCTTAACTTAGCTTCAAGTTCATGATTTATATGCTTCATCTTATATATTGACTTTTGTGTATTAGATATAGATTTACGAGGCTTTGTTGATGAAGGATGTGATGACGAAGAAGATAGTTGATGACAATGAGGTGGTTTGGAGGATTTGGTCAGGTTCATTTCATTTTAAACTACTGACTACTTTGTTACTTTTTTTAAACTAGTTGATGACAATGATTAAATGGAATATACTGCTGCAGTGAAATGTAGTTTGCAAGGAGTTTCCTATGGTAACTGTTTCTGGAAACCCTTTTCTTTCTTGTCCTTCACTGATTTGAGGTTTCTGTTGTTATTGTGGAGCTTTAACTTTTGCCTGTATAGAAATTGCACACAAAGCACCAACCACACACATCCATTAATGACATTTTCATTTATCTTGTCATGGGGTTTTATTGAAATAAGGAAGTTTCTTCTGGGTGCAATGAATCAAGAAACCCTTAACTTCAATATGGAAACATAACCTTTATCTATAGTTTATAGTAATAGATTATATTTGTTAAAATTTAAAAGACAAAATATTCTCACAAGTTCAACAAAGTGTATATAAATTTGCTGCTACTTATGTTTTGTTTATGTAAAAGCGATCATTTTCTCCAGTATAGAAGTGTCTTAAGAGATTTACCAATCACCTCCATATACCTCTGAGTAGTGTTGTAGATTTGTAATATGTAATCTAGGGAAGCCAGTAAGAATGAGCCCAAACATGGCCTAATTAAAAGAACAGGGTAAACTCTATTTTGCTTTGAATGGGCTTCATACCTCCAGCCTGTTAGGCAGTATGAGCATCATTCTTCTTTCCTTATTGTACTTGTTTCGTATTTTTCAGTTAATGTTTGTGCTTCTCACTGTTTGATAATTAATTTTTTTGTTTTGCATTTTTCCAGGCATCACAGGATATATCCTCCATCAAGAACATAGCTGGCGAGACTGGAAAAAAGTTGACCTCAAATGCTTCCTGTCTACTAAATGATTTGCAAGATAGAATGCTCTGATGAATGCTAGTGTTTACAGTCTGATGATTTCAGGAGAGCATAGTTTCTTTATTGTCGACATTGTGAGAGGTTTTCCTGAAGGAAATCCATACAAATTGAAACTATTAGTTTCTTGTGCTTGAGCTGCAGTATGATACATTAGGATGTATTTTAAAGAACATAATATGGTACGACTGCTATGTATTTGGCTATATGTAATCTGCAAGTTTCTATTGCAGTTTATTTCGTACGGCTGCTTAATCTGTGCTTGAGCTGAAGTCTATTGAAGTTTATGGTATATGTAATCTGTGCTTGAGCTGAAGTCTATTGAAGTTTATGGTACGGCTGCTTACCAAGGAAACTATATGTTCCTTGGTACAGAATTTTTTTGTTCTGAATGGCTTACCAAGGAAATTTTTTTGTCATATGAGATGGTGAGTGGTGAGTCAATGGCAGCAGCTAAGCTGATGCAAGTATGCAACTTTGATTAAACTATTTAGCAATGTTTGTTATTTATTTTTCAAAAAGGTTTGATACTGTTTTCATTCTGAACATTGTCTGCTTGTTGCTTCTCTCAGAGCCCCTAATACATATATACATATTGTGATTCATCTCACAACATTTGAAGATTTATTTGATTCGGAATTGTCTACCTTGATTATTTAGCCAACTGCAGTATCAGAAACCTCTCACCGTTTCTGATCTGACTGAAGTATTAGAAACAAGAAACGATAACAGGTACTCCAAGTAACAAAGACATCATAAAAAGATACGAGAAAACTTGGCATTACATATACTGCAAATAGCATATCAATAGCTGAACTTATACAAGTATATATTGAACTCAAAACATGGCTTGATGAAAATTAAAGGGGAAAACAATTTAACCAAATCAAGCAGACCTGTACATGACTATTATCAGAACTAACAGACTACAAGCCTGGAACTTATCGCAAGAAGGTCTATTAGTGTGGAGAAGCAATAACAGAATACAGATTCTATATGTACTCAAATAATTGAAGGTAAATGAATAAGAGAGGACATTTTCATAAAGTAAAGCGGAACTATAAATTTTACAACAGGCAACAGCCTACTACAAGCTAGTTGCAGTGCATCATAGTATATCCTTTGGTTTCAAAAGAATGTTTGAAGCTTGAAACTATATACAAGAGTTTCTAATCATAAATATAAATATAAATATAATCAAAGAGAGCAGCAACAAGCTGTTTCAGGTTCAATAAAAATACAGACCGGTGAGGTATACATATATATATAATGACAACGGCAAGAGCAGTGGTAGTTTATCGTTGAGAGCTACCTTTTCACCTCACCCAACCAAAAGAAATCAGCCTTCAGTTCTTGATGCATTATTTACTGGTTCTTGACACCAACAGCTGCAAAAGCCCAGTGAGGTTTGGCTGGAGTACGGGACAGTGCCTCCACTCCCAGAGGGTTGTTCTTGCTCTGTACAATTATACAACTACTTATTTAGAAACAAAGCCATTTATAACAGAATACCGAAAGAAACTAGTAACTTTACCCGTGTTGCAGGGTATATTCACCGGAAGATGTGGCACTGACCTGGATCATGGTGTTGCTTCTCAACAGAGAAGTTCTCTGTTGAAACTTGAAATCTGCTTGTTGCTACTCTGTTGAAATCTGTTCAGAAACCCTTCAACTGTTTGCGAATCTCTCTTCCATCATTTTGTGCTGGTCAGATATTGGCTACTTGCTCTCCTCACATGCTGTGTAATATTCCACATTCAACTTAAGCATTTCACATGTATTATAAAGATTTTTCTATAATTTTGTTCCGATAAACTATGTAAATGTAATATTGTGTTATGCTTTAAAGACCCGGAACCGAACCGGACCCGTGATTAGAAATAGGACCCGGACCCGAAAGCGAACGGGTAACATTTTTTGTGGGGAACCGGACCCGGACCCGGACCCGGACCCGGACCCGAATTTCATGGGTCTGAGTCCGGGTCCAGTATTTGGACCCGTCAATGACCGGGTCCGGGTCTTGAGCTACCCGACCCGACCCGACCCGTTACCAGTGCTACTAGTGCATAGAAAAGCAAAAGCCCCACTAGAAGGAATGTCTATTATATGTGTCTTACACATGGGTTAGAAACAAAAGTGTGCCACAAAATAGAATATGAACCCATAATAAAATAATATGTAGGCCCGGGCTTTTGTAAATCTCAATCCTTGGTTAACAAGAAATATATTTCCACCCAAAGAAAATAAAAAATAAGGAACAAATGGGGGAAGTCCAAGAAAAAAAATCTGAGCCACGTAACCCGATCGTAAAACACCACTACACAAAAAAATAATATTAAGTTTCTTCACTGTTTTTATCCCCCTCCCTGCAACACCAAAATCTAATTTATGCATAAGTCAAGATGCCACCAAGGATGGATTTAAAATATATTAAAATGTTTCTTGAGGAGGAAAAAGAAAATAGAAAAGTGGCCACTATCTTAGCATAAGAGTGCTAATTAAGATTTCTACTAACTAGATGTTAACTAGGGCAGTATAATCTGCTTATTATATAAAAACTATTTCATGCATACCTACGGTAATTGGTAAAAAGACCACTTTTTATAATCATAGATTGCAGTGCATCCAACTGTTTGAGATCAGGCTTGTTGAGGTAAGCACTCCATAGGACAGCACATAACTCTTCGTCAGGTGAAATGCCAGTCTGTAACATCTTGTTGAAAAGTATCATTGCTTCGCCTATAAAATTCCTCTTGCACAGACGATTAATTGATGCACAATAGTCTTCAATTGAAACTTCGAACCCTGCTGTCACCATCCTACCAAAGAGAAAGATAGCTTGATGAGGCATTCCTTTGGCGCACTGTGCTTTAATTATCGTGTTGTATGCAAATTTTCTCAACTTAATGCCCTTATCCAACAGAAAATTTAAATACCTCTCAGCAAAAAATACACGTCCAGTTCGACAAAGAACATTGATAAGGAAGTTATAAGTAATGGGAGTAGGTTTAAGATTTTGCCGCAACATCTCATGATATACAACAAAAGCCTTTTCCCTGTCCCGTGCTTCACAGAACCCTTGTATAAGTGTATTATATGTGATCTCATCTGCACATATGCCCTTCTTATGCATATCTTTGAGAAGGGAAACCGCACTTTTTAGCATACCTTGCTTGCATAAACCTTTCATAAGTACACTATAAACGACAACATTAGGCATAATCCCTTTCTCAGCCATTTCATCACGTAATTTAAGCACCATAGAAACTTCGCCTACCCCACAAAAAGCATCCATAAGAGTAGTATAAGTCACTATAGTAGGAGCCAACCCATTAAGCTGAATGGTCCTCAAGAACTCAACTGCCAGACCCAATTGCTTTGTCTTGCAAAATCCAAGGATGAGTGTGTTATAAGTGATAACAGTCGGAATTATCCCATCCTTAAGCATATGTTCATACAGGCCTACAGCCCCCTGAACATCACCTCTTTTCACATACCCATGTATTACTATGTTATACAATATAACATCAACTGAATAACCATCGCTGACTAAGTTATCCAAGTACCACCTTGCTTCAACAACCATTCCCCTTTTACACAAACTTGACAGAATTGCTCCGAATCCAAATGAGTTGGGTAACACTTTTTTAGAGCACATCATATTGCACACTTGAAGCGCCCTGTCTATTTCCCCTAGCTTGCAGTACCCATATATGAGGGTGGAATACGCTACTACATCCATATCCAAGCCAATACCTTCCATCTCCTCCAGCATCTTATCTATATCACTAACCCTCCCGTGTTTGCAGAAAGCATTTAGGAGCACACTATACGAAACAATATTCAACTGAAACCCACGTTCAAGCATCTCCTTCTTTATCTTCATCGCATTGTCAACATCACCATTTTCACAATACCAAGTGATAAGTATGGTATAGGAAACCAGATCGAGCTTTAATCCCTTCAAATTCACTATCTTCACAAGTTTCCAAACTTCACTTATTAATCCAAGCAAACGATACCCATTTATTAGAATGTTGTATGTTACAATATCAGGCTCTATTCCATCTCTTTCCATGCCCTCACAAAACTCTAAAGCTTCGTCCATACGCTGCACTACACATAAACCATGTATAAGACTAGCATAACTAAACCTATCGGGCACTGCACCATATTTAATCATTAATGCAACAAGGGACATGGCAACACCTACATAACCGCAACTGCAAAATCCGGACATTAGAGTATTGAAAGTGAGTACCGAAGGCCTTAATTCTTTCCTTCCCCTCAACTCTTGGAAGCAAGATAAGGCATCCATAAATCTCTTCTGCTTACAAAGGCCATCAATGAAGAGATTGTGTGTGTAATCACTACAAGCTAACCCACGAGCTCTAATTTCTCGGTAAACATCTGAAACCATATTGGCAGTTCTCAAATTACTCAGTAAGCTGTCATAAGTTGAAATTGAGGCTTGGATACTTGAACTGCTCATTTGACTGATAATATAAAGTGCATCATGTACCATTTCTGATCGAGCATACAGATTTGCCAGCATATCCCACACAATACAATTGGAATCGAAATCCCGGAAATTATGCAGTAATACACAAAGAGAAGGTGCTGAACCAGACCCTACAATAATTTTATAATAAAGATTTAATAAACAAAATAGAACAATTTAAATGGAGGATATTTTTACAATTTGGTACTTGGAAAGTATGTAAATTGACAATTTAGTCCTTCGGTAGCTACCACTAAGTAATGGCCCAACTGCTATAAACCACTAAGTAAGACCCCTAAAATGTCCTTTATTTTCTTCCAAACGTTGCCCAATGGCTATTTTTTTCTCAGAATGGGCAACTCAGGTAATCTACTGCTATTTGAAGTGATGGCGATATGTAGCCATTGGGCAATTGTTTTTAAAATAAAGCAACATTATGAGATAAACAACACAAATTTTGTTAGTTAATTAAGTTTAACAGTCTTTAGGTCTGTTCGAATAAGTGGGATAAATTAACAGACTAAATTGATATTAGCACTTTTTATAAACTGATACTCTTTATTTGGGGTTGCCTGCCTAGTCAATATCTTGTGACGAGTGTTCTAAACAAAAGGAAAAGACCCATGTAAACAGCTGTTTAACTAGAACCTTCACCAACCCATTTAAAAGGCCTTTTTTTTTCTTTTAAGCAATTGATTACAAATCAAGTGTTCCTTTTATTTGTTCACGTTTATCGTTTATGTGACAATGAATTAATTGAAGGAAATGAAAAATTATTAAGACATTTGGAGAAAAATTAAAATCTACTTGAATTTGTTTTATCCATTACTTATTGTATACATTAGGCAATCTAATTCTGAAATTAGTCTTCACAAACCACTTCTCTTGCTTTTTCATTATTATTTCTTCTTCATTTTTCCTATTACATTTTAATTATTCTTGTATATTTTATATAAATATAGGGGGGCCAGTTAATTCGCTTTCTTGCCTGTGCAAATTGCAGTTGCGGGTACATGTGAAACGAATGTTTTCGTCCAAAACTTTGTGACTCATTTACCAAATATCCCCCACTTTTCAACTTAAACTTATGGGGATATTTGGGCAACTGAGTCAAAAAATTCTAGAGAAATTTTTTTAATTTCCACTTGCAACTGCAATTTGCACTCGCAAGAAACCCAACACCTATCCCTAACTTCGTTCTCATTCCATTTTACGCAACATTCTACGACAATAAGGCTCAGTTAAAAAAATATATAAATAATTTTTTTTTAACTCTTAAATTAGTTGTTGAAATTCTACCTTCTTGATCGACCATATGCTTCAAAACCATTCTCGTTTCTTTCAGCTTCCCCTCTTTCGCCAAACGATGGCAATCCCCCAACAATTGAACCCTAAAATCACAATTCTCGCCAAAAATCTCACCTTTACTACCAAACACATCGCCATTCTTCCAATTCGCCACAGAAAACAGCGAGTTGGTCACGCTAAGGAGGTCGTTAGGGGAATGGAGGAAGAGGTCATCGGCAACGGCGGCAGACGAGGAGAGGTTGGGGAATCGACGGAGGAAGATGAGAGGTTGCAGCTTCGATCGAGTGAGGCGTCGAAGCATCGAAGGGTTAGGGTTTCATATTTGGGGCTTTTGGGCGAGAGACAGTTTTTGGAGCGAGGTGTGATTTTTTATTTTTATTTTTGGATTTTTTGCCGTACTGACCCACTTTTTAAAAATATTGAGCAATCTGACCCACTTTCGAAAATATTTTTCCAACTGATCTAGTTTTGGACACATCGGCATTAACCACTATCTCTAATCTCTACTGCTATAATGGGAGAAGCCTTAGTGTAATTTGTCCATATCCCAACCCGTGCAACGCACGTTTAATTAAACTCTACAATATAAACCAATGAAATACATACAGTACACGTTTAAACTTATTACCCTCTCCCTATCTCTCAAAAAAAACAAAAACCCTACCCTCTTCATCTCCATCTCCCTCTATTATTTTACGTGTTCTGCACGTGCTTCTCCCATTATAATATAGATAAATAGAATATAAAAAAATATTGTTCAGACGTGCATTGCACGTGTATTTACTAGTAATATTATAATGGGAGAATGCCTTAGGGTCATTTGTCATTTTGTCATTCTACCAACATGTGCAACGCACGTACATAACTAATCTAAAGAAGGTTTCCGGTTCAAATCCTCCCTACGTCAGAGTTTTTATTTTTATTTTTTGAAATTATTAAAATGTGCATCGCACGTGTAAATTACTAGTTGAAAATAAATGGCATAGGTTATTTATATGTCGTTTCAATAGCGTCATCTGTTTAAAAAAGTTCGCATACCGTTATTTGGCGTAATGGCATCAGTTAACTTATTCTCAATCGTGTTCTCTCTCTAACTTGGAAAAAAATTGCAAGTGTGAAAAAATCTTATAATTGATGTCGCTATCCCGAACAATGGCATTCGCATTACAGATGTCGTTGTTAGGAATAGTGGCATCAGTTATAATATTCATTGTTAGAGATAACTCATGTCTTATTTGGAACAACGGCAGTTTATTTTATTACTTATACTTGGCTAATCAATTTCTATGAACTGTTGTCGTTGTTTCTAAGAACGGCAACAGTTATTCCATGTTGTTGTTTGGAAGAACGATTGTGGGGGAAGAGAGTTTAATGATTATTATAACTGATGTTGTTATTTCCAACAAGGCATCAGTAATGCGAATGTCGTACTTGGGGATAACCACATTATTTATAAGTTATTTCAACACTTGATTTTTTTTTCAAGTCAGAACACTCACACATGTATGAGAAATGTACATGATGCTGTTTTTTCAAATAGCGACATGCTAAAAAAATTAAACCGATGCGCTTTTTGGAAAAACGGCATGAAATTAACTTATGTCATTTTTCCAAGAATGTTTTATGCTGATTTGTCCAAAAGAATCAGTTGGGTAAATAATTTTGAAAGTGGGTCAGATTGCTTAATATTTTCAAAAAGTGGGTTAGTTCGAAAAAAATCATTTTTTTTGCTGTAGTAAGCCACTTTTTGAAAGTATTTACAAACGTAGACTACTCTCCAAACTATTGGCAAGTTTGAGTTGGTCGCTGCTGCGTTAGCAGCGGCCGCTATTCTCATTAGCGACATCTTCATTTCAAATGCCGCTAATGGAAATAGTGGTCGCATGTAACATCTTTTTTTTTTAATCCTTAAATATTTGATTTATATTATTTTTATTAATGATTTTGAGTATATTTTCTTATATTAATTAATTTTATTTTATTTTATAATGATTAAATTGGAATTCGGGGTTAAACGGAAAAAATTGAAAATATAGGAGTTTAGAGATGAGTTTTCTCGGAGGAGACGATTCCGATTTAACTCGATATTTTTCCTGTGTACTTGTGTATAATAGAGGGTTGGGTAATTGCTAATTTGAAGGAGTTGCTTGGTCTTAGCAAGAAATTAGAAATTTTGGAGTTCGGGATTAAAACTAAGTCTTAAAATGAACATTTTATGTGAAATTGGGCCTAGCTCATAACCATAACCCTTCGTCCTATTTAATTTCATCCAAATTACAATCATGCCATTCTCATACCGTCCTTCTTTTCTCTTCCTTTTTCCTTAGCCGACTGAAACCAAAAACCACCCTAACCTAGGGTTTTGTCATTCAAACCCTCCTCCACTTCAAGCTTTGAATTATTTGGGGATTTTAGTGAAGTTTGGAGTGCTCTTCAGCGTGGTGGCGCGGATTTGTGGAAAGAACACCGGGAAGGTATACCAAATTGTATCTTTGTAAATTGAATTGTATGTTTTTCATTTCTTTTCATAAAAATTGTGGTAGGATGATGTTTAGAGTATGTATAACATGCTTTAGGTGAAAATTTTCAATTTTTATGGTAATAATATGGAAATTTCATTAAACCTAGGGTTTGAGTTTAGGAAGAGTAAAAAGAACTGTATCCATTGTACGTTAGTAATTATTTTGGACGATGTAGGATATTATAGGATAATTTAGAAGAATTTATGATAATTTGTAATAATTATTTGATAATTATAAGAAATTTTCCCGGTAACGGGAAATTGTAAGAAATAGAGTTTATTAGTATAAAACAAGATAATTGTGGGAAAATATGTACAAATAATAGACATTATTCCCGAGATGTATATGTAAGTTAATTGTAGGATATAGAAATTTATTTTGGGTATTTTACCCTTAAAATATAAATATTGATTCGGATTCCTCTGATTGAGGGGTAAAATTTGGATTTGAGTATAGAATTAGAGAATTATTGATTTAACATGCTTACGTAGGTTGTTTATGATGTATGAGTGCATCCGACGTGACTCCGGGGGTAGATAACGTGTGTTTTGAGTTAATTGCTTATGGGTTCGATAATTTTATTAATATGTGCAAAAATGTGAAGTTTGATTAGCGACTAGGCGAGTGAGGAGCGTATTCCTGTCCGTTCGTCAGGTGAGTATGATCATACTAAATATACTTTATGTTGTGGTAAAATTTTAGACTTATTTAATGTGAATCGTGATAGTTATGGCCGAATAAAGAATTAATAGAAAATGCGGAATTTGGATAGTTGAAATTGTGCTATATGGCGTATTTGTATGATTTTAAATAATTGGTGTTATTAGTGATATATTGGGTTTATATATGATAATGTGAAGTGATTTAGGACATGGTGTATGTGCGATATGCGGGTAATAAATAGAAAATATATCCATGATATTATGATGTGTTAACTGATATGGTGTACATATGACATATGGGTGATAAATGAGAATTTATATGATAAAAGATGAAATTAATGGTTTGGTATATGTATGATATGCAGATGATTAAGATGAAATAATATGTGATAAAATGATATGAAAAGATAAATAACATGGTATATGCATAATATGCGGTAAAATGATAAGATAAATAACCCTTGATAATATGATAAGATAAATAGTCCGGTGCATGTATAATATGTGATAATTTGTTAAGATAAAAGATGAGATGATATGTAATAATAAAATGGGATAAAAAGATGAGATGAAAATGATTATAAAAGATAAATTTTGTTTACCAGTGCCATAAATCTTGGGGGTTTGGGCTAAATCTCCTAATACCTAAGAACTGGCTTGAGGACCGGTGTTTATTACCCAAACTATGTTTGGGGTGCGGTGTTTTATTGCCTAAGCTATCGGCTTGAGTACCGGTTATTACCCAGTTTACCTGGGGGGCGGTAATTATTACCCAAACTATGTTTGGGGTGCGGTGTTATATTACCCAAGTTTCACTTGGGGTGTAGTGATTATTATCCAAACTATGTTTGGGGTGTGGTGTATATTACCAAATTTCTACTTGGGGTGCGGTCCCTCGCTGGCATAGGCTGGGAGGAAGACGTAGCCTCAAATGCGTAAGGTCCTTGGTGGGCAGTGGTCCCGCGTGTTTACCGGGCTATCGGCTTTCAGTATTTGGGATGATGTGAGGCACTGGTTGACAAATTAATAAAATGGGTAAATATAAAAAGAAAATGAGAAAGTAAAGAAAGTATATAATATGAAATGAGAATGAGAAAGTAAAGAAAGGGTATGATATGAAATGAGAATGATAAAGTAAAGAAAATGGGTGATGAGAATAAGCATGAAAAGTACATAAAGTGTTTTATGTATTCTGTAAATAAAAAGTGAAGAAATTGTGCTATGTGAACAAATATGAAAAGTGAAGAAAATGTGTTATAAGTATGTGAATGAATATGAGAAGTAAAGAAATTGTGTTACGAGAATGACTATGAAAGTAAATAAATTGTGTTATAAGAATAAAAAGGTAAAGTAAGATGTATTATGAGAATGAAAAGTAAAATAAGGTGTGATATGTGATTTAAGTAAGTGATATTATGTGATGACAATGGATATTAAAGTAAAAGCATGATATAACATGAGTTTGGTATACCTTGGAACTATGTCGAGGAAGTACCCGCCCGCTATTTTCGGTGGAAATGGTGGGAACTACCTGCCTAAGCACAACTCCCAGGGTGGATCGGTGGAGCATAGATATGATAATTGTATTGTGAAATGAGAATGAAAAGTAAAATAAGCTGCAATATGAAGATGAGAAGAAAAGTAAAGTATTACCCAAATTTTGTTTGGGGTGCGGTGTGTATTACCCAAATTATGTTTGGAGTGCGGTGTATATTACCCAAACTATGTTTGGGGTGCGGTGTATTAACTGATGAGAATGAAAGTTAAAGTGAGTTGTAATATACAATGTAAATGAATATGAAAGTAAGATATATTATCTAATAAGAATGAGAAGAAAAATAAGTTGTATGATGATATGACATGAAATGAAAAGCAAAGTATATGATAAAATGAGAATGCGAAGTAAAGTAAGCGGTATGATGAAATAAGAATAAAAAAGGAAAGTAAATTGTAATATAAAGGGAGAATGAATGTTAACGTATTATGAGATGTCATGAGATGTGAATAAATGTAATGTTATAAGATTGAATAAATGTTAATGTATTATGAGGTGTTATGAGACAAAATGAAAATGAATATAGTATAAGATGAGTGGGAATATTAAAGTAAAAACGAAATATAATATGAGTTTGATATGCCTTGGAATTGTGTCGAGGAATTACTCGCCCACTATTTCTATGGAAATGGTGAGAACTATCTGCTGAGGCACAACTTCAAGGTAGAGTGAGTGGATGTTGATATGTAGATTGGTTGAAGGTTAAAAAAAATACTTTGTGCAATCCTTGCTATGTTTATATGTTTTATTTCAGGTTAAATTTAATTATCATAATGATCGTAAGTTCTTTTAATTTCTTTCTTATTATTTATTTTAGTAACTAACTTAGTAAATTATACTCACACCAGTTATGGCTGACCCATGTTGTTTCGGGGGGTCAGAGGAGTCCCTCTCTGAGGGTGGACGCCCTTGACCCTCTTTGTAGGTTTTGGGTCATTACCGAGGTGAGATGCTTTAGTATTACTTAATTTTGTAGCGATACTTTCCTTGTAGTAGAGTTGGTGGTGTATGTATCTATTATATACTTTTATTAACCTAAGTCATGTAGTATGGGGATATGTGATAGTATTTGGGTAGAGCGAGGAATAAATATGTGCACTTAAGTATTTTTGCACCCGATACCTTACGGTTCCATCAATTTTTGCACTTAAGTACATGAATAAATATTATATTTACACATCTATCTTCAACAAATACTATTTATATATATATCCTTATAACCCTATTATTCAAATTCCATATTTTAAAGGTATTTTTTAATGGGTCCAGTTCCGGGTCTGGATCCCGGTTGGTTCTATTTTGAGCGGACCCGGACCCCGACCCGGACCCGAAAGTGCATCTGATCTTATTTTAGGACTCGGACCCGTATAGACTAGGTCGGGTCCGAGTCGGCTCCGGGTAACAGGTAAATGTGACATTTCTATTAATGAGTCATATGATGAAAATTTGGGAGAGAGTATTCGAACATAGACTGAGAATAGAAACTACAGTGTCTGAGAGTCAGTTTGGATTTATGCATCGGAGATCAACAATGGAAGCAATTTATGTACTGAGGAGACTTATGAAAAAATATAAGAATAATAAGAAAATCTATAGCTTGGAAATATAATTTGCATATGAAAAATAGCCATGAGAGGGGGGTATTTATACTAGAAAAGAGGTGAGATGGAGGGCCAAGATTGCTTTGGTTGGTTGTAGAATGAAGGGCCTAGATCAAAGTAGGAGTTAGAAAAACTACCCACATCCCCAAAACTACCTCCATGAACACCATGATCAAAATCAAATCTCCCTCCAAAAAAAGAAGCAATCCGGCCTAGAAAGAGAGTGTGCATTGCACGTGTACGTGTAGTGCACGTGCATGCAACTAGGCCAAAAATTTGTACATTTTAATTTGTATAAAAATAAATTAGTTAAAAAAAGTCTTCTACATGACAAGTTTAATTAAAAGAGATTAATTCATGGGCTTTCTTTTTGGGCCAAAATGGTTTATTAAGAATAAAAAATAAAATACATTTTTTTGGGCTTTTTAAGAAAAGGCTTTTTCATTAAATTAAAATAAGGCTTTAAAGAAAGGCTTTTTGTACAAAATAATTTGAGAATACATAATTAAATATTTATACACATCATTATAAAAATAATTCAACCCAAAATATTGCACGTGCACACTACGTGCAAAAATAAATAATTTTTCATTAATTGAAAAATCAGGGTATTACAGTGACTATTTGGTATATTGATGTAATTAAGGATGTGTATGAAAGGGCAAAGACCAAAATTAGAACAACCACAAAAGAGACCAATGATTTTCCTAATATAGTAGGTTTACACCAAGGTTCGGCTTTAAGACTCTATCTCTTTGCTTTGGTTATGGATGAATTGAAGTGAGGAATACAAGATGAGGTGCCTTGGTGTATGCTTTTTGTCGATGATGTCGTCTTAGTGGACGAGACTAAAGCAGAAGTCAATGCTAAATTAGAATTGTGGAGAGAAACTTTGGAAGCTAGCGGCTTTAGAATAAGCAAAACTAAAACAAAGTATATGGAATGTAATTTTAGTGATATTCGGAACACAACTGAGAAAGTAGTGAAGCTTGATGGTCAAGAGATACCTAAGAGAGACTGTTTCCGATATTTATGCTCGATTATACAAAAAGATGTGAATATTTGTAAAGATGTTATACATAGGATCCAAGTAGGGTGGCTTAAGCGGAGAAGTGTCAATGGTGTTTTGTGTGACAAACGTGTATACCTTTGAAGTTGAAGGAAAAATTTTATAGGATGGATATTAGACCATCAATGATGTATGGAGTAGAGTGCTGGGCAACAAAGAAACAATATATCCAAAAAATGAGTATAGTGGAGATGAGGATGCTAAGATGGATATGTGGTAAAACCAAGAATGGTAGAATTATAAACGAGCATATACGAGATATGCTGAAGGTAGCTCCCATCCAAGATAAGTTAAGAGAGAATCGCCTCAGGTGGTTTGGACAGACCTCGTAGTAAGCCCGTTAAAAAGAATGATTTGATAAGTATTGATGGTAGAGTTAGGAGTAGGGGAAGACCTAAACTTACTTGGGTGGAAACGGTGAGAAAATATATGATAGCTTGTGACCTTACAGAAGATATTGCGGTAAACCGAGCAGAATGGAAAACCAGGATTCATGTAGCCGACACTAACTAACTGGAATGAAGGCTTTGTTGTTATTGTTGTTGTTGCCACTGTTCTCGTTAGTGACCAAAGTATATGTGAATTCGCTGATGGGACATTAGTTACCAAAGCATATGTGAAGTCGTTGATGGGAATAACGACCTTATTTAAGAAGTATTTAGAGACTTGGTGAATTTCAGAGAGTTATTGCAATTCCAGAGAGCTAATGCTCTCTGAAAAAAAAACATAAATAAATAGAAATAAATAAAACTGAGGTTGCTAGTGGGAATAGTGACCTCAGTACACTATGGTTGCTATTTCCACTAGCGACCACAAGTGGGACCCAATCGCAAATAAGGTCAGGCTCCCACTCTCTCTCCCTCTCTCTCTATTTCATTTTATTTTATTTCTTCTTCTTCTTCCCCAACTCCAACTCCGAAACCCCAAAAACCCTAACCCCTAAATCCTCCAAAATCATCACTAACTTTCACTTATTCAATCCCTAATCGGGATTCCTCTCACTTCATCTCTCCCTGACTTCTCTCCTCCAACTTCGAATTCAACATTCTTCCAACTCTCAAAAGCTCCAAAATCCATCTTCCAAATTTGAAACCCTAAAGAGGTATGAATAATGTTTACTATTTCTAATGCTTTAGTGTTGTTGTTGGTTATGGTTATTTAACTTGTTGTAAAAAATCTGCATAACTTTAGAGATATGGATCATAAAATGTGTTGAATGTTGAATAGGAACTTAGAGATACAACTTTGGTTAATGAGCATATAAATGAGAATTATTTACTACTTATAATGTTAAGATTAGATAATCACCGGCTTATTCATCCTTATATATATATATATATATATATATATATATGGATCACAAAATTCCTTTTTGGTTATATTGTTAGTGATTAAACAATAAGTAAAGAAACCAACTTTAGCGAGGCTACCACCCGTTTGTACGGCACACACGAGTTATGGTTGACGAGAGCCCTACTCGTCAACTTCAGTGTCATTGAGATGTACTACCCGGACTGAGTGCTTCAAAAGTTCGGACTCCAGCAGGTCATCCCGGCGCCATGATCATACGACACTCTCATGCACAAGGTCAAAGGGGTTGGTTGTGTGCCTGATCATAATTGGACTTCCCATCAGCAAGCTCATGTCAATGCTTGGAATGAGCAGATATATGACACAGTTGTTGCAGGTATTCCTTCGTACGATAAATCACTCTACACTGTATACATGTCATGGTACCAGAGGATTACATGATTGTATATAGCTCCTCATATATTTGTGCCTGCGGCAGTTCAGCTACTGGTTCTGAGTAGAGAGATGAAACTCATTCCCGCGTATTCCTCTTCGCAACCAATGTATCAACTAAAGGTGGGATCCACTCGAAAATTACATGAAATTTTATCCTTTATTTGTCAATTTTAAACATTTGTTATAAAATTTGTCTTGTGTATATGATATGTTCTAATCTTTTGCAGATTGATCAAGCATGGGTGATAGCACGGAGATGCGCACAAGTGTTGGGTAGTAATATAGCTCAAGCCGCCAAAGATATTCATGGGAAATTCTTGCACCATGTCATTTGCAAATTGAGGAGGTAGGTGAGGGAGCACGATTCGATGCTTTGATGTCAACCTCGGTCCACCAAATGACACGACGTAAGTAGGTGGCTAGGCATCCAACACGACGCGCACAACGAGTGGAGCAAGAACACGAAGATCATGCACAAGCAGAAGATCAATTGGAAGATGAAGTGCATGCATAACAAAAGGATGTGGATCAGGAAGAGGCCAAAGTTAATGAAATTTAAGAATTTCTTGATGATCCGCCCATTCCACGTTACACAAGGTCGTCGCAAAAAACCCATTCGGAAGAGGAGGACGTCCAGGGTAGATTTGTAGATTCATACGATGGTAGATGTTTGTGATATTTTGTTAATTTGTAGCTCCTTGGACATAAATATTGTTATTTAGTTATTGGATGTTTGTAATATTTTGTTATTTTATGATTTTTGTGAATTATTTTAATGTTGTGATGGTAAATGTATGATACAGTGATGTTGTATACAGAGATTTGATGCTTGTTGTGTTGACATTTGGGATTTTCATGGTTATAATGGAAATTTGAATAAGGTGAGATGTTGAGATGTTGTGGTTGAAATATTAGAAATGTTGAGATATTGAGATGTTGATGTTGACGGTAAATATATGATATTGTAAACATGGAAGTTTTGATATTTATTTTCATAGTTCAAAGACTTCAACTGAGGTCGCAGGTGGGAATAGCGACCTCAGTTAAAATGAAGCCGTTGTTTCTCATTAGCGACCTCAGTTTGGATGAATTCTCCTTGCTTTCTGTTAGCAGTTTGAACTTTTGACACAACTGTCGTCGCTATTGGGAATAGAGACCAATGTATATTGTGGTCTCTTTTCCAAATAGCTACCTTAGTTGTGTTGAATTTTGACTAGCTCTCTGTTTGATTTGTAAAAAATTTCCCATAACTGAGGTCGCTACTGGGAATAACAACCTCAGTATACTGAAGATCACTATTCCCAATAATGACCTCAGTAGTTTAGGATTTCTCCTTGCTCTCTGTTAGATTTGCGAAGAAATCCTCCCAAACTAATGTCTCTAGTGGGAATAGCGACCATAGTGTACTGACATCGCTCTTATCACTAGTGACCTCATTTTTTTTTCATAGAGCACTAGCTCTCTGGAATTTGCTAAGTGTCTAAATACATCTTAAGTAAGGTCGTTGTTCCCATCAGTAATTTCACATATGCTTTGGTCGCTAATGGAAATAGCAACAACAAACAAAAATTTCAAAAAATAATAATAATAATAACATAAACGAGCACCCTCTATTTCCATTAGCAATATTCGAAAGGCAGAAACTGCCAATGGGAATAGTGGTCGATGCTGATGTGGCAGCGACTAGATCAACTTGCCAATTGTAGCGCCCCGAATTTCTAATAAGATATCTTAGAAAATACGTGGCACATTCCCAGTGATCCACTTCAATACAATATTAAACATAACCAACATCACTAAATTTTACAACTTTTATTACAACAAATCTTTTACAAAACACAACGGAAATTCTAACAAACTCAACTCAATATTTTCTTTATTTACACCACAAGTTTATCTCAAAACTGCCATTACAAATTTACACAATTCTCTTATGAGTCAAATGTATCTCAAAATCACTCAAGCATTCCATCTCCAACTCTAAGCATCTACCTGTAACATATGAGGCTAGAGATGATCCCTAACCCCCAAACTAAAGGGGTCGGCCATAAATGGTGTGAGAAATATAAAAATAATCAAACAAACATCATAAGGATCATACCTCATAAATTCTTCAACAACAAGTACTAAATAAGAACATAGAAAGTACTGAATGACAGGTAACATAAAACATCAAGTGATACTAAGCTAAGTGTCATGTGTAGAAAACAAGAAAACCACATGCATAAAACCAAGCCAAGAAAACACTAGTTCTATATGCAGACTCTCTAATGCGTACTTGTCGAAGTCTAT
This sequence comes from Hemerocallis citrina, assembly GCA_017893485.1. Lineage (NCBI taxonomy): Eukaryota > Viridiplantae > Streptophyta > Magnoliopsida > Asparagales > Asphodelaceae > Hemerocallis > Hemerocallis citrina. The sequence continues at coordinate 153,551,202 of CM030361.1, forward strand.
GCATCCCATTCTACATAGGTTCGGTGCAAGCCCTTAACGTCTTCACTTCATAGGGTTCAATCCCCGCGTTATGAACTAATCCTAACACGATGACTACTACGAGATAAAGATAAACTATGGATAGTATCTCATGCCCGATAATTCCGGAGATGGATCCCACACCCAAGATATTTTACTTGAATAATTCCGGAGATCATCCCACACCGAAACATTGACACGTCACCACACGAATACCACATGTGCTTCACCTCGACTCCGATAATTCCAGAGATCAATCCCACACCACAAGTAGTTACCGTGATAATTCCAGAGATTGTCCCACACCACAAGACTGTGATAATTCCGGAGACATATCCCACACCACTAATAATCTACTGTGATAATTCCGGAGATTAAATCCCACATCGAAAGCCATACTGAGGTTCTTGACTCATGTTCCCGTTCATCATATCACCACTAGTGCCTATCCTTATCATTTTGGGTTAATTGATTACTTAACGAATCTTCTAGAGTGGTATACCCTACCGGCCTGAATTCAAATCTCAATAACTGAAATGCCTCAATGGGCCTCAACAAATAACTCAACACCGGTATACTAGGGTCACACACCTCTAGAGACTCAAACTCAAAAGGTCTAAACCAAAGTTCCACTAAACAAAGTGGCTCAACTAAATGTCTCAATGAAATACTTAACTGAATAACTCAAAGTCAAATGCTTAATCAAATACTGAACTGAAAGTCAAGTATATACTGAATTATCTGAAAAACCAAACATTCGAAATAGCACTAAAGTTCGCAAAGATCCTTCAGTACCAGTCGACTTATACTGTAGTAAGTCGACTGTCCAGAGGACGAATAATCCAAAATTTTACAAAAATAAACTAAGTCATATAAGTCGACTTAAGGAAAGAGATCAGTCGACTTACCCGAGGTAAATTCCAATAAATCTTCTCAAAAATATTCAAAGTGTATAAGTCGACTTAAAGGGTATCATAGGTCGACTGTCCAGAAGGACGAATAATTCTTACAAAAAATAATTTCTTCAGTGGACCAGTCGACTGCCTATGAGCTAGGTCGACTGTCCAGAACAACTTCTTTCAACGATTCTGAAATAAAGTATCAGGCTCGTACCAGTCGACTGCACAGTAGGCCAGTCGACTGTCGGCCTACAGATTTCAAAATTAGGTCTGATTACAAAAATCAAAATCTGAAGCTTTCTAATGATCAATGTTATGAAAATAGTCGTATTCAGGAAAATAATAAATCTCAACGAATCTTCATCAGGTGTATGTATATATATATATCACTCAAAAACATCAATATGTCAAGATTCAAGTTCTCAAGTTCTAAATCTCAAATTCTTTTATTAGGGTTTTACAAGATCTAAATTTCTTTCACAAATTTAAATAAAATCTGATTTATAAGTCTAATGTCCAGATGTTCATACTCAAATCTCAACATGCTTTTAGCAACACAATTTCAATAATAAAGATCTACTATTTCACCCATAATTATTCACATGATTCATACCACAATACAAGATCTATATCGTTCACAACATCAAATCAATGCATCAATGATACTTGCACACATAGATCAACAACAAGACGAATTTATAACATTCACAAAATCAAACAAATAAAACAAAGTCACTCACATGAATCAAACAACAAAACAATTTTTATATCTCTCACCTTAGATTTTAGAAAAGTCCACGAAAATCTCCCCTTTCGCTAGATCCAAAAACTCCTTTCTTCACCAAAGTATATCTCCCCAAAAACTCTGTATTTTTCTGAAATGACGGCTGGGAGAAAAATCTCTTAAATATGCCGGATTGAATATTAGGGTTTTACCCATACTTTTGCAAAACAATCCTTTCCAAAATACAATTTACATATATAGATCATTCTTTGGAAATTCCATCAAAACTCATTTAAATTTGGATTTAAAAGAAAATATCAACTCTAAATCTCAATCAATACTGTTCAAACGTCCAGAAATTGTATTTTGCACTTTAACCCCTAAAAATGTCAGATTTGCAAATAGGTCCTTCTTTTGTCAAAAATTGTAAATAGTTCCAATTAATTTCAGAAAAATCTGAAAAATACTAAATAAATCCCAAATATTAAATAATAATTTTTCATAAAGAAAACTAAATTTTTCCAACTTTTCAAAAGTATTTGTATGTGTTTTGCACGTGTACAAAAGATAAATTTTTTTGAAAATGTTCATTAAATTCTCTAAAAATCAATTTAAATTCATTTTCAAATATAAAAATAATATTTGAAAATACGGGGTTCTACACCAATAGTTTGGGAAGTGACCTACGTTTGCAAATAGTTTTAAAAAGTGGCTTAGTTCAGCAAAAAAATTGCAAGGTGTAGGGTTCTAGAGAAGAAGGGAGATAACCATTTTGGACGTCGACAGTTTTGCGATGGAAGATAGGGATTGTAAACTTTTTTTCCTGTACTAAGCCACTTTTAAAACTATTTCCCAATAGACTATATGGAAATTTTACTATCTAAATTAGAGAGCAAGTCAAAGAGGCAAGAAGTATGATTCAACTAAGGCCGCAATTGGGAATTGCAGCCTCTCTATGTTTAGGTTGTAGTTACCAAGTGCAACCTCAGTTGAAATGCAATTTTCTCTCTCTAAATTAGAGAGCAAGTTAGAGAGGCGAGAAGTAGGATTGAACTGAGGATGTAGTTGGGAACTGCGGCCTCAGTTGAAACACCGATATATGAATATCTGATATTATTGTTTCCCTATTTACATCTCTAAACACTCAATATATATATAATTTTCTTAACAACTCACAATTTCCCAGCATCACAACTATAACATCAGATCACGAACAAATCATAACTTTCCAACATCACAGATATCATAATAAATCACAAATTAAAGCCAATTTTCCAACATCACAAATATAACACACTTTCACAATATTTCACAATACCTCACAATCGCATGATAAGTCGAAATATAACATAAGTCCAAATTAACACAATCCCCAAAACACTTCATATCACAAGTCACTAATTATTAACATAATTAAGAAATAATTAAAATATATATTGTGTAGGAACTAACCATGTGTATACATCAGGCTTCCTCATCTTTCAGCGGGTTTTTGGTCAATTTATACCTACTTGTGTGAGTTGTTAGATGAGGGCATTCCGTCGAATTCCTCTATTTCGGGTGGCACAACATCATGTTGCGGTTCTGAGTGTGGCGGCTATTATTGTTGCTTCTCTTCATGCAATGACTCTTCTTGTGGTGACTCCTCTTGTCGTGCCTGCCTACCATGCCTGGGATTAGCATTGGCATAAATACCCGCAACCCGGATTCGACCCGGACCCAACCCGGACCCAGCATTGGACCAGAACCGACCCGGCCTATCCGGGTCCGAGTCCGGATCCTAAAATGAGACTCGTTGTACTTTCGGGTTCAGGTCCGCTGAAAAGAGACCCGACCTGGACCTGGACCCGGACCCGTTAAAAAAACCCAAAAAATCAACATAAAAATAAATATTCTATTCTCATCCATCCCCTCCTTCCTTCTCAATTCTAAATCTTCCTCTTCCAAACTCAAAACTCATGCCTTTTTCTTCTCTCCTATATTCTAAATCCTCCACTCTCCGCCTCCACTCGCCACCGACACTCCCGCTCCTACCCGAACGGGTAGGAATATTTTAATAGGACCCGGACCCAGACCCAAAACCGAACTTGGTCCTACGGGTCCGGGTCCAGGTCCAATTTTTGGATCCGTAGGGGACCGGGCTCGGGTCCGGGTAGTGAAGGACCCGACCCGACCCGACCCAATACCAATGCTACCTGGGATGTCTCACAACCTTCTTACGTTTACACGTAGGCAAAACTGAAGTTCTTAACATAGCATCAAGCATCAATCCCTCACCAACCTTTTCGAATGTCTACCTGTACGGCTTGAGAATCTCGAATGCGAACTCTTTGATGCCCTCGGCCACATTACTCATCAAGGCCTTAGCGCATTTCTATGCAATAACCCATGCATTTTTAATCTGTAAAAAATTAGAATGTATTACAAAACAAATTATAATGATTCACATTGGAATATTTGTTGAAGTTAAACATAGAAAATAAACCCAAAAATGAATTATATCTTACAATTTTACGAGAAGACAAGGCCCTTAGTTGATACATGAATGCTGGAATGTCAGGCACTGGTTCCTTCTCTCTACTCAAAACCAGAATTTGGATCCTTGCTAGTACAATGGATGAAGGAGCAACACATAGTCGTGTGATCCTCCAACCCATCATAAAGAAGAATACCCTCAACAAGCATATCAAATAGCCGGTGGTTCCGTGCTTCGACACATACCTGATGATGATTTTCCCAATTATAATCTGGCAAGCAATCCACTCCTTTTACACTGTGCAATTCTTCCTGTAATGCCCCAGGCCCCAATTCAAACAAATTCTAACAACTGCCCACCACAGGCTGCCTCTCAAAAAATTTCATGACTAGTTAGTGCCTCTTGATCATAGGCAATCCTATATATACACACACAATCCTAACTCACCTTCCATGTGGGACTAAGTCACCACCACCTACCATGAATATCATGACCCCATAGTAATTAATTCATTTTTCTATAGGCTCTATACACACACTACCAAATATAAAGGCTCATCTACCCATGAATTAATTACTAAGCCCACCAAGAAGGCCCATCTCATACGGAATATTAAATACACCTCACCTTGAAAACTTAGCGTTCTCGCTGAGCCCGGAGCTTGTAATATAGCACAGGATCCCTTTCTAGCCAATGTGGAGTGGAGTACCCTGATTCTGCTAGCATACTGCCCCTGGTCATACTACCAGCGTACTGACCTCAGCTCCCTCTCAGACATACATCTTACCCACTCTTACCCACAATCGATATCGAAAGTTAGTTCTGATACCATTCTGTAATGCCTCGAGCCCCATTAAAACAAATTCTAACAACTGTCCACCACATGCTACCTCTCAAAAGGTGTCATGACTATTTGGTGGCTCTTGATCATAGGCAATCCTATATATACACACACAATCCTAACTCACCTTTCATGTGGGACTAAGTAAGTCACTACCACCTATCATGAATACCATGACCCCATAGTAATTAATTCATTTTTTCTATAGGCTCTATACACACACTACCGAATCTATAGGCACATCTAACCATGAATTAGTTACTAACCCCACCATGAAGCCCACCATGAAGGACCATCTCATACGGAGTATTACACTTCCGCATAATAAATTACTCAAGATTTAGTATTTAGTAGTTACTTTGTTATTAATGGTTGGTATAGTAGTATAAGACTTCCACTGTGGTAATGAGTTAGAATAGAATTCCATTGCTGCTTTTTATGAGAATAGAAGTTTTAATATTTGTGCCAAATCACTTTGTGAAAATGTTGCTGCTTTAGCCCTTCATGGTCTGAGCATATGTAGCCTGTAGGCTATTGAGGATCAAAGCATCAATTTTTAGGCTAGTAATAAAAAGTGTGATATTTAAGCAATGATAGCTTGCGAGATAATTGTTGTTTGTATTTGGAATATTTAGATCCAATATCAATAGTGCTAAAAACTTGTATGCTCAACTAAGAGAGATCTTAGGTACACAAATACAATGGTTAATGTTACAGGGCAGTGTCCTACGAACGGGGTGCCAGGATGCTCCACCATAGTTTGAATTGTGGAATGACTCGGTCAGGGAAGTAAAACTTGACTATAGAAAAGTTTGAGTGGCACTCTCGTCTACCACAACTGTCTCATTGTCATGCACACCGATGGTAGCCTGTCCAATCTTTCGTCCGTGGACGGCTGCCATACGACGTACTCATTTCGAAGCTGCAAGCTCATCTTCATGTGTGTCCCACATTCTAGTAAACACCAAGCGGAGCCAGCATATGCTCATTCTCCGCGATTTTCAACCACAACTGCAACTGCCTATTTATTTGGGGTCGACCAATATGGATACGCTCTCAACTTCATGTATGTAGTATCACCATAGGCCCCATCATCTGCACAACATTCAACATCCCCGCACACAGACATCAGTACAAAGATACTATTGCCACACTAGTTCAACTTGTAGAACCCCGTATTTTCAAATATTATTTTAAAGATTTGAAAATGAATTAAAATGATTTTTGGAGATTTAATAAATACTTTCTAAAAATTTATCTTTTACACGTGCAAAAAACACGTGCAAATAGTTTCTTGAGAAGTTCAAAGTCAAATTTTCTTTATGGAAAATTATTATTTAATATTTGGAATTTATTTATTATTTTTCCAGATTTTTCTGAAATTAATTGGATCTATTTGCAATTTTTGTGAAAAGAAGGACCTTTTTGCAAATTTGCCGTTTTTAGGGGTTAAAATGCAAAATCTATTTTCTGGATGTTTCGAACAGTACCGGTTGAGATTAATGAGTATATTTTACTTTTAAATCCTAATTTAAATGGTTTTTATTGAGTTTCCAAGAATAGAGCTATATATATAAAGTTATATTTTGGAAGGGCTATTTTGCAAATGCATTTCTAAAACCCTAAATCATTATTTCCGGCCTATATAAGGGGATATGCAGCCGTCATTCGCTGCAAAATATTATATTCTGTGATTTTTGAAGATCAAGAGGAGGATTTTGGATCTCGCAAAAATGAAGACTTTCTTGTCGGATCTCTTCATTTCTAAGGTGAGTGATATTGTTTTGTTTTATTTTGTTTTGTGAGTGATATTGTTTTGTTTTATTTTGTTTTGTGAGTGATATGAACATTGTTTTGTGATTTGATTTATGTGAACGATTGTTTTGTTGTTTGTTTGACATGAATGTTTACTTGGGGTATTTCGTATGAGAACGATGTAATGGTTATTGTTGTATTATGTATGTGAAATCTATGAACATTTAGTAGATCTTGATTGAAGAATTCTTTATTGCTTGAAAACATGTTCAAGATTTGAGTATGGTTATGATAATAAGGGATTGGATGGATGAACATCTGGATCTTGTGATTACAAATCAGATTTTGGTTTTGAGTTGTGGAAGAAAATTCAGTATTGAGAAATCCTAATGGAAGAATTAGGAGTTAAGAACATGAGAATTAAGTTTTGAGATATTGGATGATTTGAGTAATGTATCCATAATGAGGATTATTTGAGATTGTCGTTTTTACCTGAATACAAATTATTTTAGTAAACGATGATTTCTTTTGGAAAACCCTAATTTTGATTATCATGTACAACCAAAACCTGGCAGTCTGTAGGCTGACAGTCGACTGGTAGACCTTTCAGTCGACTGGTACGACCCGGCTGCTATGATCTTTAGTTTTCTTGAAAATCCGCTCTGGACAGTCGACTTAGACCCTTTTCAGTCGACTGTCATACTTAGAATTTATTTTTTAAAGTTATCGTAGATTTTTCTCTGGTAAGTCGACTTATGACCTTTTAAGTCGACATATAATCTGTTTTAAGTTGACTTATGACTTTGCAAGTCGACTTATAACACTTAGAATATTTCTTAAAGATTTATGGAAGTTCTCTCTGGTAAGTCGACTTATGTTTTTGTAAGTCAACTTATGATCTGGTAAGTCGACTTATGTTTTTGTAAGTCAACTTATGATATGGTAAGTCGACTTATGTTTTTATAAGTCAACTTATAATCTGGTAAGTCGACTTATAATTTTTATAAGTCAACTTATAATACTTAACTTATTTTCTTAAGATTACTGGATTTCCCTCTAGACAGTCGACTGGTGAGTTTTGCAGTCGACTGTAGACACTTAGATCTTACTTCTTAAAGATGTTTGTTTTCACTCTGGACAGTCGACTGGTGACCTTTTGCAGTCGACTGGTACTGATACTTTTCTAAGGTGTTTGATGTTCTTTAAACGACTATTTTTTTAAATATTTTGGGTCTATAACCTACCCTTATAAATATTATTCTGCTACAGAACATACGCTTTTAATATATATTATGGTTGGATTTGGATTATGGAATCTATTAAAGACTTAAGTTTTGTTGAGTGGAGAGATTTCTCCTTTGATTGTTTAACGATGGAATAGTGAGTTATGATCATATTGAGGTCTCTAGGAGTTGAGTGGGAGTCCTGCGAACTAGCAGAATACACTAACTCTAGAGATAAGGATTTTTGGTGTATTTGATAATAATCGACGCAAGTATAGACTCATGATTTGTTAGTCCAACTAGAGGATATTTAGGTGTTCGCGTGTCGAGGGTCTACGGGCCTATTCACGGAGCATGCAGGATGCATTTGCGTGTCGAGGGTCGGCAGACCTATTCTCGGAATTTATCGGGTGTATCTGCACGTCGAGGGTCTTGAAGGCCTATTCGTGGGGTACATAATATTTAGGTGTTCGCATGTCGAGGGTCTACGGGCCTATTCACGGAGCATGCAAGATGCATTTGCGTATCGAGGGTCGGTAGACCTATTCACGGAATGTATCGGGTGTATTTGCACGTCGAGGGTCTTGAAGGCCTATTCGTGGAATACACAGCAGGGAGATGATTCTCTGGTTATTGTTATTGAGCTATCTTGTTTGATGCTTGCGCGTCGAGGGCAGTGATGCCTATTCGTGGAGTATTCTGAATTTTGTTTCCCATCACCTTAGTGGGATTAGTTGCATATGGAATTGTGTTTTCTTAACTTGGTTTTATGCATGTATTTTCCAGTTTTCCTACACTTGACACTTAGACTAGATTCACATGTTATTTTCATTCCATGATGTTTTCCTGCTTTACATCTTTGTTATTTCTCATTCATTGTGGTTAATAAATGCTGTTGATGACTTTATGTTTTACGATTAAATTATGTTGTTTTGTTTTTATATCACTCACACCATTTATGGCTGACTCCTTTAGTTTGGGGGTTAGGGATTATCTCTAGCCTCATGTGTTGCAGGTTGTTGCTTAGAGTTTGGGGGTTTGGATGCTTGAGTTAGCTTTGGAGATTATAAGTGATGTAATAGAGTCTTGTGTAAATTTTGTAAAGAGAAGTGTTGTAAAAGAAAGTTGTAGTTCAAAGTGTTTGTATTTATGCTGTGTTTGAAAAAGATGGTTGTAATAAATGCTTGGAATAAAATTATTTGTATTTTTGGGCTATGTGTACTATTACATTGAAGTTGATGCTGGGATTGTGCCACGTATTTTCTAAGATACTGTATTAGAAATTCGGGGCGCTACAGATTGGTATCAGAGCATGCTTCAATCGTAATAATAGACATAGTGTGAAAACCAACCTAGGTGTGGACACTAGAGAGTGAGTACCTAGGTGTGGACATCAGAGTGTGAGTATCACATAGAGTTAGAACATGATGTTTGGTTTGGGATATGGTTGAGGTTTAGCCAAAGGGTATTGATGTGAATGTGAGTTGTGTGGTGATGCTCTAACTTTTCCCTCGTTTTGTAGTATTCAGAATGGTTGCACCCAGGCCCAGGAATGGTGGTAACAATGAGGATGGATCTGGTAGTTCTCGAGGAACTGGAATTGATCTTGAGGCTGAATTCGCCAAGGTGTATCAGACTCTAAATGCGCTAATGGCATTTAATTTGGTGCAAAGTCAGAATCAACATCAGAATCAGCTGCAAAATCATGGAGCTGCACCGAGATTGGTTAATGCCGATCCTATCAAGCAGATAGAGTCTTTTAAGAGAATGAGGCCGCCAATCTTTGAAGGACAATCGGATCCAAGCAAGGCTGACGATTGGATTAGAAGGATGGAGACAATTTTCGAGGTCTCAGAAACTCTGGCAGCCAACAAGGTGAAGTTGGCCACGATGCAATTGGAAAAGGAAGCTGGTGTTTGGTGGGAATCATTGAAGAGGACTTTGGGAGACCAGCCGATGACTTGGGAAGCTTTTCTAGAGGAATTCAGGGATCGCTTCTTTCACCTAGATATTCAGGAGAAGAAGGCGACAGAGTTCCTGAATCTACAACAGGGTAGCATGACCGTGCGAGAGTATGAGACCAAATTTGCTCAGCTGTCAAGGTATGCACCAGAGTTGATCGTTGACGAGGCAAAGAGGGCCAAGAAGTTTGAGCAGGGATTGAGGCCAAACTTGAGGTCGAGAATGATCCCGTTGGGTATCAGAAGGTTCGACAAGCTGGTCAGAAGAGCAGCTATGACCGAGGAAGACATGGACCAGTTCCAGAAGGAGCAAAAGACCTGGAACAAGAAAAAGAGGCCAGCAGATGATCAGAATGAGAAGGAATTTACAGTGAAGCAGGTCAAGTTCAGTGGGCCAGTGCAGAAGGTGCCCGCAGTTCAGGGTGCGACTTGTTTCAACTGTGGAGAGACAGGTCATTATCGAGCAGCATGCACCAAACCTCGGAAGGCGTGTTATCATTGTGGTCGTGAAGGCATATTCGACCAAAATGTCCGCAGCTGAAGAAAGATGATGCAGGGAAAGGTAAGGATCTGAAGAGGAGCGAGAGTCCGCATTGACTAAGGAGGATGCGGGTAACTCAGGAATGTGATCTGTGTGTGCAAGAATTTTGAAATTCATTCTTTTGTATTAAGTAAAACTTTTATTTGGGGAATAATTGAAGAATGAGTATTTTTCTTCATGTAACAAGATTTATTTGGATTAATGGAATAAAGACAAAGTTTTATTTGATACTATTTTCTTGCATGCAATTGTGTCGCCCATTTATTGCTAGTCTTAAGTGGAGAGCTTAAGGTATTTCCAGACAAGGTCTTGAGGTGGCTATCCTTAGTCATGTCCTTCTAAGGAGGGAGTGGCCACTGATTCTCGGAAGGATGAAGCAGAAGGTCAGAGTTGGATGCAGGAGTTCAGTAGTTGTTGCAGCGCGGCTTCCGATGGCAAGTTATCAGAGTTGCGCAGCGGAAGATTGATTTTCTGAATTCTTTGCATGATTGTGTTTCTTCTGCATGTTTGTATTTCTCTTGCTGGAATGCATTCTTTCGTGTGATTGTATTTCTTTAAATTATGTTTCTATCCATAAGTTTTCATTCCTTGATTGATGCGTTTGTCTGGACCCCATTAGCAGTAGTTCTGAGGACAAAACTCTTCTAAGGAGGGAGTGATGTAGAACCCCGTATTTTCAAATATTATTTTAAAGATTTGAAAATGAATTAAAATGATTTTTGGAGATTTAATAAATACTTTCTAAAAATTTATCTTTTACACGTGCAAAAAACACGTGGAAATAGTTTCTTGGAAAGTTCAAAGTCAAATTTTCTTTATGGAAAATCATTATTTAATATTTGGAATTTATTTATTATTTTTCCAGATTTTTCTAAAATTAATTGGATCTATTTGCAATTTTTGAGAAAAGAAGGACTTTTTTGCAAATTTGCCGTTTTTAGAGGTTAAAATGCAAAATCTATTTTCTGGACGTTTTGAACAGTACCGGTTGACATTAATGAGTATATTTTACTTTTAAATCCTAATTTAAATGGTTTTTATTGAGTTTCCAAGAATAGAGCTATATATGTAAAGTTATATTTTGGAAGGGCTATTTTGCAAATGCATTTCTAAAACCCTAAATCATTATTTCCGGCCTATATAAGTGGGTGTGCAGCCGTCATTCGCTGCACAATATTATATTTTGTGATTTTTGAAGATCAAGAGGAGGATTTTGGATCTCACAAAAAGGGAGACTTTCTTGTCGGATCTCTTCATTTCTAAGGTGAGTGATATTGTTTTGTTTTATTTTGTTTTGTGAGTAATATTGTTTTGTTTTATTTTGTTTTGTGAGTGATATGAACTTTGTTTTGTGATTTGATTTATGTGAACGATTGTTTTGTTGTTTGTTTGACATGTATGTTTACTTGGGGTATTTCGTATGAGAACGATGTAATGGTTATTGTTGTATTATGTATGTGAAATCTATGAACGTTTAGTAGATCTTGATTGAAGAATTCTTTGTTGCTTGAAAACATGTTCAAGATTTGAGTATGGTTATGATAATAAGGGATTGGATGGATGAACATCTGGATCTTGTGATTACAAATCAGATTTTGGTTTTGAGTTGTGGAAGAAAATTCAGTATTGAGAAATCCTAATGGAAAAATTAAGAGTTAAGAACATGAGAATTAAGTTTTGAGATATTGGATGATTTGAGTAATGTATCCATAATGAGGATTATTTGAGATTGTCGTTTTTACCTGAATACAAATTATTTTAGTAAACGATGATTTCTTTTGGAAACCCTAATTTTGATTATCATGTACAACCAAAACCTGGCAGTCTGTAGGCTGACAGTCGACTGGCAGACCTTTCAGTCGACTGGTACGACCCGGCTGCTATGATCTTTAGTTTTCTTGAAAATCCGCTCTGGACAGTCGACTTAGACCCTTTTCAGTCGACTATCACACTTAGAATTTATTTTTCAAAGTTATCGTAGATTTTTCTCTGGTAAGTCGACTTATGACCTTTTAAGTCGACTTATAATCTCTTTTAAGTCGACTTATGACTTTGCAAGTTGACTTATAACACTTAGAATATTTCTTAAAGATTTATGGAAGTTCTCTCTGGTAAGTCGACTTATGTTTTTGTAAGTCAACTTATGATCTGGTAAGTCGACTTATGTTTTTGTAAGTCAACTTATGATATGGTAAGTCGACTTATGTTTTTATAAGTCAACTTATAATCTGGTAAGTCGACTTATGATTTTTATAAGTCAACTTATAATACTTAACTTATTTTCTTAAGATTACTGGATTTCCCTCTGGACAGTCGACTGGTGAGTTTTGCAGTCGACTGTAGACACTTAGATCTTACTTCTTAAAGATGTTAGTTTTCACTCTGCACAGTCGACTGGTGACCTTTTGCAGTCGACTGGTACTGATACTTTTCTAAGGTGTTTGATGTTCTTTAAATGACTATTTCTTTAATTGTTTTGGGTCTATAACCTACCCTTATAAATATTATTCTTCTACAGAACATACGCTTTCAATATATATTATGGTTGGATTTGGATTATGGAATCTATTAAAGACTTGAGTTTTGTTGAGTGGAGAGATTTCTCCTTTGATCGTTTGACGATGGAATAGTGAGTTATGATCATATTGAGGTCTCTAGGAGTTGAGTGGGAGTCCTGCGAACCAGCAGAATACACTAACTCTAGAGATAAGGATTTTTGATGTATTTGATAATAATCGACGCAAGTATAGACTCATGATTTGTTAGTCCAACTAGAGGATATTTAGGTGTTCGCGTGTCGAGGGTCTACGGGCCTATTCACAGAGCATGCAGGATGCATTTGCGTGTTGAGGGTCGGCAGACCTATTCACGGAATGTATCGGGTGTATCTGCACGTCGAAGGTGTTGAAGGCCTATTCGTGGGGTACATAATATTTAGGTATTTGCGTGTCGAGGGTCTACGGGCCTATTCACGGAGCATGCAGGATGCATTTGCATGTCGAGGATCGGCAGACCTATTCACGGAATGTATCGGGTGTATTTGCACGTCTAGGGTCTTGAAGGCCTATTCGTGGAATACACAGCAGGGAGATGATTCTCCGGTTATTGTTATTGAGCTATCTTGTTTGATGCTTGCGCGTCGAGGGCGGTGACGCCTATTCGTGGAGTATTCTGAATTTTGTTTCCCATCACCTTAGTGGGATTAGTTGCATATGGAATTGTGTTTTCTTAACTTGGTTTTATGCATTTATTTTCCAGTTTTCCTACACTTGACACTTAGACTAGATTTACATGTTGTTTTCATTCCATGATGTTTTCCTGCTTTACATCTTTGTTATTTCTCATTCATTGTGGTTAATACATGCTGTTGATGACTTTATGTTTTACGATTAAATTATGTTGTTTTGTTTTTATATCACTCACACCATTTATGGCTGACCCCTTTAGTTTGGGGGTTAGGGATCATCCCTAGCCTCATGTGTTGCAGGTTGTTGCTTAGAATTTGGGGGTTTGGATGCTTGAGTTAGCTTTGGAGATTATAAGTGATGTAATAGAGCCTTGTGTAAATTTTGTAAAGAGAAGTGTTGTAAAAGAAAGTTGTAGTTCAAGGTGTTTGTATTTTCACTGTGTTTGAAAAAGATGGTTGTAATAAATGCTTGGAATAAAATTATTTGTGTTTTTGGGCTATGTGTACTATTACATTGAAGTTGATGCTGGGATTGTGCCACGTATTTTCTAAGATATTGTATTAGAAATTCGGGGCGCTACACAACTGTACTGGTCGGCCATCCTAAGATTGGCGAGCAATGACATATACATGAGTGGCATGACATCACCCAAGGAGTTCAGAAAGATAGTTCCTCCAAATAGTGTAAGCATATACGCCATTGTGTAGCACTTAACATAGAATTCGGTTTAGTCGTCATTCAAGGGGGTGGGAACATTGACTTTAACCATAAAAATTGTATTGGTTGGCTCACTAATGCCATGTCATCGGCCTCAATACCGAGCAAGTCTCTTACCAAATCCTTTCCATCAAATGTCATACTTCCGGTCACAGCCATCCCATCGATCGCAAGTTTAGAAATGAGGGCAATATCATGTAGTATCACAGTTCACCTACAGGAAGATGGAATGTATGTATCTCAGGTCGCCATCTCTCAAGTAGAGTCGTAAGCAGCACACGTTCTAGACCTCTAGACTAGCTTTTATATGAGATGAACTGGGTTTAGGGTACTGGGCTTTATGCCCACTCGACCCGGTCCAACAATTAAACAGATAACACGTGCAAAGCACGTGTTGCCCCATAGAACATTATACACAACAATATTCTATTATATTGAGAATATACCTATATATCCAACAATGTCCTCCTATATTCTCAATATATTAGGCAATCCCCCGTTAAATCATTGGCTCACAAAAATAATATAGTACACAGACTAAATCGATCATAACTCGAATAGTTCAAATGAGACTAAACCAAAATAATCAAATAGTTCAAAGACCATATCAAAACAGAAAAGTTCACAATGACTGAACCAACTACAGACACCTGTCATAGTTTCAAAATCAACCAAAGCAAATAAATTTCAAGAACAAAATATGAGTTTTAAGCTCATGAACACAAGAGTCTTAAACTCAACAGAAGTTTTACTAAGCAAGTGACAAATTTAGTCTTGAGAGAAATAAACCAAAACTATATCCTTGCAAACTGCTTTATGTTTACTCCTCCATTTTGAGCAAATCATTATTTTTGAAATCTATATTGATAGATTCAACTCCTCCATCTTTGCTAGCTATTGAAAACAAGAATATCAAGAGACATATCTCTAAGAATTCTAGCGAATTTCATAAGTATCTAGTTCCACTAAAGAACTTAGTACAATTCAACGGTAGCTTAGCAAAATACAACGCAAGCATCACAATCAAGTCTCTTTAACAAAATAAAGAACAAGAACTATTATAGTTTTTACACAAGAACTATACTATGTTTTATATTGGATTGATAGAACAGTCAAATCAATTATGATTAATTCTGAATCATCAAAATTAGAATGAAACATGAATCCATAAAAGAGTCATATCATCAAAATTGGAATGATATAACAACAACTCTAAACATAGGAAACAAATCTCCAAGTTTTTAGGCTTTCTTTTGGAATAATGAAATGATTCTAAGTAAATATGAAAATATATAGCATCATCAAAGTTGGAATGAAATTATATATTAACAGAATTTACATAGAACTTTTCAAATTATCTAAAGCATGTCAACTAACTAAAATTGATGCTTCAATTTGAACTTCTGTATGGCTCCAATTGGATTCTAAATTTCAAAACAACTTGGATGTTAAAGCTTTTGACTCAATAGTTTTTAACTCCATTTCCACCACAGTTTTGATAATAGATTACTTTCAAGTCTCTTAGTAAAAGCATTAACCATACTTGTCGTAATTTCATTTTATCTATGAGAAAGTTCAACTAGGCTTTTTTCAGCCTTAATATACTACTCTTACTATTATAGAGTGAGTTATGAGCTACAGTGCATTGTAGCTTGATAGTCGCATAACAGAATTAGAGAATTTACTTTAAACTTCTCAATGGATGATTAGCAATAAGTCATTCAATCCACTCAGCCTCTTTCCCTACAGAGAATAACATATAAGGGTCTGATTTCTTAGATGAGAATACAATGCTTGTTTGCCTTTTAATCTTCATAATTTTTTCTGCTCCTCCTAGTGTGAACAAATATTCACTAGTTGTCGACTTTCACTAAATTTTGAGTAGCACAAAGCAAACTCTTGAGTTTGAGTAGCACAACGCAAACTCTTGAGTACCACTCAGGTATCTCATTAGCCTCTTAAGGGTACTTAAATGTGTATGAGATTATTAGTGAATCTGCAGATCATACCTACCTCAAAGGTATGTCTATTCTAGTGCAGATCTTTGTATACATGAGACTTTCAATTCTTTTAGAATGATCTACATATCTCATAGTTACACCATCATTAGGTGTCAACCTTTTATCATAATCATAAAGTATTTCAAAACACACTTTTAATCACTATATTCCCACTTTTGAAATACATTATTGATTTATCGAGTTTGACTAAGGGTTATCCCTTGCCAACCAAAACTCACCATTATACATAATATGGTGTCCACACCACTTAGGTGTTTCATGCTAAATTTATTTGGATAGCACAATTTAACTCCATTTATAATAGAGATGTCACTTCCAATTAACAAGTATGTCAATAAAACCAAGTAAATAATAGCCATTATATTTGACACACCATAAAGTTAAAGGCACTGATCTGAATTACTTGATTCATATACTAGGCTCTTTGAGAAATTTGTCAAATTATTTATACGTTAGCTATACAACATGTTTTAAAACATACGATGATTTTACAAAGTTGTAAAATTTTTTCACTAAACACATTAGTACAAAACACTTAGTACAAAACTAATCAGTACAAAACTTTTCAATATAAAATATTCAGTACACTTTTCAGTACTGATATGGCTAAAAATAGGATTAAATCTGGACCGTTCACATCGGACACGAATCTTAAAGCTCAGGGGTAAAACGGTAATTTCGCCTACCAACGGGTCTGAAA
This sequence comes from Hemerocallis citrina, assembly GCA_017893485.1. Taxonomy (NCBI): domain Eukaryota; kingdom Viridiplantae; phylum Streptophyta; class Magnoliopsida; order Asparagales; family Asphodelaceae; genus Hemerocallis; species Hemerocallis citrina. The sequence continues at coordinate 153,568,266 of CM030361.1, forward strand.
TGGGAACTGGGTCTTTATTCAAAGCCCAATAACCCATGAACGGGTCCACGTCAATCGGGTACGGGTTTCCAACCCGCTGCATGCCCGGTCCAGCAAGATACAATCAAGGCCCCTGATTAGATCTGAATCAACGGCCATGATTCACATCTATCTTTTCACTGGGGATTAGGGATTAAAATTCCTTAACTGATTACAGAGAATATACCTTATCAGATTACATGCCTTATCTGATTACGAGGAATATTCCTTATCTAATCACGGGAATTACATTCCTAATTTGATCCCTAAGACGCCTATAAATACCCCCCATCCATCTCCATTAAGAGGTAATCAGTATTTTCTCAATTTACGCTCTTTCTTAATCATTTCTGATTACTGACTTGAGCGTCGGAGGGTGCGTCGCCGGGATCCCCCCCGGTGTCTCGCACTTTTTGCAGGTTAACGGCGGGAGTCAACGATCAGTCAACGACGGGTCAGGTTTGGTTTCGCTATTCAGGTTTTCCTCGAACTCACAAATTCTGTCTGTTTACCCCCACACCAGATTTAGCGGTAACAGATTGGTGCCGTCTGTGGGAAACCAACGAATAGGGACCTCACCTCTTCCCGTTCAATAGATCTTCTCCAGCCATGCCTCCGAGAAGGGCCAAATCTAAGGGGTCCCACCGTGGGCCCAACCCCGCCGAACAGCAAGAGCCAGTCCCTGACCAAACCGTTCTGCAGCAGGAACGACCTCCGCTTCAGACGGAAGACCCGCTCCAACAAAATCAACCCCCTTTTCAGAATCAGCAACCCACCAAGGGTCCGACCGGACCTCAGAACGCTGGTGCGGGGGGCTCCCGAGGGAAACAGCCCCTTCACCAAGAACACGTCTCCATCCACAAAGCCCATACGGACTCTATGGCCTCCCATCATCCCCGAGCCTCTGGTCGCCATAACATCGCCGTCAACCACCAGAGAGAGGATGACCTTCGCCGCCATCTGGAGGAGAAGCGGGCCCGCGAGGAAACCTCCCGCCAGCACCGTCCGGATGAGCGGTACCATCACCGCCAGGAGTATAGGAGGTCCCCTAATCGAAGGGGTCGGAAAGAATCTCCCGTGCACTACCGAAGAAGGCCACACTCCCTTGCAGGTCGGCAACATCCCAGGGACAATGAGGCACCCATCACGCGTGCCGAGTTCCAGCAGTTCCAAGCGACCATCCTACAAGCTCTCAACAACCGTCCCAACACCAATGCACCTAAGCCTCCATCTCCTCCTCCGGTCCGGAGCCCTCGCCAATGGTCTCCCTCTCCTCGTCCTGCTCCTACCAACCCCCGGCGTACCCCAAGTCCTCATCGCTCCCGAAGCTACCGTCGCCGCAGCCCCCGCTCTCCCTCATACGAAGACGAGTCTCGAGGCTCGGCAGATTACCGTCAGAGGGATGACGCCATGTACCGCCGCCTTCATGAAGTAGAAAGACAACTGGGTCAGATCAACCGAGAAGAGGAGCTAAGGGGGAGGACCCTACGTCCTAGCCGACCCCCTTTCTCCCGAGCCATAGTGGATGCCCCTGTGCCTTTCGGTTTCAAACCTCCCCAGTTCGAAAGTTACACCGGGGAGACCGACCCCGTCGACCACATCGAGAGCTTCAAGACACTAATGCTCATCCACCAAGCTTCCGATGCCCTACTCTGCAAAACTTTCCCCGCGACTCTTAAGGGCCCAGCTCGAGAATGGTACTCTCGCCTCGCCCCGTCTTCCATATTCTCCTTCGAGCAGTTCGAAACACTCTTCATCACCCACTTCGTGAGTAGCAGGCGCACGGAGAAGACCAGCATCTCACTCCTCCAGCTCAGGCAAGAGAAAGGTGAGAAGTTAAGAGACTATGTGAAGAGGTTCACAGCTGAAGCCAGGTCTATAGCTTCCCTCGACCAATCTGTCGCAACGGCCGCCTTCCAATCCAATGTCTTCAATTCCAGCCTCCGCTCCTCTCTTGCTAAGAAACCTCCACAGAACTTTGCCGACCTCCTTCTCAGGTGCGACAAGTACATTCGTGCCGAAGAGGCCGCCTACCTTCCAAGCTTCGGAGGGTCTACCACAGGGACGAAACGGAAGTTGACCAAAGAAGAAGAGGCTAAGAAGCTTCAGAAGGATGACAATGGACAGCGTCGCCCGACTCCCCGGTTTGAGAAGTTCACCCCCCTCATTGCCAACATATCAGAAGTTCTTATGGAGGTGGACAAGGAAGGACTACTCCGCGCTCCCCCGAGAATGAATACACCCGGCAAGAAGAGGAACAAAGATAAGTGGTGCCGCTTTCACAGGGACCACGGCCACGACACGGATGATTGTCGAGCTCTCAAGGAGGAGATCGAAGAACTCATACAGCGGGGACACCTGACCAAGTTCATCCAAAACGATGGAGCCGAGCTTCTCCCCTGAGGAGCCAACAAACGAACGGAAAGGCCCGCTGAGCTTCAAGACTCAGAACCTCCCAACTCTCGAGAGGTCTTCACCTTATCATAGAAGTAGGATCTTGATTTTCAATAAGGCCGATGCTTGTAACTCGGCCAACAGTATGTAATAATGGCTCGCCTTATTGGAGCAGCCACTTAGTTTATTTCAATAAAACTTTACATTTTTTCATTGGAAGTTGTTGCTCTTGCTTCATCTCAATCTCTCCGAGTCACGACTCGCAAAAAGGCGAGTTCGGAGTCCAGCTTCTTCTACATGGCTGCTCTCGCAACTTACTAAGCTCTAACAACGAGGTCGGAGTCCAACACTTGGCTCGATTCCGCTTCAAATTACTCGCTCATAAGCGGGTAAGAAGTGGTTCGCCATTCGGAATTGCTCCTACACCTCGTTAACCCCTCTAACGATGGTTCCGGAGTCCAACACTTGGTTCGATTCTGCTTCGAATAACTTGCTCTTAAGCGGGTTAGAAGTGGTTCACCATTCGGAACTGCTCCCACAGCCGTTGAATGGTACGGAGTCCAACACTTGGTTCGACTCTACTCCGCAAGTCGCTCCTAAGCGAGCTAGGGGTAGTTCGCCATTCGAAATTGCTCCCACGCCCCTTAAACTAACGATGGTTCCGGAGTCCAACACTTGGTTCGATTCTGCTTCGAATAACTTGCTCTTCAGTGGGTTGGAAGTGGTTCGCCATTCGGAATTGCTCCCACAGCCGTTGAATGGTACGGAGTCCAACACTTGGTTCGACTCTACTCCGCAAGTTCGCTCCTAAGCGAGCTAGGGGTAGTTCGCCATTCGAAATTGCTCCCACGCCCCTCAAACTGACAATGGTTCCGGAGTCCAACACTTGGCTCGTTTCTACTTCGCAAGTTCGCTCCCAAGCGAGCTAGAAGTAGCTCGCCATTCGGAACTGCTCCCACAGCCGTTGAATGGTTCGGAGTCCAACACTTGGTTCGACTCTACTCCGCAAGTTCGCTCCTAAGCGAGCTAGGGGTAGTTCGCCATTCGGAATTGCTCCCACAACCGTTGATTCCCTCACTTAAATAACAAGTTCGGAGCCCACAACTTTCTCCTAGGGTCGCTCCTCAAGCTCGTCTCACAAACGGCTCTCTCCCAGAGTCAAGCTCTTCGCTCCGCTCGCCTCCAAAAGCGGACCTCTTCTCAGCGAGTTCGGAGCTCACCACTCTCTCCTAGAGTTGCTCCTTACACTCGTCTCACAAATGGCTCTCTCCCAGAGTCGAGCTCTTCACTCCGCTTGCCTCCCAGACGGACCTCTCCCCGAACAGGATGGGTCTTCCCACGGCTCTTACAAGGGTCTTCCTGGCACGAGGGTTTTCCCAGCACAGCTTCTCCGCCCCTAGGAGTGGAACTCTTCCAGAATCCCCACGACCAAAACACTCCGCAACCTCATGTGTACAAGGATATTCTCCGGCTATTTTCACCATGAAGAAGGGTGAATCTTCATCTCACTCCTGAAGAGAAGTTGTAGGTCTTCGGATTAGCTTCGAAACAAGGGGTCGCACGCCCCGAGCCGACCTCCGTAGCACCGGGAACATCAAGAAGAACTCTGCAGGCAAAATCTGGGGTCCGGCACCCGCTGCCGAGCGTTCTTGCCACCGACCGTTTTACGGGCTTGAGTTCGGCACCAATTCAGCTCGGCATCATCCGCCGAGCACCCGTGCCACCGACCGTTTTACGGGCTTGAGTTCGGCACCAATTCAGATCGGCACCATCCGCCGAGCACCCGTGCCACCGACCGTTTTACGGGCTTGAGTTCGGCACCATTCTAGCTCGGCACCATCCGCCGAGCACCCGTGCCACCGACCGTTTTACGGGCTTGAGTTCGGCACCAATTCAGCTCGGCATCATCCGCCGAGCACCCGTGCCACCGACCGTTTTACGGGCTTGAGTTCGGCACCAATTCAGATCGGCATCATCCGCCGAGCACCCTTGCCACCGACCGTATTACGGGCTTGAGTTCGGCAGTCAAGATCTCCAAAAAATTTCTAAGTCTCAAGCCTCGGCACATTCGAGTTCGGCACCAGCTGCCGAGCGTTCTCGCCACCGACCGTATTACGGGCTTGAGTTCGGCAGTCAAGATCTCCAAAAAATTTCTAAGTCTCAAGCCTCGGCACAGTTGAGTTCGGCACCAGCTGCCGAGCACTCTTGACAACGACTTCGGAGCTCGCAACTTTCTCCTAGAGTTCCTCCTCACACTCGTCCCACAAACGGCTCTCTTTTAGAGCCAAGCTCTTCGCTCTGCTCACAGGACGGGTCTTCCTAACACAAGGGTCTTCCTAGTGCAGCTTCTCCATCCCTAGGAGTGGAGCTCCTCTTCCAAAATCCCCAAAACCGAACACATTCCCCAACTTCATGAAGACCAGGATGTTGCGGGGCTATTTTGACCATGAAGGAGGGTGAATCTTCATCTCACTCCTAAAGAGAAGTTGTAGATCTTCGAATTAGCTTCGAAACAAGGGGTCGCACGCCCCGAGCCGACCTTCGTAGCACCGGGAATATCAAGAAGAAATCTGCAGGCAAAATTGGAGTTCGGCAACCGCTGCCGAGCGTTCTTGCCACCGACCGTTTTACGGGCTTAAGTTCGGCTCCAATTGAGTTCGGCACAGTTGAGTTCGGCACCAGCTGCCGAGCGTTCTTGCCACCGACCGTTTTACGGGCTTGAGTTCGGCACATTTGAGCTCGGCACCAGTTGAGTTCGGCACCCGCTGCCGAGCGTTCTTGCCACCGACCGTTTTACGGGCTTGAGTTCGGCACATTTGAGTTCGGCACATTTGAGTTCGGCACCAGTTGAGTTCGGCACCCGCTGTCGAGCGTTCTTGCCACCGACCGTTTTACGGGCTTGAGTTCGGCACATTTGAGTTCGGCACAATTGAGTTCGGAACACTCTCAGTACAAGACCCACGAACAACAAAAAGAAAAGAGGAGAGCACAAGGGGCCGGGTTCGGACCCATTAAGGAGACCCGAACCCAAACCAAAATGCCACGTCACCCTCATCCCTTCTTCCCCAACAGACTTGGCGCCAAACCCAAGTAAAAACCAAAAAACAAAATACAGCTCGTCACCTTCAACCGAACGCACCATGCCGAGCTCCTGCTTCGTCGCCGAGCCTCGCCATGGCCTCGAACACCGTCAGCGAGCTCGGCCACGTCCACTTCCGACGCCGTCCAAAGACACAGTTCGTCACCCAAATACGCCGGCGAGCTCCGTCCCCGAGCTCCGTCGTCACAAAGCTCCAAACCCATCACCTCTCCACTGAGTTCAGGCACTCCTCCACCACCATGGCCTGCCTCCGAGCTGGAGTCGACTCCGCTGCCGAAGCTCCTAGCCCGTCGTCACCTCAACGAGTCATCGCCTCCTCCGAGTTCTCCCTGCCGCCATGGCCGAACGCCTCTCACCGACCTCCTCCCGCGCTCGATCGACCTCTTCGAGCTCACCACCATCGCGTGCTCCACCTTCGAGCGGCGATGCCGAGCTCCCCTATAGTCGAACTCCGAGTTCTCCTTGCCGCCATGGCCGAACGTCTCTCACCGACCTCGCCGACTGCCTCCTCCTTCGAGCTCACCACCATCGCGTGCTCCACCTTCGAGCGGCGATGCCGAGCTCCCCTATAGTCGAACTCCGAGTTCTCCTTGCCGCCATGGCCGAACGTCTCTCACCGACCTCCTCCCGCGCTCGATCGACCTCTTCGAGCTCACCACCATCGCGTGCTCCACCTTCGAGCGGCGATGCCGAGCTCCCCTATAGTCGAACTCCGAGTTCTCCTTGCCGCCATGGCCAAACGTCTCTCACCGACCTCGCCGACTGCCTCCTCCTTCGAGCTCACCACCATCGCGTGCTCCACCTTCGAGCGGCGATGCCGAGCTCCCCTATAGTTGAACTCCGAGTTCTCCTTGCCGCCATGGCCGAACGTCTCTCACCGACCTCGCCGACTGCCTCCTCCATCGAGCTCCACCACCACATCGACAACTCCGACCTCCACAAAGCTCCGAAGCTCCGAACCCAATCCTTCCGCTGACAAGCTCCACCTCCGACGACCACCTTCTAGCTCCACTCCTCGTCGACCTCCGAAGACGAGCTCCCCCGTCGAGCTCCACTTCGCGAGCGTCTGGCGCTTCGAGACTGGAGAAAACGAAGGAGGCGCCGTGGTCGAAGTCGAAGAAAGAGCAGAGGAGAACGGAGAAGAGAAAGAAACGAAGGAGAGAAAGAGGAGCAGCAGCAGCGCAAAAAAAAAAAAAAAAAAAAAAAAAAAAAAAAAGTCAAACGTTGACTTCGCCACGTGTCGTCCTCGTGGGCTTCGGCCACCTTTTGCCGAGCTTGCATGGCACCGACCCTCTTATATGGAGAAAAAATCAGCCAACCCACACGATCCATCCGATCGTCTCAAAATTCGCGTCGCGACACGATCGACGCTCAGGAACGCTCCACGTGTCCCGATCGTGATCTGCCTCACGATGCGCGCAGATCTGATCATGATGGACGGCCAGAAACGCGCCACGTGTCCCGATCGTGATCTGCCTCACGATGCGCGCGGATCTGATCATGATGGACGATCAGAAATCTGCCACGTGTCTAGGTAATATTTAATTTATTTATTTAATTATTTAATTGTTTTTTTATTTAAAAAATCCGAAAAAATATTTAAAAAAATCGGAAAAAATTAAATAAAAATTCTAAAAATAATTATAAATTCAGAAAAAATATTTTAAATTCTGAGAAATATAATTATTTAATTAGAATAATTATTTAATATTTTCGATAATTAATTATTTAATCCGGAAAATAAATAAAAAATTCAAAAAAAGAGAAAAAATTCAGAAAAATCTGGAAAAATCACCAAAAATCCAGAAAATTCTGAGAATATTTTTGGGCATTTTACAAGCCCATAATAATACCGTTACACCCCTGAACAAGATCCAAACTCCCTTAAGAATACCGATAAAATCCCGTACGCCATTAGAACAACAAAACTACTCCTCAAAGACTGAAAAACTCAGTATTTAGGAGTGGGGGGCTCGTGATATGGCTAAAAATAGGATTAAATCTGGACCGTTCACATCGGACACGAATCTTAAAGCTCAGGGGTAAAACGGTAATTTCGCCTACCAACGGGTCTGAAATGGGAATTGGGTCTTTATTCAAAGCCCAATAACCCATGAACGGGTCCACGTCAATCGGGTACGGGTTTCCAACCCGCTGCATGCCCGGTCCAGCAAGATACAATCAAGGCCCCTGATTAGATCTGAATCAACGGCCATGATTCACATCTATCTTTTCACTGGGGATTAGGGATTAAAATTCCTTAACTGATTACAGAGAATATACCTTATCAGATTACATGCCTTATCTGATTACGAGGAATATTCCTCATCTAATCACGGGGATTACATTCCTAATTTGATCCCTAAGACGCCTATAAATACCCCCCATCCATCTCCATTAAGAGGTAATCAGTATTTTCTCAATTTACGCTCTTTCTTAATCATTTCTGATTACTGACTTGAGCGTCGGAGGGTGCGTCGCCGGGATCCCCCCCGGTGTCTCGCACTTTTTGCAGGTTAACGGCGGGAGTCAACGATCAGTCAACGACGGGTCAGGTTTGGTTTCGCTATTCAGGTTTTCCTCGAACTCACAAATTCTGTCTGTTTACCCCCACACCAGATTTAGCGGTAACAAGTACAAAACTGTTTAAAATCTTTTATGAATAACAAAATTTTCAAAATATGTAAGGGCAATAAGAATCTTTATTGTAGCAATATGACAAACATGTGAGTAGACAACAAATCAGTCTACCCCATTTATCTCAGTCAATTCTTCAGCTACTAGAAGTGCATTAACATTGCTACTGATCAATCAAAACTAAGTTTCTTCTACAAAACCCCACTTACTATAGTTTTAGCTCATTTCGGCAAATCAACAAATTGTATAACACAATTTTATCTCATTGTCTACTAAAGATTCTTCTTGGCTCATTTGCCATTGAAGTATAAGTGCCAGTAGGACTGGTTCTTGATTACAACTGTGAATCATTGACCGTGACAGTAGGACTGATAATTTCATAGATTTGTTTTTGATAAACACATCCTCAAAAAACTTTGCAAGTCCAGATTCTACTAACCTAAATTAGATAGATCCAAAACCGTCCATAGAACCACATTCTGCACTTTCTAAGTATATACAAATATTTATTGTAGGTCCTACTTTAGGCCTTCTTAGGTCATGTACTCTAACAAATGTATCACAAAACAAATTTTTACTTTGACAAAATTATTTGTATTTCTATCCCATAGTTTACAAGGTGTAAATAATTTAGAGTGTGGTAACATATCGGAAATATGATTAACAACACAATATCACCTACAGTTATACAAACTCAAACAATAGTCAATAATATAGAATTCAACATTTTATTAAGTATTTGATTCTAACTTTTATCAATATCGTTTTGACTGTTGTAAATAGGGTGCACTAGAGGTTATGCCAAATACAAACTTCTCTTAAAATTGTTAAAACATATTCACCACCTCTATCAAATCTGAACCCTTGATTTTTAGCATTTAACTATAATATTTTTTTTTTAATTCATTAAGAATAACAAGTGCATCATTCTTCATATATATGACAGACTTATATTAATCATCTACAAAAGCGATTAAATACTTCTGACCAACAATTATCTCACATAGTCACAAAGCTACTGAGATCACAATTCTCAGAATGCATTGATTCAAAAAGTTGTGAACTCCTAGAGACCATACAAAATGATTTTCTAGTGATCAAAATCTGAATTCAAACTTTACATTTGTCATATTTAATAAAGTGTCATTTAGTAGAGTTATAAGTTTTAACAAGAACAGACAATTTAATATATAGTTCATAGTGATTCTAAATTTCAAAAAAATTAGGATGTTAATGCTTTGACTCAATAGCTTTTAACTCCATTTTCCCCACAGTTTTGATAATTAGATCACATTTCCTCGCAAAAAATTAAATATATAGTTCTCAAATCCTAGTCAAATATGCTATGTTCAAGAACACAATTGGAACTATTATTATTAATTATCTCATTTGTTAAACTCAACCTATACATCCGATTGACAATATATGCACATTATAAGAGTTAATACAAAATTACTCTATTACATTTTATAAAATTGTTTGCTTTCTCTAGTGATTCTAACAATGTCCACTTGCTCAAACAAATTGAGCTATATTTTTCTTTATTCGCTTTTTATCATCTTCGAAACACTAAACGAGATAATGACTCATATTTTATAATTAAATTTTGCACACATAGTACAACGAACGACAAAGAACAAAACGCAACTAATGGAGTCATATTCTGCATTACAGGATGCTCTTATCTAGGTTACAGATATTTGTTACAGATCTTATGCATCATTTATTTATTTCTAATTAGAGAAGTAAATATATAATCTCACACAAAATGCAGACAATGGATTTCTCAAAATATCCATACACATAGTATGATAAAGCACTTAACAATCCTAAACATGCTAGTTTTTAAGATGAGAATAACTATTATCTAAAACTCTCAATCATGTGATCAAACGCACAAAACGTTAATACATTCATCACATGAAAGTACTAAAAAAGATTAGAGTAAATCATACCGGCACTTCAAGTTAGAAGTGGTTTCCAAATTTGATGGAGAAGTCTGCGTTGTGCAGACTAATTCAATCGTGATGCATATCCATCATCTCCACTACACACAATTTGTAAATAACTTTGAAGTTCCTACATCATCAAATTGTTAAGATTAGCCAATTAAACGAATTATTAGCACTATTTATTCTAACAATAATTTAATTAGAGATACAAATTTACAGTCAGAATCTATAATTTAACTTATCAAAATGGATATTTGATTTTTAGCACATAGCTAAAACAATTGTTCAAATTTGCATTTAATTAACAATGCATAATACGAACAAATAATTAAATAACAATTTAAATTTGGTGAAGAACTTATCTTTAATTTAGATCTGATCCAGGTCTGATTCCTTTTGACTGGATCTGAATATGGATCTGCTACAACAGTCCAAACACCAAACACCAACCAAGAGCCAAACAGCAAACATCAATCAAGAGTTAATGAGATCACACTGTTTCGGGTTCCCTGTTATTGGATCGGACTAGCAGAACCCATCAACAGCGATGAGGAAGAAGGAGCATACCCGAAACCTTGGGTTTGTGATCAGCGACGGGAGGGGCAACCGTCGGCGATGGAGATGCCATGAGGCATCGATGCACGACGACGACGGCGGAGGCGCGCCCATCGGCAATGGCGGGAGGATTTCGACGAACATATCTCTCCTCCAAGACTCTCAAGTCCGAATTCCCGCTTCTCCTTCTCTATTCCCAAAACCCCAATTCGAACAAGCCCCAAATTTCGATTGGGAAAGAGGAGAAGGAGGATGATCGGGGCAGCGGCTGGCTATTATATTGAGAATATATCTATATATCCAACATTTTGCGCATAAAAAAATTGTATTGTAATTAGGGCCCAAAAAAAATATTATTTGGACCTTTCGTCTTGGGCCTCCGAACTTAGGGTCGGCCCTGGGTATGGGTTAACTTAACCCTACCATTCCTAATACTCTAATTAGAAATGGTATAAAGTTTCTTAACCCTATAAGATTTATGAGTCAGATGGTAAAACTCTATCACTTAAAAACTTCTAATATGAATATTTTTTTGTTTACAAAACATGTAATAAGCAACCCATAAGTAATTCAAAATTAATTATACCAAAGTTTTAGCAACCATTTAGCAGGACCTGGTTTAACTATGCACAGGAAATGTAACTGGTTCCAAGAAAACAGATACAATCTATGAAACTGTAATCATTAATTGTAGTTTTCTAAGAAAAACCATTTACTAAAATACTAGATTGTTTTATAAGCTCTAATTACAATACAATTTGGTACAATAAAAAAACCTACTAGTTCTTGATTGTTTAGTCGTTATATAATACCCCGTGTACGCATAAACCTACTAGGATCACTAGGGCTGGCCCGGAGATCCGGATTGTCCTAACCAAACTCATGTTTTGTTATCCTTTACTAAAAAAAAAAAATAATACTAACAATAAAACGTAAAAGTAAAAGTAAAAGTAAAAGCAAATAAAATAAATTTACGCAAAGCCATGAAAATCATCAAATGTACACTAAGCCAAGGAAAGTAATTTATGCAAAAATATTTCCTGATTTAAAATAAAAATCAATTTAGGAACTGAAAATTTTGTAAGCTTCAACAAAGTTATAGAACCCAAAAACTAAATCTAAAAGCATAATTTGAAGCAATCATAGAACCCAAAAACCAAATCTACTTACCACACTATTGCAGCAATGACAGTATATTCTAGAATCTTTTATATACCCATCAAGTAGTTTCTGTCAATAAAAGAAACTTGTTAGTGAAAAAAAGCATATAATGGTAAACATAAGCAATAAAAACAGTAATTGATTAATAAATACTTGCCATTGAACATAATACCTACTTTGGTTCCCTCATGTAAAATGTCATCCATGAACACCAACTTGTGGAGGCCCAGATCCCTTCACAAATGACAATTCAGAGAACTAAGTTTAAGTTGAAGCACAAGATTCATGGAAATCAATGCATATTAATTAAAGATACAAACTTTTTCTGTGAAGATGTCCTCCTATATAGGTCAACACAAGTGTATAGACAAATCATTCTAAAATATGTTAGGTATGTTGTAAGAATCTATCTTTATTTTGAAAAACTTGAATAGTATGGTAAAATAAGTAATATCCCTAAAACAAGTAGTAGTTGCTTTCACTAGCTACTCTGCTCTAAGGAATTTGTTATGTTTAAATTTTCTTGTATTCTGATAATCTATTTGAACTTTTTTGTCTTCCATTAAAAAAGTTATGTTCTTTTTTGTGAATTTATGTTTATTCATTTAATTGGTTCTTTTTTTATGTTAACACATACATTTTTATTTAGAGTACCTTGTCAGTGCCTAACACATGATATTCATTCAAGGCTATTTGTCAAAGAACTGAAGAAGATGTCCACCATCTATACAGTTATCTATTAGTATATAAAATGTATTGAGAAAGAACTTGTAATAAACACCGAGAATGGTAAAACAAAATGCCGGGATTTTCCGTTCCGTTTGTAGTGGATATTATCTGATAAATAATAGGGGATTTAAAAATTAAGGTAAGATAACTAGTCTGACAATCTTAATATACAGCGTTCCAAACCTTTTTATGTAGTTCAGATACCTCCAATTATCTTAATTGAAGGAGTCCAAACTACAGTATAACCTCATTTTTTAAAATGACAAAATAGAAATTATAATTTAACTAACTGTAATGAAGATTTTTCCATTTCATACCAGTTGAACTAAGACTACAAGTCTTCAACTGCAATTTGGTACTTGAAATGATTACATGTATAAAAGAATTTCTTTGAACTTTATACTTAGCATAGCAAAGATGAAAGTCACCATTTTGGCTTCCAGCTAACTAAGTTTCTCATTTGGAAATCACTTACTAAATTGATAATTTATGTACTTTATTTGGTTTAAGAAGATATAGAAATCGAATCCCTCTTTCAGTCTACGGATTAGGTACATAGTTTAAAACTAATAAATTAAAGTTCATCCATATTTAAATGTTAAAGATTTGTATAACCTATGCTCAAGTCACATATCATATAATATTTGGCACTTGTAGGAAAGAACTAACAAAACCTAAATGTCTAGATAAGGAGGGCCCCTTATCTCAAGGCACTATAATCATAGGAGATGGAAATCAGATCCAAAATGAGCCTTCTAGAAGCTTCCGTTACTGTTCGGAAGATTCCTAATGATGTTTGGAACCTATAAAGTAAATCCAAGTAACTGAAGGCCTTGTTCCATGTTTTCGCACTAGGGTACAGAGCCTACAGTTCATTCAACAAATTGAAAGCTCCTCAAAAGAACGCTGCTCGCAGACTTGAGGTGCATCATAAAAATAATTTTGAACATCAGGGTCCCTGCATAATTCACAGACTCGTAGACTCACAGTAATTATTGAAAGAACTACATAATTCACAGACTCACAATAATTATTGAAATAACATCTAAATCAGGGTCCCTGTATTAAATTGAAAGAACTACATAATTCACAGACTCACAGCAATTATGTAGTTCACAATATTTAAGGCTTTCAATTCACAGTAATTCACATTAATCTATTTATAATGCTCACAATATTTAAAGCTTTCATAGTTTCACAGTAAATCACATTCACATTAAATCAAAATTCACAGTTAATCACATTAAATTAAAAGAAGAAGACGAAGAGAAGAAGAGGAGATATAATACATTTTGATGGAGACTGGAGAGGAAGGACCGAAGGAGATTAGGGACTTAGGGTTTCAATTAGGGCTAGGGTTAGGTTTAGGGTTTTGATGGAAAGGACGAGCCGTCGCCCATCGAAGCCTCGGTGGAGAAGGAGCTACGATCGGAGGAGCGGAGGAGCAGTGGAGGAATTTGGGTTTCATATCGGGATTCGGGGATGGGAGAAATAGAAAGAAAAGATAAAGAGAGGATCGGAACTGCAAGAGGAAGAGAATGAGAGATGAGAGTTTTAAAGAAATTAAATTAAACTTTACACATAGGCCCTTGATAAATTTTATTTTAATATATAAATATATATATTGAATTTTTTAAAAAAATTGTTGCCTTATGAAATGGAGTTGCCCAAGCCTAGTGGCTTGTTTAGCTTACCTCTGGGCCGGGCCTGGTGATCACCAGATTCACCACAAATACCTATAAGAATTTGTTGCAACACAATGTTTAAAAGCGGATTTAGACAATGCACTAAAGATACTAGGATACACGCAACCTTGCTGACGGACATGAGTAAACAGTCGTACATGTCAACCAGCAGGTATGTTGGAAGTCAAACTCAACATCTCAGTTACGATGGCTAGCACCAATTAAGACGGGTATACTGTATAGTCCAAGATTTTCTCAATAGATCTCCAAGTAGGGCTCAGGGATCTTCTTCCGCTGACTCACGAGAAACCCTTTAGGAAATTAAGCGCGGTAGGGATTATAGAGAAGCGATAACCGATCACACCATATCAAACCAAGCAAGTAAACCAAACCAAGTATACAAAGCACACAATTTTGTTCTGATTCGGACATACCTAATCCAGAGGAGAAATAACTGAGCTATTATTCAACTAGAGAAGATACAAGAATTATAATCACTATCACCAAAAACATATTTTTCTCTCAAGCCTCACTAGAAGATACTTTGTTGTTTACAATAGAAAACTCTCAGATAAAGTATTATCTCTCAATGGAGGCTATTACATTGCTATATAGATTTCTTAAAAAACCCTAGGTTGTAGTCACCATCCGATATACCCTAAAGAGAAAGCCACACGATAGGAGTTGTACAATCTAACATTAAGAAGGAGTTGGGCTCAAACAAACTCACCAAGAATCGCCCCAAAACTGCTGCTGGGCCGCTGTCGGTTGACTGTTCCCAAGAGTAGTCGACTGCACTTGTAAGTCTAGCCCCCAACCTCATGTTGCAGTCGAATGTCATCCTGCTCACAGTCAAACACAACGCACTCTTCGTCTTCCGTCTTTGCTTCGAACTGCTTCTCACTTCACTGTCTTCTCTTCACGTAGAACCTAGTATAAACCCAACAAAACCAAGACCATTCAAATATGTCTTCAATCTCCAAATCTTGTTGACGAACACGGGTAGTTAACCAAATTCAATTCTGATATGGATTTTTGTTACATCATGAACTCAATTCATAGGAACCAACTGATCCTCCCAAACCTTATGATTAGCTTTCCCAAACAGAAAGTCCATCAAATCTGAATATATAGTTACTACATTCTCCAACTTGTCACGAACAGACTATCATAAATTCCTAAAACAATGATGCCGTATTGTCACCTACAAATATTATGCAACTTTCTTGAGTTAATGCACCATTAAATTCTTAATCAAGCGAAAGATTTCAATCACATCACTCTTCTCACAAGCACTTCAAACAAGTGAACAACTGTCTTATCTAAAAAAAAGTTTAACCAGAAACCACGAATGATATGGCTAAAAATAGAACCAAATCAGAACCGTTCAAATCGAACGCGAATCTTAAAGCTCTCAGAGGTAAAACGGTAATTTCACCTACAAACAGATCTGAAATGGGAACTGGGTCTTTTTTCAAAGCCCAAAACCCAAGAACGAATCTGTCCTACTAGGTCAGGTTGACAACTCATTACAAACTAGCCCAGGACATTTAAAGAGTAATTCAAATTCATAATTATCTCTAAGAGACGGTTTAAACCAAATCTCTAATCATGATACGATTTGAACTTTACATCTTATCCAAAAACAGCAGGACATAGAGATAAATGGTTATCTCTAAACTGTCTCTAAAGGCGACTATAAAAATCCCTCTCCTCCCACCATAACAAGGTAATCAATCTTTTGTCCACAAAAGCTCATTCATAATCTTCCTGATTACTGACTTGAGTGTTGGAGGGTTCGTCGCCGGGATCCATCCCGATGTATCGAAGTTTTTGCGGGTCAACTGTAGCGGCAAGAAACAGTCAAACATTGGTGAAGGTCAACAAGTTTGCCTTTATTGTTTTCAAAAGAATCTACAAATTCATCTGTTTGCTCCCATACCAAAATCAGCAGCAACAAATTGGCACCGTCTATGGAAAACAGAAAAAGTAATCCAACCTTACTTTGCCACCAAAAGTAGTTCTAGCCATGCCTCCTAAGGGGGAAAGGAAAAGCAGTGGAATCCAGCCGATGAACCACTTCTCTTCCACCTCCTCCTCCACTCCGTGATCTCCCTCTTCAAATCGACCAACAAATTCAGCAACCGCGGCCTGAACCACCTCTTCCTCAACAGCTTCCTCCTAAGTCCAGGGGGGCTGCCTCGGGGGGCTCCCGTAGAAGCCGTCGGGAGCCACACCCCGACCTCGACCACATCTCCATCCACAACGCTTCAACTGACTCTATGTCTTCTCAAAGCCCTCTCGGGCAGGATCTCCGTTAAATAATTGTTAACCATCAGCAGGGGGTCGACCTCCGAACCCGTTTGAATAAAAGACGAGCCCTTGAGGAAGTCCCACCACCTGAGCGCCCAGAGGCCCCGAGATCCCGGACCCCCCGCAGGCCGAGGACCAGAAGGTCCCTTCCCCTGAGGAGGCAAAGAGAGTCCCCTCCACATCGTCGGCGGAGAAGTCATACTCCAATAAGCCGAGCCGAACCAGGGGAACACCACGCTGGAGGGGCACCAGTCACTCAAGTCGAGCTAAAGAACTTCAAAGAAGATATCCGCTGAGCTTTTAATATTGCCACGAGTCAGGATCAACATACACATAGCCATCGCCATACCGCCACTCATGAAGGAGAGTCCCAAGGGTCAACTAGATCCGACCGGAGGGATGAATCAGTCCACCGCCATCTCCATGAGATGGAGATGCGCCTCAACAAGATCAATCCCGAAGAAGAACAATGGACCAATAGGTTTCGCCCAAGCAGACCCCCCTTCTCTAGAGCCATCATGGAAGCTCCGGTCCCTGAAGCCTTTAAGCTGTCCTACTTTGAATCCTACAATGGGGAGTCAGACCCGGTCGATCATATCGAGAGTTTAAAACTCTCATGATAATTCATCAAACCTCGGCTGCGCTCACCTGTAAGGCCTTCCCGCAACGTTGAGGGGACCAGCGTGAGAGTGGTACTCCCGTCTGTCCCCAGCCTCCATCTTCTTATTCGAACGATTTGAGGAGCTCTTCCTCACCCACTTCGTTGGCAGTCACCGACCCGAGAAAAAAAGTGCATTTTTGCTAGCCCTCAGCCAAAGAAAGGGTGAATGCCTAAGAGATTACGTTCGGTATTTTACCGTTGAAGCCCGGTCTATTGCCTCCCTCAACCAATCAGTAGCCTCTGCAGCATTCAGGCACAATGTCAATAACGCCGACCTCATGGTGTTCCTCGACAGGAAGCCTCCTCGAGACTTCTCAGAACTCCTGCTTAGGAGTGAAAAGTACATCCGAGCTGAGGAAGCTCTCAACCCCCCAGTCAAGAGGAGTCATCTTTCGGTAACAAATGGAAGAATACAAGCGAATAAGGCTCCCAAAAATTTCAGAAGGACGACAATGGCCAGTGCCGTCCAACTCCTCATTTTGAGAAGTTCACCCCCCTCAGTGCTAATATATTAGCAGTTCTTATGGAGGTGGACAAGGATGGGCTACTCCGTGGTCCCCCTAGAATAAATACCCCTAGCAAGAAAAGAAACAGGGATAAGTGGTGCCGCTTTCATAGGGACCATGGCCACGTCACAGATGATTGTTGGGCTCTCAAAGAGGAGATCGAAGAACTCATACAGCGATGAGCCAACAATCGAACCGAGAGGCCCAACGAGTTCCAAGACTCTGAACCTGGGGCCATCCTCCACCTTATCCATGGAGGTCAAATGGGGGGAGAATCAAACTCCTCTCAAGAGGCCTTCACCCTATCGTAGAAGTAGGTTTTCAGTTTTCAATATGCCCGATGCTTGTAACATGGCCAAAAGCATGTAATAATGGCTCGCTCATTGAAGCGGCCACTTAGTTTGTCTCAATTAAACTTAGCTTTTTTCTATTGAAAATTATTGCATTTGCCTCGTTTCTATCTCTTTGAGTCACGTCTACAACTCGTTAAACGGTAAGTTCGGAGTCCAGCTTGTCCTACAAGACCGCTCCCACAACTTACTAAGCTCAAACAACAAGTTTGGAGTCCAACATTTGGTTCGACGCCGCTTTAGCCGATTGTAAATAAGGAAGTGCGGAGCAGCTCACCATTCGGAATTGCTCCTACAACTCGTTGAAACCCCCAAACAAAAAGTTTGGAGTCCAACACTTAGTTCAATGCCGCTTTAGCTGCTTGCGAACAAGCAAGTGCGGAGCAGCTCATCATTCATAATTGCTCATACAAATCATTGATAAACCCATAATAACTAGTTTGAAGTTCACAATCATGGTTCGAAATTGCCCTCCCAGCTTGTAAGTATGCGGTTTTGGGGCTCAAAACGAAACATTCATACTACTCCTACTATTGGTTAAATTTTGCAACAAGCAAGTTCGGAGCTCAACTCTCACCTAGAGTTTCTCCTCAAACTTGTCTCCCAAATGGCTCTCTCCTAGAGCCTTGTGATGCTCTTTGCTCCGCTCACCTCCCGAGCGGCCTTCTTCTCAATGAATCCGGAGCTCAACTCTCCCCTAGAGTTGCTCCTAAAACTTGTCTCCCAAACGGCTCTCTCCTAAATCCTAGTGATGCTTTCCTCCCGCTCACCTCCTGAGCGGCCTTCTTCCAAGAGAATTCGAAGCTTAATTCGTGTAGAGAACACCCCCTAAACTCACCTGTAAGAATGGATCTTCCCAAAAGTCATACAAACCTCTTCTCAACTTCTTGAAGAAAAGATGTTGCGGGACTATTTTGACCATGAAGAAGGATGATTCTTCAACTGACTTCTAAAGAGACATTGAAGATCTTCGGGTCACCTTTGAAACGAGGGGTCGAACACCCCAACCGGACATCCGTAGTACCGGAAAAGTGGGTTACAACACAGTTGCGCCGAGCTAACAAATCGTTGACTAGTCAACGTCAAACTGGACACGTGTCAGTCAGTTGAGCAACCATAGCTCTTCGGTGCCAAAAGGTGCCAAAATCCGAGCAAATGTGTCCCCGAACATGAAATTGGGGGAAATCTCCGCCTCAGGATGCGCGCCTAATCCAGATCGATGGCTCAGATCTTGCCATGTCGCTCAGATTCAAAATCCGAGCAATTGTGTCCCCAAACATGAAATTGGGGAAAATCTCTGCCTCAGGATGCGGGCCCGATCCAGATAGATGGCTTAGATTTTGCCACGTCGTTCGGATCCAAAATCCGTGCAAACGTGTCCCCGAACGTGAAATTGGGAGAAAAAAACTCTACCTCAAGATGCGCGCTTGATCCATGTCTACGGCTCAAATCTCACCACGTCGTTCGAATCCAAAATCCGAACGGATCTGCCTCCAGATGCGAACTTGATCTTTATCGGCGGCTCAGATTCGCAAAAAAAAATCCTCCGGGGTTAAGGAGTCGGGTCTGAACCCGTTTAAGACCCGAACCCGATTCTTCAAAACCTCAAACCCATCAGAGCTTACTCCCTTCTTCTTCAAAACCATCATCTTCAAAACCCCTACTTCTGAGCTCACCTCCACCATGTCCAGCTCGACCCAACATCGACTTCCTTCACGGGTTCCTCCATATCCTTCAAAACTCTCCCTTCCATTGTCGAGCTTCAAACCCATCGCAAAGCAGCTCCTCCTTCCCGAGCTCTGTCGAGCTCTTCTCCTCGCTGAGATCCCTCAATCGCCAGCTTGACTCCCTCGTCAAACTTCCTCCTCGTCGAGCTGCTCACCGCCGAGCTCAACCCTATCTCCCGTTCGCCTTGCTCCTCCGCAACACTCATCTTCTTCTTCTCCTTCGGAATTGAGCACCAAAAAACTGATGCCGAGCTCCAATGTCGAAGCTCGAGCTCCTTCACCGACCTTCCTCAATGAGCCCCGTCGAAGCTCCCACTCATCCTCGTCAAAGCTTCGACGAGCTCCGTGTAACACCTCGCAAAATTGAAAATTACAATTTTGCCCTCGTGTGTTACGCACGTGTATTTTGTAAACGTGTTTTCATCACATATTTTATTTACCGACTATTTATGCATTTTCCGAACTGATTTTATCTTATTTTGACTCAACAAAAATATAATATTTCAATCCCTGGGATTTACGTGTTTTTTACGTGTTTTGATGCACGTGTTTCCACCACTACGTACAATGTTTTCTATAGGTTTAAATTATTTATTTTTATGTATTTAAATCTATTTTATAAAACTGAAATTTATTTTCCCCCAATTTTGATTAAAATGCATTTTTCGATTTTCTGCATATATAATGCACGTGCTTTCTACGTGTTGTGATTTCATCATGAAATATATATAAATTAGTAAATGTAATTTTGCTTATGTTGTTTTCGATTATATTTAATAGTTTTTCATTAATAAAGTCGATTTTTGCATTTTCATGTTTTACGTGTGACGCACGTGTTTTCGGTAAACGTATTTGGACATATTTGTTTTCAAAATAAATTCTGGATTGTGTAACACTGTGATTTTTAATAATATAATGATAGTAAATATAGTTGATATATACATGTGTATGATAAAAGGAATTATATGGTTATGCAGATTGGTAAAATATGTATGGTAGGATATATTGGATAAATTGGTAGTGTTAGGGGCCCACTGTTTGGAGTAGAACAACAGGTTTGGGCTTGGGAATATATAATTAGAATGGTAATTATGAATGAGGGCCTACGGATTCTTGAACAGCACTGGTGTGTTGTTGTGTTGGTAATAGGATTTATTTCTAAATGGTGTATATTGTATTATGAGAGGTAGGGGCCCACGTTGAAGTGCATATGTGCATATGCATATTTGGAGAGTTGGGTATGACCGGTTTTCTTCCCTAGGATTGGCCGGTTGGAGTTGGGAAGGAGAGAAGACGGGAGTTGGGATTTTTAAAGAGGTAGGAGTTATTCGGAGGTAGGGAGATGAAAAGTTAGGAGTTAAGGGAAGTTATAAAATGTGAAAGGTTGGAAATTAATTTTAGTAATTTATTAGGTTGTGTAATTATGCAAATTGAACCCTAGCAAAATCCTATAAATAGCCACATCCTCTTCTCTTTTGTCCACACCAAAAAAAAAAAGTAAGAATAAGAAAGAAAGAGAGAAAAGAAAAGAGAAGAAAGAAAGAAAGGAAAAAGAGAGTGAGAGTTTGTGTTTGGAGGAGTCTTTCTAGAAGAAGAAGACCAAGGAAGTGCTAGAGGAGCTAGGAGGGCTTCAAGAAAACTGTTTGATCTACAACTAAGATGGGTGTTCTCCTACTTTCTAATTCTTAGAATGTGCATGTTAATGATCAAAAGAGTAGTTTTGGAGGTGATAAAATTAAATAACGATGCTATGAATGTGTTGAGATTAATAGTGAATCATGCTATGTTTTGATGAATTAACATTGTATCAGTAGTGGTTAATGAGGAAAGAAGTAATCAACCATTTTGCCTTTTTCCTAATAATCGTGAATGAAGAAATTATTGATTGTATGATTAATGGTTGGAGATTTATTCTTTGATAAGCAAATGAATATATTATTTTTTGTAAAATTAGTACCATTGAATTTATAGACAAAATATAGAATTGTGCTACTTGGAAAAGTAGGAATTTAATGTTTATTAGTGAAAAAGAAAATATTTGGAAGCTATTTTTTTATCTAAAATATGATAATTTACTATTGAAAAAGTGAACTCAGACGTTATGAACAAATTCAATCGAACAAGAGATTTGAACAATCGAGTTTTTCTTGAAAGAAAAGAAAATAACAGAAAACGGAATAAAAATATGTAGACGATCTTTGTGACGTCTAGTGCACCTGGCCTAGTGATCGGTGGTGGCGCTGCCATCTCTGTGGCCGGGGTTCGAAACCCGATAGGCTCAAAATCTTTTTCTGTTTTGTTTTTATCCATCTAAGACCCTAGACTCCAAGTTAAAATGAATTTGATGAGGACTTTTAACAATAAGTCCATATGGACTGAGTGGGTGGCGTTGGTTGCTTTGGTCGCTGCTTAGTCATTCACGGGTTCAAAACCCTTTAGTGACTTTTAACTTTTTGGGATTTTTTTTTGTTGATTTTTGAGTTTTAATGCAATTAAAATTTAGATAAAATTTCTAAATTTCTTATAAAATGAAATAGAGTTATTAAAATAGTTGTAGAATTTTTCAAGTCTATTTGAGATATAAAAATGAATATTCGAGATAGAAAAATGTAATGTGACCTTAAAAATTTATTATTTTGAGAATAGAAACTTTCCTTGTGAAAAAGAATAAAATATTAGTTGTTAAGTAATTTCTCTTGAAGAGTTTATACTCTTATTGTGTTAAAGAATAATTTGTAGCGAATTGAGATATTGTAAGAGTTTGAAATTGTTAATAATATTTCATTGTGTTCTTGAAGAAAAATTATCCGCTTCCAAGATTATGAATGAATAGATCATGAATAATGATGAGACTATGATTACTTGTGATTAAGTTGAAAGAAGAAATTATTTAAGTTTAATACATGACTATGAAAGGGTGTGAATACCCATGTTTCTTCTACATGAAAGATTTATGATTTAGAATTAGTAAGACCTCGGTTACCGGTGATTTTGAAAGAAAGATTTTTGAGACTTGATTTCGAGATAATGCCGTCGAGCGATCTCGTATTTTTGTGAACAAATCCGGTATGAGGTAAAACTGATTCTAGGGTGATAACATATTCATGTCTTGAACTAAAAATAATTAGGCACTTAGGTGAAGATGTAATAGACTTGTGCAAACGTAAATGAGTGCTTCTATATAGTCGGCGGTGGATCTCCGTGGCTATAGACCCAGTTGGTGGACTGTGGTTGCTCCGTAGGAGATGGACTGTATTTATCCGGGACTTAGGGTAGTCGGCGGATGTTTACCATACTCCAAAGAATATATGTATACCGGGGCTAGAGGGGCATTTACGGGATTATTCTCACGATATAATAGCCAGGGAGGCTGGGATCTGTTATTATAGCCAGGGAGGCTAGCCAGGGAGGCTGAGATCTGTATCTGTGAAATAAATCTAAAACTTGTTTAATTACTGGGTAGTTTTCATGGTGAGGGATCGAGCCCTTTATTGTGGAGAACGTAGGTACTTGCCCTCAGACCTATGTAGTATGGAATGCATGTAGTATGGAATGCATAGAATCCGAACAAGTGTGCATTAGTGTCATCCTAGTATAGAAATGTGTGCATTAGGCATTAAGGCATGACATACACTTATGTTTAGAATAATCACCTTTGACACTTTACTTGTTCATTCAATCTTTTTGTGATTTGTTAAAGTATGAGACCATTATACTATTCCCGGCATAGAGAGGATAGCCGTGTATAACATTTCGTCAGTTGTAAGTAACTGACGAGCCCACAGATTAACATGCAGGTAAAGGACCATTCATGGAGTTATAAAGTGGATATGCTATTACAATTTGAAAGTTTAAAGAAGTTGCAAATGATGTAAAATTGTACAAGTTATATTTTTGTTTTCAATTGATGTAAGTTTTATTTCTTCCGCTGTGTAAAAACCAAGTGTAAAGGAACTCTGATGTAGTATTGAAAAAGTTTTAAAATTTCCTTGTAAAATTGTACGAAGTGAAGTAAAGATCCTGTGAAATCTCGAATTTATTCTTATTTAAAATTCGGGGTGTTACAGATGGTAAACCCACCACCCTACCCTGAGCTCCTTCAACACTGAGCTCCTTTGTCGAGCTCCCTTCACCGAGCTCCTCTCCTCGAGCTCCAGTGATGCCCTCGGAGACGGAGGCGTGGTCAAAGGCACAATTGAAGTCGGAGTCGAATGGAAGAAGAAGAGAAAGAAAGAAAAGAAGAAAAAAAAGTATACAGTGGAGTCAATGTTGACCGCCACGTGGCGCCATCTCGAGCGTTCTCAGCCCACGATCGGTGCGATCCGAGCAAAGTGTGTTTAGTGCATGAAAACGCAAGAAAACACCCCGCCTCCCGATGCACGCTCGCTTGATCGTGATCAACGCACATGATCGCGCCACGTGTACAGGTAACTATTAATTAATTAATTTAATTATTAATTGAATTAATTATTTAAAAAATTCCGAAAAATAATTTAAAATTCGAAAAAATTTAATTAAAAATTCTAAAAATAATTAATAGTTCGAAAAATAATTTTTAATTCTGAAAAAGTAATTATTAAATTAGAATAATTAATTAAAATCTTCGGAAATTAATTATTAAAATTCAAAAATTGAATAAAAAATTCAAAAAATGATTAAATAACGGAAAAAAATAGAAAAATCTAGAAAATCACAAAAAATCTAGAAAATTTTACAAAATTTTTTGGGTATTTTACAACTTCAAAAAAATACCGTTACACCTCGAGCAAGATCCAAACTTCCCCGAGAACTCCGATAAATTCTATTAGCCATTGAAAATGGACAAAACTACTCATCAAATGCGGTGAAACTCAGTCTTCAGGAGTGGGGAGCTTGTGATATGGCTAAAAATGGAACCAAATCGGACCATTCAAATCAGACGCGAATCTTAAAGCTCTCAGGGGTAAAATGATAATTTCACCTTTAAACGGGTCTGAAATGGGAACTGGATCTTTCTTTAAAGCCCAATAACCCAAAAACGGATCTATCCTACTCGGTCAGGGTGACAACCCATTACAAACCAGCCCAGGTCATTTAAAGAGTAATTCAAATTCATAATTATCTCTAAGAGACGGTTTAAACCAAATCTCTTATCATGAAACGATTTAAACTTTACATCTTCTCCAAAAACAACGGGAGATAGAGATAAATGATTATCTCTAAACTGTCTCTAAAGGCAACTATAAAAATCCCTTTCCCCCCACCATAACAAGGTAATCAATCTTTTGTCCACAAAAGCTCATTCATAATCTTCCTGATTACTGACTTGAGCGTCAGAGAGTTCATTGCCGGGATCCATCTTGCTGTATCGAACTTTTTGCAGGTCAACAGCAACGGCAAGAAACAGTCAAACGCTGGTGAAGGTCAACAAGTTTGTCTTTATTGTTTCCGAAAGAATCCACAAATTCATCTGTTTACTCCCACACCAAAATTAGCAGCAACAACGACAATTATTAGTAGCATTAATTAACAAAGGAATCCGTGTTATTTCTCGAAGCTTCAAACAAGGTAATCCATATTTAAGTTATATCGAATTTTATTTCAATTCATTGATTCCATACATAGGCTGCAGTTTATCAATGGATTAGTTTTCTGATTAGGTCAACAAAAACAAATTCACAATAAAATATACCCCAACAATCTATATAATAAAACACAAAGAAAGCTATCAAGTGGCTCTCATTTAATATGGTTGAAATCAATGGTCCAGATCTAACCTCACAAAACATATTTTTCCGCCCAAAAGTTTCCCACCAAAACTCAAATTCAAATCCCCCAGAACAACTCCTTTATTTATTTATTTATTTACTTCTCTTTCTCTCTCTCGCACAAATTCTTTTTCTATTTACACAGAAATTTATATTTTCAGATTTCAGGCTTGTAATTTTTCAAATTTTTTTGCCTTTTTTTATTGCTCATGTTACATTAAAAATAGCAAATATCTCATCAACAATTAAATTTCATCATTGTCCACACTCAAAGTTCTAAGAAGTTGGAATTTACACACCCATTTATAATTATTTTTCAACGTATATTAATGGAAACATTCCACCTTTTCTTCAAAAAAAAAAAAACATATACTAATGGAAATATGGACTTTTAATTACAACTAAATATTGTTTTACTATTCAAATTCGAGCTACATAATTGTTGTTTTACTGTTTACATGACTTTCATATGCTGTATCGTTCCGAAGACGTGCCGTAGGCACGTGCCCATAGGCAAATCTATCAACTTGCCAACAATCCTTAGATATATCAACTTGCCAACAACAAGTATTTACAAGACAACAAAATTAAATGTAAGCGACTTACAGTACAAGGCCCAATTTTAGAGACGAAGCCCGACAGCTTCACATAATCATAATCAAGTGCTGCTTTCTTGAACATAACAATCTAATCCATTCCATTTCAAACACCAAACCTGTACAACGCCACACATTAAATAAAACCCATTAACAGGTCCGGCCCTGAGTTCCGGGGCCCCTAGGCAAGCTTCCGAAATGGAGCCCCTAATAATATATATATATTTTTTACGCGTGAGATACGTGTCTATATTTACAAGGAAAGTTCAAAATTGGGAAGTCCAAAAATCGCAAATTTCACAGGGGTTCGAGGCGGCCGTCTTACCCGCCTCCATACTGGGGCCGGCCCTGCCCATTAATACGTATCAGCAACAAAATTAAAACAACTAAATGACAATATGATTCTCCGTCCTAAATAGTCATACAGTGCGAGAAATTCAATTCCCAAATTACGTCAAATTTCATACGATCGCCATCAAAATCGTTTATCTGAAATTCTGATACCGAAATCACCACGAAAACTTCTCGATCAGAATCAGTTGGAACGACTGAACCATCTCATTTCTTCCAACCAAAATATAAAAAAAATACACAACGAAAAAACTGATAATAATACCATTTAAGCTCCTCATTAAAGAAGCCATAGCCATGACGTCATCACACTCTTTATAATTACACTACATGTCGCTCATATCTCAACACCCACCCCCACATACTAAATCCTCTTCGTTTATATATACTAGTAATTTACACTTGCGATGCATGTCTTAATAAATATAGTTTTTTAAAATAAAAATTTAGACATAGTGTTGATTTGAACTTAGAACCTCTTTTATAATAGTTATGCACGTGTATTACACGGGTTGGTAGAATGACAAAATATTTACAAATGACACTAAGGCCTTCTTCCATTATAATATTAGAGATATATATACCACCACATACTAAATCCCCTTTGTTTATATATATACTAGTATCATACACGTGCACACGTGCACGTGGAAAAAATTGAAGGATAATGAAAAGGGTAAAAAGAAAATAATTTCCAAACTGATCCACTTTCGAAAATATTTACCAAACTGGTCCACTTCCGAAAATATTTACCAAAGTTAGTTCATAACCCAACACGTGCGCTGCACGGGTTGGGTTAAGGACTAAGGGGTTCTCCCATTATAGTAGTATATATATATATATATATATATATATATATATATATATATATATATATATATATCTATTATAAAAGCCATAATATAAAAAAAACCTGTCAGGAGATGATCTTAACCGTTCATATATTATATTGATCTAGCCAATTAAAGGCTGAGATTAAATAACTTAATTGGAACGTGTATTACATGTGCAATTGCTTTTTTTCTCAACCCGATCCTCCCTTACTGCTCCAATCTTCTCTCTTGATCTCTTTCAAAACCCAAACCCTAACCCTAACCAATCCTGACACCCATCCCCAATCTGAAATCCCCAATTCTTCCGATCACCCAAACCCTAACCCTTATCTCGTCCCTCTGACACTGATTGAATATTTGTGAAATACAAAGTAATCATATCAGCTTTTTTATTACTCTGGGCCCAAACTCGACTACAGGGGTCATCGCGCTACCATGATCAAAGCTCTCATCCAAAACCCAAACCCCTCCTCCCCTATTCGCTTCCGAAAATCCAAAATTCTATAGAGAGAGAGAGACAGAGAAACCCTAGAAATCAAATTTCCCCCCAAAATGCTCCCCTTCAATTAGAGCCTCGCCAATCACATTCGCATCCTGCTTGAATCTGTCGATGATTCCAACTTCGCTTCCGTCGATCGCGAGTTGCGTCAGGTTCGATCGATCATCGCATTCCTTTTGGTTGATTCTTGTTGTTTTGATGTTGTGGTTAAGGAAAGTAAAGAGTTCTTGAAGCCGAAAGTTTTGGTTTCTTGGTTCTTTTAGAAATTTTAGTGATCACTGTAATGGATGGTTAAGAGATGAGAGGTTCTGGACAAGGAAAGAAGGAAAAGCTCTTTTATAAAAGATTTTAGTTTTTGAAAGAAGTTCTTCTAGCTCTGCGATCCCGTTGGGTCCTCTGATTCTTTTTTTTCAAATTGTATTATTTTTATACATAAAAGTTGAGCAGTATGTTGAATATATTATGAAATTTTTCAGGCGTCCTGCTTATTTCGAAAACTGCTTGGGTGATGGCCTTCAGTTGACATTTAGGTTTATTCACTTTATCCACAACAAAATCTATGAAAATGCGATAGGGAAATCTGATGCCAATGCCCTTGCATTTGTCATTCCAGGAATTTATCCCATATACAGACTCCTTGAAGGAAATCACGAATCCAGGAACAAATTCATGCACTCCATGGTCGGGAAATTTGAGTATGGGACTTGGAATTCGTCATCTGCTCCCTTTTTGTGTAAGTGCTGGAAATTTATGTGTTCGATGTGTTTCTTTTTTAAAAAATATTACATTTAATTTATACTAAAGATGTTATTTCTTCAGATATTGTATTGAGATCTTGGCATCTTAGCCATTTACATGGCCTGACGAGCCACTTTCTCGCATAAAAACTCTGAGCACAACATGATAAAGGATGCTCAATTTTACAATACTCGTGCAATTTTAGGGGAAGATCTAGAAAAATTCCAGGTTAGGTTGTTTTCTTTAGTCAAATGATATTGTTGTCACACTTTTTTCTTATTGGAAGGACATGCAACTAGAAAGTTGCACAAACTAAATCAAACAAAAACTGTTCCTTAATATTTTTTTTGGCTTTCTGGCTACCTAAAGAAGACAATTAGTATTAATTTTCTTTTTTCATAATTCAGCGTAATAGCTTTGTGTCATTTTCATTAGGCTTTTTTTTCATTTTTGCAACTCATGGTTCTTTCAAAACTGTAAATTGTTTTTACTTTTATTTTAAAGATAACTTCAGATTAAAAAAATACATCCAGTTCTAGGTACAAATAGTTAAATTCTGTATGGATGATGAGACCAACTAAATTGGCTATACGATTATTCAGAACCTTCTTAAGCTTTTCAAGCTGACTGTCATGATGCAATTGCTTTGCAACTTCTATTGAAGCTGAAAAGAAACTTGAAAATTGTGTATCGTTTAAATGATGAAATAAGTATTTATTTGATTCAGGCCTTTTCTTTAAGGGAACACCCAAAACCTGCATGATCATTTTTAGTCCTACAAATTGTGTCCTCTAATGAATAAATTTGAACATTTGTTGTAGATTGTATATGTACAACTACTATCAATGGCACATTAAATGTACTGCGATCATGTAAAAAGAATCTGGCACCTAAAGGTGTGCTTACTTCATCAATTTCTGCAGTAGCTAAACCAGCTGTATACCCTAAACTAGATGTATACCCAGATCACCCATTTGATGAGAGTACTTTGAGTGATTCAGATCTATGCGAGAAACTCAAGGTAAAATACCGATCACATCATCAAAATTAATTACTTATTCATTTGATACAATTTATCAATTAATATATATGTATTTCATTTGATTCACATACAAACCTTAGTTAAGTTATATATTAATGGCTGAAATTTTTTGTGTGGAATTAATTATGGTATCCATATGCAGAGGTGCTAGCAGAAAAGGCAACATGGGACTTTGCAAGGGAGAATAACATCAATCTTGTTGCTGTGATTCCATCTTGGATTATATGTCCAAGTTTACCCCCCACTATTCATGGAACTGCATCATCAGATGTTCTATCTCTTCTTATAGGTTAACAGTGTCCCATTCTTTTTTTTCTAAGACGTGGAAAACTTCCAACCAGTTTCATTTAAACGAAATAATAAATCTATTATAGTGGAAAGAAGTTTCTTTTTAAAAGGAAATTTAAAAAAGAGAGAAAATTCATCGTAATTAAGTTATCAACTTTAATTTCTATTTTGTACTTCGAATGACTTGCAGTTACTTTGAAATTCTACATATTGCAAGAAGCAATAAGAGATTTTCGCAACTTGGCAGAATGGGATATGTTCACAATGATGATGTTTCTAGTTGCCATACTTGATGTCACTCATGATTCATGATCTTTTTATTATATTATATTATATTACTCTTTTTTTTCTTGTCTCCTGGACTACTATAATTATTTAACTGATTTGGTTTTCAATTTTTTCCGAATAATTTTGTATTGTGTATTTCATTGATACAGATCCAAGCGGCTGTTATTGCTTTACGTAATAAGCTGGATCAACTTCCACCGCCTAGAGTGCTGCCAATAGCAAGTGGCATGCAGCCAACATCAAGTGGCAGATAGAGAATTGATGGACCTTTAGTTTCTGGTGATAGGGATAACTCTGTTCGTGATTTGCTTGACTGGCTTTGGCTAACCTTTGGAGTTTCAGGCAAGTATCTGCCCTGTAATATAAGATCAATTCAATATTGCCATTATATCTGTATAAATGTTAATATGTGCTATATGGTATGTATAATTTAAAATTTGTTGCAATTTTGTTCTGGACTTCTTAGAAACTAAATTTATTGTCATTTTTAACTTTTGAATGAAGAAAGGGAATGTGGACAATCAAAGGGAACATATGATTTTGCTACTTGCAAATATTTACATAAAGCACAATAAGGCTGAAGATAACTATCATGGGGTAATACAATCTTTTCCTTGAGATACATCTTTTTTATAGTATATTAAACATATTATATGTTCCATTTTCATATATTAAAAAAATTATCGCAGGTGGATGATGATACTGTGAATGACTTACTAGATCAAGTTTTCAAAAATTATCGTTCATGGTGTCACTACTTGCACAGTTCGTCTAACCTTAAGTAAGCCAATCAAGTAACCGGTTCTTATTTTACTTAATTCAGTAAAAGGGCGTAGTCGATTGTTTTTTCTTTTTTTTTAATTTAATTTTTATTTTTGTATTATTCAAATCAGTTCAACATTTTTTTGACAAATGATGTTTCTTAATATGCTTTAAAATTCCTTGTGCTTATACATGTCATACCCTAAGTTTCTAGCATGTCTTTAGCCATTTGATGCCTGGTTTCGAAGCTTCATTTGTTATTCATCTTTACTACTATTACTCTGAAAGGAATGTTTTAAGTTGGTCTATTTTGTTAAAAAAACATCTTTTACTGTACATTTATAACACGTGCACTGTATGTGCTTTTTTCCCATGCTTAGTAACGATGCAGTTATCTTTTGTGTAAAAATGGGTAAAAAGAAAGACATGCACTATGCACATGCAAATATTTCTGTTGAATATAATGCAAATATAGTGGTTAACATTTTAATGAAGAAGGAACTTAACATCATTCATGTTGTTTGCAGTAATAATAAAAGGCCATATCTGCTTATTGAATTCCCATACCAATTGATGATAAGCGTGTATGCAATCAAATCCTCCTCTTTTCTCGTTTAGATCACTATATGGCAATGTTTCTCGCAGACATCTATCTGAGAACTTGTTTCAGTTATGTGCTAGGTGCTGTTTTTTTTTGCAGCTCTGCAAATTGCTAAACCTTGCAGACCATCCAATTTAGTCGTTGAGCAATTTTAGAGCTTTGTAGTTATTCTGTAGTTGAGAAGTTTTAGCAATTGCGTTTTCTAAGAATTTTTTTTTAAGTACCTGAGTTCAATTTGTATTTTATATGGCTAAAAATGGGGTTTAATCGGAACCGTCCAAATCAGGCACGAATCTTGAAGCCCAGGGGTAAAACGGTAATTTCACCTACCAATGGGTCTGAAGCGGGTACAGGTTGTCCCCCTCGAAGACCCACTAACCCGCGAACGGATCCACCTCAATTGGGTGCAGGTTTTAACCCGCAGCAAATCCGGTCCAGAAAGGATAGAATTAGGGTTTCTGATTAAATCCTAATCAACGATCTTGATTCATATCTATCCTTTCACTGGGGATTAGGGATTACAATCCTTATCTAACCACAGGGATTACATTCCTAATCTGACCTCAGTGGCGCCTATAAATACCCCCCATCCATCTCCATTAAGATGTAATCAATTTCTTGCCAATTTACGCTCTTTCATAATCACTTCTGGTTACCGACTTGAGCGTCAGAGGGTGCGTCGCCGGGATCAACCCCGGTGTATCGCACTTTTTGTAGGTAAACGGCGGGAGTCAACGATCAAACTCCAGCAGGACAGAATCAGGTTTGCTATTCACGTTTTCCAAGAATCCACAAATACTATCTGTTTGCCCCCACACCAGATTTAGCGGTAACAGATTGGCGCCGTCTATGGGAACAACGAATAGCAGCCTCCCCTCTTCCCGTTGGTCAGATATTCTCCAGCCATGCTTCCTAGGAAAGCCAGATCAAGAGGGTCCAACCGAGGACCCAACCCCGATCAGCAACAAGAAGTTCCCATCCAGCCCGCTCCGCAGCAGGGGCAACTTCCTCCTCAAGCGGAAGACCCACTCCAACAGGACCTGCCTCCTCCTCAGAATCAACAACCTCCTAAGGGTCCCAACCCGTAGAAACAACCTCTTTATCCGGACCACGTCTCCATCCACAACGCCTCTTCAAATTCTATGGCCTCCCATAATCCCCGAGCTTCTGACATCCGCAACACCGTCCTCAATCGGCAGAAGGATGAAGATCTTCGCCACCGTCTGGATGAAAAGCGAGCCCGAGAGGGAGCCTCCCGCCAACAACATCCGGATGAGTGATCTCCTCACCACCGAGAATACAGAAGGTCCCCTATCCGAAGAAGGCGGAGAGAGTCCCCCGAGCATCACGGGAGAAGACCCCGTTCCCCTGCCGGTCAGCAACATCCTAGGAACGATGAGGCACCCATCACTCGTGCCGAGTTCCAATAGTTCCAAGCAACCGTCCTACAAGCTCTCAATCTCCGTCCCAACACCAATGCTCCAAGGATTCCCTCTCCTCCTCCGGTCCGAAGTCCTCGCCGACGGTCCCTAAATCCTCCTCGAGCTCCTAGCAACCCCCGGCACATGCCAAGTCCTCGCCGCTCCAGGAGCTACCGTCGTCGTAGCCCCCGCTCTCCATCGTAAGAAGACGAGTCTAGAGGCTCGGCTAATTACCATCGAAGAGATGATGCTGTCTACCGTCGTCTCCATGAAATGGAGAGGTGCTTAGGTCGGTTAGACCGTGAGGAAGAACTCAGAGGAAGGACTCTTCGTCCTAGTAGACCTCCTTTTTCCCGAACCATAATGGATGCACCTGTACCAATCGGCTTTAAGCCCCCCAATTTGAGACCTATTCCGGGGAGAGTGACCCCGTTGATCACATCGAAAACTTCAAGACCCTCATGCTCATCCATCAAGCTTCCGATGCTCTGCTCTGCAAAACCTTCCCCGCAACTCTCAAGGGTCCAGCTCGAAATGGTACTCTCGTCTTGCTCCTTCCTCAATATTCTCCTTCGAGCAATTTGAAACCCTCTTCGTCACCCACTTCGTGAGTAGTCGCAGAACCGAGAAGACTAGCATCTCGCTACTCTACCTCCACCAGAAGAAGGGTGAGAAGCTGAGAGACTATGTGAAAAGGTTCACAGCTGAAGCCAGGTCCATAGCATCCCTCGACCAGTCGGTCGCTGCAGCAGCATTTCAATCCAATGTCCTCAACTCCAGCCTCCGCTCCTCCCTCGCCAAGAAGCCCCCACAGAATTTCTCTGACCTCCTCCTTCGGAGCGAAAAGTATATTCGAGCCGAAGAAGCTGAGCACCGCCCCAACTTGGATGGGTCTTCCTCCGGGTTTAAGAGAAAGGGAACAGAAGAGGAAGGGGCCAAGAAGCTCCAGAAAAATAATGGCGGCCAGCGCCGATCTCCCCCCAGATTTGAAAAATTTACTCCCCTTAATGCCAACATCTCCACAATTCTCATGGAAGTTGAGAAGGAAGGGGTAATACCTCCTGCACCAAAAATGAACACTCCTGGCAAGAAGAGGGATAAAGAGAAGTGGTGTCGTTATCACCGGGACCTTGGCCACGACACCAATGATTGTTGGGCCTTGAAGAATGAGATAGAAGCCATCATCCAGAGGGGGCAGCTGACCAAGTTCGTGAGAAAGGACCGAGCCGACCTTCCTCCCCCGCCTCGGGGGGCTAATAAGCGTCCTGAACGCGATGAAATGCCCGACTTTGAAGAGAAGCATGTCCTACACCTCATTCACGGGGGCCCAATGGGGGGCTCCTCCAACTCCTCTCGAAAGGCATTTATAAGGGAAGACAATTCGGTTCGCGCCACCCCTCCTCCAAAAGGCCTCGGAGTGCCCGTCACATTCTCAGATGAAGACCTTGAGGGCGTCCGAACCCCTCACTGTGACGCACTCGTCATCAACCTCCACATGGCGAACTTTGAAGTAGAGAGGATCCTAGTGGACAATGACAGTTCCGTTAACATCCTCTTCCTCGCCGCTTTCAACGGCCTCAAACTCTCCCGAGATAGACTCAGGCCCGCCGGCTACACGCTCTATGGGTTCACGGGAGTGCCAGTGACTATTGAAGGGGTGATCACCCTCGACGTAACCGCTGGCAAAACTCCTACTACCCGAACGGTGTCGATGGATTTTATGGTCGTAGATGTCCCTGCAGCCTACAACGTCATTTTGGGTCGGCCCGGCCTTACTGTCCTTGAGGCCGTCCCATCCGCCTATCACCTCAAGATGAAGTTTCCCACTCGGGCTGGAGTAGGGGAAGTAAAAGGCAATCAGGAAATACCCCGTAAGTGC
Source organism: Hemerocallis citrina (assembly GCA_017893485.1). NCBI lineage: Eukaryota > Viridiplantae > Streptophyta > Magnoliopsida > Asparagales > Asphodelaceae > Hemerocallis > Hemerocallis citrina. Next base: position 153,603,099 of record CM030361.1, read on the forward strand.
TATATGAACTCTACCCTCGGTACAGTCCTCTCCTTAGAAACTCTGGAAATCCCCCAAGAAGTCGCCCGACCAACGTCCGAGCCGGTGGATGAGTTGGAGGAAGTGCTCTTCTCTGAGCAGGATCCAAGCCGAAAGTTCTTTGTTAGCTGTTGATTCTTGATTTTGATGATCACAACACAAATGCAATATATGTTCATGTTACACAACTAACAATGCAGATTGAACATACAAAAGACTTCTAGCTGAACAAATGCACAAGCTCTCAAGGATACAGCTCAAGACAAGGATCAAGACTTTACTCAAAGCAAGGATCAAAGATTCAACTCAAGACCCAAAGCTCAAATATGTTATATTGTTGTGTCTTGTAAACATTGTAATGTACTTTCCTGTTGAGTCTTTAGTCTGATGTAAAGCCTTGTCAACACACACACACACACTTAACAATTTCATATTGTGTGTCTCTAAAAAACCCCTCAAAATAAGTCAAAACAGTTTGAAGAATTTTAGCTTTTAAGTACCAGTCGACTTAAGCCTATGCCAGTCGACTGATAAGTACGAAACTGTTTAAAATTATTCAAACTCTGATCAGTCGACTCATATGGCAACCCAGTCGACTGATCGAGAGCTTTTTGACCGTTTTCTGATTTTCAAAAACGAACTTTTTCAAATTTAAACGGTTTGATCCGTTGGTTGACAGTTATGTAACTGCTTTCCAACGTTCAGAAGTACAAAACTCTTTATATAGAGTTTCGTCTCAAACAGAAACCTAACTTTTTGACTACTTGATTTCTGACATAAAACACCCGAGCACTCTTGAGAAAAATCTAAGTGATTTTCTGTGAAGAACAAAAGCTTTCAAGTTCACATACTTTGGTTCTCTACACTCAGTCCAGTATAGCATTGAATTCGCTTTGGACTGAGTATAGAAGTCAACCTATTGTTTTAGCCACGTGCATCAACACATACAACAACAAGGCTATAGGTTGATTGTAAATTTCCTCTTGTACTCTTGCTCTCGGTTGGAGAGTGTTTTTGACTCTTGGTTGTAGAGTCGGTGTCTTTTCACTCTTGGTTGAAGAGTGGGTCTGCTTTCTCTGGTTGAGAGAAAGGACTACGGGTTAGACAAGGTTGTTGTCTTGAACGCCGTAGGGTATTCTTGTATTTATTTTTCAAGAATAGTGGAAATCTCAAGTGGGTTGCTTGGGGACTGGATGTAGGTCGGGAGGACCGAACCAGGATATATCTTGTGTACTCTGTGATTGGTTGTCTTGTGATTGCATTTACTTTTGATAAATTTTTCTCTGCAAAACTAGTCTGACCAGTCGACTCAGCTTCGTATCAGTCGACTGATCAGTCTCGTATTAGTTATTCTCTTTGTCTCATCAGTCGCCTGTATTATCTATCAGTCGACTGTTTCGAGTGGTTAAATTTATTTTGTTTTTGGCTATATCAGTCGACTGGTTCCCCACTGAGTCGACTGTGCCGAGAAAAATTTCTTATTCCGCAAATTTATTATTATAAACACTATTCACCCCCCCTCTAGTGTTTGTTGCTTAGCCTACAGGATCCAACACTTGGTATCAGAGCAAGGTTACAGGCAATGGCAACTACATCAAATACTAATCAGTACCATGAAGGCCAATCTACACAACGGCCACCACTATTTGATGGAACAAACTATAACTATTGGAAGTGCCGAATGCGAATCTATCTCCAATCAATCAACTACGAGATATGGCAAATGACAGAGACGGAACATACTGCTCCTACCATTCCATATGCACAATGGAATGATGATCAAAAGAGTCAGACTATGAACAATGCCAAAGCAATGAATGCTTTATTCTGTGCACTGACGAAGGAAGAATTCAACCGTGTATCCAATGCTACAACCGCATATCAAATTTGGCATACACTCGAGGTAACACATGAAGGAACGAATAAAGTAAAAGAATCTAAAATTTCTGTTCTTGTCCACAGGTTTGAAATGTTCAGAATGAAGGAAAATGAGACTGTATCTGAAATGATTACAAGATTCACAGACATTACCAACTCTCTTGTGGCGCTTGGAAAGACTTATACTCAAGCAGAGATGGTCAGAAAAGTACTACGAGCACTTACTCCAGAATGGGAAAAGAAAACCACAGCAATAGAAGAGGCAAATGACTTGTCAACACTTACTCTCGAGAATCTTGTTGGTAATCTCATGGCATATGAGGTTCAACTTGAAGATCGAAAGAAAGATACTGAATCACACCAAACAAAGAAGAAATCATTGGCTTTTAAAGCAATGACTGACTCAGAAGATGAGGAAGAAGATGAAGAAGAAATAGCAATGTTCACTCGGAGATTCAAGAAGTTCTTAAAGAAGGGTAAGTTTCATTCTAAGAGTAAAGATTCTAATGACCCTCCTACATGTTTCAGGTGCAATAAGATAGGTCACATGAAGAAGGACTGTCCCTTAGAAAATGCAAAGAACAAGGGAAAAACATCCAACTTCAAGAAAGACAAATATTCAAAGAACAAATTTGCCAAGAACAAAAAGGCGTATCAAGCCACATGGGATGATAGCGATTCATCTTCTGAAGAAGAAACGGATGATAATAACGAAGTGGCAAATGTATGCTTTATGGCTGCACAAGAACATGTAAGTAATGATTATGATTCTGAAGATCTTCTTGATGCATTTAATGAAATATTTCAAGAATTAAAGAAAGAAAAGATTAGAGTTAAGAATCTTGAAAAAGTGAATCAAACACTTAATCAAGAAAATCTTAATCTTGATAAGGAAGTAAAATCCTTAAATTCTCGTCTTATAAGTCTGGATACTGATCTTGAAACTCTCAAAAAGAATTATGAAGAGATTTCAAAGAATGTATCTAAGTTTAACAAAGGCAAAGAGAATTTAAATGATATGCTTCATCATCAAGTTGCATCTAGTCATAAATTTGGACTTGGTTTTAAGAAATCTTCTATAAAAGAATCTCCTGTTTTAAACACTAGTAAGACTAAGTCAGCATCCATTTCTAGTGTTACACACAAGTTATATGATTTCTTTGCAAAACCACAGGTTGTTAAATTCAGTGATAAAAGTGATACTAACGTTCGGTTAAGTCGACTGAACCATAAAACCAGTCGTCTGTCCAGAGAAAGTGGATCTCATTTCACGAGATCAAAACCTCTTATAAGTCGACCTAGTACATCTACCAGTCGACTGATACATACCAACAGTCGACTGCTAAACACTAATAAGTCGACTGGACAGAACAAACTAGTATGGGTTCCAGTCAATATTAATCAGAATGATAGAATTGCTTATATCAATTCTTATATGCTGAATGTATGTACTTCTACCAATTATATTCCTGCTTATGGAGGAAGATCAAACTCATCATGGGTTTGGTTTCCCCCAAACTAATATGTTTTGGACCCAATAAAAAGGGTACCATATTTACCTCAAATGTTTTATAGGTACCCAAGAAAGAATGCTGGATATTAGACAGCGGATGTTCAAAACACATGACAGGGCATGCCAACTTACTATCTACCATTCAGAATATAGATGGAGGAACCGTCACCTTTGGAGATAACAACAAAGGCAAAGTCATCGGTATTGGCATGATCGGTAAAATATCTAATCCTATTATAGAAAATGTGCTATTAGTTAATGGTTTAAAGCATAATCTCTTAAGTATTAGTCAATTGTGTGATAAAGGTTATAAAATAGTCTTTGAAAAAGATGCATGCTTAATTTATGATTCTACTATGGAAAATGTTATTTTTCAAGGTTGTCGCAAAAACAATATTTATGAATTATGTTTGAATACAATTGATTTTTCAAATGATTTTTGTTTGATAGCCTCTAACAATGAATCTTGGTTATGGCATAAAAGATTTGGACATGTGAACATGAAAAATCTCTCTAAATTATCTAAATATAACCTAGTTAAAGGACTGCCAAAATTATCCTTTAAAAAGGATAAGTTATGTGATGCATGTCAACTAGGAAAACAAATCAAATCCACTTTTAAAACAAAAGATGTAATCTCTACAAGCAGGCCACTTGAATTAATCCATATGGACTTATTTGGCCCTACTAGAGTTGCTTCTTTAAATAAAAGTAGATATGTGTTTGTTTTAGTAGATGATTTTTCAAGATTTACTTGGACATTCTTTTTAAAACATAAAAATGATGCTTTTGAAGAATTTGCACATTTTTGTAAACGTGTTCAAAATCAAAGATCTCTAACCATAGTCACTATTAGAAGTGATCATGGTGGAGAATTTGAAAATGAAACATTTACAGAATATTGCAACAAGAATGGTATAACACATTCATTTGCATTTCCTAGAGCTTCACCACAAAATGGTGTGGTTGAAAGAAAGAATAGGACTTTGCAAGAATGCGCACGTACTATGCTTGTTGAAAGCAATCTACCAAAGCATTTTTGGGCTGAAGCTGTTGCTACAGCTTGTTATGTTTTGAATAGAATTCTTCTAAGACCTAAACTAAAGAAGACTTGTTACGAGTTATTTTTTAATAAAATTCCTAAAGTCTCTTACTTTAAAACATTTGGTTGTAAGTGTTTTATTCTAAACACAAAAGATAATCTAGACAAATTTGATCCTAGATCTAATGAGGGTATCTTTTTAGGATACTCAAATAGGAGTAAAGCATATAGAATTTTCAATAAGTCTACTATGACCATTGAAGAATCAATGCATGTTACATTCGATGAATCCTTACCTTCATCAACATTAAATAAGGATGATGAAACTGATTTATCACCTTTAGATAATGTGATTACATCCTTAGAGCAAACTAATCTATCTGATAAGTCGACTGATAAAGTCTCCAAGTCGACTGACTTAAACCAGTCGACTGAAGAACAAGTCAAGTCGACTGATCCGATTGTGATATCTTCAACTTTACCAAAGTCATTTGTTGAAGTTAAAGATCATCCTCATGACTTAATAATTGGTAACATCTCCCATGGTATTCAGACACGTTCACATATTAATATGATCTCTCATACAGCATTCTTGTCAGATTTTGAACCAAAGAATATACAAGAAGCTTGTGAGAATGAATATTGGGTGAATGCCATGCAAGATGAACTAAACCAATTTGTAAGAAATGATGTATGGGATTTAGTTCCTAGACCTCCTGATCAGACTATCATTGGTACCAAATGGGTATTCAAGAATAAATTAGATGAATCAGGACAAGTTGTAAGGAACAAGGCTAGATTAGTTGCCCAAGGATATAATCAAGAAGAAGGTATAGATTTTGATGAAACATATGCTCCTGTTGCTAGACTAGAATCTATTCGTATTTTATTATCTTTTGCTTGTTTTATGAATTTTATACTTTATCAAATGGATGTGAAAAGTGCCTTTCTTAATGGGTTCATTAAGGAAAATGTTTATGTTAAACAACCACCAGGTTTTGAACATGAACAATTTCCAGATCATGTTTATAAATTGAAAAAGGCTTTATACGGTCTTAAACAAGCACCTCGTGCTTGGTATGATCGTCTGAAAACTTTTCTTTTAGAAACAGGATTTGAAATAGGTAAAGTAGACACTACCTTGTTTATCAGAAGAGTTAAGAATGATATCTTAATCATACAAATATATGTTGATGATATAATTTTTGGTTCTACTAATAATAATCTATGTCAAGAATTTGCTAATACCATGAAAAATGAATTTGAGATGAGTCACATGGGTGAACTCAATTATTTCCTTGGATTGCAAATTAAACAATCTTCGAATGGCATATTTATCAATCAAGGCAAATATGCAAAGGAATTACTCAAACGTTTTCACATGGATAGTACTAGTAGTAAATCCACACCTATGGCTACTACTACTAATCTTGACAAAGATTTATTAGGTAAGAGTGTTGATCAAAAACTCTATCGAGGTATGATTGGTTCACTCTTATATATTACTGCAAGTAGACCAGACATTATGTTCAGCGTATGTTTATGTGCTAGATATCAATCTAATCCTAAAGAATCTCATTTAAAAGCAGTGAAACGAATTTTAAGATATATTAAAAGCACATCTGAATATGGTTTATTTTATCCACGCACCAATCTTTTTCAACTTTTGTCTTATAGCGATGCCGATTTTGCTGGAAGCAAAACTGATCGCAAGAGTACTAGTGGTACATGTCATTTTTTGGGACATTCTCTAGTATCTTGGTGCAGTAAAAAGCAAAATTCTGTATCCCTATCAACCACAGAAGCTGAATATATTGCTGCAAGTTTAGCATGCGCTCAAATTTTATGGATGAAACAAACTTTGTTAGATTATGGTATTTCATTTGAGAAACCCTCAATTATGTGTGATAATACCAGTGCAATTAATCTATCTAAAAATCCGATTCAACATTCACGTACGAAACATATTGATATTCGACATCATTTTCTACGTGATCATGTTTTAAAAGGAGATATATCTTTAGAATTTATCTCTACTGATCAACAAGTAGCTGATATATTTACCAAGCCCCTTAAAGAAGAAACTTTTATCAAGTTAAGAAGAGAACTTGGGATTTGTGATTTTATTGATATTTGTTGAAAATCACACTGTTAAGTCGACTATGTTTTGAATCAGTCGACTATATTGAATTGTTATTTATACATATTTTGTTCTCGACTAAGTCGACTGATTATCAATCCAGTCGACTGGTCAGCAGAAATAAAATGTTACTTTCTTCTCGACTCAGTCGACTGCTATATCATACCAGTCGACTGTCGCGAGATCAATCTGTCTTCAGCGACTTTTCATCACAATTTTTGAGATACAAGCTTTTCTATATCTCACCCGTAACAACTCTATCTGATCGTTGATTTCATTTCCTCTAATCTGAGCCGTCCTTTCTCGGTTAAAAACCCCTTTACCTGCCCCTCTTTCTTACCGATCTCCTTTTCACTTTTACCCCCAAATTGGAAACCCTAACGCAAGAAGAAGAAGAAGAGGCTCTGATCCATCACTTGGCTCTCATCCTACAAGTCGACTGCTGTTTGTGTATCTATCTCTCTTCAATTTGGTAACATCTTCTCTTCTTGTTTCCTTTTCAAAACCCTAATGGCTCCCACACGATCAAAAAGATCTCATGAGGGTTCTTCCTCTTCACAGGAGTACTCTCAATACCTTTTGAGCCCCGATCTACTTGATCGTTGGTACCTATTTTGCACTATTCAAATCTTCCCTGGAAGATTTGTCAATTTTAATGATTTAGATCGTTTTAATCTTACTCCTCTCTTTCAAAATTGCAGCCTTTATGAATTCCTATCTCTTTCCAACCAACCCAATTACTACCCACAACTCATATATTTGTTTTATACAAATATGAAAATTGTTCAAAGACCAAATGGGGAAGTTTTAATCCGGTCGTCTGTGAAAAATCAAAAAATGACTTTAACACCGACTAGGATTAATGCTATGTTGGGTATAGATGATGGTGGACTGCATCTTGATGATGTAATTCTAGATGATGCCTCAATATTATCTAGAATTCTCATACCAAATTCTCAACTTCCTATGACTAGTAGAAACCTAAAACCAATTGCAAAGCTTGTCGGTAGAATATTAGCTTATAACATCCTTCCTAAAAAGGGAAGTTATGATCAATATTCTATTGAATTACAAAAAGCTATTTATGCAATTTTTGGTAGAATAGCCATTGATTGGGGTCAAGTTATATTTTCCAAACTTTCTCAAGACCACACTCATTTTCTACCCTTTGGAGGTTTCCTTACTAGAGTTTTTCTCTCTTTTGGTATTGATCTTGAGTCTGAGACACAATGTGTCTCTCGATATGATTGTTTCGATCGTGCTAGTTTGGCACGCATGAAACTCATTGATGCCCCTACTCGATCACCTCCTCGATCTCCTCCTATGACCCAAGCTCCTTTAGGTTCTTCTGCTAGACCTTCTGCTTCTTCTAGTTCATCTCTTCCCTCAGCCAACTATGATGATCCACGTACCATGTATGAATGTGTCAACTACCTTATGACACATTCACAGACTGTGGATACACATATTCACGCCCTTGGTTCCAGACTTGATTCCTTTGATTCTCAACTCCACCACATTGATTCCAAGATTGACAACCTCACCAATCTCTTCACCTCTCAATTTCATCCTCCTTCTCATGATGACGATGAAGACTCGGATGAAGACGATTGAAGATTTTTATTATTTTTATATGTACTCTTTCATGGACTTATTTATGTATGCAACTTTCTATTAGTCTCCTTTTTATGAACAAGATGGTTCTTATGTGCTTTTTGATGATTACAAAGGGGGAGAGATCTCTGAGTTAGTTTTATTTTGTTGTTTTATTTTGTTCTATTTATGCTTGCTTATATTATCTGTGTTTTGTGATTTTTATCTGTGTTATTCTTGGCTGTTGAAAATCTCTGGTCAGTCGACTGCTTCAAAGATTTAAGTCGACTGCTACTACTACTGTATCTGTACTTAGTTTTTTTTTTATATAAACTGTTTGCTCAGTCGCCTGCCAGTTGAAACAGTCGACTGATACTTGTTTTAAGAAAATGCATTTCTGTGTTTTTAATAGGGGGAGCATATCCTTAATGTGCCTATATACATATTATCTGTTGATATCAGCTATTGTGTTGTCATCATCAAAAAGGGGGAGAATGTTGATTCTTGATTTTGATGATCACAACACAAATGCAATATATGTTCATGTTACACAACTAACAATGCAGATTGAACATACAAAAGACTTCTAGCTGAACAAATGCACAAGCTCTCAAGGATACAGCTCAAGACAAGGATCAAGACTTTACTCAAAGCAAGGATCAAAGATTCAACTCAAGACCCAAAGCTCAAATATGTTATATTGTTGTGTCTTGTAAACATTGTAATGTACTTTCCTGTTGAGTCTTTAGTCTGATGTAAAGCCTTGTCAACACACACACACACACTTAACAATTTCATATTGTGTGTCTCTAAAAAACCCCTCAAAATAAGTCAAAACAGTTTGAAGAATTTTAGCTTTTAAGTACCAGTCGACTTAAGCCTATGCCAGTCGACTGATAAGTACGAAACTGTTTAAAATTATTCAAACTCTGATCAGTCGACTCATATGGCAACCCAGTCGACTGATCGAGAGCTTTTTGACCGTTTTCTGATTTTCAAAAACGAACTTTTTCAAATTTAAACGGTTTGATCCGTTGGTTGACAGTTATGTAACTGCTTTCCAACGTTCAGAAGTACAAAACTCTTTATATAGAGTTTCGTCTCAAACAGAAACCTAACTTTTTGACTACTTGATTTCTGACATAAAACACCCGAGCACTCTTGAGAAAAATCTAAGTGATTTTCTGTGAAGAACAAAAGCTTTCAAGTTCACATACTTTGGTTCTCTACACTCAGTCCAGTATAGCATTGAATTCGCTTTGGACTGAGTATAGAAGTCAACCTATTGTTTTAGCCACGTGCATCAACACATACAACAACAAGGCTATAGGTTGATTGTAAATTTCCTCTTGTACTCTTGCTCTCGGTTGGAGAGTGTTTTTGACTCTTGGTTGTAGAGTCGGTGTCTTTTCACTCTTGGTTGAAGAGTGGGTCTGCTTTCTCTGGTTGAGAGAAAGGACTACGGGTTAGACAAGGTTGTTGTCTTGAACGCCGTAGGGTATTCTTGTATTTATTTTTCAAGAATAGTGGAAATCTCAAGTGGGTTGCTTGGGGACTGGATGTAGGTCGGGAGGACCGAACCAGGATATATCTTGTGTACTCTGTGATTGGTTGTCTTGTGATTGCATTTACTTTTGATAAATTTTTCTCTGCAAAACTAGTCTGACCAGTCGACTCAGCTTCGTATCAGTCGACTGATCAGTCTCGTATTAGTTATTCTCTTTGTCTCATCAGTCGCCTGTATTATCTATCAGTCGACTGTTTCGAGTGGTTAAATTTATTTTGTTTTTGGCTATATCAGTCGACTGGTTCCCCACTGAGTCGACTGTGCCGAGAAAAATTTCTTATTCCGCAAATTTATTATTATAAACACTATTCACCCCCCCTCTAGTGTTTGTTGCTTAGCCTACAGGATCCAACATTAGCAAGACCCTCCCATCCGCCCTATGCTCCGACATAGTCCAGTGCATCCGAAGGAACTGAGACCTCTTTGCTTGGTCAGCAGCAGACATGCCCGGAATTTTCGAAGAGCTCTTGGTCGACCGCCTCAGCGTTGCTCCGCGGTCCAAACCGGTCCAACAGAAGAGGCGCAAGTTTGCCCCCGAGCGCCAGCTAGCTATAAAAGATGAGGTAGGCAAGCTCTTGAAGGCCCGGTTCATACAAGAGGTGAACTATCCTGAATGGTTGTCGAATGTAGTAATGGTGAAGAAGTCCAATGGGACCTGGAGGATTTGTATCGATTTTATCGATCTCAACAAGGCTTGCCCGAAGGACCCCTTCCCTCTTCCGAGTATTGACACTTTGATTGACGCCACTTCGGGTCATGAACTCCTCAGCTTCATGGACGCCTTCTCAGGCTACAATCAGATCCGGATGTTCCCCCCAGATATCTCGAAGACCTCATTTGTGACCGACCAGGGCCTCTACTGCTACAGGGTTATGCGCTTCGGTTTGAAGAATGCAGGCGCCACATATCAACGCCTCGTCAACAAGGTTTTCCAAGCTCAAATCGGCCAGAATATGGAGGTATATGTTGACGACATTCTTGTAAAAAGCATCCGAGGAGCCGATCATGTGACCGACCTACAGGAGGCGTTTGATGTTCTGAGAAAGCACAACATGAGACTCAATCCGAACAAGTGTGCGTTCGGAGTCTCGTCAGAAAAGTTTCTCGGCTTCATGGTCAGCCAACGAGGAATTGAAGCTAACCCTGAGAAAATCAAGGCCATATTAGACATGGTCCCTCCCAAGAACGTTAAGGAAGTTCAGAGGCTGACGGGCCGACTAGCCGCTATAAGGCGTTTTCTCTCGAAGTCCAGGGAGAAATGCCTCCCTTTCTTCAAGAACCTCTGGGGGGCTAAAGGTATCGAATGGGGTCAACCGCAGTAGGAGTCGTTTGACCAGCTCAAGGCTTACCTCGTTAATCCTCCTCTCCTTAGCAAACCAATCCCTGGTGAACTCCTCTACCTCTACCTGGCAGCCTCCGAGCAGACCCTCAGCGCCGTTTTAGTAAGGGAAGAAGATCGGGCTCAAAAGCCCATCTACTATGTGAGCAAGGTACTTTGGGATGCCGAGCTCTGCTACCCGAGGATAGAAAAGATGGCCTATGCCCTAGTAATGGCCACAAGGAAGCTCTGCCCGTATTTTCAGTCCCATTCGGTCGTCGTTCTAACCGACCAACCGCTGAAGCAAGTGCTCCACAAGCCAGAGACCTCCGGTTGCCTTATGAAGTTGTCTATCGAGCTGAGCCAGCATGATATAACGTATCAGCCTCGGACCGCGATCAAGGCTCAGGCCTTAGCAGAATTCATAGTTGAAAGTACCATCCCCGAGTTCAGCCAAGCGATGAAGGGACCACTTGTCTGGTCGGTCTATGTGGATGGATCCTCCTGTAACGAGGGAAGCGAAGCCGGGGTCATTCTGGCAGGCCCAGATGACTTCATCATCCAATACTCCCTCCGTATCAACTTCAAGGCCTCTAACAACGAAGCAGAATACGAGGCACTCATAGCCGGCCTTGGAATGGCTCGCAATGCAGGGGCGCAATTCCTCCGGATCTTTAGCGACTCTCAGCTGGTCGTAAATCAGGTCCTAGGCGAGTATGAAGCACATGATGACCAAATGGTTAAGTACTTAGCCAAGGTCAGAAGCCTCATGGCCCTATTTGAAGAAGCCCTCATCCAGCGGATCCCCCGAGAGGAGAATACCCAGGCCGATGCCCTCTCCAAGCTGGCCTCTTCCTCCCTCCAAGGTCTCGAGCAGACCGTCTTAATAGAGGTCCTTCTGAAGCCAAGTGTAGAGGATGAAACTTCCGACTCAATGAAGTCGCTGCCTGTCCTGCTTGAAGATAACTGGATGAAGCCCCTCGTCGAATTCTTAAGAGACTGGCTCCTCCCCGAAAATCCTAAGGAAGCTCGAAGAGTGAGAACCCGAGCAGAGCGGTACACACTGATCGGAGGCATCCTATATAAGCACTCCTTCACACAGGTAGACGGCAGGCCTTATTTGAGATGTCTCTCCCCCGAACAGGCCGACTACGCACTGCAAGAATTACACGAGGGCATCGGTGGGGCACATTTAGGGTCCAGATCCTTAGCCCGCAAAGTGTTGAATTATGGATATTTCTAGCCCACTCTCCTACAGGATGCCGAACAGCACGTTCGGCAATGCAGCTCATGTCAGAAGTACTCCAACATCCGACGCCTCCCACAAGCTCCACTCACTTCCCTATCAAGTCCAATCCCTTTCGCAATGTGGGGGATGGATTTACTAGGGCCATTCCCACAAGCTCCCGGCCAGTTCAAATTCTTAGTCGTGGCAATCGACTACTTCTCAAAATGGATAGAGGCCGAGCCCTTGGCCACGATCACCGAGAACAAGTTGGTTCAGTTCTTTTGGAAGAACGTAATCTGCCGATTCGGTGTCCCCCGGGTCCTCATAACAGACAACGGAACCCAGTTTACCGGGGCTACCTTCCGAGCTCTATGTGAAGACCTCGCCATCCAACACCGATTCTCCTCCGTTTCCCATTCTCAGTCGAATGGCCAAGTAGAGAATGCTAACCGACAGATCCTCTCCGGTATCAAGAAGAGCTTGGATAAATGTTCCAAAGGCTTATGGGTCGATCAGCTCCCCAACGTGCTGTGGAACTACCGCACCACAAAACGGACCCCCACAGGCGAGTCCCTATTCAACCTTACCTATGGGTCCGAAACTATGATCCTCCTAGAAGTTGGTATACCCTCTCCTCATCTAACGGCTTATGAAGAAGAACAAAATGACAGAGAGCTCCGAGCAAATCTAGACTTAATTGACGAGATCCGTGAAAGTGCTGTCATTCGTCAACAAAGCTACGGGAGAAGGATCGAGTTGGCATACAATAGGAGAGTTCGTACTACCGACCTCAAAGAAGGGGACTTGGTCCTCAGAAAGTTAGCCATCTCTTTTCCTGGTCAGAAGAGCAAACTGGCTCCAAATTGGGAGGGACCCTATAAGATCGCCAAAGAACTTCGACCCGGGACATACAGACTAGAAGACCTCGAAGGCAGAGAGATCCCAGGACCTGGAATGCCGACCATCTTCTAAAATACCAAGAGAGAGCACCAACGCCTCTCTAAGTATTCTGGGATGTCGAACTGATCCTATCCTATTACTTGTACTGTTTTTCTTTTATTTCTCTCTTGTAATAACAACATGCAACTTTAGAAGCAGCCGACCATTAGTCATCAACAAAGAAAGCTTTTTCATATTTTACTGGTAAAAATTGTTTACATCTCTCTGCTTTTACTCTTCACTCTAACGATGGTTCAGAGTCCAACACTTGGCTCGATTCTACTTCGCAAGTTCGCTCTTAAGCGTGCTAGAAGTAGGTCGCCATTCGGAATTGCTTCCACAAACGTTGAACTACTCTAACGATGGTTCGGAGTCCAACACTTGGCTCGATTCTACTTCGCAAGTTCACTCTTAAGCGAGCTAGAAGTAGGTCGCCATTCAGAATTGCTCCCAAAACCGTTGAACTACTCTAACAATGGTTCGGAGTCCAACACTTAGCTCGATTCTACTTCGCAAGTTCGCTCTTAAGCGAGCTAGAAGTAGATCGCCATTCGGAATTGCTCCCACAACCGTTGAACTACTCTAACAATGGTTCGGAGTCCAACACTTGGCTCGATTCTACTTCGCAAGTTCGCTCTTAAGCGGGCTAGAAGTAGGTCGCCATTCGGAATTGCTCCCACAACCGTTGAACTATTCTAACGATGGTTCGGAGTCCAACACTTGGCTCGATTCTACTTCGTAAGTTCGCTCTTAAGCGAGCTAGAAGTAGGTCGCCATTCGGAATTGCTCCCACAACCGTTGAACTACTCTAACCATGGTTCGGAGTCCAACACTTGGCTCGATTCTACTTCGCAAGTTCGCTCTTAAGCGAGCTAGAAGTAGGTCGCCATTCAGAATTGCTCCCACAACCATTGAACTACTCTAACAATGGTTTGGAGTCCAACACTTGGCTCGATTCTACTTCGCAAGTTCGCTCTTAAGCGAGCTAGAAGTATGTCGCCATTCGAAATTGCTCCCACAACCGTTGAACTATTCTAACGATGGTTCGGAGTCCAACACTTGGCTCGATTCTACTTCGCAAGTTCGCTCTTAAGCGAGCTAGAAGTAGGTCGCCATTCGAAATTGCTCCCACAACCGTTGAACTACTCTAACAATGGTTCGGAGTCCAACACTTGGCTCGATTCTACTTCGCAAGTTCGCTCTTAAGCGAGCTAGAAGTAGATCGCCATTCGAAATTACTCCCACAACCGTTGAACCACTCTAACAATGGTTCGGAGTCCAACACTTGGCTCGATTCTACTTTGCAAGTTCGCTCTTAAGCGAGCTAGAAGTAGGTCGCCAATCGGAATTGCTCCCACAACCGTTGAACTATTCTAACGATAGTTCGGAGTCCAACACTTGGCTCAATTCTACTTCGCAAGTTCGCTCTTAAGCGAGCTAGAAGTAGTTCGCCATTCGAAATTGCTCCCACAACCGTTGAACTACTCTAACAATGGTTTGGAGTCCAACACTTGGCTCGATTCTACTTTGTAAGTTCGCTCTTAAGCGAGCTAGAAGTAGGTCGCCATTTGGAATTGCTCCCACAACCGTTGAACTACTCTAACGATGGTTCAGAGTCCAACAGTTGGCTCGATTCTACTTCGCAAGTTCGCTCTTAAGCGAGCTAGAAGTAGGTCGCCATTCGGAATTGCTCCCACAACCGTTGAACTACTCTAACAATGGTTCGGAGTCCAATACTTGGCTCGATTCTACTTCGCAAGTTCGCTCTTAAGGAGCTAGAAGTAGGTCGCCATTCGGAATTGCTCCCACAACCGTTGAACTACTATAACGATGGTTCGGAGTCCAACACTTGGCTCGATTCTACTTCGCAAGTTCGCTCTTAAGCGAGCTAGAAGTAGGTGGCCATTCGGAATTGCTTCCACAACCGTGGAACTACTCTAACGATGGTTTGGAGTCCAACACGTGGCTCGATTCTACTTCGCAAGTTCACTCTTAAGCGTGCTAGAAGTAGGTCGCCATTCGGAATTGCTTCCACAACCGTTGAACTACTCTAACGATGGTTCGAAGTCCAACACTTGGCTCGATTCTACTTTGCAAGTTCGCTCTTAAGCGAGCGAGAAGCAGGTCGCCATTCGGAATTGCTCCCACAACCGTTGAACTACTCTAACGATGGTTCGGAGTCCAGCACTTGGCTCGATTCTACTTCGCAAGATCGCTCTTAAGCGAGCTAGAAGTAGGTCGCCATTCGGAATTGCTCCCACAACTGTTGAACTACTCTAACGATGGTTCGGAGTCTAACACTTGGCTCGATTCTACTTCGCAAGTTCGCTCTTAAGCGAGCTAGAAGTAGGTCGCCATTCGGAATTACTCACACAACCGTTGAACTACACTAACAATGGTTCGGAGTCCAACACTTGGCTCGATTCTACTTCGTAAGTTCGCTCTTAAGCGAGCTAGAAGTAGGTTGCCATTCGGAATTGCTCACACAACCATTGAACTACTCTAACAATGGTTCGGAGTCCAACACTTGGCTTGATTCTACTTCGCAAATTCACACTTAAGAAAGCTAGAAGTAGGTCGCCATTCGGAATAGCTCCCACAACTGTTGAACTACTTTAACGATGGTTCGGAGTCCAACACTTGGCTCAATTCTACTTTGCAAGTTCGCTCTTAAGCGAGCTAGAAGTAGGTCGTCATTCGAAATTACTCCCACAACCGTTGAACTATTCTAACGATGGTTCGGAGTCCAACACTTGGCTCAATTCTAGTTCGCAAGTTCACTCTTAAGCGAGCTAGAAGTAGGTCGCCATTTGAAATTGCTCCCGCAACAGTTGAACTGCTCTAACAATGGTTCGGAGTCCAACACTTGGCTCGATTCTACTTCGCAAGTTCGCTCTTAAGCGAGCTAGAAGTAGGTCGCCATTCGAAATTGCTCCCACAACCGTTGAACTACTCTAACAATGGTACGGAGTCCAACACTTGGCTCGATTCTACTTTGCAAGTTTGCTCTTATGCGAGCTAGAAGTAGGTCGCCATTCGGAATTGCTCCCACAACCGTTGAACTATTCTAACGATGGTTCGGAGTCCAACACTTGGCTCGATTCTACTTCGCAAGTTCGCTCTTAAGCGATCTAGAAGTAGGTCGCCATTCGGAATTGCTCCCACAACCGTTGAACTACTCTAACAATGGTTCGGAGTCCAACACTTGGCTCGATTCTATTCGCAAGTTCGCTCTTAAGCGAGCTAGAAATAGGTCGCCATTCGGAATTGCTCCCACAACCATTGAACTACTCTAACAATGGTTTGGAGTCCAACACTTGGCTCGATTCTACTTCGCAAGTTCGCTCTTAAGCAAGCTAGAAGTAGGCCGCCATTCGGAATTGCTCCCACAACTGTTGAACTACTCTAACGATGGTTGAGAGTCCAATACTTGGCTTGATTCTACTTCGCAAGTTCGCTCTTGAGCGAGCTAGAAGTAGGTCGCCATTCGGAATTGCTCCCACAACCGTTGAACTACTCTAACAATGGTTCGGAGTCCAACACTTGGCTCGATTCTACTTCGCAAGTTCGCTCTTAAGGAGCTAGAAGTAGGTCGTCATTCGGAATTGCTCCCACAACCATTGAACTACTTTAACGATGGTTCGGAGTCCAACACTTGGCTCGATTCTACTTCGCAAGTTCGCTCTTAAGCGAGCTAGAAGTAGGTGGCCATTCGGAATTGCTTCCACAACCGTGGAACTACTCTAACGATGGTTTGGAGTCCAACACTAGGCTCGATTCTATTTCGCAAGTTCACTCTTAAGCGTGCTAGAAGTAGGTCGCCATTCGGAATTGCTTCCACAAACGTTGAACTACTCTAACGATGGTTCGAAGTCCAACACTTGGCTCGATTCTACTTTGCAAGTTCGCTCTTAAGCGAGGTAGAAGCAGGTCGCCATTCAGAATTGCTCCCACAACCGTTGAACTACTCTAATGATGGTTCAGAGTCCAGCACTTGGCTCGATTCTACTTCGCAAGTTCGCTCTTAAGCGAGCTAGAAGTAGGTCGCCATTCGGAATTGCTCCCACAACCATTGAACTACTCTAACGATGGTTCGGAGTCTAACACTTGGCTCGATTCTACTTCGCAAGTTCGCTCTTAAGCGAGCTAGAAGTAGGTCGCCATTCGGAATTACTCACACAACCGTTGAACTACTCTAACAATGGTTCGGAGTCCAACACTTGGCTCAATTCTACTACGCAAGTTCGCTCTTAAGCGAGCTAGAAGTAGGTTGCCATTCGGAATTGCTCCCACAACCATTGAACTACTCTAACAATGGTTCAGAGTCCAACACTTGGCTTGATTCTACTTCGCAAGTTCGCTCTTAAGCGAGCTAGAAGTAGGTCGCCATTCGGAATAGCTCCCACAACCGTTGAACTACTTTAACGATGGTTCGGAGTCCAACACTTGGCTCGATTCTACTTCGCAAGTTCGCTCTTAAGCGAGCTAGAAGTAGGTCGCCATTCGGAATTGCTCCCACAACCGTTGAACTACTCTAACAATGGTTCGGAGTCCAATACTTGGCTCGATTCTACTTCGCAAGTTCGCTCTTAAGGAGCTAGAAGTAGGTCGCCATTCGGAATTGCTCCCACAACCGTTGAACTACTCTAACGATGGTTCGGAGTCCAACACTTGGCTCGATTCTACTTCGCAAGTTCGCTCTTAAGCGAGCTAGAAGTAGGTCGCCATTCGGAATTGCTTCCACAACCGTGGAACTACTCTAACGATGGTTCGGAGTCCAACACTTAGCTCGATTCTACTTCGCAAGTTCACTCTTAAGCGTGCTAGAAGTAGGTCGCCATTCGGAATTGCTCCCACAACCGTTGAACTACTCTAACGATGGTTCACAGTCCAACACTTGGCTCGATTCTACTTTGCAAGTTCGCTCTTAAGCGAGCTATAAGCAGGTTGCCATTCGTAATTGCTCCCACAACCATTGAACTACTCTAACGATGGTTCAGAGTCCAGCACTTGGCTCGATTCTACTTCGCAAGTTCGCTCTTAAGCGAGCTAGAAGTAGGTCGCCATTCGGAATTGCTCCCACACCCGTTGAACTACTCTAACGATGGTTCGTATTCGAACACTTGGCTTGATTCTACTTCGCAAGTTCGCTCTTAAGCGAGCTAGAAGTTGGTCGCCACTCGGAATTGCTCCCACAACAGTTGAACAACTCCAGCGATAGTTCCCAGTCCAGTACTTGGCTCACCCCAACCTCGGAAGCTCGCCTTTAAGCGAGCGAGACAAAAGGACATCGGGAGCAACAGGCAGAAGCGGAGGCTACCCCTCTGCCGCATAAGGCTCGCTCATCTTACAAATTTGCGAGATTAAATGACCGAAGCAGAGCTCGGCACCACTGGCCGAATGCTCATGACGTCGACCCCCAAACGAGCATAAGACCAGCTCAGGGACCTCGGCACGATGAACACAGTCACAAACAAAACAACCACACAAAGCCACTAAAAGCGTGCAAGTCCAAGAAAGAAATATCATTAAAAGGGAGGACACAGTACAAGGCGACTCTTCCATACAACCAGATTACAAGGCGTTAAAAAGCAAAAGTTACAATGTTGGCCTATTACACTTAGGCTAAATACAAAGGCCTCAAAAGCAAGATCTTCAATGCCTCTTTGGCGCAGGGATGCTCCGCTTCAAGGACACTCGAGGGCGGCGACGTTTGCCTCCGGAACTTGACCCCAAACCAATGAATTGAGACGTGTCCTCGGCGCTACTCCTAACTGTCGCTCCGACGGACGCTCTGCTCGATGAAATGGCAACTCCGCTTTATGCATCCCCAGGACTAGGCTGGCCGATGGGTGGACGGGTCTCAAGCTTATAAAATGAAATGCCCTGCTCGCTCTCCGTGCGAGTACATGAAGTGCTCCTCACATTGATCGGCCCCGAATGCGGTCTGAGGCGAGCCACCTCCACCTCCAGCTCCGAGATCTGCTCTCTCAGAGAGTCTTCTTTTACATCGACCTCGAAGCATGCAGGTATTGCGGAGCTAGGATGCCAGAGCGACTGGCGATAAGACGGCGGAGATGAGTGACTTCGATGCTCTTGTCTACCGTGGCTCTCTTCAGTGCGTCGACCTCGGCCGTCAGTTCATCACGCTCGGTCGTCAGTTTGGCCACCTCGGCCGTCAATCCCTCTCCCTCCGTCCGAAGGTCCGTATCTACCATTTGAAGGTGACGAATCTCAGAAAGCAGATCGTCCCTCTCCGCTGTTATTTTTGATAAAGTATGGTGGATGCACTTGAGCCGAAGGCCATAGCTAAAGGCGGTCGACGAACCATCATCCTCTCCTAAGGGGGCCATCTCGACGAGCCTGCTCTCCAGTCGCCGAATCTCGATGTCCCACCGACCTAGGATGAGTTGCAGGTGGTTCCGCTCGCTTACGGCCCTGCGCAACCCCAGCTCGACTTCATAGAGCCGTTCTCGGCACCTCGCCAAGCGCAGCCGCGTCGCCCCTAAGCTGACCTCGGGACGAGCGCTTTCCCCCGAGCAAGTAGGCTCGACGGTGTGAGTAACCACCGCAAGCTAAAAAGAAGTCGAAGAAAACAACAAATTTTCAACACATAGCCGAACCCCTACACTTAGCCAAATTTCAAAGAGTTTTTGAGAAAGTTATGACAGAGAGATGCGGAGTCGAGCCCAGAAAGTTATGATAGAGAGACGCGGAGTCGAACAGTCCACCTCGGGGTACGCCTTCGACACCCGGGCGAGGGCTTCGGCGTAGGCTTTGGCCATGTTCTGGGCAAGAAAGCCTTGCGCCTTCACCATGGTCGCGTCCTCTGCCTCCTTCACCACAGCAGCCTTAGCTTCTGCCGCTTCGGCCACTTGTTTGGCTGCCTCCTCCTTCTGGCGAAGAAGGTCGCCCTCCAGCTTCGCGACCAGACCCTCGAGATACTCGACCCTCGTCGTCCTCCCTTCGAACTCGACCCTGAGCTTGTCGAGCTCGTTCCCCATCCGAGCTTTCTCTTTCCGAGCTTGGTCGGCTCCTGCTTCAGCTCCTTCTCCAGAGCTGTCAACCTCTCCGAGAGGTGACCAAAGTGGATGATGATCTGCGACAGGAGACGAGGTGTTAAAAGAGTTAGAGAAATTAGACATAAAAAGAACCAATGACGGCAAAAATTCAGCACTTACCGAGACCGCCGAGCGAGCAATCTCGATGACGTCGTCGCCTTCCAGCCCGGCCTCCATGGTAGCCCGATCCTTTGGCGTCGCCAGGTGCTTGACCACCTGCATGCTCGCCAAGGAGTTGCCGAGGAACCCATCATGTTTTCGAACTTGCCAGTCCGGAACATGAATCCTCTTGTGCTCCTCGGTCAGGAGCTCCTCGGCCACCACTGTCGGTGGGGGCATCGCCATCTTGAGGGCTGCGGCAATGGGGAAGTCACCAGCCTTGGTTGATGTCGAGGCACCTCCTTCGGCAACGGCCGGGCTTCCCAGGGTCTCCACCTCCTCGATCGCCTCCGTGACCCTCGGAGTCTTCGCGGTCGGCAACTTGGTGGCCACCCTCTTTCGCTTCTTCGGCGCTTTGCTGGCAAGACCAGCCCTCAAAGCCAACACAGCCTTGTAGTCCATCGCCTCTGTATTAAAAACGAAGTTTGTTAACACAATACAAGTCATAAAAGATGAAGTATGAAAAAGAAAGCACGAAAACATAAGAGAGGCCGCGTACTGGGATCTATGTGGCAGAGCCCTCCCCTGAACAAAACACCCTCGGTCAGCTCCCGCCAATCATACTTTGGTCGATCGAGAACTTTCCGAACTGCTTCTTCATCTTCGGGGCGAAGCTTAGGCAGCACCTTCAGCCTCTTCGGCACCTCTTCCACCCAACTAGAAGGGATAGGCCAGGCCTCCGCACTCCGCACTATCAAGTACTTTTCACGCCAGTGCTTTATGGAGTCGGGGCATATAACGAGCCTACCGCCATGCCTCGGAGACAAGTAATACCGGAACTCCGACCGGTTCGCTTGATGAAGCCGGTAGATCGTCCGAAGTACACTCAGCTCCGGCTCGATCCCAGTGGCTTGGCAGTGAAGTACGAAACCATTTATGACTCTCCATGCGTTCGGCATAAGTTGGATGGGGCTGACCCCAAACCACCGCAGAACGAGGATTGCGAACGGATGGAGAGGTAGCCGAGCCCCGGCGATAAAGGCATCAACCGGCCAGCAACACATAGTCACTGGCAGCGGCGAGTTGGCCCTAACCCCGGGACCCAGCAGCATAAGTTCGTATTCCTCCGGGATGTGGAAACAATCCCAGATCACTGCCAAGTCTTCTTCGTGGAGGATCGACACCGTCTCATCCGCCTCGGCCGTCTCCCTTGCCACATTCTCATCAAAAGTCCTCCCCCTCACGTGAACAATACGCTCGGCATGTTCCTCCGGAAGTTCTCGAACTCTGTGAAGCCCAGTCAGTGGCCCCGGCAACCTGCCAAACGGCCCCATGCGCTTCGGATCCTCCACAATCGTGTCTCGGCCAAACACTTTCTTGCCCTTATCTGGGCGACTCGGAGTGCGGGCTTCGGCAACTTCAAGGGAGGGCTCGGACCAAGAAGAAGACGACTCGGAGACAGAGGGAAGAGACATATTTATACTTGGAAAGAAACTAAGTATAAATTACCTTAAAGATATGCTGTCGGAAACTTCACCAGAAACGGACGACGATCACCTGAAGCACTCGCTTAAGCACAGATAACCGCCTGAGTAAAAGAGAGGAGAAGTGAAAAATGAGAGAGGGGGGTGAGGTTTTATAGGGCGAGGTGCGCAAAACGAGGTTAATGGGCCCAGACTGCCAGCCCATTTGCGCAAAATGACAAAAGCAACCTAAACCGTCGCCTTGTTTGCCACGCCAAGCCGTACATCACATTAATTACTGACCCATCTGATAGAAGCTCAGAGGTCATTGCATTAAATAAGTGTCTCATTCGTCAGAGCTGTCAGAAGTTCAGAAGCCATCACATTTAGTTGCTGCCACGTCTGCCAGGAGTGCAGAAGCCACCAACTCTGCAGGACGAGCTCCGCCAGAAACGAAAAGTCAAGGACGTCGGCACCAGCTGCCGAGCGTTCTTACCACCGACCATGTTACATAGAAAGTTGGACGTCGGCACCAGCTGCCGAGTGTTCTTGACACCGACCATGTTACATGGAAAGTTGGACGTTGGCACCAGCTGCCGAGCGTTCTTACCACCGACCAGGTTACATGAAAAGTTGGACGTCGGCACCAGCTGCCGAGCGTTCTTCACACCGACCATGTTACATGGAAAGTTGGACGTCGGCACCAGCTACCGAGCTTTCTTGACACCGAACATGTTACATGGAAAGTTGGACTTCGGCACCAGCTGCCGATCATTCTTGACACCGACCATGTTACATGGAAAGTTGGACTTCGGCACCAGCTGCCGAGCGTTCTTGCCACCGACCATGTTACATGGAAAGTTGGACCTCGGTACCATCTGCCGAACGTTCTTGACACCGACCATGTTATATGGAAAGTTGGACTTCGGCACCAGCTGCCGAGCATTCTTACCACTGACCATGTTACATAGAAAGTTAGACTTCGGCACCAGCTACCGAGCGTTCTTGAAACCGACCATGTTACATGGAAAGTTGGACGTCGGCACCAGCTGCCGAGCGTTCTTGCCACCGACCATGTTACATGGAAAGTTGGACCTCGGTACCATCTGTCGAGCGTTCTTGACGCCGACCATGTTACATGGAAAGTTGGGCTTTGGCACCAGCTGCCGAGCATTCTTGACACCGATCATGTTACATGGAAAGTTGGACGACGACACCAGCTGCCGAGCGTTCTTACCACCGACCACGTTACATGGAAAGTTGGACGTCGGCACCAGCTGCCGAGCGTTCTTGACACCGACCATGTTACATGGAAAGTTAGACTTCGGCACCAGCTGCCGAGCGTTCTTGATACCGACCATGTTGCATGGAAAGTTAGACTTCGGCACCAGCTGCCGAGCGTTCTTGACACCGACCATGTTACATGAAAAGTTGGACGTCGGCATCAGCTGCCGAGCGTTCTTGCCACCGACCATGTTACATGGAAAGTTGGACCTCGGCACCATCTGCCGAGCGTTCTTGACACCGACCATATTACATGGAAAGTTGGACTTCGGCACCAGCTGCCGAGCGTTCTTGCCACCGACCATGTTACATGGAAAGTTGGACTTCGGCACCAGCTGCCGAGCGTTCTTGACAACGACCATGTTACATGGAAAGTTGGACTTCAGCACCAGCTGCAGAGCGTTCTTGCCACCGACCATGTTACATGGAAAGTTGGACCTCGGCACCATCTGCCGAGCATTCTTGACACTGACCATGTTACATGGAAAGTTGGACATCGACACCAGCTGCCGAGCGTTCTTGACACTGACCATGTTACATGGAAAAAGCTACCTCGGACCTCGCCGAACTCCCTCTCCGCACTCACAACCTAGCCGAGGCGCCTCTGCTCTTCGGCAGAAGGCCCCGAACCACCCATGGACTTCGGCCTCCTTGGCAGCGAGCGCTCGAAGGGGTCGGTGATATGGTACAAGCATGTAGGCCACACAACGAAGGAAAACAACCGAGTCATTCGCCAAAAAAATTGTGAAAAAACAATTAAAAATTCGGGTAGTTAAGGAAAAACTCCTGGAAAATAATTATAAAGTTGGGGAAATATTTTCTAATCCCCAAGCAAGTAATTATTGCCAAGGACAATCTATTAAAACCCCCGAACGACGAATCGACACTTCGCAAAGATAAACGAATATTCCTGCGAAAACACCGCATGACCCGAAGAGCTCAGGAGCAACTCAAAGTGCAACCAACTTGAAAAATTACCGCACTACCTCCTTCAAAGATTCAAAACCTCCCATTTGGACTCCGACACAACTCCACTAGCCATTAAAATAGTAAAACTACTCCTCAAAGGCTGATCAAGCTCAGTCTTCGGGAGTGGGGGGCTCGTGATATGGCTAAAAATGGGGTTTAATCGGAACCGTCCAATTCAGGCACGAATCTTGAAGCCCAGGGGTAAAACGGTAATTTTACCTACCAATGGGTCAGAAGCAGGTACGGGTTCTCCCCCTCGAAGACCCACTAACCCACGAACGGATCCACCTCAACTGGGTGCAGGTTTTAACCCGCAGCAAACCCGGTCTAGAAAGGATAGAATTAGGATTTTTGATTAAATCCTAATCAACGGCCCTGATTCATATCTATCCTTTCACTGAGAATTAGGGATTACATTCCTTATCTAACCACAGGGATTACATTCCTAATCTGACCCCAGCGGCACCTATAAATACCCCCCATCCATCTCCATTAAGAGGTAATCAATCTTTTGCCAATTTATGCTCTTTCATAATCACTTCGGGTTACTGACTTGAGCGTCGGAGGGTGCGTCGCCGGGATCAACCCTGGTGTCTCGCACTTTTTGCAGGTAAACGGCGAGAGTCAATGATCAAACTCTGGCAGGACAGGATCAGGTTTGCTATTCACGTTTTTCAAGAATCCACAAATACTATCTGTTTGCCCCTACACCAGATTTAGCGGTAACAGTATTTATAATTAGCTTTTTTTAAAAAGGCTCATTGTTTTCTATTCTTTAGGGGAATTAAAAGACTTAACGAAATGTACAATAAAAAAAATCTTCATATTTTTTAGGAAATTATTGTGATCTATATATCATATGTTGTAAATAAAAGAATTAAGTAGTTTAGAGATTTTACTAAATCATTCATTCATTCATCGAGTGATTGTAAATGAGCAATTTTTCTTTGATAGCAGTTATTTTTAAGCACTTGATGCTGCCTTATTTTGTGAACTTGCTAATAAAGATTGTTCTCCTATTTTTAGATCTAAGATATTCTTAACTGCTCCCATCGGAAGTCTTGGTTGGTAGCTTGTTTGTAACCAGGCCCCTTGAGGCCCTTGAGATCACCTAAATTTCATGAACAAGTTCATTAAAATCCTCGTGAAGTGCGACGAGCTTACCCTTGAATCGACCAGTTTTACATCAATGTCGAGATTTTGAGACTGTGATCTCTAATCAACGCTTCCAACTCTAAGCAGTTGATTATGATCAAAGTTGCTCTTCATCAACAACACATCACTACTGTAGGTGATGTTATTAAAAAAGTGAATTATAACACATCAACAACTTATTTTTGGAATGTAGTTCAAATTTGTTTGTATAAGTATACATTTGAACATTATTATGCATTGAGGCTACATATGATCGGTTTTGAGCTGTTTTTAGTTGGTCTCACTTTCATAGTTGCTTTTTGTATTGGATTACACGTATTGCGATTTTTCTTTGAGTTTAGGTCATGCATAGAATATTATAATTTGCATTTTAAGAATGTGTTTTCTGTTTGGAGCTAGCTTCACCTCCAGTGGCCTGCATATTTTCCTATTGGCTTAACACTAACTTTTCATGATTAATTTGGGAATCTTTTACAATTGTACACCAATTCTTTATGAATTATGTCATGCTAGATTCTTATATTTGAGATTGACCCTTTATCAGTTCTCTCAGCAAATCATACACAAGATGAAACTCTACATTGTATCCAAAAAGCAAATAATTATCCCTTGTATTCTTTCACTAGAAATGGCAGGAGTGCACTCGTTCTCATGTGATCACATGGAAGATCTTTAAGAGGCCTGAAAGGAGTGACACTGTGAGTTAGTTTCTGTAACGCCCAGGATCCCCGTCATCGGACATCCGTGACACAACCAGAATCTTTGCCTTCAAATGCATCTCAACACAGTAAATAACACGAGAATTTAAAACATTTTTATTGCCATCAGAGTTAATACATCAAGAATCACGAATATCAATTTATCATATCAAACTGTAACATCCCCCTTTGACTCCAAATTCAATTCTTTCAATTTCTATGTCACTTTAAACATAAACTAAGATAGTTATATTTCTAAGAAAATTTTGGCAGAGTTTCCCTTGAAATTTCTGCCCCGAAACACAAAAAGCTTACGGAATTCTGCTCTAAATTCCGTAGACAGGCAATAATATCACGGGCTCCCCAGGCTAAAATGAGCAGAATCACACAGGCAATATATATATATGCTCTGGGGGCCAAACTCATAATAGAATATCAAAAAATCAATTAAAAACCATAAATTTCTTTGAAAATGTAGTAAAGTTTTTAGAAAATAACTTATAAAACATACCACAGGGCCCGGTACTCCACCATTAGATGGGTACGGGTCAACAACATAGCATGCCACCACACACTATACTCATCATCATCATCCACATACTTATACATCAAAAATACAATTTAAATCATAAAATTCACTATTCACACAATTAACCCTTAAGCAAAAAATTGTAAAATGAAGCTCCATCCATAGAATCTACACCTCACCTCTGCACCGCCGAGGACCTGTAACAGTAGGGGATCTAGTGTAGCGCCCCGAATTTCTAATATAATATCTTAGAAAATACGTGGCACAATTCTCAGCATCAACTTCAATGTAATATTAAACACAACCAAACACCAATAAAATTTTCCAACTTTCATTACAATAATCGTTTACATAGCACAGCGGAATACAATACATCTTAAATCACAATTCTCTTTTTTTTCAACAATTTACAATTACATAAGTCACTATATAAATGGAACTCAAGCATCCAAATCCGAGCCTTAAGAAATCACCTGTAAAATATGAGGCTAGAGATAACCCTAACCCCCAAAACTAAAGGGGTCAGCCATAAAGGTGTGTGTGACATAAAACAAACAACATAGGTTAAGCATAGATTCATAGACAACATGTAATAAACACGAATACATAAAATGTGACGTAGCAAGAAAACATGAAAATATCAAGTGAAACTAAACTAAGTGTCAAGTGTAGAAAACAGGAAACACATGCATGGAACCAAGTCAAGAAAACACAAGTCTATATACTGACTCTCTAATGCGTACTTGTCGGAGTCTATGCATCCCACTCTACATAGGTCCGGTGCAAGCCTTTAACGTCTCCACATTATAGGGTTTAATTCTCCGATATGCAACTAATCCTATCACGATGACTACTACGAGATAAAGATAAACTGTGAGTATTAGCCCATGCCCCGATAATTTCGAAGGTCAATCTCTATCCACAGATAATTCTGGAGACTATTTCACTCACACCTGGGAATCTTCGAGAATACCCCACACCGTAAGCAATGGCACCTCATCACACGAATACCACATGTGCGTCGCCTCGACCCCGATAATTCCGGAGATTAATCCCACACCATAGGTAATTTCGGAGACTATTTCACTCACACCTGGATAATTCCAGGGATTAGCTCACACCGCGAGCCATACTGAGGTCCATAACCCATGTTCTCGTTCATCATATCACCACTAGTGCCTGTCCTTATCATTTAGGTTATTTAATTACTTAACGAATCTCCTAGAGTTGGTGCACCCTACCGGACTTAACTCAACAACTGATCAACTAAAATGCCTCAACAGGCCCAAACATAAATAACTCAACTACCAGTATACTAGGGTCACACACACCCTCTAGAGACTCACACTCAAATGTCCAAACCAACTTTCCAATACAAATTGCTCAACTTAAGATCTTGAAAACATATGTTCAATAAGAGGCAAAGTATACAATAATAAGTTATAGATTAAAACAATTAGAGAATAAACCGTTTGAAAGAACATTCAGAAATATGAAGATACATCAATATCAGTCAACTAATAACAAGCGTAAGTCGACTGTTCAGAAAGAGAATTCTATGGTTTTAAGAAAATAATCTAAGTCTTATAAGTCGACTTGTAAAAGTCATAGGTCGACTGTCCAGAGAGAAAATCCAATAATCTTTAAGAAACTATTCTAAGTATAGCAGTCGACTGAAAAAGGAATAGGTCAACTGTTCAGAGAGAAAAATTACAATAACATTGAAAAATAGTTCTAAGTGTACCGGTCGACTGTAAAAGGTATAGGTCGACTGTCCAGAAAGAAATTTCAAGAAAACTAAAGAACATAACAGCCGGGTCGTATCAATCGACTGAAAATTCATACCAGTCGACTGTCGACCTACAGACTGTATACTTTTGATTGTGCACAATTCAACCGATACGTAGTTTTACTTTATGAAAACGATTTATTCAAAAAGCATACTTCTTATATGTTCAAATATAACTGGTAGGACATATAATAGTCCACAAAACTAAATCAAACTACTTGAATTTATAAAAATAGAGATTTGTTGATTTCCTTCAATCAAACATGAAATTGTGCATATCATCAAAAATAGAGTTTTCTAAAAATCAATTACTCATTGAAATTTCTTCGTTTTCAGATCCAAAACATATAAATATCAAAATCTCAAAAGAATCCCCAATTTGGGTGTCCTCAACTCGACTAAATTCTCAAATTTTGATTCTCAAGATATGATCTTTTGATTCATAACTTTCCATTCAAATTCCTCAAAACTGAATCACTACTATAACTCACAACCATAATAAATTGATAACATCACCATGTCCAATTTGTATTCAACCAAATACTCAAAATCATAAAAGGTCTCATCTTTATTAGATTCATGCATAAAATTCACCATATTCATTCAATCCAACATTAACCCAAAAGAGAACGACTATCCACATACAATCCTATTTACAAATAACTAGGGTTTCACAAGATCCAATTTTTCATCCAATTCATAATGTGCATATTAATATTCAAATCCTAAACATGCTTTCTAGCAAGAAGATTCAACATCCAAGATCCATTAAACATTTATAGATCAAACAACCAAATTGTACCAAATTACATACATAAACAAATCAACAAATCAATTGCATGCAAAATACACAAAGCAAAATAAACATGTCACTCACCTCGAATGAAGAAATCCCTTAAAAAAACTTCTCTTTTGCAAAATCCAAGACCCCTCTTCTTAATTCCTCCAAAAAAATTAATAAAACTTTATGTTGTGCAGCGAATGACGGCTGCGTTTCTTTTAAATAGACCAGAAATAGAGGATTTAGGGTTTTTAGACACCTTTGCAAAATAATCCCTTTAAAATATAACTTTACATAAATAGATTCCTATACTTGGAAACTTGATAAAATTGATTAAATTGAGATTTAAAAGCAAAATAACCTCCATATTTCCAGTCGGCACTATTTTAAAAGTCCAGAAAATAGTTTTGCACTTTCACCTCTCAAAATGACAATTTTGCAAAAAGATCCTTCTTTTCTTAATATTTGCAAATAGATCCAATAAATATCAGAAAAATCTTGAAAAATTATAAATAAATCCCAAATAATAAATGATGATTTTTCATTTTAAAAAAATTTTGCTTTTGAACTTCTCCAGAAAATATTTGCACGTGTTTCGCACGTGTAAAAAGGTAAATTTTCTGAAATACTTATTTAATCCCCAAAAATCATTTTAATTCATTTGTAAATCTTTAAAAATAATATTTAAAAATACGGGGTACTACATCACTCCCTCCTTAGAAGAGTTCTGTCCTCAGAACTATCGCCAATGAGGTCCAAACAAGAATGAACAAAGAATTTGAAATTTCATAAACGAACCATAATTTCAAAACATTCACATAGAAGGACATATCAAACAAAAGAAATACTATTCAATCCAATAGTACAATCATCCAAAGAAATACCATCACATAAAAGAAAGTACATTTATACAAAAAGCTCAGAGAAATCCTTCTGCATGCGATCCTCTGGCTCCCAAGTAGCCTCTTCAAACTGCTGATTCCTCCACAACACCTTGACCATAGGTATCACTTTGCTCCTAAGAACTTTCTCCCTACGGTCAACGATCTCAACAGGTTGTTCTTTGTAACTCAAGTTCACTTGTAGACCTTCAGGAATCTCTACCAACTGATGATTCTGATCTAGCACATACTTCCTCAACAATGACACATGGAATACATCATGCACCTGTGCCAACTCCTCTGAAAGCTTCAATCTATATGCTGTCTTGCCAATCCGCTCCACGATCCTGTATGGCCCAATATACCTTGGCGCCAACATGCCTCCCTTACCAAACCAGATCACTCCTTTGGTCGGAGACACCTTGAGGAAAACTGCATTTCCAACCTCAAATTCCAAGTTCCTTCGTCGAGTATCAGCATAACTCTTCTGCCGACTCTGAGCCTCGACCAACCTTTTGCGAATCAGCTCAATCTGCTCTGATGTCTGCTACACGCTCTCAGGACCAAACATCTGCCTCTCGCCAACCTCGTACCAACAAACAGGTGTCCTGCACCTCCGCCCGTACAAAGCCTCATACGGTGCCATCCCGATACTCGCATGGTAATTGTTGTTATAAGCAAACTCAACCAATGCCAAGTATCTCTCCCAGCTACCACCGAAATCCATAACACAAGCCCTCAACATATCTTCCAGCACTCAATTCACCCTCTCCGTCTGACCATCGGTCTGTAGATAAAAAGCGGTACTGAAATCAGTTCTGGTGCCTAAAGCTGCTTGTAGGCTCTTCCAAAACCTTGAAGTGAACCTTGCATCTCTGTCGGAAACAATCGACACAGGAACTCCATGAAGTCTCACAATTTTACCAATGTACAACTCACCCAATTTCTCCAACGACCAAGTAATCTTCATGGCTAGAAAGTGAGCCGACTTGGTTAAACAGTCCACGATAACCCAAATCGAGTCATTGCCCTTCGAACTCCTCGGCAAACTTGTGATGAAATCCATACTGATGTTCTACCATTTTCACTCCGGAATGGGCAACGGCTATAACAAACCTCCAGGTCTCTGATTTTCTGCTTTGATCTGCTGACAAGTCAGACACCTTGTCACGAAACCTGCCACATCCCTCTTCGTACCAGACCACCAAAAGTACTGTTTGATGTCCTTGTACATCTTTGTGCCTCTAGGATGTACTGACAACAAGGTACTGTGCGCTTCCTGCAAGATACTCTCTCTCAAATCTGTATTATCGGGAACACACAACCTCTCACCTATCCAAAGAACTCCATCTTGGACACGAAACTCTGATAGCTTGCCTTCTAAAACCTACTGCAACATCTTATGAATCTCTGAATCTGATCTCTGACCTTCCACAATCCTCTCTCTCAAGGAAGACTACAGCCTCAGCTGAGCCAAAGACGCCCCTAAATCCTGCAGCACCACCTCGATACCTACCTGATCAATCTCTGCTGTCAACTCGCTCCGAGTAGTGATCAAACTTGATAAACTACTCTTCCTGCTAAGTCCATCAGTTACCACATTCGCCTTGCCCGGATGATACTTGATCTCAGGACGAATGTCTTCCAATACTTCCAACCACCTTCTCTGCCGAAGATTTAGATCCTTCTGTTGATAAATGTACTTCAAGCTCTTGTGGTCGGTGTACATATTGAACTTCTCACCATAAACATAATGTCTCCACTTCTTCAAGGCAAAGATAATAGCTGCTAGCTCCAAATCATGCGTCGGATAATTCTTCTTATGCGGACACAATTGCCTCGAACCATAAGCAATAACCTTGCCTTCTTGCATCAAGACACAACCTAAACCTCTGAGAGACGCATCACTGAAGATATCATAGTCCTTCCTAGCTTGTGGCAAAGCTAAGATAGGTGCAGTAGTCAACCTCTCCTTTAACTCAAGGAAACTCGCTTTACACTTATCAGTCCATAAAAATGCCACATTCTTCCGGGTCAAACCTGTCAAAGGAACTGCAATCTGCGAATAACCCTGGATGAATCTCCTGTAGTAACCAGCCAAATCCAAGAAACTCCTGACTTCCTTCACAGACGTTGGCCTGGGCCAATCCTTCACTGCTTCAACTTTCTGAGGATCAGTGGCCACTCCCTCCTTAGAAAGGATATGACCAAGGAAAGCTACCTCAAACTTTCAAAACTCACACTTCGACAACTTGGCATACAAGCTATGCTCCTGCAATTTTTGTAATACCGCTGTCAAGTGCATAGAATGCTTCTCCTCCGACTTAGAATACACCAAAATATCGTCGATGAAAACTACCACGAAGGAGTCAATAAATGGCCTCAAAACCCGATTTATCATATCCATGAACACTGCTGGCGCATTCGTCAACCCGAATGGCATCACCAAAAACTCATAGAATCCATGACGAGTCCTGAAAGCTTTCTTACTCACATCTTTCTCCTTGACTCGAACATGATGATACCCTGATCTCAAATCAATCTTTGAAAACACAGCTGCTCCTCGAAGCCTGTCGAACAAACCATCAATCAGCGGCAGTGGATACTTGTTCTGAATAGTCACCCTATTCAACTCCCGGTAGCAACGCACATCCTCATTGACCCATCCTTCTTCTTGACTAACAACACTGGCGCACCCCACGGTGAGGAACTCGGCCTAATAAGTCCCTTGCTCAACAGCTCCACAATCTACTTCTTCACTTCGTCTTGCTCTATAGGTACCATCCTGTATGGAGCCTTAGAAATCGGAGCACTCCCCTACTAAACATTGATGCAAAAATCAACATCTCTCTGCGGCGGTAATCTTGGGAAATCTTCCAAGAATACCTTAGGAAAATCTCTGACAACTGGAATGCCTTGGACTTCATCTGGAATCGCCATCTTGGATATCATTGCAGCCACCTTCGGAACCTTCTTCTTCCCTTGGAAAGTCACTGCAGAACCACCTGGTGCTTTCACTAACACCTCTTTCTGCTTGCATTCAATTGTGGCATCATATATTGCCATCCAGTCAATGTCCACGATCACATCCACTCCTAAGACTCGCAGCTCGATCAGATCAATGCCGAATAATCTCCCGCCAATCTCGATATCACAGCCCTCGTAATATCGATCAGCAATCAATTCTTCACCTGACGGCGTTACCATCGACAAAACCTTGCCTGGAAACAACTTAGGCTCCACACCTAAGATCTTTGCAAAATTGGGCGACACAAAAGTATGCGAAGAACCAGTATCAAATAAAACCTTTGCCTTTATTCCATTAATCAAAGCAATCCCTGTTACATGAAGAGTGATACTCAATCTCCAATTATTCTCAAATAAAAGTTTTACTTATTACATTGATTTAAAATAAAATCAAAACTCTTGCATACCCTGGATCACATCTTCCGAGTTACTCGCATCCTCCTCGGTTAATGCAAACACTCGCCCTTGCCTCTGGAATTTACTTCCACCTGGACCATCCTTCCTCAACTGTGGACAATGAGGCTCAGAATGTCCCACCTGCCCATACTGGAAACAAGTCTGCTTTGCCAACTTAGGACACGCTGACCTGTAATGACCTGCCTCCTTGCAGTAATAACAAGTCACTTCCTGAGTTGCAGATGCCCTCTGCACTGGACCACTGAACTTTACTTGCTTCGCCGGGAATCCCTTCCCACTCTGACCTGATGCTTGCCTCTTATTCCTATTCCAGGTTTCTTGCTGCTTCTGGAACTGGTTCATGTCTTCCTCTGTCATAGCTGCTCTCCTGACCAGCTTGTCGAACCTCCTTATGCCCAACGGAATCATTCTCGACCTCAAGTTTGGCCTCAAGCCCTGCTCAAACTTCTTGGCCTTCTTCGCCTCGTCAACTATCAAATCTGGTGCATACCTCGATAGCTGATCGAACTTGGTCTTATACTCTCGCACGATCATGCTGTCCTGCTATAGATTCAAGAATTTTTTCACCTTCTTCTCCTGAATATCCAGGGGAAAGAAACGATCCCTGAATTCTTGCAGAAAAGCCTCCTAAGTCATCTGCTGGTTCCCCAAAGTCCTCTTTACCGTTTGCCACCAAACACAAGCATCCTTTTCCAGTTGCATAGTGGCCAACTTCACCTTATTGGCTGCCGGAGTTTTCGAGACCTCAAAGATTGTCTCCATCTGTCTAATCCAATCATCAGCTTCATTTGGATCAGATTGCCCCTCAAAAACTGGCGGCCTCATCCTCTTAAAGGACTCGATCTGCTTGATAGGATCAGCGTTAACCAATCCTGGTCCAGTCCCATGATTCTGATTTTGGTTCTGATTCTGAGCCAAATTAACTGCCATTAGCGCATTCAAAGTTTGATACACCTTGGCAAATTCGGCCTCGATATCAATTCCTATTCCTTGGGAACTTCCAGCTCCATTACCATTGTTACCAATCCTGGATCTGGGTCCAACCATTGTGAATACTGCAAAATGACAGAAAAGTTAGAGCACCACAACACCACTCATATTCACATCAATATCCTTTGGCAAAACCTCAACGGTACCCCACAAGTAAAGCATCATGTTTCAGTTCTATGTGATACTCACTCTCTAATGTCCACACCTAGGTACTCACACTCTAGTGTCCACACCTAGGTTATTGTTATATCATGTTTATTATTACTATTGAAGCATGCTCTGATACCAACCTCTGTAGTGCCCCGAATTTCTAATATAATATCTTAGAAAATACGTGGCACAATTCTCAGCATCAACTTCAATGTAATATTAAACACAACCAAACACCAATAAAATTTTTCAACTTTCATTACAATAATCGTTTATATAGCACAGCAGAATACAATACATCTTAAATCACAATTCTCTTTTCTTTCAACAATTTACAATTACATAAGTCACTATATAAATGGAACTCAAGCATCCAAATCCGAGCCTTAAGAAATCACCTGTAAAATATGAGGCTAGAGATAACCTTAACCTCCAAAACTAAAGGGGTCAGCCATAAAGGTGTGAGTGACATAAAACAAACAATATAAGTTAAGCATAGATTCATAGACAACATGTAATAAACGAATACATAAAATGTGACGTAGCAAGGAAACATGAAAATATCAAGTGAAACTAAACTAAGTATCAAGTGTAGAAAAACAGGAAACACATGCATGGAACCAAGTCAAGAAAACACAAGTCTATATACTGACTCTCTAATGCGTACTTGTCAGAGTCTATGCATCCCACTCTACATAGGTCCGGTGCAAGCCCTTAACGTCTCCACATTATAGGGTTTAATTCCCCGATATACAACTAATCCTATCACGATGACTACTACGAGATAAAGATAAACTGTGAGTATTAGCTCATGCCCCGATAATTCCGGAGGTCAATCTCTATCCATAGATAATTCCGGAGACTATTTCACTCACACCTGGGAATCTTCGAGAATACCCCACACCGTAAGCAATGGCACCTCATCACACGAATACCACATGTGCGTCGCCTCGACCCTGATAATTCCGGAGATTAATCCCACACCACAGGTAATTCCGGAGACTATTTCACTCACACCTGGATAATTCCAGGGATTATCTCACACCGCGAGACATACTGAGGTCCATAACCCATGTTCTCGTTCATCTTTTCTTAATATTTGTAAATAGATCAAATAAATATCAAAAAAATCTAGAAAAATTATAAATAAATCCCAAATAATAAATGATGATTTTTCATTTTTAAAAAAATTGGCTTTTGAACTTCTCCAGAAAATATTTGCACGTGTAAAAAGATAAATTTTCTGAAAATACTTATTAAATCCCCAAAAATCATTTTAATTCATTTGTAAACCTTTATAAATAATATTTAAAAATACGGGATACTACATCTAGGGTAGTCCAGGGACTCCCTAACCCCCAAAACATTAAGGGGTTAACCATTTCTGGTGTGAGTATAATTTATTGATAAGCAACTAAATTATATTTTATAAGTAAAACAGATTGAACTTACGAATACCAAGATAAACCTGAACATGTAAACATCATAAATGGAAATTCACATCAAATGCTCTCCGAGTCATTTCCTGTATGCATATCCATACTCGCTCACAACATAGTTATCTTTAGTTTGGAAATCATTTCCAAATTAGTTGCTTACGGCCCATCACTTTGCGCCTTATGCAAACATTCCTATAGCTTTATTTTCCCATAAAGCTTTACGTTCACAAATAACTCTACTCTCACATAAACTGCACCTTATTTACCATTCATTTGCAATTACAGACTTACGACTTATATTCCTTCCCAATCTCATATCACATAACATCGCAATCGTTCATTTCTTACAATATATATCATCACGTCTCGCAATACATCACTTTCACACTCAGTACACAGTTCAACTATCACACTCGCAATTCATCATGAATGGAAAATAAACGTGTATCCTGATTTCCTAGTGTTCGTGTACGCTATGACTTGAAGTCTAATACAAACACAGAATGTGGAACAGATGCACTTAATTTAATGTCAGCAAGACTCTGGACACACATGCATCTCATACTACATGTGGCCCAGATCAAGCCGTTTCTCCAGTTTAGGGATTTGAACCCTCGCTATGCAATGCATTCTAATTTGGTCTACTTCCTGTTCCTAATAGTATGATATGGTTGAGGAGGTGAAAATAAAAGAAATAATTTGGGGCGCTACTCCGAAGTTACCAATAATTACTGCGTCGAACCATCCTCGAAAGCTGTGACGAACTTACAGATATACCGCAAGTATATCCATTGTGCAGAAGATCCCTTATAATCCGTTTGTGTCCACCAACATAGAACATGACGACCTCGGAGATCCTAAAATACCCCTGATCCGCCAGGATATCAGCATCCCGTTCTTACCATGGTACTTCAGGAATTAACAGTGCAAGATACGCGCCGCAACGCGTATCCCTAATGACAGGAAGAGACAACCAGTATGACCACTTAGTGCTAACTCTCAGAACGAGTTGGATTATAGGGAATCACTCCTAATACCAATTCAGACTTTGAGCGAAGCAATAAACAAAACCTAATCAATGCAGTTTTTTGAAACAAGTTGTCACCAAAATCACACTCAGTGTCGATCAACAATGTCGAGCCTGTCCGGTCTGTCCAACAATAATCATCACAGGAATCACATTCACTGATTCCCAATACCTTCACAGGTCAGCGACCAAATAACCCCGACCCGTGACCCTTAGCGAGTGGTCCAACGGCACCCCAAGGATGCAATACAATTCAGTGAAGGTAAGCATACACGTAACCATCAATTCTTGACCATTGGCAGACTCAGACATCGAGACACCAAACATAAACCGACCAGAGCTATATCTCAACTCACTCATGTCCACCATGAGCACTAAGCACATGAACTTATCTAAGTTCCAAATGAAATGCTAAAACATCATTAAAACCTGATAGCTCGTGATTACCACACTGCGGCATGCAGAGGGTTCCTTATTAATTGTCCGATGGAACATTTTACGAAATACCAGTAGCTGTAACCCAAGCTATACTCATCGGAATCCAATACACTCAGAACTTCCTAGAAGGGTAAGGAGATCCATTCCATCCCCTAGTTGATAATTCCCTCAATTCCCTTCAAAGGACCTAAGTCCCCAAGTTAACTCAAGCTTGAAGTTAATCTAGACAATAGGTTGCTAAACTCGCAATGCCCATAACTTCCAATACACATACAGACTTGCTTGATACTACCCATTCTGAAACTCTAAGACTCTGGTCTACAGCTCTCCAGCTAACTATTTCCTCGAATCCAATCCTCTTGATACTAGAAAACCTCATATACTCTCAATAGTATATCCTTCTTGCACTCGCTGCCCTTTCCAATATCATGAAGGTTTGCTCACTCATCAGAAATTCTCGATCCCGGGTCCTATGGGAAGGTGGGAATGTCTACTTCCACTTCCTAGTTGAATACCTCTTTCAGACTCCATCATTTGAGTTCTCGAAAGCACAAATTCCATCTTTGGAAAATCATAACTCTTAACCTATCAACTGGAATTACAAAATTCCAGATGGGTTAGAAAGCTATGACTCCCAACTACAACTCTCAAGTTGGTCAATCTCCCAAACTCTTAACAATAGTTCCCAAATTCTCATTTTCACCAACTAGTCAACTTATACTAGGCTGAACATAGCCCACTTTGAAAGTCAACAATAAATCAACCTTGAGTCCAATGCTCATGAAATTTGAGATTCTCACTCTACACATATACTATTTTATTGTGTCCAAAATTCACATTTAGATTCATCTCACACAATGAGCTACGACTCTTCCTTGCCACTGTATACGGCTTATTGTTGGAACCTCATCAAACGATCCTTTAAAATTCTAAAACTTGAGAATCATCAAATAAACTCATACCAAAAGCTACTCTCAAAAAGTTCATAGCAAGATCATACATATACAATTGGTTATGACCTTTTGGACTTCAGTCCAAAAGCAATCGGCTTCAGCTCTGTCCTTTCAGACCAGCTGCACCCCACAATTTTTTAGGTATCAACTGACCTCGATAATTTATGAAATTTAACCTATAGTTGTGGACACATACAAGAGTGTCCACACAAATTCTTATCTCAAAACACCCATGCTACACTAAGATACAAAAACGGAAATATACAGCAAATCGTAATTTAAATTTTTTACAATGCACCATGTGCGTAAAATAAAAGATATCATACTCACAAAATATCCCGCGAAGGCTCGAAGCGCCGCCATGCGTCCAAAGCCGCTAGTATATCCTGTCATCAAAATTCAAAGCAATCAAGGCTCAAGCATCCAAACCAGTTACGAAAAAATAATAATACTAACTCCAATATCACACAGGCATTCTATTGAACGCCTAGGATACACACGTGCCTTGCACGTGACATTCGAATTCCGACGAGATTCTTATTTTCAACCAATTGCTAAAAGCACTCCAAAATTATTCTAATAGTCCTACTACAATTTCTACCACCATACGAGAACTAATTCACACATATAGTTCTCTTTTACAAATCCAAAACCCTAATTTATTAGAAACTTACAAATTCTCTAACAACTTGCTAATTTCTCACATCTACCCTTCCCAACATCTCCTAATCTTCCTACCATACTACTCCTACTCAAAAGAAATTAACCACACTGAATTTCATACAATAATAAAATCTAGGGTTTACCTTTCCGAAATCCTTTCGAAAAACGGACACCGCCACGATGTAGAGAACCCTTCTATTAGTCTATCCCTCAATTTAATTTGAAAACCATGAAGAAACGAGGTGGATTTGAGCGGGGAGAGGGAGAGCCGAAGTGGGTTCGGCTGGGTTCTTTTCTTTCGGCTGGGGAATGAACGGGAGAAGGAAGGAAATAGAGAAGGAAAGAGAAGGTGGGTGGGGGGTTTTATAAAAGAAAGAAATAAATAGATAGATAGATAATTAATAATGTAAGGGAATATTACCCATAAGCCCCCCAAGTCTCAATATATTTCAAATAAACCCCAAAACTTTACTTTAATAACATAAACAATACAAAATACATTAAAACTATCTCGTAATAATCCTTCAAAATTATAAAATAAAGCAGACAATAAATCTGATATTTCTCAATAACAATCAATTGTTATTAGAAAATACACAATCGCATGCAATTCTCAATTGTGCACAGATTAGGATGTAAAATAGCCATATGCTATTTTGTGGGGTATTACAGTTTCCAATCAAACTTATCCAGTAACTGCAAAGTAAATCTGCAATCTCCACTCATTTGCCTGCAGTTAAATGAGACTGAATCAATTATTACTTTCTCTAAATTTATAGTAAAATTGTTTCCTAACAAAACGTAAATTTGGGTAGACAGAGACTAGATATTAACAATGAAACAATACTGAATTCTCTCGGAAACTAACCAATAAAAAAAGACAAATCATGGGCAGGGATTCGGATATCTAGCATGAATTTTGTCAATCTCTGATATAATTTCATCTGCAAGATGGATCATAGATGTGTCAAGAACCTCCTTGAGCTGCCATGGTTTGGTGCAACTGAAAAACAACGCTAGCAACAAGAAGATGCTTTAAGACAAACACTGGCAGAAAGGCAACACCAAGAAGAGCATAGACGTTAGAAGTCAGAACAAAGAACAATTTTTAAGTCTATTACTCTCCACATATTGATAAGAAATTTAAGCTACAGAATTCAAAAAGCATTATAGCATCTATTAAAGATATGGAACCAGTGTAAAGGGAATGTCCTGAGTGCAGTAGGATTGGGTCAGTCAGGTTCTACACAAACTCAACCCATACAGCCTTTACAAAGAGGGCTTAAGTGGGGTTTGCAACCCGTGCTAAATTAATCAAATATGATAAATAAGAATGGAAGATATATATATGATATATATATATTATAAAATATGATAATTAGGGTAAAAATTCAAATTAAGATAATCATACAGCACATCTTCAATTGATAGGGTCATATTGTATTTAAAAAATTAGTTATAAGAGATACACATTCACCTCAAGTTAACGTTCCCCTATAGGCTATAAATACCCAATAAATTGCCAGACAAATTCATTGCAAGGTTAACTTTCTTCTTATCATCACAAGTTCGCAAATCAGAATGCTAGGGTTCTTAATCGGAATGCTAGGATTCTTCGTGTAGCACTCCAAGGTAAAATTTACGAAGAGAAATTCCAATTTTTTCTACATATATTTTTATACATACTGAACTTTGGGACTACATACTAATAATTAGTCTTTATACATAAATATTTTCCCACCAGTTCTAAAACAAAATAATGAAATTTCAGTAGCTTAATTTTCTTCAGCCCCAGAACTTCATCTTGATGAGGAAGTAAGTAGTAACATATTTACTCCAAAAAAAACAAAAACAAAGAGCAACATATAAAAATGTAACCTAATTGCCGCAACACCAGCAATAATGCCAGAAAAACATAATCCTTATTGTAGTATACAGTATACATCTTCATCATAGCATACTGCAAAAGTATGATTAGATTTGAATTAAAAACTATCATACCTTCAGAAATCATGATAGTTGTGAAGGCTTAGCTATAACTACATTGAAATTGTAGTTGTACACTGTATATATGGTGTATATAATCTGCCATTTACTGATCAGTTGTATATGGCGGATTGGTATATACTGTATATATGGCATGTATATATGGTGTATATAACTATATATGAACTCACAACAGGTACGATAGTTGTGAAGGTATACAACTGATCAGTGTTTAGAACTTACAACCTTACAAATCATGCCAGCATTATTGACGAGTTATATCTCTAATATTATAATGGAAGAGTTGAGATTGTACAATCAACAATCTAATCTTAGTCATTTATTTTTAAGTAGGAGTTATATTAACCATTCATTTACTCAAGTTTGTTAGTTACCATATATATGGAGGATGAAGCACTTGCTATTTTAATGAATTAAAATTAACTTATCAATAATTATATTTTTTGCAGATTATATATATCAATGGACAAATTCCATAATGAATACTCCTCTATCAATTCCTTGCAAGGAAATCAATAATTGTGGACTATTAAAGTATTTGTTACGAAACATTATGGTGTGAAAGTGGTGTGAAAGAATACAAAAATAGTGAAGGCACAAGAAAAATCTCAAAAGTGGCACTTATGGATGATGAGGTAAGATACTGTAAATATTGTTAAAATATTCATACATATACATACCTAAATAATTATTAATACTAAATTTTCATCTTAAAAATCTCAAAAGTGGCACTTATGGATGATGAGGTAAGATACTTTAAATATTGTTAAAATATTCATACATATACATACCTAAATAATTATTAATACTAAATTTTCATCTTTTGTAGGGAACTAGAATACTGGCGATAATGTTTAATGAAGTGGTGGAAGCGTTCCAACATACGTTTGTGGAGCATAAAACTTACTTAATTTCAAATGGAATACTAAAAAATGTCGACAAAAGATATAACCCAATGCACGATAAATTTGACATCATTTTCAAGTTGGGAAGTGTTGTAGATGAAGTTGAGAAAGATCTTATCATTGATAAGGATAGGTAAAAATTTGCAATTGTAAAAGAATTGCAAAGTACATCTACTACTGTCTTTAAAGATAAAAAAATTATGTTGCTATATATATATATAATTGCCTATTACTGATAAAGGATATCAAATACTAATTGCATTGAACTACAGATTTTTGTTTAGCAATAATTAATGCAGGAGATCTAGATAAGGTAGACTCAAAATATGGTAATCAAGTAGAGAAGCGAAATCTTACAGTTGTAGGATTCAGGTAATATCAATTAATTAAGTTGTAAATACTAATTTACAAAATTACTTTGTAATTCATTCGTTTTGTCTTAATTTAATATCAAATCCAATCTTACCTA
This sequence comes from Hemerocallis citrina, assembly GCA_017893485.1. Classification (NCBI taxonomy): domain Eukaryota; kingdom Viridiplantae; phylum Streptophyta; class Magnoliopsida; order Asparagales; family Asphodelaceae; genus Hemerocallis; species Hemerocallis citrina. Next base: position 153,645,529 of record CM030361.1, read on the forward strand.
CATTATGGGGAGAACTAGCAATCAAGGAAGAAAAAGCTCTGAAAGAATTATCACCCAAAATGCCAATTATTGCTATTACCTCTATAAAAACCTCAAACCTTTGAGGTAATTATATACAATAAAAATTAATAATATTATTTATTATATATTTTATTTATTTATTATTAATTTTTTTAAACATGATTCTCTCTTATATCAACAAATAACACTACAATAGAGATAAATCTGAATGAACTAGAAGCATATAAAATTCGAGAATAGTATAATTTATTTTGTATATTTAACCCTTTAATTATTGCATTTTGGAGTATCATTTAACATGATTTTGTTTGTTTGTTTCAAGATAAAATGTAATGAAATTTTGTTAAAAATTAATTCCTTGCAAATAAACAAAAGAAAAGTAATGGATGTGGAAGAAGTGAAACTATCTGACATTCTCTATTGTGCAGACGAAGATTCTTCAGAGGTATTATGAATAATAAAATTATTTTAAATATTTTGTTCAATTCAATATATTGTTATAAATATTTTGATGACTTTAATTTTTTTTCCATATTTCAAGGCAAAATACTACTATTGTAAAGTTTTGATCAAAAGTGTCAAAGACGTTAGAGATCCATGGTACATTACATGCAAAATATGTTTAACAAAAGTCAATATTGAAAATGATGAAGCTTATTATAGAAAATATAAAAAGAATAATGTTCAATATGAGCCAAGGTATACTAAACACCATATTGTTAGTTTTCCATCTTTCAATTCTTCAATCAAATTATTTATAATAATAATAAACAATAAATTTTAAAAAACTAAGAATAACCTGTTTCATATATGTATTAAAAATCACAATAAAAGATACAAGTGCGGAGGCATAATTGACTTTATTTGATGAGGAAGCACAATGCATCATTGGCTGTTCCGCAAAAGACCTGAAAGATATTAAGAATAAGGTATAATATGTTATTCTCATAGTGTTACAATTAATTAAGAGCTAATTTCTTTATTCTGTAGGAAAAAATGTTGAAGAATTTGACAGACGAACCAAGAAATGCATTGGAGATATACGTTTTTTATCAAATCATAAGATGTCCAATATGGAAGAAAAACTACAAGAATATTGGCAGGATGCAAAATTAAAAAAGATGAACCAGAAATTACAAGCAATTTTAAGCTCAAGAAAGTTAAAGTCGAAAGTGATGATTGATCTTATGAAAAATACAATGATATCAGTTTAGGATTTACTAATTTGTTTTTTTTTAATTCACTTTTTTTTAATATCAGTTTTAAGTTTAAGAAATTTAAGGCTAAATTAAAAAAAAAAAGTACACAAAGTTTTGGGCCAGTTTAAAAAAAGTACACAAAATTTTTTTTAATAAAAAAAGGACACAAAGTTTAAATTAAGTCCACTAGGTTAGTTAGGGTTCGGGTTAGGGTAGGGTTTAAAAAAACCACTTTCAAATTTCATTTTGTTTAAAAAACCCACATTCATCTTTTATTTTGTTTAAAAAAATATTACTTAACTAATCAGGTGTTTAAATAAAACCCCCCCTCCCGAACTAACCATAACCCTAACCATAACTAACCTAGTGGACATAATTTAAACTGTGTCCTTTTTTATTAAAAAAAATCTTTGTGTACTTTTTTTAAACTAGCCCAAAACTTTGTGTACTTTTTTTATATTCAGCCAAAATTTAAAGTCGAAAATGATGATATATTTTATGAAAAATATCTTTATGTTTTAGATGAAACTATTACGCATATAGTTCTCTCTTACATTGTTCGAATTTTGATCCATGCGTGCTTTGTTTTGATTGGAATTTTGAATTGATTAACTTGGGTTCTTGATGCTTGCTTCAAATCTGATTTCGATGAATATGAGTGTGCTAAATGCAAGTATATTTAGATAAAATTTTCACCATTTATGTGCACCAAGTCACGTGCACTTGGTGCACAGTAAATTCCAACTAGTATATATATATATATATATATATATATATATATATATATATATATAAGTAAGGGCGGATCTGAGTCCAAGCAGCAGAAGCAGCTGCTTTGGGCCTCCAATTTTATAGGGGTCTATATTTTTTTAAGTATTTACAATGTTGAAAAGTAAAATGTAATATTTTCTTATATAATTACATTATTTTAATAATTGTCATATTAGCTTAGTTGGTTAGAGTGTTATGCTAGTAATGTTAAGATTGCACGTAGCATTGGTATCGGGTCGGGTCGGGTCCTTCATTACCCAAACTCGGACCCAGTCCCCTGCGGGTCCAAATATTGGACCCGGATCCGGACCCGTGAGGACCGGGTCCGGTTCAGGGTCCGGGTCCTATTAAAATATTCCTACCCATTCGAGTAGGAGCGGGAGTGTGAGCGGCGAGCGGGGGCGGCGAGTAGATGATTTAGAATAGAGGAGAGAAGAAAAACGTATGAGTTTTGAGTTCGGAAGAGGAAGATTTAGAATTGAGAAGGAAGGAAGGGAGGGATGAGGATAGAATATTTATTTTTATGTTGATTTTTTGGGATTTTTTTAACGGGTCCGGGTCTGGGTCGGATCTCATTTGGGCGGACCGGGACTCAGACTCGAAAGTATAACGGGTCCCATTTTAGGACCCGAACCCCGACCCGGATAGGCCGGGTCGGTTTCGGTCCAACGCCGGGCCCGGATCCGGATTTCGGAAATTTTTACCAATGCTAGTTGCAGGTTCAAAACTTGCATGAGCCAATTTATTTTTCAATCATTTTTGTTTTAAAACTAATTATTTTTCACATAGCTATACATGTCATTTTACCATTTTATGAATTTAATATTATTTTTCACTTAGCCCATGTATGTCACTCTATAATATTTTTTCAATGTCCTATGGTATATCATACTTACCTGTTTATGATAAATTTCTAACCAAATCTTCAAGTGCATATGATTATTTTACATTTTAAGCATCCAATTAGTATTCTCATATACATATATTCATCATCATTTCATTCTGATCGTGTTCTCGAATATGTCATATTTACCTCTTTGAGATAACATATTTTGTTTTTGTTGTTAGAGTTTGTCCGAGTTTCTTTTAGCCACGATGCCTTTTATATAAAAAAATGTACGTTATCAATTAAATTTTTTTGGAAACTTATATATAAACTAGGTTTGCCCGTTGACACGTGCCTACGGCACGTCTTCGGAATGATGCACCTGGTTTGATTATATAAAATAGTTTTGGAGGTCCAGCAAATTAATTGAAGTAATATATCTACCTTTAAGCTCAATTATCGCCTTCCTGATCATTAGCTTGAACTTACCGGGAATGCATATAGTTTGTTAGAAACACTGCATAGGGTTTTTTTTAACTTCAGCATTAATTTTAGATGCTTGTAATAGTTATACAAGGACATTATCATATAGGTTTTATAGAGCTTACTCTAATCTTATAACCACCATGAGCATGTCTAAATACAATGGTAAGGCAAGTGCAGGTGTGAAGCCATCTACAATACCAATAATCTAAACATTTATTTTTAAAATTTTAAAGTTTTATTTCTAAGATTTTAAAAAATGTAAAAAAAAATTTAAATTTAAAATTTTTAAATATTTTTAAAAATTGTTTTTGAAAATAAAAAAAACAAAAATTTTTAATTTTTTTATAAGTTTTTTATTTTAAAAAATTTTTGAATTATTTTTAAAGTAATTAAAATTTTAAATTTTTTGGTTTGAAAATTTTTTTTGAATAGAAGATAGAGAGAGAGGGAGAGAGAGAGAAAAAAATAATTAAATAAATAAAGGAGTTGTTTTGGGTGGGGGATTTGAATTTGAGTTTTGGGGTTTAAAATTTTGGGCAAAAAATATGTTTTGTGAGAATCAATCTGGACCATTGATTTGGGGAAAATTGAATGTGAGCCACTTGATAGCTTTCTTTGTAATTTATTATATAGATTTGTTTTCATTTAAATAGTTTGTTCTTCAATCCTCCAATTTTATTTGCATTTAAATAATTGTCATTATTATTTTATTAACTTGCAAAAGGCCTCATTTGAAAATTTGCTTAGGTTCCTGAAACTCAGATCCTGTATAAAGGGATGATGAGAGTTTAGGCTGCATATTTATACTTTTTACGATCATGATCGTGAACGATTTTTAAAGCGCCTCAACACTATCGGAAGCTGAGTTACTGACAGCTGACCCGGACTATTGAGGCAGCGGAGTGGGTGGTGACTAATCTACCCTGTGGAGCCAGCACTTGAACGAACCCGCGTGCGTTGTAGGTGCGCACACGCGCTTGGCCGCCAGTAAATATTGGCCGCACGCTCCCGACCTCGACGAGTTCGACGACCACGTTCGTCTCAAATTTCATGGCGATATCAGTTGCTGCTGTTGGTCGCCGCTTTCCGCACCGTTAAAGGTAGATGCCATTTTTCTTAATAGTAATTGATTAATTAGTAAATTTTTTTCTTAATTATGGGATCGAAGAGGGATTAGTAAAGACGCCAAAGTAGCAAACTGCTGTTGATAAATAGAAAAGCAGTTGTATTTATAGATGGGGGAATCCCCTTGCCCATTCTACCCGCGGGAAGTGCAGGCAGTACGGGCACCGTTATCCTTGCCCGTGATTGCAGCTCTATCCAAAAGACCGGGTCCCACCACAAACACTATCCTCTCTTATCCTCAAAACGAGGTTTTAACTTGACCCAATTGAACCTGACCGGATTTATTGGCTTGCCTACGTGGTATCAGTTTCTTAGAGCAACCACGTTCTTGCAGGTAAAATATGCATATTTAGAAATAGTATTTCGGTATTTCGCTGCAGTGTAAAAAATGCAAAATATAGCAATTTTATAGGCGGGCGAAACATCTTTTTTTTTGGTTGGACTTTTCAAAGAATTTTTTAAAGGGTTTTCGTCAAAAAAATATTTTTTTGCGTGGGACCCATGTGAGACGAAACATCCGATTCCAAAAAATAAAATAAAATATTACGGACGTCCGATGATTTTAAAAATTATTAAAAAATTGTAGACAAAACATGATGTTTCGTCTCTTCTAATATGCATATTTGCTATTTCACTGTAGCAAAAAAAACAAAAAAATGCTAAACGCCTAACGGCTGCATAATTTTTTTTGCTAAAATATGTTTAAAATGAGTAAATGTCTAACGACTGTGGTTGCTCTTATCGAGTTCCTTGGAGGGACCCACATGTCAATTGGTGGAGTAAACCGGCTAGGTCCGGATTTATTTGGGAGACGATGGGTAACGGCGTTATTTGACGGCGTGAGTTTATTTGGTGGAAAATGACGGGTTTTAGAGCATCCACAGTCGTGGGCTAAATACCCAAAATTTGGAAAATTTGGAAAAAAACGAGCTGCAGTCGTCGTCCAAATACCCAAAATTTGGGTATACGATGAACAGTTCGATGCCAAATATAGCAGGCGATTTGGCCAAATGGAAAATATAGCTAACGCAATATTATCTTCCGTCCGAACCAATTGACGGAAGATAATCTTCCGTCCCGTACAAGGCCAATGATTAAGAAGCTTTAAAAAAAAAAAAAAAAAAAAAAAAAGTCAACCAACGGCGTATTATACACCGTCCAAGGAGATTGACGGTTGATTTTATCCCGTCCGAACCATTTTTTAAAAAAAAAAAAAATCAAAAAACGATCCGATTGGCCGACGGGGGAATATACACCGTCATTTGAAATTGACGGCATATTATCTCCCGTCCGTTGCCAATTTTCTGATTTTTTTTTTTTTTTTTTTTTTTTTCTTCTTGTCGTGTAGTGCATTAAAAAAAAAAAAAAAATTAAAAAACGTATACTATTGGTCCACGTCATTCTTCAAAATGACGGGAGTTAATCTCCCGTCCCTGCCTATTCTTGTTTTTTTTTTTTTTTTTTTTTTAATTTTTTGTCTTCTAGTTAAAAAAAAAAAAAAAAAAAAAATTAAAAAAAAAAATTTGAAACGGACGATAATCCCCCGTCATTCTTACTGGACGGAAAAAAATCTACCGTCCGGCTATATTTTACCTTTTGACGACTGCAGCAACATTCCCTTTTTCCTATTTCCAAATTGCTATATACCCAAAAAATGGCTTCAACGACTGTGGATGCTCTTACCATTTGAATCCGTACGGTTAGGTAACTGAATGTTGTACGTGTGGCGGTTATCTGATGGTTGATGTGCATGGATTCTCTGATACTATTGCTGATCTTCCAAAATTCATGGGACACCTGACTAAAATTTGGTGGAAAAGAATGCAGTAGTTAATTGGATTTATGGGCTAAGAGCATCCACAGTCGTTTTTCTCATATGCTATAAAATGGCAAATACAGTAATAGCAAATAGGATCGATCGCTGCAGTGGTCGTTTGCTATATTGTTCGTCAAAAATTGAGTGAGACGGTATATCATATACCGTCTTAACTTTTAAAATTAAATTAAAATAGTTAATTACTTATTAACTATTAAACTATATTAATTAAATAAATTAAATAATATAATAATAACTAAACCTAATTATACAACTACCTAAACCTAATTAACTACCTAAACCTACCCATTTAACAACCAGATTTCATGGACGGGGAATCATTCCCCGTCCGGTACATCATGTACCGTCCCACCATTTGGATTTTTTTTTTCTAATCGGCCAATCATGGCCGTTCATTTAAAAAAAAAATAAAAAAAAAATAAAGGGGAACGACGGGATATGATATCCCGTCTGACCCTTTTAAAAATAATAATAATAATAATAAAATTTACCATACGGTATAAGATACCCCGTCTGTTGATAATAAAATATATTAAAATTTGAGAGACGGGGAATCATTCCCCGTCCTTTATAATTTGAGAATTCTCATTTTCGTTTCTCATATTTGAGAAACAAAAATAGAAGCTTTGCTATAAAATGGCAAAATGAGAAACCGTTACAGACGTTCGTTTGCTAAAAAATGGCAAATTGACATTTATAGCAAACGACTGTGGATGCTCTAATAGGCCTAATTGTCAAACTATTTCCACAAATAGACCAGTGTCCACACTATTTGTTAATAAGGACTAGTTTTAAATAAAAATCATATATTTTTTATTCTATAATATTTTCTATAGGATATGTAACATTTCTGCAGTTCAAAAATTCTATTTTACAATATTTACTATTTTATCTTTTAAGTTTTTTTGATACGATGGATGGAGCCTACGGCTCCAGCCCAAAATATTATTGCGATAAATAAAAGTTGCATACAAAAAAGCCAAATTTTACAAGGAGTAAAACTCGGAACCTAAAAAACGCAGCGAGGAATACAACAAATAGGACCCAAGGAACAAAAACAAACCACAGCTGAGATAACAAAGGCTACACCTACAGCGGAACCATAAGAAAACGCAAAAACAGAGTACAATAAACAAATAGGCAGTCACCCATCAACTTCAACACCCAGAGCCGAAATAGGACAAGAGTGGTTGGCTCAGCAGGCCGCACGCCGCACCCGATCAGCCAACAGTAGGGACCGAGGAGAGGTGAACAAAACAACGACCACACGCACAGTTGCTCACCGCCTGAAACTAGCCCCTCATCCTGCAGGAAGTAACGACACACGCAAACAAACACGCGACCAAAAAGTGCTAAAAACTGCGTTGGGCCTAACCCCAAACTCAGAAATCAAAAAGAATAAGCAGAATAGGAGCAAAATCCAGCAAAAACCGGCACTGCATCACAGACACCACCAAAGAAGAAACAGAACAAAACGTTCCCACCCACTGCAACGCAGTGACAACCAAACAAACAAAGCATAACCCCCACACTTGCAACCAACAAGCAACCACAGTGCACTGTGCACATAACTGGGCCTAACCCCAAACTGAGCAAAACATACTAAACAAGCAAACAATCAACAAAACAAAGAGCAGCCCTTCCACTGCAATGCAATCCAGACCCAACAAAGAAACAAAGCAAACACATCCCACACGCAGCAGGTCAGAGAAAACAACTCAGACCAAGGCCGGCCAAGAGCCAAACGAAAATAGGGATCTAGCCACCAAAGGAGCAAACACAGCACATCACAAAGAGTTAAGATTAAAAAAGTAGAGGCCTAAGCGGTGCCAAAACACACAGAACCTAGAGGGGCAACACCCCATCAGGGTAGGACCACCAGAACGCCATAACAGAAGAAAATAAGGGACGTGTGGAGCAACTTCAAAAAAAACCCCAGTATGCCAGTGAGCAGCCAACAAAAAAAAAAAGAAAAAAAACCAACTGATACAACGAAGGTCTAAAGCCGAGCCAAGAGACTCGCTTCAAAATTGAAACAGCCGGTTCTCCAAAATGAAGTCTCCAAACCCAAAGCCCCTACCTCATGTCTACAAAGAAAAGGGAACATAAATTAATTACAATAACCAAAGAACAACATGATTAAGAAAAATTAGAGCGATAAAAACTAAACGCCTTATCGAAACGACTTAAATGCAATGCATTCACTTTATCCAATGTTAGACTGGAGGGCCAAAATTTGGAATAGAAAATGAAGTCATTGAGGATGCTATCAATCGAAGAGAGAGACTGCGAGAAAATACGCTTGTTCCATTCCGACCAAATAACCCAAATAATTGCCATAATCAATAGAAACCATGATTTATGAAATTCTTTCTTGATGGATTGGAACATCCAGCAAGAAGAGGATTCGATGGGAATACACGGAACTTGCCAGGCAGTTACCGCGATAATCCAAAGAGGTTGAATAAAAGCACACTTGAGGAAAAGGTGATCGGCACCCTTATGATGGGTAGAGCACAAAACACACAACTGGCCTACCGCCAGATTCATCTTGTTAAGCACTTCCACAGTCAGAAGCTTATTATTCAGTGTTAGCCAGGTCAGGATTTTAGATTTGAGAGGAGCACAGCTACTCCACAATGGCTTCGCACTCGGGGAGACAATCCCACCGAAATTGAGAAAGTTGTAAAAGGATTTAACCGAATAGATATCAGACCTAGTCCATCTCCATTTGAAATCTTCAATTTGATGCCAGGTATAAAGGTTAATACCATCAAAAGTTGTTGAAGCTCAATCTCAAGAGGCGGAGGAAGAGCGCCCAAGAATGGAATAGACCAGAACTTTTAGTTATTGATAATAATAATAACATAATCAGACACCAAGGCACAGGGGTTGGATGCCAACTGATAGAGTCTAGGAAACGCATAAGCGAGTTTGATGTTGCCAAACCATAAATCAGACCAGAATCTAGTCTTAGTGCCATTAGCGCACTGATGTACCAATCCACTTTGAAATGGGCTGGCTACTTTCCACACACCTTTCCAGAACGAAGATGATTTATGAGGAAGGGAGGAGCGAAAGTCCCACAAATGAGTACGGGAATAACAATTGGAAGAGATCATGCGCGCCCAAGGCAGCTGCTCACATTTTAGAAATCTCCATAATCATTTGCCTAACAGGGCCAAATTTTGGTGTCTGAGATTCAGAACACCTAAACCACCAGCTGCCTTAGAGGTGCAGATAATTTTCCAGCTGCAAAGATGAGAACCCGCTTTATACGAATCCGACCCGGACCAAAAAAATTTCTTTTAATACGATCAATCCTCATGATCACCCACGACGGAAGGTAAAAAAAGGACATTATATATAAGGGAATATAGGATAGAACGGAGTTAACTAGGATGAGTCTGCCCCCACAAGAAAGGTGTTTACCAGACCACTGGTTGAGTTTTGATTCCACCTTATCTATCATCGGCACCCAATTAGCTTTATTAGGCTTCCCCCATCGCAAAGGGATACCTAGGTAAGTGATAGGGAAGGATGCCGAAACACAATTAAAGAAATGCGCAATTTCCATTTGTCGGTTATGGGAACCCCCGAGCCAAAGAACAGAGGACTTTTGAAAGTTTATGGCCAATCCTGACGCACTTTCAAAGACATAGCGAAGTAACTTCAGGTTACGTAAAGTGCACCCATTGGGTTTTGCAAAGATAATGGTGTCATCAGCGTACTAGAGATTCAACACTCCACGGAAAATACTAGAACTACCAAGGCCTTCAATAACACCAGCTTCCCACGCATTACGAAGCAGCTTACTGAACACATCCACAACAAGAGCGAATAACGGTGAAGAAATAGGGTCCCCCTGACGAAGACCAGGCATACATTTAAACTTGTGGCCCTCCATCCCATTGATAATAATAGACGAAGTTCCAGCGAAAAGACTGGATTTGACCCAAGCGATCCATTTAGGGCCAAAACCATGGTGGAAAAGAATTTCCAGGAGAAAGTCTCAGCTTACATTATTATAAGCTTTTTGAAAGTCTAGTTTTAACAGGATACCTTCCGAGTTAGAACTATGACAGTTAGAAATGATTTCTTGGGCCGAGGCCACACTATTAAGGATGAACCGGTCTTTAATAAAACCTGATTACATGGGATCAATCAAAGGGGAGATAATGGCACTAAGACGAGAAGAGGGTACTTTCATGATGATCTTGAAGGTAGTATTAAGGAGGCTAATAGGTCTAAAGTTAGAAACCAAGTTAGCACCCAAAAATTTGGGGATGAGGACGATATGCACATAATTGATCCTATTGAAGGAAAAATTCCCTTGATGCAGATCCGAGAATATTTTAAAAAGGTCATCTTTGAGGCAATCCCAAAACTTTTGGAAAAAGAAAACTGGAAAGCCATCCGGCCCTGGGGCGGAATCGTTCTTCAAAGAGAACACCGCCCGCTTGATCTCTTCCAAGGTGAAAGGCGCTACCAAGCTAGATAGATCGTGCGATCGCTGGCCATACAGTTGCTGCCAGTCTAGATGGATAGAACGATGTTTATTAGAGCCCAACAATTCTTTAAAGAAACGGAGGAACGAAGCATGGATGTCGGAATCCGAAGATAATTCATTGCCATTGTCAAGAATAGAAGAAATACGATTGCATCGCTGTCGGTGCGACGCGAAATTGTGGAAGAAAGAGGTTTTACCATTTCCCTCCTTAAGCCAGCGAAACTTGGCTCTCTGAGCCCATTTAATGTAATCGTTTTGGAAAAAATCCGCGTAGCTTCTTTTACAAGAAGCCCGCTCGGATCGAAGGGAATCAGAGATTGGTCCCAACTCCTCCAAACGATCAATGGATTCGATGGTCGACAGAAAAACCTCTTTAAGAAAATTATTATTGGCCACTCTAGCTTTATGCCATGTTTTGCTACCATATTTAATGACATGAAGCTTAATCAGAATGCGACCTAAACCCGAAGAGCCTGTAATAGAAGAAAGACATTCTGTGATGAGATTGACGAAAGTTTGATCTTGCAACCAAAATTTTTCGAAGCGGAACTTGAATGGTCTGGAGAAATTATAATTCGACGACAAAGAGATAGGGACATGATCCGACGAGGGGTTGGGCAAAGCCGAAGCGAAAGTTGTGGAAAAAATTGATCCAATCGAGAGTAACCAAAAAGCAATCGAGCTTAGCCATGATCGGAGGGGATCTCATATTCGACCAGGTGAATGATCTACCGTTAAGGGGTAGCTCAGTCAGTTGGAGGGAGCGAATGTTGTCATTAAAGCAGGCAGAGTCTAAAAAGTAAGAGGAAGAAACCGATCTCTAGGAAGAGAATCTGGTGACATTAAAGTCTCCAAAAAAAAGCCAGAAACCATTAATGTCGTGATGGAAGGAGTTGAGTTCGTACCAGAAAGCATCGCGACGATCCACTGTAGACGGACCGTAAACTGAGACCACGGTGAGGTCATAATTGAATTCGAGCCAGTGAAGACAAACTAATAGAAAGAAAGTTAAACGACGAGTTGAAATGAGAGAGAAACTAGATTCTTTGAAACCGAAGAGGATACCTCCTCTAGTGCCTATGACATCAAGAGAAATCTAATGGGAGATTAAGGATCCGCCTATCGATCGTAAGAGGGAAGACAAGGGGGATTCAATTTTCGATTCTTGAATAGAGATCAAATCACAATGGGAGGAAGAAATAAGTTGAAACAACGCTTGTTGCTTCGATGGACACCTAAGCCCTCGAATATTCCAAGAGATGCTAATCATTAAAAACATTAGCCTCAAAAGCTCTTAAAATTTCGCGACCGCGAATAACATCAAAATCAGCAAAGTTATCCGCATCAACTAGGAATCCCATCTTCCTAGTCATGCCAAGCATATCTAAATTGGAAAGAGAATCAAAGTGCACTTGGTATATGGTGTTGATTCTTGATTTTGATGATCACAACACAGTGCAACATGTGTCTATGTTGTACAGCTAACATTGCAGTGTACATACCAAAGACAATTCTAGCTGAACAAATGAACAAGTTCAAAAGGATACAGATGAAGACTTCACTCAAGACAAGACTCAAGACAAGACTCAAGACTCAAGACCTTAGCTCAATTGTGTCAATTATAATGTCTTGTAAAAACAATTGTATCTTACTTTCTGTTGAGTCTTAGTCTGATGTAAAGCCTTGTCACACACACACACTCAAAATTTCATAATGTGTGTCTCTTAAAAAACCCCCCAAAAGAGGCAAAACAGTTTGAAGAATTTTAACTCTTGAGTACCAGTCGACTTAAGCTTCTGCCAGTCGACTGATAGTACAAAATTATTTAAAATTATTCAAACTCTGATCAGTCGACTCATATGGCAACCCAGTCGACTGTTCGAGAGCTTTTGACCGTTTTCTGTTTTTCAAAATCGATTTTTTCAAACTCAAAAGCTTAGATCCGTTGGTTGACAGTTGAGTAACTGTTTCCCAACGTTCAGGAGATCAAACTCTTTAAGTAGAGTTCAGATCTCACTGAAAAGATCAACAGATTTTACTTTTGCAATCCGAGCACTCTTGAGAAAAAAAAAATTCAGTGACATTTTTTGAGAAACAAAGCTTTCAAGTTCATACTCTTTGGTTCTCTACATTCAGTCCAGTATAGCATTGAATTCGCTCTGGACTGAGTATAGAAGTCGACCTGTTCTTTTAGCCACGTGCATCATCACATACACCAACAAGGCTATAGGTTGACTGTAAAGTATTCTTGTTCTCTTGCTCTCGGTTGGAGAGTGTTTTTGACTCTAGGTTGTAGAGTCGGTTTTGTTTCACTCTTGGTAGTAGAGTGGGTCGGCTTTCTCTGGTTGAGAGAAAGGACTACGGGTTAGACAAGGTTGTTGTCATAACGCCGTAGGGTATTCTTGTAATTTTTCAAGAATAGTGGAAATCTCAAGTGGGTTGCTTGGGGACTGGATGTAGGTCGGGAGGACCGAACCAGGATATATCTTGTGTACTCTGTGATTGATTATCTTGTGCTTGCATTTACTCTTGTTTATTTTTGTTCTGCAAAAAGTTTCTGGACAGTCGACTCCTCGCACTATCAGTCGACTGGTCAGTGCCGTTTGTAGTTGTAGTTTCATTGTGCCTTCAGTCGTCTGTCTTTTTCATCAGTCGACTGCACAGAGTTATTGTTTTTAATTATTTTGGGCATATCAGTCGACTGGTTCATAACCAAGTCGACTGCACCGAGAAAATTTCTGCAGTTTTTTATTAAACACTATTCACCCCCCCCCCTCTAGTGTTTGTTGTCTTGCCTACAGGATCCAACACTTGGTATCAGAGCAAGGTTACAGGCTATGGCAACTACATCAAATACAAATCAGTACCATGAAGGCCAATCTACACAACGGCCACCACTATTTGATTGAACGAACTACAATTATTGGAAGTGCCGAATGCGAATCTATCTCCAATCAATCAACTACGAGATATGGCAAATGACAGAGACGGAATACACTGCCCCTACCATTCCATATGCACAATGGAATGATGATCAAAAGAATCAGACTATGAACAATGCCAAAGCAATGAATGCCTTATTTTGTGCACTCATAAAGGAAGAATTCAACCGTGTATCCAATGCTACAACCGCACATCAAATTTGGCATACACTCGAGGTAACACATGAAGGAACGAATAAAGTAAAAGAGTCTAAAATTTCTGTTCTTGTCCACAGGTTTGAAATGTTCAGAATGAAGGACAATGAGACTGTGTCCGAGATGATTACCAGATTCACAGACATCACAAACTCTCTTGTGGCACTTGGAAAGACTTATACTCAAGCAGAGATGGTTAGAAAAGTCCTACGTGCACTCACTCCAGAATGGGAGAAGAAAACCACAGCAATAGAGGAAGCGAATGACTTGTCAACACTTTCTCTCGAGAATCTTGTTGGCAATCTCATGGCATATGAGGTCCAACTTGAAGATCGAAAGAAAGATACAGAATCACAACAAGCAAAGAAGAAATCATTGGCTTTTAAAGCCATGACAGACTCAGAAGATGAGGAAGAAGACGAAGAAGAAATAGCAATGTTCACTCGGAGATTCAAGAAGTTCTTAAAGAAGGGTAAGTTTCATTCTAAAGTTAGAGATTCTAATGACCCTCCTACATGTTTCAGGTGCAATAAAATAGGTCACATGAAGAAGGATTGTCCCTTAGAAAATGCAAAGAACAAGGGAAAATCATCCAACTTCAAGAAGGACAAATATCCAAAGAACAAATTTGCCAAGAACAAGAAGGCTTATCAAGCTACATGGGATGATAGCGATTCATCTTCCGAAGAAGAAACGAATGAAAATAACGAAGTGGCAAATGTGTGTTTCATGGCTGCACAAGAACATGTAAGTAATGATTATGATTCCGAAGATCTTCTTGATGCTTTTAATGAAATATTCCAAGAGTTAAAGAAAGAAAAGATTAGAGTTAAGAATCTTGAGAAAGTGAATCAAACACTTAATCAAGAAAATCTTAACCTTGATAAGGAAGTAAAATCCTTAAATTCTCGCATTGCAAGTTTAGATACTGATCTTGAAACTCTCAAAAAGAATTATGAAGAGATTTCAAAGAACGTATCTAAGTTTAACAAAGGCAAAGAGAATTTAAATGATATGCTTCATCATCAAGTTACATCTAGTCAAAAATATGGACTTGGTTTTAAAAAATCGTCTGTAAAAGAATCTCCTGTTGTAAACACTAGTAAAAATAAATCAGCATCTATTTCTAGTGTTACACACAAGTTATATGATTTCTTTGCAAAGCCTAAGATTGTTAATTTTAGTGATAAAAGCAAAACTACCGTTCGGTTAAGTCGACTGAACCATACAACCAGTCGTCTGTCCAGAGAAATTGGATCTTATTCGACGAGATCAAAACCTCTTATAAGTCGACCGAGTGTATCTACCAGTCGACTGATGTACACCAACAGTCGACTGAAGGACACTGTTAAGTCGACTGGATAGAACAAGTTAGTATGGGTTCCAGTCAGTCTAAATCAGAATGATAGAATTGCTTATATTAACTCATATATGTTAAATGTGTGTAATTCTACTTATTATATTCCTGCTTATGAAGGAAGGTCAAACTCTTCATGGGTTTGGTTTCCCCCAAACTAATGTGTTTTGGACCCAATAAAAAGGGTACCATATTTACCTTAAACTTTTTTTAGGTACCCAAGAAAGAACGCTGGATATTAGACAGCGAATGTTCAAAACACATGACAGGACATGCCAACCTACTATCCACCATTCAAAGTATAGATGGAGGAACCGTCACCTTTGGAGATAACAACAAAGGCAAAGTCATAGGCATTGGCATGGTCGGTAAAACTTCTAACCCAACTATAGAAAATGTATTATTGGTTAATGGTTTAAAGCATAATCTTTTAAGCATTAGTCAATTGTGTGATAAAGGATATAAAATAGTTTTTGAAAAAGATGCATGTTTAATTTTTGACTCTACTATGCAAAATGTTATTTTTCAAGGTTTTCGTAAAAATAATATTTATGAATTGTATTTAAATGCAATTGATCTTTCAAATGACTTTTGTTTAATAGCCTCTAACAATGAATCTTGGTTATGGCATAGAAGATTTGGACATGTGAATATGAAAAATCTCTCAAAATTATCTAAATATAACCTAGTTAAAGGACTGCCAAAACTATCATTTAAAAAGGATAAGTTATGTGATGCATGTCAACTAGGAAAACAAATCAAATCCACTTTTAAAACAAAAGAAGTAATCTCTACTAGTAGGCCACTTGAATTAATTCATATGGATTTATTTGGCCCTACTAGAGTTGCTTCTTTAAATAAAAGTAGATATGTGTTTGTTTTAGTAGATGATTTTTCAAGATTCACTTGGACATTCTTTTTAAAACATAAAAATGATGCTTTTGAGAAATTTGCACATTTCTGTAAACGTGTCCAAAATCAAAGATCTCTAACCATAGTCACTATTAGAAGTGATCATGGTGGAGAATTTGAAAATGAAACATTTACAGAATATTGCAACAAGAATGGTATAACACATTCATTTGCATTTCCTAGAGCTTCACCACAAAATGGAGTGGTTGAAAGGAAAAATAGGACTTTGCAAGAATGCGCACGTACTATGCTTGTTGAAAGCAATCTACCAAAGCATTTTTGGGCTGAAGCTGTTGCTACAGCTTGTTATGTTTTAAATAGAATTCTTCTAAGACCTAAACTAAAGAAGACTTGTTATGAGTTATTTTTTAATAAAATTCCTAAAGTCTCTTACTTTAAGACATTTGGTTGTAAGTGTTTTATTCTAAACACAAAAGATAATTTAGACAAATTTGATCCTAGATCTAATGAGGGTATCTTTTTAGGATACTCAAATAGGAGTAAAGCATATAGAATTTTCAATAAGTCTACAATGACTATTGAAGAATCAATGCATGTTACATTCGATGAATCCTTACCTTCATCAACCTTAAATAAAGATGATGAAACTGATTTATCACCTTTAGATAATGTGATTAAATCCTTAGAGCAAACTAATCTGTCTGATAAGTCGACTGATAAGGTCTCCCAGTCGACTGACGTAAAGCAGTCGACTGAAGAACAAGTCAAGTCGACTGATCCGATTGTGATATCTTCAACTTTACCAAAGTCATTTGTTGAAGTTAAAGATCATCCTCATGACTTAATAATTGGTGACATCTCCCATGGTATTCAGACACGTTCACATGTTAATATGATCTCTCATACAGCATTCTTTTCGGATTTTGAACCGAAAAATATACAAGAAGCTTGTGAGAATGAATATTGGATGAATGCCATGCAAGATGAACTAAACCAATTTATAAGGAATGATGTATGGGATTTAGTTCCTAGACCTCCTGATCAGACTATTATTGGTACCAAATGGGTATTCAAAAATAAGCTAGATGAATCAGGACAAGTTGTAAGGAATAAGGCTAGATTAGTTGCTCAAGGATATAATCAAGAAGAAGGTATAGATTTTGATGAAACATATGCTCCTGTTGCTAGACTAGAATCTATTCGTATTTTATTATCTTTTGCTTATTTCATGAATTTTATACTTTATCAAATGGATGTTAAAAGTGCTTTTCTTAATGGGTTTATTAAGGAAAATGTTTATGTTGAACAACCACCAGGTTTTGAACATGAACAATTTTCAGATCATGTTTATAAATTGAAAAAGGCTTTATACGGTCTTAAACAAGCACCTCGTGCTTGGTATGATCGTCTGAAAATTTTTCTTTTAGAAACAGGATTTGAAATAGGTAAAGTAGACACTACTTTGTTTATCAAAAGAGTTAAGAATGATATCTTAATCATACAAATATATGTTGATGATATAATTTTTGGTTCTACTAATAATAATCTATGTCAAGAATTTGCTAATACCATGAAAAATGAATTTGAGATGAGTCACATGGGTGAACTCAATTATTTCCTTGGACTTCAAATTAAACAGTCCTCAAATGGCATATTTATCAATCAAGGCAAATATGCAAAGGAACTACTCAAACGTTTTAACATGGATAGTACTAGTAGTAAATCCAGACCTATGGCTACTACTACTACTCTTGACAAAGATTTATTAGGTAAGAGTGTTGATCAAAAACTCTATCGAGGTATGATTGGTTCACTCTTATATATTACTGCAAGTAGACCAGATATTATGTTCAGTGTATGTTTATGTGCTAGATATCAATCTAGTCCTAAAGAGTCTCATTTAAAAGCAGTGAAACGAATTTTAAGATATATTAAAGGCACATCTGAATATGGTTTATTTTATCCACGCACCGATAATTTTCAACTTTTGTCATATAGCGATGCCGATTTTGCTGGAAGCAAAACTGATCGCAAGAGTACTAGTGGTACATGTCACTTTTTGGGACATTCCCTAGTATCTTGGTGCAGTAAAAAGCAAAACTCTGTATCCCTATCAACTACAGAAGCTGAGTATATCGCTGCAAGTTTGGCATGTGCACAAATTTTATGGATGAAACAAACCTTATTAGATTATGGTATTTCATTTGAGAAACCCTCAATTATGTGTGATAATACCAGTGCAATTAATCTATCTAAAAATCCGATTCAACATTCACGTACGAAACATATTGATATTCGACATCATTTTCTACGTGATCATGTTTTAAAAGGAGATATATCTTTAGACTTTATCTCTACTGATAAACAAGTAGCAGATATATTTACCAAGCCCCTTAAAGAAGATACTTTCATTAATTTAAGAAGAGAACTTGGAATTTGTGATTTTATTGATATTGCTGTTAAGTCGACTGTACTCTTGAATAAGTCGACTATACTGTTTTTTAAAACAAATCAATTTTTTATTAGACCAGTCGCCTGGTTCCTATACCAGTCGACTGATTAGTAGATATAAATTGTTTATTTTCTTCTCGACTCAGTCGACTGATATACCCTACCAGTCGACTGTCGCGAGTTCAAATGTCTTCAGCGACTATTCATCGCAGCTTTTGAGATAAACATCTCTTCACTTTTTCACCCGTGACCTCTTATCTCAGCCGTCAATTTCTATTCCCTCAATCTCAGCCCTCTATTCTCGATTAAAAACCCCTTTTCACCACCCTCTTTCTTCACTTTTACCAATCTCAGTTTTTCCCAAATCTTCAAACCCTAATCTGAGAAGAAGATCAGTTCCGAAGAGTCGACTGCCGCATCTTCTACAGCCGCTGATCCTCATCTCTAATCTTGCTGTCTTCCCTATTGGTATAATCTCATCTCTTGCATTTCTCTTTATGGCTCCTAAACGATCTAAGAGATCTCATGAGGGTAGCTCTTCTCAAGATTACTCTCAATACTTGTTGAAACCGGATCTTCTAGAACGTTGGCTATTGATGTGTAGCATTATCATTTTCCCGGGTCGGTTTGTTAACTTTAATGATTTGGATAGGTTTAATCTAGTACCCCTATTCCAAAATTGTAGCCTTTATGAATATCTTTCTATTGCTAACCAACCAGATTATTATCCACAATTAATCTATCTCTTTTATACAAATATGAGAGTTGTCCAATTAAGAGATGAAAATATTGTAATTCGTTCTTCCGTTAAAAATACCTAGATATGTCTCACACCCGAGAGAATCAATCAAGTAATGGGTATTGATAACGAAGGACTTGACTTAGGTGACATAGTCCTTGATGACTTTTCTATCTTATCTAAAATGTTTTTTTCCTAATCAAGGACCCCAATGACAAGCAAAAATATAACACCTGTTGCAAAACTAGTTGCACGAATATTAGCTTATAACATTCTTCCCAAAAGAGGAAGTTATGATCAATATTCACTAGAATTGCAACAAGCTGTTTATGCCATCTTTGGTAAAATAGCTATAAATTGGGGTCGTGTCATTTTTTCTAAGCTCCAACAACATCATGTTCATTTTCTACCTTTTGGAGGTCTTCTCACTAGAGTCTTTACTGCTTATGGTATTGATCTCGACTCCGAGATCAATGTCGTTAAGCATTATGACTGCTTCGATCGTGCTAGTTTAGCACGTATGAAGCTTCTTGATCCTCCTCCTAGCACAACCCCTAGGTCTCCTCCACTATCTCAAGTTCCTTTGGGTTCTACTGCTAGACCTTCTAGACCTTCTGCCTCTTCTAGTTCCTCCCTTCCTCAAGCTAACTATGAGGATCCAGCTACTCTCTATGAATGTGTAGATTATCTTATGAAACATTCAGAGACTGTTGATTCTCAGATTCACACCCTTGATTCCAAAATTGATCATCTCACCGATCTTTTCACTTCCCAATTTCCTCCTCCTTCTCATGCTGCTGATGAAGATTCAGACGAGGACAATTGAAGATTTCTTATTTTTCACTATTATGTATTTTTCTTTTTTATTTTGTCTTTATGAACTTATTTATGTATGAGACATTTCTTAGTTTATTTCTATGCTCTTTAATGTAAAAGACTGTTTATTCTGTGCTTTTTGTTGATGACAAAGGGGGAGAGATATCCTCTTTTGTGTTTGTGTTTTCTGTGAAAGTTTTTTGTGTATTGAAAAATTTCTCTGGTCAGTCGACTGGCTACAAGCATATCAGTCGACTGCTGCGTCTGTGATACTTATGTTACTGCATCTGTTATGTTTTCGTCTGTTCAGTCGCCTGATCTATTGTTAAGTCGACTGATACATTCTTTATGATAACATCTATTTTATGTATGCATATTGTGTTTTTAATAGGGGGAGCTTTTACAACCTATGCTTGTATGTTTCTATATAAATTGTTATCAGCTATTGTGTTGTCATCATCAAAAAGGGGGAGAATGTTGATTCTTGATTTTGATGATCACAACACAGTGCAACATGTATCTATGTTGTACAGCTAACATTACAGTGTACATACCAAAGACAATTCTAGCTGAACAAATGAACAAGCTCAAAAGGATATAGATGAAGACTTCACTCAAGACAAGACTCAAGACAAGACTCAAGACTCAAGACCTTAGCTCAATTGTGTCAATTATAATGTCTTGTAAAAACAATTGTATCTTACTTTCTGTTGAGTCTTAGTCTGATGTAAAGCCTTGTCACACACACACACTCAAAATTCCATAATGTGTGTCTCTTAAAAAACCCCCAAAAAGAGTCAAAACAGTTTGAAGAATTTTAACTCTTGAGTACCAGTCGACTGATAGTACAAAACTGTTTAAAATTATTTAAACTCTGATCAGTCGACTCATATGGCAACCCAGTCGACTGTTCGAGAGCTTTTGACCGTTTTCTGTTTTTCAAAATCGATTTTTTCAAACTCAAAAGCTTAGATCCGTTGGTTGACAGTTGAGTAACTGTTTCCCAACGTTCAGGAGATCAAACTCTTTAAGTAGAGTTCAGATCTCACTGAAAAGATCAACAGATTTTACTTTTGCAATCCGAGCACTCTTGAGAAAAAAAAAAAATCAGTGACATTTTTTGAGAAACAAAGCTTTCAAGTTCATACTCTTTGGTTCTCTACATTCAGTCCAGTATAGCATTGAATTCGCTCTGGACTGAGTATAGAAGTCGACCTGTTCTTTTAGCCACGTGCATCATCACATACACCAACAAGGCTATAGGTTGACTGTAAAGTATTCTTGTTCTCTTGCTCTCGGTTGGAGAGTGTTTTTGACTCTAGGTTGTAGAGTCGGTTTTGTTTCACTCTTGGTAGTAGAGTGGGTCGGCTTTCTCTGGTTGAGAGAAAGGACTACGGGTTAGACAAGGTTGTTGTCATAACGCCGTAGGGTATTCTTGTAATTTTTCAAGAATAGTGGAAATCTCAAGTGGGTTGCTTGGGGACTGGATGTAGGTCGGGAGGACCGAACCAGGATATATCTTGTGTACTCTGTGATTGATTATCTTGTGCTTGCATTTACTCTTGTTTATTTTTGTTCTACAAAAAGTTTCTGGACAGTCGACTCCTCGCACTATCAGTCGACTGGTCAGTGCCGTTTGTAGTTGTAGTTTCATTGTGCCTTCAGTCGTCTGTCTTTTTCATCAGTCGACTACACAGAGTTATTGTTTTTAATTATTTTGGGCATATCAGTCGACTGGTTCATAACCAAGTCGACTGCACCGAGAAAATTTCCGCAGTTTTTTATTAAACACTATTCACCCCCCCCTCTAGTGTTTGTTGTCTTGCATACAGGATCCAACATATGGATCCATAATGTTTCTTACCAGATGAAAAATGGGAGGGGGGAGGTGAATCGAAACTGCGGAACTGAGCTGCTAGGGGCGACTGAGAGTCTGCCATCAATTTCGATTCTCTACTGGCTCGAATACGAGCACTAGAACGAATGACAGAGACAAATTTTTGTTTGAAAAACTTTCTTTTTCTTATTTATTTGTTACAAAGATCACCCTGTTGCTCAGGACGGGACCCTGCTAGGGATTCCACAGGTGCCACTGTGTTGCCTGCGGAGACCAGGGCCGAAGAGGTCATAGGGTTAGAAGTGCCCACACAGTGGCTGGCTTGGGGAAGGAGATAGTCGGTCGTTTCACCACCACTAATGGGAAGATATGGCTCCACAATCGGTTCAGGAGGAAACCA
This sequence comes from Hemerocallis citrina, assembly GCA_017893485.1. Classification (NCBI taxonomy): domain Eukaryota; kingdom Viridiplantae; phylum Streptophyta; class Magnoliopsida; order Asparagales; family Asphodelaceae; genus Hemerocallis; species Hemerocallis citrina. The sequence continues at coordinate 153,667,914 of CM030361.1, forward strand.
ACCATGCAGTTGAAAGTGACAAAGAATAGTGAGATCGGAATCGTGGTTGAAACTTGTCATGGAAATCGAAAAAGGACTAATTTTGAAATCGAAAAAGGACTAATTTTGAAAACGAAAAAGTTGAAATACTTCAAACAATTAGAAGATATGAAATGATAAACAAATGAAATAGAAGGGAAGAATACTTGCTTTTGTGAATGCGAGTGATCCAGCTCTACCAACTCATCCTCTAAAAGATCATCCTTTTCAACCCAAGCATCCTCCTTCAGAGAGGGAGAGGAAGAAATTTTAATAGGCCAGGAGGAAGTCGCAGGACCAGAAGAGTGGGTGCAATGAACCGCACTCATGATTTTTTCCCAGTCAGAAGAGTAATGATGATTCGCTTCCCAAGCGGACCACTTCTCAAAAGCATCAGCAGTATTTTGCTTAGCAGGAGGAGGGAAGGAGAGCCCCGGAGGGAAGAGGATCCAAGATGGCTAGCGTCATAGGGGGCTTAGGGATAGAGTCAGTTGACGCACCCTGATGAGAGGATAGGGATTTTCCCGCAGCCAAATCTGGATTAATCCAGACCAAATTGGGAGCTTTAGAAGGAGAGATTTTTGGGTTTGGGAGGTGCGATCACCGGTCTCCACTGGAACGGTGGATTTTTTTTTGTTAGATCCTTGTGAGACCTCCTCCACTTGGAAAAAGGGGTGATCGACTGAGAAGAGATACCGACGGAGAAAGAGCTAGGCAAAGAAGAGGATTTTCCTAGTGGATTGGAAGCCGCAATAGGCGAGGGAGTTGGCGACGGAAGAACAACAGCAATGATATGGCTAAAAATAGGGTTAAATCAGAACCGTTCAAATCGGGCACGAATCTTAAAGCTCAGGGGTAAAATGGTAATTTCACCTACAAATGGGTCTGAAATGGAAACTGGGTTTTTATTCAAAACCCAATAACCCATAAACGGATCTGTCTTACCGGGTACAGGTTCCCAACCCGTATGAAACCCAGTCTGACTGGATAGGAGAGGGTTCAGATTTATGATTATCCTTAAACAACGGTCTTAACCACTTCTATCCATTTACATCAGGAAGTAGGAATTTAATCTTATCCTGAAACTGATCCCTAAGGCGGTTATAAATACCCCCTCTCCCCCCACTGTTACCAGGTAATCAATCTTTTGCCAATTAAAGCTCTTTCCTTAATCATTCAGATTACTGACAAGAGCGTCGGAGGGTGCGTCGCCGGGATCAACCCCGGTGTCTCGCACTTTTTGCAGGTCAACGGCGGAAGGATCTCGGTCAAACTCCGGTGAAGTCGTTCAGGTCTGACTATTCAACTTTCCTCGAATCTGCAAATCTCTCTGTTTGCCCCACACCGATTTCAGCGGCAACAGACTGGCACCGTCTGTGGAAAAGGCGCATAGCAGTCCAACCTCTTCCACCGGTCAATGCCGCCTCCAGCCATGCCACCAAGGAAAGTAAGATCTAGAGGATCCAACCGTGGGCCCACTCCCATTCCTCAACCACAACTGGAGGCTCCCCTCCAACCCATCTAGCAACAGGGACAGCTCCCTCCTTAGCCTGATCCGCCGCTACAGTAGGAGCAGCCTCCACTTCAAAATCCTCAACCCCAGTGGGCTCAACTCGGGCCCCAGAATGCTGGTATAGGGACCGCTCGTCCTAATCCTCAGAAACAAGCTCTTCACCGCGATCATATCTCGGTACATAATCTTTCCACCGACTCCATGGCATCCCAAAACCCTCGGCCTTCAGAAGATCTCCGCAACATCATAATCAACCGGCAGAAAGAGGAAGACCTTCGCCGCCATTTGGATGAGAGGCGGGCCCGAGAGGGAGCTGGTGTGAATATTTGCAAGTATACAAAATCGCAACAAGTAATATAGTTAAGTGAATAGAGTGTCGAACCCACAGGGACTGGTTATTTTATTGAGTACCGATATTACTAGATTAATCACTATTTGGAAGATCGAAATTCATAAATAATAAAACAAATAAATTAAATTGATCTAATTAAAGCTAACTAAATTTGTGAAGAGGGAAAAGGCTGTGAAACTATGAAGCTCTTGGACTTTGTTAATTGCAAAATTAGTTCTAGGGCTCTTGACTTCACCTCGTTTATCACACACACAAATTATAACTCCTTAGAAATAAAAATATTATCTTTTCAAGTTGTAGACCAAAATCCTAAAAATATTAACTACTCTATCCACGCAGTGTCAAAATTATTCTCAACTAATTATTTGCCTATCCATCAAATTATTAATTGAAAATTTATGGATTTCTTAACGGTCACGTCCTCAAATAACGGTGTTTAATTTTTATTAATCACAAATCACCAGTTCGATCTCTTCATGATTTAAAAGATCATACAAATGTCTATCCACCATTGTACGCAAAAATAATAAAAATCAAAACACAACCATAGAAAAATAGAATAATAATGAGGAATTACAATTGTGTTCTACAAAACTAGGCTACATCTTAGCCTCTAGAAAAATAAATTTAGTTCATATTAAATTTGCAACTAACAAAACTTGTTTGGGATTGCATTGTAAAAATTTGAGAAGAAGAGATACAAAAAGAAATAAAAATAATGCAAACCGAACTCCTAGAACCGAGTACAAGCCGCTTTCTCTCTCTTCTCTATTCTGTCTCGTTGAAATCGAAGTCAGCACAGTGGCCTCGAAGCACGTGCAGCCCATCCGAGTCGCCACGTCAGCGTCCCAGGCCTGTCACGCCTGTGCTGTCGTCCTGTGGGTCCCTCCTAAGTCCACATGCCAAGCTTGCTGTCACTTCGTTTCGTTCTTCACGCCAAAGACAGAGAGACTGTCCTCTCTCTCCCTTTTTCGATTTTTGCCCACACGCCAGACAGAGAGAGAGAGAGTTCTGTTACTCTCTCTCTTTCTTACTTTTCCCCTTTTTTTTTCTTTCAGCCATCACCTCTTGAGACTTGTGCTTCAACCTTGTGCATATTTATAGGCAAACGGGAGAGAGAATTAGGGTTTGCGCTTTTGCAGAAAACTCACCTCTTTCATTTATTTCCTTCCTTCTTTAACCTAGATATTTATTTCTTTCTCATTTCTTCTTCTTTTTCCTTTTCTTGCAAGCACGTGCTACTGCATACACAAATTAAGACCAGAATTTAGGATTTAAAAAAAATTAAAATTAATTAGTTTAAAATTAATTAAACTAACTAAAAGTTATATTAGCTCATTAAAATCCATTTAAAATTATTTATCGCATTTTTAACTCAACAAAACAATAAAAATTAATAAATCCATAGTTTTGCTTTGTTTGTTGATTTTTTCCACAAATCTTCACTTTTTGCATCAAAAATATTATTTCTTCAAAGATAATTAATTAATTGAAATCTTATAGAAATAAGATGAATTATAAACAATATCAACGAAAACAAGCAATTTTAATGGGTAAATGAGTACAAATATTTGTATATAAATTAGACACATCAAATACCCCCAAACTTAAGATTTTGCTTGTCATCGAGCAAAAAGTAGAATCATGAACAAGGGAATAATAAACTCAACCCATCACACTAAAAGATCTTATCATGCAAGTATCAAAATGTCAATTAACAATATAAATAATAGCAAATAAAGTAAAACTAAGCATACCCACTTTCTCCAGTACAATTATTTCTTCATAATTCCCATCCCAATTGTATTTGTCATGCAATTAATGTAATTGTAGTATATAACAACTTAATCTGTGATTATCCCTTCTCACTACTACAAACCGAGTAGCAAACTAGAGTTTTTTTTTATTTTTATTTTTATTTTTAATTTTATTTTTATTTTTATTTTTATTTTTATTTTTATTTTTATTTTTTTAGTCTCTTCTCTAAGTTGTTACTTTTGCCTTTTGACGCAAATGCAAATCATTTGTGATGAATTCACCCGGTTACTCAACAAGCCACAAACTTAAAGTGCTTTGCATACTCATATTTCAAGTTGCCGTTTGACGTAAAAGTAAACATTTGTGATGAATACCCCTAGTTACTAAGCAACTCAAAACATTGGAGTAGATTGACTTTATTCATATATATATATTTTTTCCATTATTACTCTATTCACTTAAACTCTATTTAGGACTAGATCAAAGGGGATAATCACAAGAAAAAGCATCACATTTGTCTTTTATGTATAATAGCATGACGCACACAACTTTGTAAGGAATTTTAAAACTCAATAATCCTAAAGTAAATAAGTATGCTTACTCTTGTTTTATAAGCAATTGTCTATCCCAAAAAATTATTTCAATGCTTATCACAATAAAGGACTCAAAAGTGTAATGGTGAGCCTAATTGAAATCTCTTTTGTTTTGTTTTTTTTTCTTTTCAAAAAATATATATAAAATAAAAATAAATTTGTAACCCTTCCCCCAAACTTGAATATCACATTGTCCTCAATGGGAAAGAAAAAGAAAAACAAAAAGAATGCAAAAAGTTTAGAATTTCTCTCCTGATTCGTCTTTAAATTTTTGCACGCGCAGCATTCAGTATTTTGGCGATATCTGGAGTTGTATGTGTCCAAATGCGCTGATTTTTATTTTTTTTTTGCTGGAAAGCTAAGACAATAGGCTACAATTTCTCTTTGAATCAGGTTTCCAGATTCTGACTCCTTACTGCTCGAAAACAGCCATCAATGAAGGTGTACAAAATAGCTCCGCCCAGTGACTTTCAAAATTTATGCAATCCTACAAAATAAAATCAAAAATTAAAATAAAATAAACTAAAAGATAAATCAAACCTAAATGCAATAAAAGAAAATATGGGTTGCCTCCCAAGAAGTGCTAAGTTTTAAGTCTTCAGCCAGACATGGGGGTGAGATGATTGTGTGACGCCAAGATCCTACAACATCAAAACATCCTTACTAATTTTTCTCTTCAGATGTGGATCAGGTTCAAGCTCTAGTTTGAGGTGTTTCCTTCATGATGATGATGTCTTTGATTTCCCCACCTTCTTGAATTTTTGCAGAAAAAAAGAATAAATAGAGGGTTCAGCATCCAAATACATGACATGTTCAAAAATATTTTCTTTTTCAGTTTCAAAAGTTTCTGAATTTATTGGACATACATCGATTGGTGATTTTTCAATTTCAGCCTTATATTTCTTGCCCACAATTAAATCAGTTTCACTTACTTGAATAGATGATTGTTCTTCAGGAGGAATCTTTAATGAAATAAAAACATCATACATTACTTGCTCATGCTGAATTTGTTCCTCCACAATTTGTTCAATCTCACTTTGCTTTTCAACCACATTCTGTTCACCATTTTCTTCTTGTGGTTGCTCAATTGTCCTCTCGTTTCCTAGTGTTATAGCCTCGACATGCTCCTTGGGATTGACAAATGTATTGCGTGGTAATGTTCCTGCAGTTTTTTCGTTAAGAATATTTGAAATTTGACTAATTTGAACCTCAAGATTGTGAATGGAAGCCGAAGTTGAATTTGTAAAATTTTGGATTGCCAAATCTGTCTTTTGTATGTATTGTTCTGTCCTTTGCATGTAGTGCATAAACATGTCTTCAAGTGTTGGCTTCTTTTCTTGCTGTGAAAAATTTTGAGGTGGTATAACTACTCCTTGATTGTTGTTCCATGGACAAGTGGGGGTGTTTCTCCATCATGAATTGTATGTGTTTGCATAATGATTGTTTTGCATTTGAAAGTTTGACACAAAATTTTTATGTTCGGCATTTGATGGAGCAAAAGGGTTCTCCACTTGACAATATGCACTTGAATGATTTCCTGCACAAAGATCACAAATCATATTAGATTGAAAAGCATTAAAAGTCATATTTTCTACTTGTTTAGATAAAATATCATTTTTTGCATTTAAAGTAGAAAAAGGATCAAGTTCAAAAATTCCAGCAACTTTTCTTGGCATTGTTCTCTCTGAAGACTACTGGTAATTATTTGATACCATCTCCTCTAAAAGATCATAGGCTGCTTTGTAAGTTTTGCTCATAAGTGCACCACTAGCTGCTGCGTCAACCATATATCTATGTGTAACTACCAAACCATTATAGAACATTTGAATTTGCAGCTATTTCGGTAGTTCATGATTAGGACACTTTCTTATTAACTGTTTGAACCTCTCTCATGCATCATACAAAGACTCAGTCTCAAATTAAATAAATGTGACAATATCATTCCTTAGTTTTGCTGTCTTTGCTGGAGAAAAATACTTGGCTAGAAATTTTTGTGCAAGTCCCTCCCAAGTAGTAATACTACCGGGTGGTAGATAATGTAGCCAAGCCTTTGCCTTATCTCGTAGTGAAAAAGGAAAGAGTCAATCTAATTACATCATCTGATACTCCATTGTGCTTGAAAGTGTCACAAATTTCTAGAAATTTTTCAATGTGAACATAAGGATCTTCGTGCGGTAGTCCCCAAAATTGAAAATTCTGATGAATCATTAGAATAATCTCCGGTTCAATCTCAAATTCATTAGCTTCAATAACCGGTCTCTTTATGCTTGCTTCATAAATTGAGGGCATAGCATAGTCTCTCAAAGTCCTATTTTCATCGTTCCCCATGATAATGTACGTGTATGTCCTGAAATATAAGTATCGAAAAAGAAAAATAAATAAAATAAGAAAAATAAATAAAATTAAAAGTTAGTCAAAAGAAAATAAAGATGTAAAATAATAATAAAGTAAAAATAATTACAAAAAATCCAAACTAGTAATAATCTAGCAATTTTCAATATCAATAAAAGAATAACTAGTCCCCGGCAGCGGCGCCAAAAACTTGATGTGAATATTTGCAAGTGTACAAAATCGCAACAAGTAATATAGTTAAGTGAATAGAGTGTCGAACCCACAAGGACTGGTTATTTTATTGAGTATCGATATTACTAGATTAATCACTATTTGGAAGATCGAAATTTATAAATGATAAAACAACTAAATTAAATTGATCTAATTAAAGCTAACTAAATTTGTGAAGAGGGAGAGGGCTGTGAAACTATGAAGCTCTTGGACTTTGTTAATTGCAAAATTAGTTCTAGGGCTCTTGACTTCACCTCGTTTATCACACACACAAATTATAACTCCTTAGAAATAAAAATATTATCTTTCCAAGTTGTAGATCAAAATCCTAAAAATATTAACTACTCTATCCACGCAGTATCAAAATTATTCTCAACTAATTATTTGCCTATCCATCAAATTATTAATTGAAAATTTATGGATTTCTTAACGGTCACGTCCTCCAATAACGGTATTTAATTTTTATTAATCACAAATCATCAGTTCGATCTCTTCATGATTTAAAAGATCATACAAATGTCTATCCACCATTGTACGAAAAAATAATAAAAATCAAAACACAACCATGGAAAAATAGAATAATAATGAGGAATTAAAATTGTGTTCTACAAAACTAGGCTACATCTTAGCCTCTAGAAAAATAAATTTAGTTCATATTCAATTTGCAACTAACAAAACTTGTTTGGGATTGCATCGTAAAAATTTGAGAAGAAGAGATACAAAAATAAATAAAAATAATGCAAACCGAACTCCTAGAACCGAGTACAAGCCGCTTTCTCTCTCTTCTCTATTCTGTCTCGTTGAAATCGAAGTCAGCACAGCAACCTCGAAGCATGCGCAGCCCGTCCGAGTCGCCACGTCAGCGTCCCAGGCTTGTCACGCCTGTGCTGTGGTCCTGTGGGTCCCTCCTAAGTCCACATGCCAAGCTTGCTGTCACTTCGTTTCGTTCTTCACGCCAAAGACAGAGAGACCGTCCTCTTTATCCCTTTTTCAATTTTCGCCCACACGCTAGACAGAGAGAGTTCTGTTACTCTCTCTCTTTCTTACTTTTCCTTCTTTTTTCTTTCAGCCGTCACCTCTTGAGACTTGTGCTCCAACCTTGTGCATATTTATAGGCAAACGGGAGAGAGAATTAGGGTTTGTGCTTTTGCAGAAAACTCCCCTCTTTCATTTATTTCCTTCCTTCTTTAACCTAGATATTTATTTCTTTCTCCTTTCTTCTTCTTTTTCCTTTTCTTGCAAGCACGTGCTACTACATACACAAATTAAGACCAGAATTTAGGATTTAAATAAAATAAAATTAATTAGTTTAAAATTAATGAAACTAACCAAAAATCATATTAGCTCATTAAAATCCTTTTAAAATTATTTATCGCACTTTTAACTCAACAAAATAATAAAAATTAATAAATCCATAGTTTTGCTTTGTTTGTTGATTTTTTCCACAAATCCTCACTTTTTGCATCAAAAATATTATCTCTTCAAAAATAATTAATTAATTGAAATCTTATAGAAATAAGATGAATTATAAACAATATCAACGAAAACAAGCAATTTTAATGGGTAAATGAGTACAAATATTTGCATATAAATTAGACACATCAGGAGCCTCCCGCTAAGAACGTCCAAATGCGCGATCTCCTCGCCACCGCGACCACAGGAGGTCCCCTCTTCATAGGAGGCAGGGGGAGTCCCTCGAGTACCGTCGAAGAGGGCACCGTTCTCCCGCTGGTTGACAGGCCCAGAGAGACCAGAACGGACCCATCACCCGAGTAGAATTCCAAGAGTTTCAGGAAACATTCTTGTGGGCCCTCAACATCCCGCCAAACAACAATAATAATATTCAAAGGGTCCCTACTCCTGAGCTGGTTCAAAGCCCTCGCCATCGGTCCCTAAGTCCTCAAGCTCCGAGCCACCGCCATCACATCCCAAGTCCTCACCAGTCTCCGAGCTACCATTGCCGTAGCCCACGCTCCCCTTCGTACGAAGATGAGTCCAGAGGCTCACCAGGATACCGTCGAAGGGATGATGCTGTCTACCGCCATCTCCACGAGATGGAGAGGTGCCTCAGTCAACTCGATAGGGACGAGGAGCTAAGAGGGAGGACCCTCCGTTCAAGCAGACCTCCGTTCTCTCGAACCATCATAGAGGCCCCCGTCCCCGCAAATTTCAGGCCCCCGCAGTTCGAGACATAGATGGGGAAATCAGACCCCTGGATCACATCGAGAGTTTCAAAACTCTCATGATGATCCATCAAGCCTCCGATGCCCTCCTATGCAAGACCTTTCCGGCCACTCTCAAAGGCCCGGCTCGAGAATGGTACTCCCGCCTCGTCCCGTCCTCCATCTTCTCTTTCGAACAGTTTGAGACTCTCTTCATAACCCATTTCGTGAGTAGCTGCCGCTCCAAAAAAACGAGTATTTCACTACTCTTCCTTAGTCAGAAGAAGGGCGAGAAACTGAGAGACTATGTCAAGCAGTTTACCGCGGAAGCCAGGTCCATCGCCTCCCTCGATCAATCGGTCACTGCGTCTGCCTTTCAGTCTAATGTCCTCAACTCGAACCTCCGGTCCTCCCTAGCCAAGAAGCCCCCACGAGACTTCTCCGACCTTCTTCGCAGAAGCGAGAAGTACATCCGGGCGGAGGAAGCTGAACATTGCCTCACATTCGAGGGACCCTCTTCTGGAAATTAGAGGAAGGCCGCTGAAGACGAGGGAGCTAAAAAGCTCCAAAAGGAAAATGGGGGTCTGCATCGTCCACCTCCGAGATTTGAGAAATTCACCCCTCTCAACGCTAATGTCTCGGCAATTCTGATGGAAGTTGAGAAAGAAGGGATCCTACCTCCTCCACCAAAGATGAATACCCCTAGGAAGAAGAGGGATAAGGAGAAGTGGTGCCGCTACCATCGAGACCACGACCACGACATCAATGATTGTCAGGCCCTAAAAAATGAGATCGAAGCCCTCATTCAGAGAGGACAGCTCGCCAAGTTTGTAAGGAAGGACCGGGTCGATCCTCCTCCTCCCCCCAAGGGGGCTAACAAGCAGCCCGAGAGGCGTGACGAGACTCCCAAATTCGAGGAAGAGCGCATCTTGCACCTCAGCCACGGAGGTCTAATGGGCGGAACCTTTAACTCCTCTCGAAAGGCTTTCGTCAGGGAAGTCAATTCGGTGCACAGCCTCCCCCCTCTGAAAGGCCTTGGAGTCCTGGTTACTTTCTCAAATGATGATCTAGAGGGGGTCCAAACCCCCCCACTGTGATGCACTGGTGATCAGCCTCCACATGGCTAACTTCAAGGTAGAAAGGATTCTAGTGGATAATGGCATTCTGTCAACATCCTCTTTCTAGAGGCCTTCCGAGAACTCAAATTATCAAGGGACAGGCTCAAGCCCGCCGGTTACATGCGCCATGGGTTCACGGGAGTGCCAGTGACGATCGAAGGTGTTATAACCCTCGACGTAACTGCTGGAAAAAAATCCTACCACCCGAACGGAGCCAATGGATTTCATGGTTGTTGATGTCCCAGCCGCCTATAATGTGATCCTAGGTCGACCATGCCTAGCTGCATTAGAAGCCGTCCCATCAGCTTACCATCTAAAAATGAAGTTTCCCACCAAGGCAGGCGTAGGGGAAGTAAGGGGGAGTCAGGAAACGGCCCACAAATGCTATATGACTTCAACCGAAGGATCCATCCTCTCCCTCGAGGCCCTTGAAATTTCTCAAGGGAACACCCAGTCTATGTCGGAACCGGTGGACGAGCTGGAGGAAGTGCTCTTCTCAGAGCAAGATCCGACCCGCAAATTCTTCATCAGCAAAACCTTCCCTTATGCCCTCTGCTTCGATATAGTCCAGTGCATAAAGAAGAACCGTGACCTCTTCGCATGGATAGCCACCGACATGTCGGGGATTTCTGAAGAGCTCATCGTTCACCATCTGAGTGTCGCCCCGGGGGCCAGACCGGTACAGCAGAAGAGGCGTAAGTTCGCCCCCGAGCACCAGCAGGCTATAAAGGAGGAGGTGGAGAAGCCCCTCAAAGCCCAGTTCATACAAGAGGTCAACTATCCGGAGTGGCTCTCCAACGTCGTGATGGTCAAAAAGGCCAATGAAAGTTGGAGGATTTGCATCGACTTGACAAATTTGAACAAGGCATGCCCCAAGGATCCTTTCCCACTCCCCACCATCGACACCTTGATTGACGCCACTTCGGGCCATGAGCTGCTGAGCTTCATGGACGCCTTCTCTGGATACAACCAAATCCAAATGTTCCCCCAAGATATCCCGAAAACGTCCTTCGTCACAGATCAAGGTCTCTACTGCTATAGAGTGATGTCCTTCGGGCTTAAAAATGCTGGTGCCACCTACCAATGCCTCGTCAATAAGGTCTTCAAAAATCAGATCAGGCGGAACATGGAGGTTTACATCGACGATATGCTGGTGAAAAGCATCCATGGGTCTGACTATGTCGCCGACCTCCAAGAAGCCTTTGACGTGCTAAGAAGGCATAATATGACACTAAACCCGAATAAATGTGCATTCGGGGTCTCATCGGGTAAATTCCTGGGCTTTATGGTCAGCCAAAGAGGGATTGAAGCCAACCCTGAGAAGATAAAGGCCATATTGAATATGACTCCCCCTCAAATGTGAAAGAAGTGCAAAAGCTCACAGGGTATCTCGCGGCTATAGGGCTTTTCCTTTCCAAGTCCAGAGAAAAGTGTCTCCCTTTCTTCAAAGCCCTCAGGGGGCTAAGGGCTTTGAGTGGGGCCAGCAGCAACAAGAGTCGTTCGACCAACTCAAAGCCTACCTGGTCAACCCCCCACTCCTCAGTAAGCCTACACCTGGAGAAACCCTCTACCTTTACCTCGCTGCCTCCGAACAAACCCTCAGTGCTGTCCTAGTGAGGGAAGAAGACAAGGCACAGAAGCCAATCTACTATGTGAGCAAGGTCCTTAGAGATGCCGAGCTCCGCTATCCGATGTTGGAAAAGATAGCCTATGCCTTGGTTATGGCAGTCCGGAAGGTTCGTCCCTATTTTCAATCCCATTCGGTGATCGTCCTTACCGACCAGCTGTTCAAGCAGGTCCTGTATAAGCCCGAGACATCCGGGCAACTAATGAAGTGGTCAATTGAGCTAAGTCAACACGACATATCTTATCAGCCTCAGACCGCTATCAAAACTCAAGCCTTAGCCGAGTTTATAGTGGAAAGCACGATTTCGGAAGTCAGTCAAGCGGTAAATGGGCCACCCATCTGGACGGTGTATGTAGATGGGTCTTCTTGCGCTGAAGGGAGCGGAACTGGAGTTATCCTGGCAGGCCCAGATGACTTCATTCTCCAATACTCCCTTCGCATCAATTTCAAGGCTTCCAACAACGAAGCTAAGTACGAAGCCCTAATAGCAGGCCTGGAAATGGCTCGCAAGGCAGGAGCGCAGCGTGTTCGAATATTCAGTGACTCTCAGCTCGTGGTGAATTAGGTCTTGGGAGAATATGAGGCACGAGACGACCGAATGGCCAAGTACCTAGCCAAGGTCAAAGTCTCATGGCTTCATTCGAAGAAGCGCAACTCCAGCGGATCCCTAGAAAGGAGAACGTCCAAGCAGATGCCCTCTCAAAACTAGCCTCCTCCTCCCTCCAAGGCCTCGAATAGACCGTCTTGATCGAAGTTCTACTAAGGCCCAGCATCGAAGAGGAAGCCCTTGACTCAGTGGAGTCGCTACCTGTCCAACTCGAAGATAACTGGATGTGGCCTTTAATTGAGTTCCTCAGAGACGGGGGCCTTCCCCAAGATCCTAAAGAAGCTTGCCGAATCCGAACGAGAGTAGAATGGTACACTCTCATTGAAGGAGTCTTGTACAAACGCTCCTACACCCAAGTAGATGGCCGACCCTACTTGAGATGTCTCTCTCTAGAAGAAGCCTCGTATGCTCTGAAAGAACTCCACGAAGGGATAGGCGGAGCCCATTCGAGATCAAGGTCCCTCGCCAAAAAAGTCTTGAACTACAGGTACTTCTGGCCTACCCTACTTCGGGATGCCGAGCAACATGTCCGACAATGCGTCCCCTGTCAACAATTCTCCAATATCCGCCGCCTGCCGCAAGCTCAACTCTCTTCCCTCTCGAGTCCAACTCCCTTCGCAATGTGGGAAATGGATCTGCTAGGCCCGTTCCCACCGGCTCTAGGCCAGCTCAAGTTCCTAGTCGTGGCAATCAACTATTTCTCCAAGTGGATTGAGGCCGAACCACTAGCAACTATTACTGAGAACAGGGTGCAACAGTTCTTCTGGAAGAACGTGATCTGCAAGTTTGGCATACCTCGAGTCTTGGTGACAGATAACGGAACAGTATTTGTAGGGGCAACATTCTGCTCCTTATATGAAGACCTCAGAATTCAACAGCGGTTCTCCTCTATCTCTCACCCTTAATCCAATGGTCAAGTTGAGAACGCCAATAGGCAAATCCTCTCGGGCATCAAGAAGAGACTAAGTAAGTCGGCTAAAGGGTTGTGGGCAAAATAGCTTCCTAACGTACCGTGGAACTATCGCACTACAAAGAGAAAGCCACAGGAGAGTCGCCCTTCAACCTCACCTACGGTTCTGATGCCGTAATCCCCTTAGAAGTTGGTTTGCCATCCCCTCGCCTAATTGCATATAATGAAGAGCAGAACGCCAGAGATCTCCGAGCCAATCAGGACCTTATCGATGAACTCCGTGAAAAAGACTCTATTCGCCAATAGAATTATCAGAGAAGAATTGAGCAGTCCTACAACAGAAGGGTCCGCCCCACAGATCTTAAAGAGATGGACTTAGTCCTCAGAAAACTAGCCATCTCATTTCCCAGCCAAAAGAGCAAGCTAGCCCCAAATTGGGAAGGACCATACAAGGACTCCAGGATAGTTCGGCCAGGAGCATACCATCTTGAAGGCCTCGAAGGCAGAAGGATACTAAGAACGTGGAACACCGACCATAAACTGAAGTACCAAGAGGGTGTTTGAACACCTCTCCGAGTACCATCAATTGTTAGGCCATCCTATTTGTTTCTTTTTTTTTTAATATTCTTCCATTGTAATAACGGCCTGCAACTCAAAAGCGGCCGATCTGCAATAATTAATAAAGAACTTCTTTTGCAAAGTAATTCTCTTGTGATCGTTTTATCTCTCTGTTTAATACCCCAATTGTGTTGTCTAAAACGATGAGAGTTCAGAGTCCAAAACTTGGCTGATTCCGCTTCGAATAGCTTGCTCTTAAGCAAGTTAGAAGTGGTTCGCCATTCGGAACTGCTTCTACAACCGTTGAATCTCTCTTAAACGACGAGTTCGGAGTCCAACACTTGGCTCGATTCCGCTTCGAATAGCTTGCTCTTAAGTAAGTTAGAAGTAGTTCACCATTTGGAACTGCTTCCACAACCGTTGATTCTCTCTTAAATGATGAGTTCGGAGTCCAATACTTGGCTCGATTCCGCTTCAAATAGCTTGCTCTGAAGCAAGTTAGAAGTGGTTCGCCATTCGAAACTGCTCCCACAACCATTAAATCTCTCTTAAACGACAAGTTCGAATTCCAACACTTGGCTCGATTCTGCTTTGAATAGCTTGCTCTTAAGAAAGTTAGGAGTGGCTCGCCATTCGAAACTGCTCCCACAACCGTTGAACATCTCTTAAATGACGAGTTCGGAGTCCAATACTTGGCTCGATTCCGCTTCGAATAGCTTGCTCTTAAGCAAGTTAGGAGTGGTTCGCCATTCGGAACTGCTCCCACAACCGTTGAACATATCTTAAACGACGAGTTCGGAGTCCAACACTTGGCTCGATTCCACTTCGAATGGCTTGCTCCTAAGCAAGTTAGAAGTGGTTCACCATTCGGAACTGCTCCCACAACCGTTGAATCTCTCTTAAATGACGAGTTCGGAGTCCAACACTTGGCTTGATTCCGCTTCGAATAGCTTGCTCCTAAGCAAGTTAGGAGTGGTTCACCATTCGGAACTGCTCCCACAACCGTTGACACTCTCAAAGTAACAAGCTTGCAGTCCAATACTACAAGTCTCAACAAAACGCACAAGTTCACAAAAATAAGTATTATTGCATTAATGCTTGAAGAACAAAATCTCTTTACAAGACCAACTACTCATACTTATGACGAGGTACGAAAACTTGAAAAACAAAAAGAACAAAGAGCTACTTCAACACCTCCTAAGGGCGGGGATACTTCGGTTTAGAGACACCCTGGGACGACGAGCACTGTGCTGCAGATGTCTCACCTCGGCGCTCGTCTCTAAGCCAGCTAGCTGGGTCGCATCTTCTGCACTACTTTTAACGGTAGCCCCAATGGAAGCTCCGCTCGACGAAGTAGCCACACCACTTTGTGCATCACCAGAGCTTCTACGAACAACGGGCAAGCGAGTCGCGAGCTCGTAAAAATAAATTCCTCTATCACTCTCTTTCCGTGTGCAAGAGGTACTCCTAACGTTGGTGCGCTTGGGTTGGGGCTTAAGGCGAGCAACCTCCTCCTCAAGTTTGACTATTCTTTCCTTCAGGGAGTCGTCCTTTACGGTTATCTTCAAACGAGGCAGTTGCGCCGAGCACGCACCACCTGAGTTGTCAGTAACAATCCGGCGAAGATGAGTAACCTCAATGCTCTTGTCAACAGTTACCCTCTTTAGCTCGTCTCTCTCTGTCATAAGCTTGTCCATCGCCACTGTCAGCTCGTCTCTTTCCACCGTAAGTTTGTTCTTCGCTGCCATCAGTTCGTCTCTTTCAACTACCAGTTCATCTCTTTCAACTACCAGTTCCCTCTCCACTGTCATCTTGTTCGGCGAATGACGGAGTCGCCTAAGCCTCAGGCCTTGGTTAACTACTGTCGACGAACCATAATCCTCACCTTCAGGAGTCGTCTCCTTGAGCCTCTCTTCTAACCGCCGAATCTCGAGGTCTCGATGGCCTAAGACTAGCCGCAGATGATTTCGCTCACGTTCGGCTTTGCGAAGATCCCACTCAACTTCGTAAAGCCGCTCGTGGCTCCTAGTGAGGCACAACTTCATCACCCCTAGTTTGGCCTCGAGACGAGTCACCTCGGTTGCATAAGATGCCTCGGCAAGTTGCGTCACTTCGGCGACCTGAAAATTTCAAAGTAAAACTGCGGTGAAAACCAAGCCAAAACTTCAAGCCAAGACGACATCAACACTTAGCCAAATTTTGAAAGTTTTCCAAACGCATAGTCAAAATTTCGAAGAGCAAGCGTTAGATAACCAAGGAGTTCAAAATGCCCCAACACTTAGTCAAAATAAGAAGTTTTCATTCATATAAAAAGTGGTGGCCAGTCCGCTATAAGGCAATACAAGAAAGAAGAAAATGAAAATACAAAACAACTAAAGTCAAGGGGCCACCTTAGGTGGTAGCTCGGTGACAGGCTCCTCGGTGGGCGCCTCTCCTTCCTCTGCCGCTCCGGCTTAGGGGTCGGCCACGGCCTCGTCACCCTCTCTCTCTGCCACCACAGCCTTGGGATCGGCCACAGCATTGTCTCCTATCTGCTCCTCCTCCACCTCATCCTCGACCTCTTGATCAGCTTCGGGGCCCTCCTCGTCAGCCGAACCCCACAGTCCGTAGCCCGACCTGTAGAAGCCGGGGACTCGAGCCTCGACGTGCTCGAGCGCAGTGGCATAGGACTGCTCCATATTGGCCATCATGTGCTTCTTTGCCTCGGCCTCTATCTCTGCCCTCGCCGCCTCCACAGCCTCGTCCTTCTGCTGCATCACCTCCTCCAAGGCCTTCTTCGCCTCGGCCTTCACCTCGACTGCCCTGGCCATCTCCGAGGCAACCTTCTCGTTCACCTGTGCCAGGGCTGCCTTCAAGTCGGTGACCTGTGCTTCCAAACCATCCAAGCGGCATTGCTCTGCCTTGTACAGCTTCGCGACCCTCGCCCTCTCCGCTCGGTCCCTGTCGCATGCGAGCTTCAGCTCCTTCTCCTGCTCGACATACTGCTCGAGAAGGTGGCTGAAGTGGCACATGTTATACAAAAAAGCAATAGAAATGATGAGAACCGAGCAAAAAACTTAGAAATTTTTCGAGTTATCAAAATCAACTTAGGAGACTTACCGACATGGTTGCCCTAGCTATCTCGAGAGCTTCGTCGCCCATCGTCCCCACCTTCATTGTTGCTCGGTCCTTTGGGGTCGGTAAATGGCGAAGGGCCTGCATGCTCATAGTCGAGTCCCCCAAGAAGCTGTCGTGGTTCATCACCCGCCAGTCGGGGACGAAGAGCTTCTTGTGCCCCTCGGTCAGAATTGCCTCGGCCTGCTCGGTTAGGGGAGGGGCCTCGAGCGCCAAAGCTGCCGAGACGGAGAAGCCTTCGCCCGAAGGGTCAGACGGGGTCGGCTGAGGAAGAGCAACAGCCGAGGTAGGAGATGCCAGGTCGATGGTCTTAACCGCGGCATAGGACATCTTGGCAGGTCGGCCAGACGAAGGCCCCGCGCTCATCCTCTTCCTCTTCTTGGCGTCGGAAGCCTTGTTTTGCTCGGCCATGATCGCCTTGAAGTCAATGTTCGGAGCCTCTGTCGGATAAACAAAACAAAGTTAAGAAAATAAAATACATAAGGAACCGAAAGTAAACAAGAAAATAGAGATTTCTGGAGCATACTCGGGTCGATCGGACTAAGGCCCGACCCATGGAGCACGTCCTTGGTCATGTCCCTCCAGCTCAGGGTCGGGAGGCCGACCAGCTTCGCCGCGACTTCTGCTTTGGCCGAAGTCAACACCGGCTCGGCCTTCACCCACTTCGGCACATCCTCCTTCCATCGGGTCGGGAAGCCCCACGCCGAGGGGGCTCGGATCAGAAAAAATTTGCCCTTCCACGACTTGATAGTGTAGCGCCCCGAATTTCTAAATACGAAACTTTAGAAAATACGTGGCACTTTCCCAGTGATCCACTTCAATGTAACAACATACATAGCCAAAAACTCAAATCATTTTATTCCAAATCTTTATTACAATAATCTTTAACATTGCAGCGGAAATACAAACACTTTAAATTACAACAATTCCTTTTACAAAACTCTTCTTACAACAATTTACACAAGGCTCTATTATAATACTCATAATCTCTATAGCTAACCCAAGCATCCAAGCCTCCAATTCTAAGCAACCTGCAACATGTGAGGCTAGAGTTGAACCCTAACCCCCAAAACTACGGGGTCAGCCATAAATGGTGTGAGTGATATAAACAACAAACATAAATAACAAATAAACATAAATTCTCAACCAACATGTACTGAACAAAAATACAATAACTGAACATGTAATCTGAAACAAGAACGACAGGCCGGTACATGCAAGAACCAAGTCGAGAAACAATACCAACGATCAAGTATCCATCAATCAATCATCCTCAAAATTAGTGCAGCTCAACTGCTCGATGCAGTCGACTGTATAATGAACCAGTCGACTGATCTGAGCCAACAGAAATCCTCACATCTCAGTATATGCCCAATTATCAATAAATCCCAATGCCACAATGTATGTCCAACAATCGATCACCAATAATGTCATAGATCGGATAGCAATATATCCATCTACAAAACTAAAGATAAGGTATAGATCGAATACGAACCCGGTATGCCACGACACCGACGAACATATCCATCTACAAACAAACTAAGAAGGTATAGATCGAATACGAACCCGGCATGCCATGACACCGACGAACATATCCATCTACAAACAACTAAGAAGGTATAGATCGAATACGAACCCGGCATGCCATGACACCGACGAACATATCCATCTACAAACAAACTAAGAAGGTATAGATCGAATACGAACCCGGCATGCCATGACACCGACGAACATATCCATCTACAAACAAACTAAGAAGGTATAGATCAAATACGAACCCGGCATGCCATGACACCGACGAACATATCCATCTACAAACAAACTAAAGATAACAAGAACCCTCAAGATCACGAAAACTCATCATAACCAGTCGACTTATGTTATAGTAAGTCGACTGCCCCGAGAACCAATATCCAAGATTATAACAAGTGCAGTAAGTCAACTCAAGAAAACTATCAGTCGGCTTACCCAAGACAATTATCAACAATTCTCAAGAAACGTTCCAAGTGCTAACAGTATAAGATGACTTATAAAAACATAAGTTGACTTATCAACAATATAAGATGACTTATAAAGATCATAAGTAGACTTATCAAAAGTATAAGATGACTTATAAAGATCATAAGTAGACTTATCAAAAGTATAAGATGACTTATAAAGATCATAAGTAGACTTATCAAAACATAAGATGACTTATAAAGATCATAAGTAGACTTATCAAAACATAAGATGACTTATAAAGATCATAAGTAGACTTATCAAAACATAAGTCGACTTAAAAGGGGACATAAGTCGACTTATAAGAACATAAGTCGACTTATAAAAACATAAGTCGACTTACCCGAGAGAAATTCTACGATAACTTTGAAAAATAAATTCTAAGCGTACCAGTCGACTGAGAAGGGTCTAAGTCGACTGTCCAGAACGGATTTTCGAGAAAAACTAAAGATACAGCAGCTGGGGTCGTACCAGTCGACTGATACATAGTCCCAGTCGACTGTCGGCCTACAGATCTCACAAATTAGGTCTGAAATCAATACTCAATACTGGAGTTTATCACAATACCAAATCCCTTCCACAACTCAAATCTGATCCAATTCGTAATAACCAGGTCCAGAGATTCCTCCATCCAATTTCTTATCTTCAATAATCATAAATCAAACTTCAACATGTTTCAAGCAATCAAGAATTGTCAATCGAGATCTACTAATCTTTCATGGATTTCACATGTATATCACAAATACAACCATGGCGTCGATTTCATACAAGATACGAAAACATCAAACAAAACAACATGCAATCATACACATAAACAAAACAAGTCTATATCACTCACCTTTTAGAATCAAGAAGAATCCACAAAAGCCTTCCTTTGCTAGATCCAATCTCCTTCTTCCTCAATCACCAAAAGAATAAGAATATAATAAGATCTGAGTTGTGCAGCGAATGACGGCTGCAAACTCTCTTATATAGGCCGGGATCAAGTATTAGGGTTTAGGAATATATTTACAAAATAATCCCTTCAAAATGCAATTATACATACATATATGTATCTACTCTTGGAAATTCATCTAAAATTCATTTAAATTAGGATTTAATAGAAAATATACTTCTAAATCTTAACCAATACTGTTTAAAACGTCCAAAATGCCAATTTTGCACTTTAGCCCTTAAAAAAAGTCAATTTTGCAAATAAGTCCTTCTTTTCTCAAAAATTGCAAATAGACACAATTAATTTCAGAAAAATCTGGAAAAATACTAAATAATTCTCAAATAATAAATAATGGTTTTTCATAAGGAAAACTTAATTTTTCAAACATCTCAAAAGTCGTTTGCACGTATTTTGCACGTGTACAAAAGATAAATCTTTTAGAAAATATCAATTAAATTTTCAGAAAATCATTTAAATTTATTTTCAAATAATTAAAATAATATTTGAAAATACGGGGTTCTACAGATAGAGTCCGGGTTCTCTATCAATTTGATGCCTTTCCGTGGCGACAAATAGTACCGGTGTTCGGTCTTGCTCATCCGATTGATCCGATACAAGCTTCGGAGAACGACGAGCTGAGGCTCCACCTTCACCGTTCGACACTGGAGCAGAAAATCGAGCACGTGTCGCCACATGTTCGGCATGAACTGGATCGGGCTCAGTCCATACCATCGAAGCACGTCGGTCACGAAGGGGTAAAGGGGAAGGCGTAGTCCGACATTTAGCGTGTCGTAGGCAAAGACGCACGTGTCAGGCGTGAACGCCGTGCATGCTCGCACCCCGGGTCCGGGGAGGATCAGAGTGTACTCCGGGGGGATCACGAAGCTCTTTCGTATCCGAAGCAGATCCCTCTCCGTCAGAACCGAGGGGATATCGTCGACCTCGGTAACCTCCCTCGGCTTGTTCTCTTCGTACGTCTCCGAGCGACCGTAGATGGCTCTTGTCAACAGTTTGCCGGTATACTGCCGGATTCCCCCGTGGCCGGATATCTCCGTCAGCAACCAACCCATCTCTCCTCCTCTTTTTACAGGCTCTACTACCATTTTGACGACCAAAGAACGAGCCACCTCCTTCCCCTTCTCCTTGACGAGCGAAGAGACCGGCTCAGCTGCAGACGACCCTATTATCTCCTTCCCCTTCTCTCGGCTTAACACTTCTCCTCCTTCCTCGTGAACGGCCGGACATACTAATCACGGCTCACTCTGCCCTCCCGAGGAAGAACCCTCGCTACCCGAGGACGCTCTAGACATCTCGAAAAATATATATATATGATTGAAAATAGATATACTTACCTTGATGTGACATTCTCGGTCGGAAAAAGTTCGCCGGAAATTGCCTTGCCACACCGCGACAGCTAGCACAACCACCCTCGAACGAAAATCTCCGCTAGCAGAGCAACTCGAGAGCAAAAAATATTTCTGAGAGTGAAAAGTGAAAGAGTGAGAGAAATGGTGAGGAGGTGAAGACTTATAGTAAAAAGAGGCGACTCTTGGGCTTCTAACGCATTGGGCCCCACTCAAGCCCGTTAAGGAAAGCTAAAGACGGAATGCAGAGAGGCGGGAACAATCCAGATTTAGCCATGTAGCTTGGCAGCTCACGAGGCACCGAGCCACCGAGGCACTCTGCCGAGCTACCGAAACACCGACCTCCACATTTGGAGGAAAATGCTGCCGAACTCCTTGGGCCATCAGATTGCTCCAAGATTTGTGCCAAAAGTTGATGGACGGCTCAGATTTCACCACGTCCACAAAATGACAAAAATACGTTTTCTCGTGAGCTGAGCCTCGTACATCGTGATTCGCACCGTGATGGATGCTCCAGATTTAGCCACGTAGCTCGGCAGCTCGCGAGACGCCGAGCTACCAAGGCACTCTGCTGAGCTACCGGGGCACCGACCTCCACATTTGGAGAAAAATGCCGCCTAACCTCTTGGCCGTCAGATTGCCCCAAGATTCACACCAAAAGTTGATGGACGACTCAAATTTCACCACGTCCACAAAACGACAAAAATATGTTTACTCGTGATCTGAGCCTCGTACATTGTGATTCGCACCATGATGGACGCTCCTGATTTAGCCACGTAGCTCGGCAGCTTACGAGACGCCGAGCTACCAAGGCACTCTGCCGAGCTACCGGGGCACCGACCTCCACATACGGAGAAAAGCGCTGCCGAGCCACTTGAACCGTCAGATCGCTCAGAAATTCGTGCCCCTAGCTGATGAACGGTCCAGATCTTCCCACGTCATAAATGGTATTAAAAATCTATTTTTTATTTATTAATTTCGGATTATTTATTTAAAAATTACGGAAAATGGTTAAAAATTTAGGAAAATTAGTTAAAAATTCTAAAAAATAATTATAAATTTGGGAAAATATTTTTGAACCCCTGAGTAAATAATTATTCCTTAGAATAATTAATTAACGCTCTCGAAAAATAGATCACCGCTTTGCAAAATTAAATAAATGACCCGAAAAATAAATGAAAATCAAGAAAAATCACCAAAAATCCAGAAGAGCTCAAGAACAATCTTGAGTGCGCTACCAACTTAGAAAAACATCATAATGCCTTGTATAGGATTCTAAACCCCCCATCTGGACTTCGATACAACCCTGCAAGCCATCAAATCAGTAAAACTACTCCCCAAAGGCTGATCAAATCCAGTCTTTGGGAGTGGGGGGCTCGTGATATGGCTAAAAATATGGTTAAATCGGAACCGTTCAAATCAGGCACGAATCTTAAAGCTCAGGGGTAAAATGGTAATTTTACCTACAAATGGGTCTGAAATGGAAACTGGGTTTTTATTCAAAACCCAATAACCCATAAACGGATCTGTCTTACCGGGTACAGGTTCCCAACCCGTATGAAACCCAGTCTGACTGGATAGGAGAGGGTTCAGATTTATGATTATCCTTAAACAACGGTCTTAACCACTTCTATCCATTTACATCAGGAAGTAGGAATTTAATCTTATCCTGAAACTGATCCCTAAGGCGGTTATAAATACCCCTCTCCCCCCACTGTTACCAGGTAATCAATCTTTTGCCAATTAAAGCTCTTTCCTTAATCATTCAGATTACTGACAAGAGCGTCGGAGGGTGCATCGCCGGGATCAACCTCGGTGTCTCGCACTTTTTGCAGGTCAACGGCAAAAGGATCTCGGTCAAACTCCGGTGAAGTCGTTCAGGTCTGACTATTCAACTTTGCTCGAACAAATCTATCTGTTTGCCCCCCACACCGATTTCAGCGGCAACAAGCAATATTTTGATAAGAGACCGAAACAAGAAACGAAGTTTTATGGTCTCTTAAAGAGAATGAATCAATCCTTTCTTTAACTAACGGACAAAAAAAATCAGCATCGACTTGAAGACATCCAGAAGCCAACATAGTAGAGGAGGAGATGTGTTGTAACTCACCAATACATTTAGTAAGCTCAGAAACAACGCGATGTGAAACACAAAACGGTGGAAGACCGAGCAATGTGACCTTAACAGGGGAGGGAATCAAAGGGGGCGGGGGTATACCACGATAGATCCATTTACAAACAGATAAGTGGATTGCTCCAATGGATAGAGATTTGCTGTCAACCAGATCCTCCAGAATTTTAATGGAAGGACAATTAATAACCACTTCCCCATTGGAACAGCAGTTGAAAGCCCACGCCGAATCTTGCACGTTACAAAAATTGCTAAGGAATGCATTTAAGGTAGAGTTAGAGACCGAACCCCCCTCAAAAGAAATAGCACTGTATTGCTCAAAGAACTTCAATTTGTCTGAAAATTCAGAGTCAGAGATGAACACCATATTGACCTGTGACTTAGAAGCATGCGAGGAGGGAGCTAGATTCACGATAGGGCCGGCGGGAACTGCAGTAGGTAAGCACTGCAAAATTGGGGGAGTAGGGAGGAGCGAAGATGAGGAGGAGAACTTAGGGCGCTTGGGCTTTGGTGCATGAAGATCCGCTAACTTCGATTGAAGAGAGGGGAAACCAAGCACAGCAATGACTTGGTCGGAGATGGGGACTCCCATAGACAAACCCAAAATCTGTTGTAAAGAAAAACAACGATTGCGGGAGTGACCCGACTTTGAACAAAATAGGCATTTCTGTAACACCCCACAGTTTATTTTAATTAAAAATGCATTTTTTTTTAATTTTGCACGTATGATGCACGTGTGAACTTTTTTATTCTCATTTTTGCTATTCTCATTTACAAATTTTTAGCATGCATAAGTTTTAATTAGCCTTCTTTTGATCCATGGACCTATAGATTAAAATCTAGTCCATTAGGAGAGGAGCCCACTAGATAATTAAATTAATTAATTAGAAATAAGCCCATGTAGCAGGCCCACTAATAAAATCACATTTTTATTTAAGCATGCACTAATACATGACAAGTTACAAACTTTAGTACACATTTAGAGTTATAGAATTGTATTCATATTTGTTTATGCATGTGTGCATGCATATACCAATGAACTTAGCCAGATTTGTGGGTAAGGGGGTGGCCGGTTTTGGAGAGGGGAGGAGAAGGGTTTGGGGTTGAGTTTGTGAAGAGTGGGGAGATGGAGAGTTGTAGGTTTTAGGATTGATATGGCTAAAAATAGGATTAAATCGGGACCGTTCACATCGGAGACGAATCTTAAAGCTCAGGGATAAAACGGTAATTTCACCGACCAGCAGGTCTGAAGCGGGTACTGGATCTCCTTCTCACAGATCCAATAACCCGTGAACGGATCCACCTCAACCGGGTTCGGGTCCCGACCCGAGACGAACCCAGATCAGCAGGAGCAAATCAGGGTCACTGATTTGACTGAATCAACGGGCCTGATTTGCTCCCACCGGGAATCAGGGACCAGCTTTCCTAAACGGACTGAGGATTTTACTCCTAATAGTTACACAGGAAATCAGGCCCCTAATATCTCTCTTGGCGACTATAAATACCTCCTACCCATCACTGTGACGAGGTTAATCACTCTTTTACCTGCTTAAGCTCTTTCTTAATCTCTTCTGGTTACTGACAAGAGCGTCGGAGGGTGCGTCGCCGGGATCAACCCCGGTGTTTCGCACTTTCCTGCAGGTGTACGGCGGGAGTCAGCAGCCCAACTCAGACGAACAGGTTCGGATCTGCTATTCAGGTTTTTCACGAACCCACAAATTCTATCTGTTTACCCTCACACCAGAATTAGCGGTAACAAGGATTTTAGAAATTGAAAAGTTGTAAGAATTAATTTGAAGAGTTATTGGGTGTAAAATTATGCAAAATAGACCCTCACAAAATCCTATAAATAGAGCCCTATTTCTCATTCTCATTTGCACCAAAAACATTCTCAAAATCAAAAGAAAAAAAAAGAGTAAGAGAGTACTATTGCTTGGAGGGAAATTCTTGCTAGGAGAAGGAGCCATTGCTAGGAGGAAAAGCCTTGCTAGAAGCTAGGAGTTATCTTGGAGCTAGAAGTAGTGTTCCATCATTCCCTTCATTTGTTCAGGCTTCACTTAAGGTGGGTGATTTTTCATTATTTTCTAATGTAAGTTATGCATGCTAAAATGAGTAATATAAGAAGAATTTTTATGAGAAAATTATAAAGTTCATGCTATTATAACATGATATGTATGAAGGTAGTTTTGTTGATTAAGAAATGGATACCATGTTAACTAAAGAGAAGAATTCTTCCATGTTATAAACCATGCTAGTATGTTTGCAAAAACTTTGTGTTTATAATATTGTTGACACATAAAGGAAATTTTGTTGCGAAAATTATAAATAAAATTCATGCTAGCATAATATGATATGTGTGAAGATTGTTTGTTGTAACTAAGAAATAGATACCATGCTAATTAATGATAAGAACTCCTTTATGTTATAAACCATGTTAGTATGTTTGCAAAAAATTTGTGCTTATGAAACATGTTGATCACATCATGTTTTGAATACTAAGAAAGAAGAAAGAAAGTGATCTTAGTTAGTGTTTGTAATGTATTGACAAATGTACGTCCTAATTGAGAAGAATATAAATTATTGTATGAAAGAGTATTCTTGTGAAATTCTCTAGATCAAGTGATACACTAGTATTATTGTAAAAGTGTAATTAGCGTTTGTAAATTTAAGTTTTTAAAAGAAAACCTAAGTCTATGTGAAAAAAATAGAAAGTGAATTATTTAAATGAATTTGAAAATCGTTGTTCACTGTTTTTAAAATTCTTTCTCAGTCAAGAGAAAGTTTGTTTCAAAATCCTAAAAAGATTGGATTATTGGATAAATGAGTTTTTCGAAAAAGAATCAAATTCCTGTTCATAAAAGAGAAGGAGATACAATGTCTAAAATATAATTTAGAAATTTGGGAATCACAGTTTTCAAGTGAACTTCGTTTGGAAATAATTTGCACAAACCCAAATACTGCGGTCTGTAGGCAGGACAGTCGACTGGTAAGTTTCGACAGTCGAACGTCACGAACCTAGCTGCAGTGATTTCTAGAGTTTTGGACTTTTCGTGCGGGTCAGTCGACCGACCCTTTGTCGCAATCGACTGTCACCACTCAAATTGATGAATTTCTTGAGTTTGGGGTTCACGCGGGACAGTCGACCGGTCACCCTATGAAGTCGACTGCTACCGCTCTAACTGATATTTTTCTGAGTTTCTGATACTTCTTTTGAATGAATATTTTGAAGTGAGTCGAGATATTGTAAGAGTTTGAATTTGTTGATGAAGTTGTGTTTCTTGAAATAAATCAATTGCTTATAAAGATTATGAATGAGTAAATAGATCATGAATAGTGACAAGATTTTGATCATTCGTGAATAAGTTGAAAGATGAAATTATCTAAGACATGATTATTGAAGGGTGTGAATACCCATAATTTCTTGTACATGAAAAATTTGTGATTTGGTATTAGTAAGACTTCGTTTGCCGGCGCTACTGAAAGAAAGATTTCAGATATGATTTTGAGATATTGCAGTGGGGCGATCTCGTATTTTTGTGAAACAAGTCCGGTAGGAAGTAAAACTGATTCTAGGAATGATAACACATTCATGTCTTGAACTAAATAGCTAGGCACATAAGTGAAGATGTAGTAAACTTAGGCAAACGTAAGCGGGTTGCCTCTATATAGTTGGCGGTGGATCTCTGTGGCTATAGACCCAGTCGGCGAACTGAGGTTGCTCTGTGGGAGATGGTTTTTTTTATTATTTAAATTCGGGACTTGGCGAAGTCGGGCGGATAGTTTGCTGTCTCCAATGTATATAGTTTGCTGTCTCCAATGTATATATGCTAGGGGGCACTTGCAGGATGATTCGCACGATGAGGAAACCGTTATAATAGCCATCGGACTGGAACCCATATTCGTGGAATGATCTAAACCTTATTTTATTACCGGATAGTTTTCATTGCGAGGGATTGAGCTCTTTATTGTGGAGTACGTAGGCGCTTGCCCTTGGAACTATGTAGTATGGGATGCATAGAATCCGAACAAGTGTGCATTAGTGTCATCCTAGTATAAAATGTGTGCATTAGGAATTAAGGCATGACATACACTTCATGTATAGCGTAGTCACAATTTAACACTTCATTTGTTCATTTCAATCTCTCGTGATTTTTGTTAAAATAATGAGATCGTTATATGTACGGCATAGAGAGGATAGCCGAGTATAACACTTTCGTCAGTTGTAAGTGACTGACGTGCCCATAGGTTGATATGCATGTAATGGACTATTCATGAAGGAATAAAGCTATTATGATGAAATCGATGTTTATTTGATAAAGTTGTACAAGTTATATTGTTTTCAATGTTGTAATCTTTTTACTCTTCCGCTGTGTAAACAAAGTGTAATGTAACTTTGATGTATTATTGAAAAGCTTTAATTTCCTTGTAAAATTGTACGAAATGAGGTAAAGATCCTATGAAATCTCGAATTCGGTCTTATTTGGAATTCGGGGCATTACAATTTCATGTTGGCTATACAGAACGCCCTAATATGCTCAACTTGGAGACAACAGAAGCAACTTAGAGGTTGGGGATGAGAGTGAGAGTACGATGAAGAAGGTTTGGAAATAGAAGAATGGGATGAGGTGAAAGAGCGGTAAAAGGAAGAGGATCGACGCCCTAGAAGTTTCTTTTGGACGGGCCTACCAGAGAAAGAAAGTAGCGAAGAGGGATTCCGCTGAGACGGCCCACTCAAGTTTGGCGCCAAAGAATACTCACTGGAGGAAATAATTTCCGACTTATTATTTTTATTTTTTTTAACTATATCAATACAAGATGAGTCCATTGCGGCCCAAGGCCCGTTCAACAAACACAGAAGAAATGAACAGGGGTAGAATAGCAAAATGGAAAAGTCAACAAACAAGTACTGTAGTGATTCTGCTGAATCACCAAAAAGCACCGAAAAAACAAGAGCAAAGTCCTCAAAGAATAAGAGGAGAAAGAAAAATAAAATTTTAACCAGGCACCAATGTGTCAGCTAGGGTTCGAATAAGAACAACCGTAGGGAAAGAAACCGGGATCGAACGTGAAGTAAAATCGCTAAGAACACCCACCAACAGCTCAATGAAACTAAAAAAAGTCACACTAGCATTAGGAAGATCCTGGCTTGCTTGAACGTTTGCTGGAACAGGCGGTAGGGGAAAATTAGAGATCTAAGAGAGGACCTCACACTAAAAAAAGGCCACCAAACACTCGGCGGCAACCGCAAACACCACCAGAAGACAAGAAAATCGAAAAAAAATAAACTCACAGTGATAGGCGTGAATAATCACAAAGAGCTGGGCAATCGACGCAACTGTGGCCCAAGAGCGGGAGCAACACCCCTAACCAGGACGAAGAGAAACCAGAGAACAACCAACACCGCACCACGCTAATGAACCACCAAATACAACGCAAGATCAGACAGAGAGCACACCCAGATCCACCACAGAGACTCAAACTAGGGGTACCCCACAGCTACTGAGGCTGAACGATGTGGCACACCAGCGAGCAGACACCACAGAGGAAGTGTGAGAGACCCACAGAGAGAGCTGGAGGCCAGACTACAGAGGGGTAAGCCGCGTGGGGCCGGGGGGGGGGGGGGGGGGGGAATTTAATCCCAAAAACGTATTTTCCGTATATTTTTGAATTTTTTATTTTTGTAAATTATTTTTCTGTTCTTAAATTCTTTTTCTTAAAATGTATTTTTTTTATCTTCTATTAAAAATCTATTTTCAATCAATAACTTCATTTGTAACTATTTACAATGATCTTGATTCCTATTATTATTATTGTTACTGTTGTTGCTATTATTATTTTTATTATTATTATTATTAGCCTGAAAGTGCTCTAAATTATCTTAGATTATTTTTATAATTATTTTAAAATGGATTTTAAACCCTATATCCTATTTTAAACCCATTTAATATCCATACCCATTTACTCAACCCTATTGGATTTTACCCATTGTTTATTAAACCCAAAACCCATTCTTTTAAAACCCATTTAAAAATCCATTAAGCCCAACCTATACCAGACCTGTTTACTTATCCCCAGACTCGTTACCCATCTTAAACCAAACCCGTTAACAGCCCAATCCCCTACCTGATACACCTAAAACCTAATATTTACCTATGCCTATTTAAACCCATCTTACAGCCTGTTCAACTTCTTCCACACGCAGCCGCCTATCCTCCATCCTGCTTTTTCACCTCCCGCTCATCCCCGTCACCTCCATCTCCCGCCATGGCCACCTGTGCACCCCCCCTCCTCCGTTCCTTCTCCTCCCGAGCCACTGCTACGTCTTCACCCTTGCGTCACGCCCAGCCGTCGCGACCTCCCTATCTCCCTGCCTCCGATAACCACCTCCTTCCACGACCCTCTCCCTGTGCTGCGCCCCTGCGGTAGCTCCCTGCTCGCCGTCTGCCCAGCCAGCCGGTGCTCCCCCCGTGTTCCCCGATGTTCTGCCAGAGCCCGTCCCTGCAGTGTGCTCCCCTGTTCTGCAGTAGCTTCGGCAGCAAACGGTGCAGCCGCCGTGTCCCCCTGGCCACCGGTGCATCACCACAACAGGCTGGAGAACAGCAACGATAGCGCGCTGTGCTGTTCCTCCCGATGACAATAGCCTGTCGGTGTGTTGTGCTTCCCTGCCGTTCACCGCGCTGGCAGCCCTGTCCCGTCGTCGCACCGTCTACCGTCAGCCTCGCCTGAGCGCCACCCTCCAGTCAGTGCACTATTGTTGGTTGGGTTGTTGTTTGTTTGTGTTGGATCATCTTTGATTATGAGCCGTCCGATCGCCTTGATCATCGTGATCATCATCATCATCATGGAGTTTCTTGATTGATTGATTTTTGTCCGTCGGATCTTGATCATCGTGCTTGATTGGATGTGGGCCATCGATCTTCTCGTGATCATCCAATTAGATCCTAGCCGTCCGATCTCTTCTTAATCATCACGATCATAATGATCATCAATTTTCTTTGATCGCATCCATTCGATCGATCGATCTTGATCTTCATCATTATCTTCATCATCAAGAAATTTGACTGTCCGATCTGATCCGATCATCTTGATCTTGATCTTCGACCTCAGCCGTCCGATTGTGTTCGTGATCTCGATCATCTTCATCTTGTTCGTAATCGTGTGTTCATGATTGGTTCAATCAGTTCGTTGTGTTCGTGCCTCGGGATCCGTTCCTGTTATTCTTGTTCTTGCTCCGTTCTTGTCATCTTCACTCGGGCAAGTAACTTGTACTCAAATTCCTTTGTATGATACAAGTCAAAAATACCGCTTGTAGTGTAGTTGGGTTCTAGAGATAATTGTGTGTGAAACCCCTTGTTGATATTGTCTCTATAGTGATTTGACCATAGTTGACTCACGACACAAAATTGACATGAAATAATTTAGGTTTTGCCCGTTCTTGATTTGATCATGTATGTGGAATTTTTGCGAGAATTTGGGTATTTGTTGAGATCCATGTCATAGACTTGTTTTAGATATGTTAATTACCCTATTTCATGATATTTTGACCCTTGGTAGACTCGATTTCATGTTCGATTGTGTTTGGATTAAATTTCGTTGGATCTATGTTGATTTTGGTTTTTGAGAAAATTCTGTGTTTTGCCGATAATCTGTCTTGATCAGTAATTTAGACCATATTAAGGGCAGAATCATAATTTCAGTATAAAACATGATTTGTATAGAAATTCGTCTGCTTTCCCACCCTCTGGCCTTGGTCGATTTCGTTTTCGTATGTCTGAGATATGACTATTTTACTATAGAGGTGTAAGCCGTTTTCAGATTTCGTTTCTTGATGATTTTTATGATTAAATTATTTTGATACTTGTGCTACACATATTATTTTGATCTGAAACATTGGTCAGCATATCTATATCTACTTAGGGATTACTCAGAATTTTGGTGGATTTTATTGATTAGTTTTATATGTCATTTTATGCTCATTTATGAAAACTATACTTGCTGTATTTTGCTGGCTGGTCTGTAAAGAATTGTATTTTTACCATGATTCCTTTTACTATATGAAAATATTTGGAAAATATGAAGGTTAGTATATTTTGTCTATTTTCTTCTCCCTTTGGCGGATTTGGATTTCGTTTCATGGTTTGCGATATATTTCAGTTTTCGTATAACAGTGTTGGGAATTCCAGATTTGCCAAACTATCGTTTATTGATGTTTTTATGATTTTTGACGACTGAGCTAATTTCACTGGAAAATTATGAAACTTTATATAGGGGAATATTCCAGATTTTTCGTGGATTTATTGATTGAGTTTTGATGCTGTTTTCCTGACTGAGAATTGGTTTTACTGATTTCTGACTGAACGTATTTTCTGGATTAAAATCAGTTTTGAGTTATGATTTTGTGAATTACTATATGACTTATTTTGAACTCGCTGGATTCGGTTGGGAGTCTATTTTCCAGACATCTCGACGGATTCAGATTTGCATGTTTTTAACACTGGGAATTACTGTTTTACTACAGCATGGTCTTGTTGTCCTGAACTTGAGATTTGTTTTTTTATTCTTTTATGAGATATCTTGCCACTTGCACAACTTGACACGTGATTACATGATACATGATACATGATACTTGGAGCTTGTCTCTGAGTACACTGTCCTGTATGGTCTCCTACGAAATCTAAAGCGAAACTGTTTGTTGTAGCAACCATGTGTTATGTTTTTGGGGCGCATGAAGTGCTACCTAGATAGTAATAACTACAAGACTTGATACATGATACTTGAATATGATACATGCCTACTTGACACTTGACTACATGATGCATGAGATTTGATACTTGATACATGCTACATGATTACATAATTCATGATACTGATTACTTGGTACATGACACTTGTTCACTTGACACTCGACACATACTATTATACTTGCTCATCTTGCCATGCCATGCTTTATATTCTGTTATCATGATTATACCATGCTAGGTTTGTTACTTAGATTTTGCTATCCCATGTGCTTGTATCCTACATTATAAGTGGCCCGTAATTTGAATTGACGGGTACTTATTTTCTCTTTTCCTCCTTCCCTGTAATTGTTAAATTGCAGATTTTGGAGAACAGGTTCCAGATGATATAGACGAGATGAAGTATTAGTGCTGGATCTTATTATTATTATTTCTTGTAGCTTGTTTGAACAATATTGTATTCTTGTACTTGGATTTATTCTTGTATTGGGCAATGTGACCCAGGATATTTGTCTTATTTAGATCATGACTATTTGTGATTAATGTATTTGGTTTCAAATATTCTTGTTGGTATTTGGTTCATATGTGCATGTTGGTTGACTCTTTTGCTTCCGACTCTGATTATTTTGTGAGATATTGTAAAGATTCCTGAACAGCTTATGGATGATGAAAATCATTCGCTAGGCTTTTGTCTCGTATCCGTATTCCGTATTCTTTTTGGGAAGCAGAGAATGACAGGGTTTTTAGTGGTATCAGAGCCCAGATTTGGCTAATGTATTAGTTACCTAATATATTAGGCAAGCTTGGCTTGAACTAGGATCTGCTTAACATTTTACCAACCATGCATGTATAAATGAATTATTATCAATATTGATCTGGATACAACTCTTATTTCATTCTTTTTTATCCCTTCTTATTCAATCCTATGATTTCTTGTTCCTCCGTCTCTTTTTTAGTCGTCCTCTTTGATTGATTTCTTCTTGGGTATGAATTCATTCTTCTCGTACCCATATTCCTTGATTTTTGATGTCATCCATTCTTTTTCTATTTTCTGCTTGGTCCCTCCGTCGGCATCACTAGATGCTATTGGCAGAGTCTTCCCCGATCAGAGTGGCGCAGCAGAAGCGTGTGAGCCCATAACCCACAGGTCCCAGGATCCTCTTGTTGTTTCTCCTTCCTTGTATTGTCTGCTTCTTTCCATCCCTTGCATTCATCTTCATCCGTTGACTCATTTTCTTGGTTCGTCTCTTCCTTGTCCGTCATTTCTTCGATTCTAGCTCTATCTATTTCTTCATCTCTTTGCTTTGTTATTTTGCAAGTCTTGTGTTGTTTCTTTTTCATTTTTGATACCAGTTACTTCTTTCTACATTCCATTTTGCCATCATGAACCCATTCATTATTTGATTCCATTCTTCCCTGTTCATTCTCTCTTTGATTCAAGTTCTGCCTACTCCCCATCTTGCTTTGTTATCTTGGGCTGTTTCTCTCCTTTTGATACCATTTGCTTCTTTTCTTGCATTCCATTTGACCTCATCCACTTCCTTCTTTTTCTGGTGTTGCCTCTGTTTTGTTCCTTTCCCTTTAACCCTCTGTTTTGTTACCATTCCCCCCCAGTTTGCTTTTTCCTTGTTCTATGTACCGCCTAAGCAAATTTCGATGACGAAATTTTGTTGTAAGGTGGGTAGGATTTGTAACCCCTGTTTTCCCAAAAACGTATTTTCCGTATATTTTCGAATTTTTGACTTTTGTAAATTATTTTTCCGTTCTTAAATTCTTTTTCTTAAAATGTATTTTTTGATCTTCTATTAAAAATCTATTTTCAATGAATAACTTCATTTGTAACTATTTACTATGCTTGATTCCTATTATTATTATTGTTACTGTTGTTGCTATTATTATTTTTATTATTATTATTAGCCTGAAAGTGCTCTAAATTATCTAAGATTATTTTTATAATTATTTTCAAATGGATTTTAAACCCTATATCCTATTTTAAACCCATTTAATATCCATACCCATTTATTCAACCCTATTGGATTTTACCCATTGTTTATTAAACCCAAAACCCATTCTTTTAACCCATTTAAAAATCCATTAAGCCCAACCTATACCAGACCTGTTTAATTATCCCCAAACCCGTTACCCATCTTAAACCAAACCCGTTAACAGCCAAATCCCCTACCTAATACACCTAAACCCTAATATTTACCTATGCCAATTTAAACCCATCTTACAG
Source organism: Hemerocallis citrina (assembly GCA_017893485.1). NCBI lineage: Eukaryota > Viridiplantae > Streptophyta > Magnoliopsida > Asparagales > Asphodelaceae > Hemerocallis > Hemerocallis citrina. The sequence goes on from CM030361.1 coordinate 153,702,207, forward strand.
CCTGTTCAACTTATTCCCCATGCAGCCGCCTATCCCCCATCCTGCCTTTTCACCTCCCGCTCATCCCTATCACCTCCATCTCTCGCCATGGCCACCTGTGCACCCCCTTCCTCCGTTCCTTCTCCTCCTGAGCCACTACTGCGTCTTCACCCTTGCGTCGCGCCCAGCCGACATGACCTCCCTATCTCCCTGCCTGCGATAACCACCTCCTTCCACGACCCTCTCCTTGTGCTGCGCCCCTGCGGCAGCTCCCTGCTCGCCGTCTGCCCAGCCAGCTGGTGCTCCCCCTGTGTTCCCCGACGTGTCGCCAGCCTGCCCCTGCAGTGTGCTCCCCTGTTCTGCAGTAGCTTCGAGAGCAAACGGTGCCGCTGCCGTGTCCCCCTAGCCGCCGGCGCATCACCACAGTAGGTCGGAGAACAGCAACGATAGCGCGCTGCGCTGTTCCTCCTGACGACAGCAGCCTGTCGATGTGCTGTGCTTCCCTGCCATTCACCGCGCCGGCAGCCCTGTCCCATCGCCGCGCCGTCCGCCGTCAGCCTCGCTTTAGCGCCGCCCTCCAGCTAGTGCACCATTGTTGGTTGGGTGGTTGTTTGTTTGTGTTGGATCATCTTTGATTATGAGCCGTCCGATCGCCTTGATCATCGTGATCATCATCATCATGGAGTTTCTTGATTAATTGATTCTTGTCTGTCGGATCTTGTTCATCGTGCTTGATTGGATGTGGTCCGTCGATCTCCTCGTGATCATCCAATTAGTTCATAGCCGTCCGATCTCTTCTTGATCATCACGATCTTGATGATCATCAATTTCCTTTGATCGCAGCCGTTCGATCGATCGATCTTAATCTTCATCATTATCTTCATCATCAAGAAATCTGACCGTCCGATCTGACCCGATCATTTTGATCTTGATCTTCGATCTTAGCCGTCCGATTGTGTTCGTGATCTCGATCGTCTTCATCTTGTTCGTGATCGTGTGTTCGTGATTTGTTCAATCCATTCGTTGTGTTCGTGCCCCGGGATCCGTTCCCGTTATTCTTGTTCTTGGTCCTTTCTCGTCGTCTTCACTCAGGTAAGTAACTTGTACTCAAATTTCTTTGTATGATACAAGTCAAAAATACCGCTTGTAGTGTAGTTGGGTTTTAAAGACAATTATGTGTGAAACCCTATGTTGATATTGTCTCTATAGTGCTTTGACCATAGTCGACTCACGGCACAAAATTGACATGAAATAATTTAGGTTTTGCCCGTTCTTAATTTGATCATGTATGTGGGATTTTGGGGAGAATTTGGGTATTTGTTGAGATCCATGTGATAGACTTGTTTTAGATATATTAATTACCCTATTTCATGATGTTTGGACCCTAGGCAGACTCGATTTCATGTTCGGTTGTGTTTGGATTGAACTTCGTTGGATCTATGTTGATTTTGGTTTTTGAGAAAATTCTGTGTTTTGCCAATAATCTGTCTTGATCAGTAATTTAGACCATATTAAGGTCAGAATCATTATTTAAATATAAAACATGATTTGTAGAGAAATTCGTCTGCTTTCCAACCCCTCTGACCTTGGTCGATTTCATTTTCGTATGTCTGAGATATGACTGTTTTACTAAAGAGGTGTAAGTTGTTTTCAGATTTCGTTTCTTGATATTTTTTATAATTAAATTATTTTGATACTTGTGCTACACATATTATTTTGATCTGAAACTTTGTTCAGTGTTTTATATCCACTTAGGGATTACCCAGAATTTTGGTGGATTTTATCAATGAGTTTTATATGTCGTTTCATACTTGTTTATGAAAACTATACTTGCTGTATTTTGCTCGCTGGTCTGTAAAGAATTGTATTTTCAACCTGATTCCTTTTACTGTATGAAAAATGTTTGTGAAATATGAAAGTTAGTATTTTTTGTCTATTTTCTTCTCCCTTTGGAAGATTGGGATTTCGTTTCACGGTTTGCGATATATTTCAGTTTTCGTATAGCAGTGTTGGGAATTCCAGATTTGCCAAACTATCGTTTATTGATATTTTTATGATTTTTGATGACTGATCTAATTTCACTGGAAAATTATGAAACTTTATATTCTGATACTAGACATATAGGGGAATATCTCATATTTTTCGTGAATTTATTTATTGAGATTTGATGCTGTTTTCCTGACTGAGAATTGGTTTGACTGATTTCTGGCCGAACGTATTTTCTGGATTAAAATCAGTTTTGAGTTATGATTTTGTAAATTACTATATGACTTATTTGTACTCGCTGGATTCGGTTGGGAGTCTATTTTCTAGACATCTCGACGGATTCAGATTTGCATATTTTTAACACTGAAAATTACTGTTTTACTACAGCATGGTCTTGCTGTCCTGAACTTGAGATTTGTTTATTTTATTCTTTTATGAGATATCTTGCCACTTGCACAACTTGACATGTGATTACATGATACATGATCAATGATACTTGGAGCTTGTCCCTGAGTACACTGTCCTGTATGGTCCCCTACGAAATCTAAAGCGAAACTGTTTGTTGTAGCAACCATGTGTTATGTTTTTGGGATGCATGAAGTGCTACTTAGATAGTAATAACTACAAGACTTGATACATGACACTTGAATATGATACATGCCTACTTGAAACTTGACTACATGATACATGAGATTTGATACTTGATACATGCTACATGATTACATAATTCTTGATACTGGTTACTTGGTACATGATACTTGTTTACTTGACACTCGACACATACTATTATACTTGCTCATCTTGCCATGACATGCTTTATATTCTGTTATCATGATTATACCATGCTAGGTTTGTTACTTAGATTTAGCTATCCCATATACTTGTATCCTACATTATAAGTGGCCCGTAACTTGTAATTGACGGGTACTTGTTTTCTCTTTTTCTCTTTTCCTGCAATTGTTAAATTGCAGATTTTGAAGAATAGGTTCCAGATGGTATAGGCGAGATGAAGTATTAGTGCTGGATCTTATTATTATTATTTCTTATAGCTTGTTTGAACAATATTGTATTCTTGTACTTGGATTTATTCTTGTATTGGGTGATATGACCCAGGATATTTGTCTTATTCAGATCGTGACTATTTGTGATTAATGTATTTGGTTTCAAGTATTCTTTTTAGTATTTGGTTCATATGTGCATGTTGGTTGACTCTTTTTCTTCTGACTCTAATTATTTTGTGAGATATTGTAAAGATTCCTGAACAGCTTATGGATGATGAAAAGCATTCGTTGGGCTTTTGTCTCGTATCCGTATTCCGTATTCTTTTTTAGAAGCAGGGCGTGACAAGGAAGGGGAACGTCTACTGAAGTGAGGACCCTAGGGGAATTGAGGATCTGGGTCGAGAGAGAGGAGCGAACCCTACACAATTAATGAAGGGAGGAGGTACGGTGGAAGAAGAGACAGACCGGATCTGGGGGGAAGCAAGATCGGAGGAATGGAGTTTTTAGGGAGCCAAAGTCTTCCTTTCTTTTTTCTACAATTCAACTATCACTGGAAGATGTTAAATTTCACAAATCGCCTGATTTTCATTCTATTTTATCTTTTAAGTTGAATTAATTTTTAGACTACTTACACTATTAATTATTGCTAAATATTTTGAGAAAATCAGGTTAGAGTTACTTACTTTAAAACATGGCTCTAATACCAAGTGAGGGTGGGAGCGTGTGCTTGAATGCCAGCAAGAGTAAAAAGAGTATCAAATAACTTTATAACTAATTGTTTTCTTAAAGTACTCTTCGTATTGGTCTTTTGACAAAAACTAGGCAGTATCATTCTCAACAATATCTAAGTAATCAAGCATATATTGAAATTCTATAAAAAAAATCTAATTGTGAATAATCAATATCACTATCATATTGATGTTCTTCTATATATTCATTTTCTTCAAGATAGTCTTCTTTCCGTTGTAGGGCTACTTATATATCTACTAAATTCTCAATTTTCAAAGAATAATAAAGATCTTTCTTGAAAAGTTAGTTTATCATTTATTTGAACAATTATGTTGCTGGTCTGGCCATGATTAACTTGATTTATTATTATAATTATTACTCGTTCTATACTAAAGAAAAATAGTTTAAACTCACAATTATCAATTGGGCTTGTTAAGCTCAGGGATAATAAACATCAAATATTATCATTCTATCATTTCCGTGATTATTAATTATCAATTCTTGGTCGAATCATGAGTGGAACTATTACTATCCGTTGATATTATCTATCTTATAATCTTAGGGTGTAAAACAATAAGTAGGAAAATCATGAGTATGGGGATATTTTTTATGATACCATGAAAAAATCAAGAAAAATGGTCCAACATGCTTCCGACTTACTTGAGCCTCTTTGAGTTGTTCTGTATTGGTTACTACCAGTGGATAAAATACCACTGGTATACACCTCGATTTATGTTATCCTTTTACATTCTTCCCATCTCAGAATTACTATGCTCTTCAAGAGAGCTTCATCTAATAAATACATCTAGATCAACTGAGTAGCACTTCAGTATATGCAGCCACAACCTAACTCGTTTTCTACCACTAGGTGTATGGCTCAACTATGAAAGTAGTAAATTGGTCTTTTGCAAGATCTTTTAGATAGAGCCTTACAAATATCTTTCTGGGGGGAAGAAATTAGTTAGTCATATCTTAGATTGAACAAGAAATGATCAAGAGGTAATCTTTATGTATTATAGACCCTTAACTCTCTTACAAGCTTATATGGAATATCTCTCCTAGATTGTATATATGTCCCTTCTTCTTCTTACGCCTTCCCTTTTACAGACAAAGGGATCATTTTACATTGAGTTTACATGCGTCACTGTTTACTTCATATGTTCAATAATTGCTATAATTGCATCACTGCTTACATCAGTCATCAATAATTACTCTAGTTACATCATGAGTTACATCATTCTCCACTTACATTAAGAACAATTCTTCATCAGCTTTGTCTTTGTTGGACTGGCCACACTTGTGTTTGTGTTCCATCTTCATCATTCTACAGTATTGTCTAGCTGTCTCTTCTGTCATTATCATCTTTCTTTACTCCAATTTTTGGTACCAGCTGTCAAAATATCTTTCTTTTGTTGGGGGTGATTTACCTTTGCTGTACTGTAGATCATTATTTTTTGTGGATCTGGACTATCATAGATCCATATGTTGTCGTCCCTATGTTTCAGTTCACAATACATATTTCTAAATCCTATGGCTCTTCTTTCTGGAATTGATTTCTCAAACTCTTCAACTTTGAATGGTATGATGTTAGATGCACCATAAATGATTTGTGTATTCATCCCGATCTTTATGATATGTTCTGTAGGAAGTTCTTCGTCATCTTCTAGATACTCAAGAATTGATGAATATATTCTGACATATATTTTAGAGGCCTTTGTAAAACAAAAGTAATTCTTGGCGGATTTATATACTTCTCGTGGTAATTAGCTCAATTCTTCACATTCTCTGGGTGGGTATATGCAATGAACAAGTCCTCTTTAAAATATCATTCTTATTGTCTTTGGATTAGCTCATGGAAGTATAATTGCTTTATTCATATGTTTCTGAGATATAGATTTGATAAATTGGTTCACTTGAGTGGTCTGTTATAATTTCTCAATATATCGTAAAAATAAATCATTCTTTGAATATTTGGACGATCTGAGAGTAAACTCTCTTTGTAGATAGTTGGTTGTATGGATGTGGAACTTCCCTCTTGTGTGGTCATTTTTGTGGTTTCATTCAAATTTTGTTGCTTGATAGGTTCGCTCCCTTCACTCGTTTTCTCAGTATGTTATGAATTTATGTGGTGGTAAAATAGACTCTAGAGTCCGCATATTTGCAATTGTAACTGGTTAAATGCTACCTTTATTTGCACCACATTTTTCTTGAGGAAAACTATTTGCTGGACACTATTTTCCATCATGCAAAAGTGAAACTGTGAGTTTCTTAATAGATAATTTGCTATAATGTTATATTTTTCCTTTTATATTTTTTTTATCGTAAAATCATAATGTGCTAGTTCCATCTGCCATATTATTAGTCTTTTATTTGTTATAGTTGAATTATTATTGTGTTTATGTATGATTTTGCTTGGGTATTATCTATTTTTACTATGAATTTTGTATGTATTATGAATAATTCAAATTTTTTTATTGCTTTTAAAATTGATAATATTTTTTTTTTCATTTATGTGATAATTTTTTTGTGTTTGTGTGAACGATTCACTAGTGTATCTAGCTAGTTTTTCTTCTTTTTAATATTTTTTGATAAACTTTAATATTGCTCTCCAATTATTTTAACTTGCATATGTTTCTACTATCCATGTGCAATTTTTAACAGGTAGTCTTAGTTTATTAAGTTATGAAGTTTGTTGTTTTAAAGTTTTAAGTCTTTTTTCATCTTCTGTACTCCACTACACTTCTTAAACTTAGTTTTTGTTGTAGCAAATTTGTCTTTTCTGATATGTTTGGTATAGATCCTCTTGTTTGATCTATTATTCCAATTATTATATTTTTTATTTTAAAATATTTGGAAATGTTTTTATATTTACTGCTAAATGTGGTTGTAGTTATATTCCTTCGTGTGATAATTTCGTTCATAAGAATTCTATCTTTGTTTTGAATAGCTCCATTTTTTTTATAATATAATTCCTACATTTTTTACTATTTCTATGAATTGTTCTAAGTGTTCTTTATGTTGTTCTATGTTTTCCGATCCTATTAGTAAATCATCTATATATACTAGTATAAAATTATTGTAATTTTCAAATAGTCCTACAGATGTATTGGAAATGATTCCTTGGGACGGGTGTGAAGCTAATCAAATTGCTTATGTGCCAAGATCCGAGGACTGGAAAATTAAACATCTGTTAATATAAATAGTAACAATAATAACAACAATAACAACAACAATAACAACAACAATAATATAAATAGTAAAAGCAAATACATCAATATATATAGTAACAATAACAATAATCAAATTGAAGGTTATAGAGTGAGTCGTGACCTGAAGCATCAGAACAAAGAATCATGGTGGAATTAGTTGCTCCCAATTCTTTTTGAAGCGGTTGATGAATTACTGGAAAATTGAACATATGTGGTTGGAGATAAGGAGATTGCTCTGGGTTTAGCCCAAGTTTGCACTTGGAAATTTAAGGCATTTTCATTCCATAAAAAAATGAGGGTGTTTTCAGTGAAGGAAAGTGGTCGGTTTTAATGGTAGAGTGCTGTGAATAAAAATTGATCATTTATACAACTCTTTGAAAGAAAAGAAAAAACCCTATTTTATTTTTTCATTCTTTTTCCTATATTTTTTTTTAATGATACTTACATCTAGCTTTAAGTGGAATTATATTGAAAAAACAGAACTTAACAATTGTAGGAGATAATTTTCTCCTATATAATTACTTGTAATTACTTTGGGGGGCCCTTTATGGAAGCTCATCACTTGTTTGTTATGTCATAATATATACGCCTATGGCGCGCACTCTTTCTCTCCCCAATCTCCAACCTCTCCTGCTTCTTCACCAATCTCAATTCAAACTCTCATCCTTCTTCACCAATCCGAGATGAAAACCCACTACACTAACAAACACCGCCACTAATTGCTAATTAAGGGAAGGGAGGAGGCCGCTAGCTCCTTCCTCATTCCTTACCCTAAAAAAATATCCCCCCTCCCCATCCAAATGGCAGATGGCTCACCACTGGGCAAATCCAGTCGTCTCCGCATTCGATCTAACCAAATCCAGCCAGTTCCGGCCAAATCTGGGATTGATTTTCAAACAGAGGGCTCAGAGAGAGGGGGGGTGTCGGTGTCATTGTTGAGCAATGTGTTGAGTGAAAGATAATTGATCTTGACCTATTCAGATTGAACCTGGAATGTGCTTCCATTTTTTTGAAATGGAAAGCTTTTGGGACTAAATTTGAGTTCTTTTTAGAGCTTGTTAGCGGGTTGGATAGCTCAAAATTAAGATGGTGGATGACTTAAGGCCGATGATTATGAAAATTTACATTGAATGCTTGTAGGAGTGGCAAGGAGATGATGAGCAATGCTAACAAATGGTGTTGGGTTCTCAGTTGATCTCGGTGGAGTTGAAAGAATTCCTCTCACCTCCTCCTTATAGTGTTTTTTTTCAGGTAGTACATTGGTTCTTCCGAAGGTTGAGGTGTTTCGATGTATCTCTTTGTCGACACATTCAAATGGGACGGGTGTCTAATAGATGTATCTTAGATATGGTTGGTGTAGGTTTTTCATTCTGCATTGGGGAAGTCATATCAAATCATAATTTGGGTGTGGCTATGGTTTTTGAGGGGGTTGTTTGTGCTATTGCACAAACGGTGATGTTCGATTCATCTATCGTGGTTGTAGCAATTGAGCTTGTAGGAGTGGCATGAAGACTGCAGACATGACTAGCAATAGATATTGGGTTTCTCATGTGAGCCTTGGTGGAGTAGGAAATATGCTACTCACCTCCTCATTCAAGTACTTCGGGTAGGACATTCGTATTGGGTTTATGTCTTACATATGAGATTTAATGAGAAGAGATTATGAGTGAAGTGAGAAGAGGATTCAAAGCGAATATTGGAATAAGAAGAGAGCAGGAGCAGAAGAAGAGACAACAGCAGTATGCAGTTGGCTGTTAGGAATAACAGTCCACTGCAACAATCTTTGTTGCTCTCTGACTTGCTGAAGTCATTAGTAGCTGACTGCTAATTAAAGCAATCGATCATAACTGTATAGTGCAGCAGGATTAGGCCTCGGGTCTGGGTGATCTATTTCAAGCTCGACGTCTTCTCCAAATTAGATTGTATGGCACTTATCGTATGATTATATATTCAGGATATATCGTATGGTTGTATCAAGATTAAACCTAGGGTTTCTCTAGATCTCGATATATACATGTAATTTGCCTCCAAAGAGGTGTGTGCCAAAAGTACTAGTTCTTCATTTGAGAGTTTTCTTCATTGTAAACAACATGTATCTTTTGGTGAGGCTTGAGAGATATATATGTTCTTGGTGAAAGTAGTTGTAACTCTTGTATCTTCTCTAGTTGAATAATATCTTAAATATTTCTCCCTGGATTAGGCGTAGCCAAACCGGGATAAAATTGTGCGCTTTATGTTTTTGGTTTGATATACTATTTGCTTGGTGGTTTGTAGTGATCATGTCACAAAACTCAGCAGAAATCCTAACAAGTGGTATCAGAGATTCAGGTTGCGAGGTTTGCACGAGTTCCTTAGAGAAGATGATAGATCTAATCATGAAGATCAAGCGAATTGACTGTAAGATCAACTTCTCTCTGAAATGTGGACATGTACAATGTACTGATTCAAAAGGGCATGCATATTGTCCTAAAAGGAGATAAATGGAAGCCAACCGAACATGAAGCAAGAGAAGTGGGATGAGATTTGTTTGAAAGCCTTGAGTTTAATCCGGCTGTCATTGGTGGGCGAAATCAAGTGTAACTTTCGTGAGGAGAAAAATGCGGTGAGTTTGTGGGACTACTCGGGATCATCGTTACTAGATCAGATGTACTAGAAGCATAAAATGTTTCATTTCTCAATGAAGTAGGATACTGCTATTCAAGATCATATAGTGGACTTCAATAAAGTATTATCTGAATTGAGGGCGATAAAAGCAGATGATCTGAGCGAAGATGATAAAACTTTCATCGTAATATATTCACTGCCAGATTCATACGAGCACTTATTAACCACCATATTACATGGAAAATCTGCCAAGGAGATGCTTACGATGGCCAGTTGGATCAAGGGCTTAAAGGAGGATGAATTTAGGAAGGAAACTCAAAAATCAGAGTCGACTTCTATAAGTTGTATGGCGGTGATTGGTACTTCAATTGGAAAAGATAGTATGCGTAAGAGTGTGGTCTGTTGTCACCATTCCAGAGGGATTGGGCATTACGAGATAGAATGTGGTAAGTGGTTGAATCAGAAAGGTGCTAACGTAGTTAGCATCGCTGAATCAAGTGATAACATAGACTGTCTTCTTGTTTCAAGTTATTTAGATGTGGATTATGGCTGGTTTCTTGATTCATGTCGTTCTTTTCATATTTTCTCCGAGAGAGAAATGCTTTCTATTTACAAGCCTACAACAGGGCATTGTGTGAGAATGATGACTGGCGAGATTTGTGACGTAATGGATGAGGAAACAGTTGAGTTAGAAATGTCAGACGAAAAGAGGTACAAACTAAAGAAGGTCATGCATATTCCTTTGATGAAATGGAATTTGATATCTTTGGAACTCTAGAAGCATGTGGCTGTAGGTACACAGCTCGATATAGAATTCTATCGGTTTGAGAAGGTCATCGTAAGATGATGAGAGGAACGAAGGGTATTGCACAGTCAGTATGATCTCTACCAGCTTTTTGGGAACGAGGAATATTGGCCAAGTATTTCTAAGCTCTGTGTTCCTAAAGAAGTATCTAGTATTCCACCACTAGAATCACTGAAGCAAGACTGCGATGCTCGAATATCATCGGGAGGTGGAGAATGCCTTAGGGTGGTAGATGGAGTTCGTGCGGTGGGTGGTACCACCGTGTTGATGCCTATTAAGGTATGCCCTTAAATGGGCATACAATTAGAGAAATAATTGATGGAGGTAGATTCAACTAGTAGAAAAAGCCACATAACAAGATTGTTTGCAAGATGAGAAGGAAAGAGTCTAGAAGCGATTGATCACACAGGTGTAGAAGTATGAGTATGCAATCTAAGATGAAGACTGTTGAGTTTATGTATTACATACTAGATTCGATGAGAAGAGAAGACAAGTGAAGCTAGAAGACGATTCCAAGGGCATATTGGAAGAAGAAGAGACAGCAGTAGGATGCAGTCGACTGTAACAATCTTGGTAGCTCTCTGACTTGGTGAAGTAATTAGCAATCGACTGCTACTTAAAGTAGTTGACCTCAACTGTGCAGTGCAGCAGGATGGGCTTCAGGTCTGGGTGATCTGTTTCGAGTTTGACCTTTTCTTCAAGTTAGATCGTACGACTCTTATCATATAGTTGTTTCTTCAGGATATATCAGATGATCATTGTATGAAGATTAAACCTAGAATTTTTCTAGATCTCTATATACATTGTAATTGGCCTCCAAAGAGGGGCGTGTGCCAAGAGAACTAGTTTTTCATTTGAGAGTTTTCTTCATTGTAAACATCAAGTATCTTTTGGTGAGACTTGAGAGATAGATATGTTCTTGGTGAGAGTTGTTGTAACTCTTGTATGTTCACTGTTGAATAATTTCTCTATTATTTCTCCCCCGGATTAGGCGTAGCCAAACCGGGATAAAATTGTGCATTTTGTGTGTTTGATTTGATTTACTATTTGCCTGGTGGTTTGTAGTGATCGTCTCAAAAAACATAGCAGAAATCGTAACATTCGATCCTTCGAAGATTGGAATTTGATTACCAAGATATTTTCATAACTAAGGAGGGTTGAGGGCTAAATCGTGGTATATTAAATATGAGTGGCTACAAATCATTTGTACTTGTCGAGATATCAACGACATATTCGGATTTGGCCTTAGTTTATTGTACATTGATTAAGCCTTTGATTGTAATTCTCATTGTACTCTAGTTATTTGTTTTATTAGTTTTTTTTTATTAATCAAACATCGGAGGTTTTTAACGCATGATTTTAATTTAAAAAAAGTGTACGCCCATGAAACATCAGGTCATTTGGAAATCGTTTATCCATTTTAAAATTGGTCGTAGAATGAATGATGTTTCAATAATATAACAAATTGTCATCATGTGTGATTGGTGATCCATGAAAAAGAAACCTCCCAATGACTTCCTTTTATGTACACAGGATATTGAGGATATCGATCATCCACGTAAAGTCCTATACCATTCAACTACACCCACTGTATATGAGAAGGTTATCCACCTACAAGTATGACTCACCCTTTACTCAATTGAAAATGTGTAACCTATAATTAGTGTGTCAATAAACTGAAGTTTAAAAGGATCAAATCCTTTACACAAAACAAAAATTTAGCCAAAAACCCAAATCTCTCTAAACCTGGCCCAGTCCAAATCCAACAAAACCACAAAACCCAACCACCCCAATCAAATCGAGCACCATGTAACACCCTAGATTTGATTTATGAGATTTTATGATTTTACGTGTTTTGAACGTATGATTTCATTTGTATAATTTTTCGTATAAAATATTTTTATAGTATTTGTTCTCCCTTATTTTTCCAAAAATTATTTTCTTTTAAAGCCTAATTAAAATCTAAAGCCCAAATTGTCTTTTAAGCCCACTTTATTAATTAATTATTTTAATTATTTAAACCCATGGTTAAATTGGCCCATTAGTGAGCCCATTTAACTTATTTCTCTTTTAAAACAATTTAACTTGTATTGTAGACTCTTTTCATGAACAAATAAATTTTTATGCACATGTACACTTGTAAGGAGTGGGTACTAGTTGGCACGTGCAAGCACTAGGGTGTGCATTGCACACCTTTACCTAGGCCGGATTGTGATGGAGGGATGTGGGAGAGATGGAAGTGGTGGAGAGGTGGTTGTGTATCATGGGTAGTTTTTATAATTCCCTAGTTCATTTAGACCATTGATCTTTAACCATTTGATCACATCCTAGCCCTACATTCACCCCAAAAAATTGTATAAATACCCCTCCCTATACTCTTCATTCTCACACTTAGAATTTTTGAAAGTAAAGACTAGAAAGAAAAGGAAAGAGAAGTAACTTCAGTGAGACAAAAGATTGAGGAGTTGTGAGATTGTGTGCTATTTTGTTCTTCATCCAAGGAGGAGGCCGAACTACACTAGGGGGCAAGGCTCGGGTTGCGGCATCATTAGGAGGAGACGGCTTCGCTCGATCGTTGTAGGAGATCATTAGGAGTTTGTTTGTTTTTCTTTCCATCAAAGGTGGGTAATTCTCTTACACTTCTAACTAGGTTCATGCTAGAGTATGATTGATGCATTTGAAAAGAGGCATAGTTATTCTAGCCATATGTTATAAGAATAAGACAAATTAGAATGCTTGATTGTGTGTAAAAAGAATGATAATTAGTTGCAAATTTTGATAGTTAGTGTAAATTTTGACATTTCTACCATGCTTTAATTGATGGTTTGTGCTATACCAAGGAGACATGATTGTGTGCTTAATTGGATTGAAATGTTAATCATGCTTAGTGGTGAATTTGCTATTTCAATGGTTAAAAATGAGAAAAAATGGATTTTTGTTGCTGAAATAATTATGTAATATTGATAGTCATAATAAGAAGGAAATGCAAGAAGTTTGAATGCCAATTTACAAAAGAAACGACTTTGGTTGTACCTATTTGAAATTGTAGACAAATTTGTTCCAATAGAAAAAGTGATGTTTTTATGTCAAAAATCAAGATTTAATTTACTGATATGTTAGAAATGTATAAAAGTTATGTTCTGAAATTTTGGAAAGAAAATGGAGAAGAAACGGAATTAAAACTAGTTATTTTTTTTATAAAAGTTCAATGAACCGAAACTAAGATCAAACCCCCTAAAACCCCAATTCATATCAGTTGGCCACTTAGCCTAATTGGTTAGTGGGTGTGTTGGGCGCGCTTACTGTAGCACGGGGTCTATCCTCGGTCTCAGGTTCGAAACCGAACAAGAGACTTTTTCATTTTATTTTTTTTTGGAAAAAATTCGAACTCGAGATTGGACTCATATGGTTCCGAACCGTCTTTGTGATGTGGTTGCGCTCTGTCCCTTTGGTTAGTGCGTGCGCTGGCTTTGTCTGTGGTTGCTGGTTCGATTCTCGAACTCAGCAAAATTGAAAATTTTGTTTCTTTTTAAGTTTTTTTTTTGTGATTTGTGACTTTAAAAATTCAGGAAAAGATCCTATAATTGTTATAAAAATATGTAGACTTCATGAAAAATAATTGTACACTATTTTGACTTGATTTAAATAGCGTGAGAGGAAAAATTGAGTAGAACCTTGTAAAAATTGATATTTTGCACAAGTACAAGTATAAAAATGACTTTTGAGTTACACTAAATTTATAAAAGGAGATTTTGTGTAAAAAAAAGAACTTGAAGTGTTTCATTCAGAATTTTGTTATTATTTTGGGTAATGTGTGCTTTGAAAAGTAAATGAGAAACATGATTTTTGAAATTTGGAGAAAAAGAAATATTAGTACGGAAACTGAGATTTATTTTGGTTGAATGAGAATGTTATGAATTGAATTGGAACATTGAATTATTGGAAAGAATGGAAATCATGTTAATTGTGAAAAAGAACTTATGAGTATAAGAACTCAAATATTGTGATTATGAATTGAAATTGAGAACTAGAGTGTAGCTAAGACTCAAGCCGGCATCGAAAAGAAATATATTGAAATGAAATTTGAAATGAAACGACCAAGATTTGGGTCATGTGATATAAATGGTTGAGACCAGTATAGTGGATGGCTAACTCTAAAGAATTGATTTTGTTCATGATTCAAATAACTAAGGACTAGATACACAGTGAAGACGTGATGAAAATAAGAGAAGAACATGAGTATGAGGGCCTCGGAGCTACGGTGTGAGAGTATTCACAGGCTGTCTTCACGATGCGTCGTGACATGACGTGGATATGTCTCCAGGAGTCCGTACCGCAGGCGACGCTCGTGGGGTATTTGGTGACTGCGGATGGTGTCATGTCCCATGACGGAGGCTGAATTGTCCATAGGTTCTTCACGATGCGTCGTGACATGACGTGGGATTCCCCTTCAGGCTGTCTGGACATGAGCTCGTACTCATAGAACATCTAGGATACTTATCCTAGTTACTGAATTAGTGTAAGTCATGACGAGGGATTGAACCCTACAAGATGAAGAACGGTTAAGGACTTGCCCTCAAACCTATGTAGTATGGGATGCATAGAATCTGAACAAGTGCGCATTAGTGTCATGTAATATACATAACTGCATTAAGGACTAAGTGCACCGCACTATACGACATCTATAGGATAGCCCCTTGTAGTTTTGTTTGTGATCAAGTGTGTGATTGTTTAAGTATTTGAGAATCGTTATACTGTTTTCGGCATAGAGATGATAGCCGTGTATAATATTTCGTCTGTTGTAAGCAACTGACGTGCCCACGGTTTCTATGCAGGATAAAGTGGTTAAGAAGACTAAAGAATGCATGCTGATTAAAGAATGATTCAAGTGTTATACATTTCAATTTATGCAAATTGTTGTAATTTGCTTCCGGTGTAAATATGTAATGTAATTGTAAACTCTGATGTAACAAAAGTTCTCTATTTCCTTGTAAAATTGTACGAAAGAAGTGTAAAGGTCCTGTGGAACTTCGAATTCAGTTGTGTTTTGGAATTCGGGGTGTTACACACCATCACTCCAAACCGGCCCAAACCCAATACCACCCAGTCTCACTTTCTTATGGGATCTCCCATTCCTAAAACTAGCAATGGTATCGGGTCGGATCAGGTCTTCCACTATCCGAACCCAGTCCCCTACGAGTCAAAAAATTGGACCCGAACTTGGATCCAGAACCGTGAGGACCGGATCCTGTTCCGGTTCCGGATCTAGGTCTAGGTTCAGGTCCAGATCCTGTTAAAAGATTCCTACCCGTTCGGGTAGGAGCGGGAGCATGAGCGGAAGATTTAGAATATAGTAGAAAAGAAGAAGGCATGAGTATTGGGTTTGGAAGTGAATGATTTACAATTGAGGAGGAAGGAGGGGAGGGAGGATGGTAGAATATTTATTTTTACGTTTATTTTTTGGGTTTTTCTAACGGATTGGGTCCAGATATATTTTAAGTAGACACTGACCAGAACCCAAAAATACAATGAATTTTATTTTAGGATCCGGATCTGAATCCGGACAGACTTGTCGTTCCGGTCCAATATCGGGTCCGGGAATCGGGTATTTATACCAGTGCTACCTAAAACCCCAACCCCCTCTCCCTTAAACCGCCTCTCCCTCCTTCTGCAATCTCTCTCGCCATGGCTTCGTCGGCCGTATTCCGAAACCCTAACTCGATCCGCATTCTTATATTCCCCTCTTACTCTTCTTCCCTTCTCTACCTCTCTTTGTCAGGGTTGCCGTTGCGATTTGTTCTGGACCTGGCCATTAATGGCTAAATCAGAGAAAAGAGGTTGAGGAAGAAGATGAGGTTTGAGGAGAAGAATCTAGATTGATTGATTGATTAGCTGTCCAATTTCTATTACAATGACTTATATATAGGTCGATGGAGGAGGAAACGGTTACAAATATTTTTACATTTGAGAAGGAATATGTGCGAAATGCACAATATGCTCTCCCGCCCACTTCTCGCCAATTTGGAATATGAAAAATAAAAGGTGCACACAGCACGTAAAACACTGATACAACTGATACAACTGATACAACTATTCCTCTGGTTGCTTGCTTGTGTCTTCCACCTCCTTGCTCTTCGATGTATTCCCCCTAGTCCTCGCCTGTGCTCGTTGGTACTCCGGCGTCCCTGACAACTCCCCTCCGCTTGAGAACGAACTTGACCCAAGTTCGAAAGCTGGGAATCGCCATCGCAGCTCGTTAATGTCGACCCATGAAGCTTCATTGAGTCCTGAGTTCTTCCACTTTACTAATAGCTGGATACCTACCCTCTTTAGCTTCTTAAAAATGCGCCGATCTAGAACCAACTCAGGTTCCTCTTGATTGTCATCGCCAACCCACCAGGATGGAATTTCAGAAGAGATAGCAGGTAGGTCATCGCCATGGCAGCATTTCAACTTGGACACGTGAAATATAGGGTGGATTGATGCTGCAGGAGGGAGATCTAGCTTGTAAGCGACAAAACCAATTCTTTCGACTATCCTGTAAGGGCCAAAGTACCTTGAAGAGAGCTTTTGGGGAATGGGGTTTTGCATGGTGGCATGTTTATAGGGTTGCAAATTGAGGAGAACCAAGTCTCCTACTTCAAAAACTCACTCAGTCCTCTTTCTATCCGCAAACAATTTCATTCTATTTTGCGCTACAGCAATATTGTGCTTCAGAAGAGTAATAATGGCATCTCTAGACAATAATCCCTCCTCTACCGCAGTCAAAGCAGTTGTACCCAAAGTGTAGCGCAATAATGAAGGGGGTGGTCTGCCATAAACACCTTCAAAGGAATTAGCCTAGTTGAGACGTGCCAGTTAGTATTATACCAAAACTCCGCCCATCCAAGCCACTTATTCCACTCCGCAGGCTTTTGACCACACAAACACCTCAAATACATCTCCAATGCTTTGTTAACTATTTCCGTTTGTCCGTCACTTTGGGGGTGATAGGCTGTGGATTGCTGTAGTTTGCACCCTTGTTGTGCAAAGAATTCCTTCCAAAACTTACTAATAAATATTGGGTCGCGATCACTTACAATGCTGCGGGGCATGCCATGGAGTTTATAGATGTTGTCGACAAAAACTTGGACAACCGACTGGGTTGTATAGGGATGTGCGATTCCTATGAAGTGTGCATATTTAGTTAAGCGATCCACCACCACCATAATAATGCTCTTCCCATTGCTCTTGGGTAATCCTTCTATAAAGTCCATTGAGATATCTTCCCACACGCGATCAGGAATTGGGATAGGATTCAACAACCCTACTGGTGAGAGTGTCTCACTTTTGTTGCGCTGACATACTAAACATTCCCTGACCATAGTTTTCACATCTCGACTGATACCTTCCCATGTGAATGCTCTTTTGATTCTTTGAAGGGTTTTATGGAACCCTGAGTGTCCCCCGACACTAGATGCATGATGATCTAGGAAGATTGATCTATTCACACTTGCCACTGGGCTTATTAGAATTTTTTCTAAGTAGTACCAAATTCCCTCAAAGAATCTGTAGTGCTCAGGGTTGAGGGTGCCATTTTGCAATTAATCTGTTAGCTTTTGGAAATAGGGATCTTCTTCAACCATGACTTTGAGCTCTTCTAACCATTATGGTACCACAAACGTAACCTCACAACATGTACCTTGTTCTCCTTGCCTCCTTGACAAGCCATCTGCCACTTTATTGTCGACTCCTCTTTTGTACTCTACGGTGAAAGAGAACCCCAAGAGCTTCAATAACCACTTCTCCTGGATCTCAGTGTTGATCATTTTCTCTGGGATGTGTTTAATACTCCTTTGATCTGTTTTTATCACAAATGCAGTACCAATCAGGTACTGCCACCATTGCCTAATAGCTTGGAGTATGGCAAGTACCTCCTTCTCATAGGTTGATAAAGCTAAAGCTCTCCCCTACAATGCTTTACTCAGGTACGCTATTGGGTGCATTTCTTGCATAAGCACAGCTCCAATCCCCTCTTTTGAAGCATCAGTGTCTACAGTGAAGATCTTAGAGAAATCAGGAGCTCAGAGCACCGGTGTGGATGTCATAGCTAATTTAAGAGCTGTGAAAGCCTTAGCCGCCACTGCAGACCATTGAAATGAGTTCTTCTTCAGAAGTTGTGTGAGCAGAGCTGTAATGCTGCCATAGCTTTTGAAGATCTTCTATAATACCCTGTCAAGCCAAGAAAACCTCTTAACTCCTTCACATTGGTGGGTTTTGGCCAGTCCACGACGGCTCTAATTTTGTGGTTGTCAACTGATATGCCATCTGCACTGATGATATGACCTAGATACCCAATCTTCCTTTGCCCAAATCTGCACTTGCTAGCTTTAGCAAGCAGTTGGTGAGAACTCAAGACCCTTAGAGTTTGAGTAAGGTAAGTAAGGTTACTCTCCCATGTTAAGCTATAAACCAAGATATCATCGAAGAAGACTAGCACAAACTTCCACAGATAATCTTTGAAGATGTCATTCATGAGGCTCTGGAAGGTGGCCGGTGCGTTCGTGAGCCCAAAGGGCATTATGACCAACTCAAAGTGGCCATGATGGGTTCTAAACGCAGTCTTGGGAATATCAGCTTCATGTACCCTGATTTGACGGTACCCCGACCTCAAATCAATCTTGGAAAAGTACTTCGCACCACTCAATTCATCTAGGAGCTCATCGATTAAGGGAATAGGGAATTTGGCTTTGATTGTCTGTGAATTTAGGACCCTATAGTTGATGCACATTCGCCAACTTCCATCTGATTTTCTCATGAAAATTATGGGGGATGCGTAGGGACTACAACTTGGTCGAATAAATCCAGATGTTAGCATTTCTTTAACTTGTTTCTCAATCTCTCCTTTGTAGTGATGAGGGTGCCTATATGGTCGTATGCAGACAGCTTTATGACCTTCTATCAAGGGGATTTTATGATCAACTTCTCTAGGCGGAGGCAGCTTCATATCTTTGGTGAAAACCTCAGGAAAAGTTTGGAGAACCTGTTGGATCTCTATAGCTGCTTGTGCAGGAAGAGTATCCTTATCTTCCTCAATCATTTCTCCACCTTCATATACTCCTTGCATTTGAATCATGTAAGCCTGGCACACACAATTCCCCATCCTAGCAAGTCCCTCAGCCTCCATACATTGCAACTGTGAGTGTACTATACCCTGCAACCTCTTCTAAGCCCCTGCAATCTTAAAGGCCATTGTCATTTCGTTGAAATCCATGGTCACAGGACCTAAGGACCTAAGCCAATGCACCCCCAGGACCATTTTAGCAGGTCCCAGAGGTAGCAGAAGCAGCTTAGCTTGTAACCCCACCCCCTGTACTGAGAAGTTAACTTGATCAATTTTTCCTTCGTTGTACATAGCTTGCCCATTGGCGACAGTCACCTTGTATAAGGGTTCCCTCTGGATCTGTAGGTTGGTTTTAATGGCAGTTTGGGGGTCTGGATAGCTGTGAGTGGAGCCTGTGTCGATTAGTATATTAACTTCCTTCCCATTGATGGTTCCCTTGACGCGCATAGTTTGAGGGTACACTTGGGAGCCAACTAAAGCATGAAATGAGATTTCCGGTCGGAGAATGTTTTGGGTGATTGTTTCTATGGATGTGTTTATGTTTCCCTCCTGCAGGTTGCTCTTCAAACATCCCCCTTCCTCTTCTTCACCCTCTAGACATTCAAGGAAATAAAATTTTTGAGATTTACAATGATGCCCAAATGTGTACTTTTCATCGCAATTGAAACACAGTCCCTTAGCTCTTCTCTCTCTCATTTCTGGAATGCTCAACCTCCGGGGAACAAAAGTGGATACTGTTTTGGGTTCAGTATTTCTTGCAGGTTGGGTAGGTGTACATGCAGGTTGGGTAGGAGTTCTTGGTACAAACTGTGGCTGATAGTTCTTCTTCAAACACGAAAATTTCTCCTCATACCCCCTCGCTAACCCCACAGCCTCATTCACGCTCTGTGGTCTCTGCGACTTCACATCCCATCAGATTTCATCTCTGAGGCCACTCACGAAGGTGCTGAGGAAGTGAGCTTCCGTCCAGTCCTCCACGAAATTTGAGAGCCTGTCAAACTCCTGTATGTAGATCTCGATATCCCCCTTCTGCTCAAGTTTGGAGAGAAGACCCCCATAGTCCTGGAAGATTATTGGTCCAAATCTGGTCACCAACTCCTCAAGAAAAGTTGCCCAGGAGATTTCATGCACTCTTGGTTTGATATTCCTCCGGAACCACTGAGCAGATCTCCCACGCAGGTTGAGTGATGCATACTTCAGCTTCTGAGAGTCTGGAACCTCATAGAAATTAAGGAATTGTTCTACTATGCAAATCCATTCAGTGGGATCCCCGTCGTGGAAGATTGGGAACTCCACCTTAAATGGGGTCCTGAACAAATTTCCGCCATTGCCATGTCCTGTGGAGTTAATAGAAATGGAATTAGGATTAGTTACCTCCCAGTGGGATACTTGATGAAATGGATTCGGAAGTATTGGAGGATTTAGAGGATTGGAAGGGGGTTTCTGCGTTCGAGCTATCATCTCTTCTAATCTGGAGAATCGATCTCGCTTGCCGCAATCGCTTCCACCCTATCGGTGAGGTACCCATTATGGAGTTAGGCCTCTGCCATCTGGCTTTTGAGCGCCGCTACTTCTCCTTCCTTCGTCTCGTCCATCTCCGTCGAAGCTATCTGGCTCTGATACCGGATTGTCAGGGTTGCCGTTGCGATTTGTTCTGGACCTGGCCATTAATGGCTAAATCAGAGAAAAGAGGTTGAGGAAGAAGATGAGATTTGAGGAGAAGAATTTAGATTGATTGATTAGCTGTCCAATTTCTATTACAATGGCTTATATATAGGTCGATGGGGGGAGGAAACGGTTACAGATATTTTTACATTTGAGAAGGAATACGTGCGAAACGCACAATCCTCTCTCCCGCCCACTTCCCACCAATTTGGAATATGAAATATAAAAGGTGCGCACAGTGCGTAAAACATTGATACAATTGATACACCTATTCCTCTGGTTGCTTGCTTGTGTCTTCCACCTCCTTGCTCTTCGATGTACTCCCCCTAGTCCTCGCCTATGCTAGTTGGTACTCCGGTGTCCCTGACACTCTTCTTGTAGGGCGTCGTCGGTTTCGAGCTCGAAGTCGTAGCTCCTCGGATTGAATGACGATCGGATGCTGGATGCGGGCTTCTTGTGGCGGCGGTCCATGGCGACCTTCACGCGAACGTAGGTGATGCGATCTCCGTTCGTTTACTTTTCCGAAGTTTTTTTTATAATATTGTTGTGATGTGTTAGGTGATCTGATGTTTTTTGTGTTTTGGTTGCACGTGCGTTGTGCGTGTTTTTTGTGTTGGACGATGTCGAGAAATTTGTTGAGATGGTTTGTGATTGTTCATTGGTTTTGTATATGTGATTGCCGATTGGGGAAGATGAAATTAGATATTAGTGTAGAGTAGCACTTACCATTATTGTACTTAAAACTTTACAGTGTACCCTTTTTTGGACGAAAAGGTAGGATACATTTAGGGTATTTTAGAGGTATGCAACCCATAGTTTACATACCAATACATCTATCTTTGACTTAAAAAAGTAAAATTTGTTGGTTTGGAGTTTAGATACCTATGACTATCTTATTTTTGAGGTGAGATGTGAGATATCCCGACGTTATGTAACTCAAATATATGATCCAGACATACCAAAGCAAAGTTTAGATAAAAGCTGGTATGCAGGTTATTTCCACTAACCTCTTTATCCAAACAGAGTGGGAAGATATAAGCTTGTTTGGGTTAGATTTTTACCTATTGAGGTCCTATTTGTTTGGATACAAAGGTAGGATATTTGTCTATAATTTTTAGGTTCAGGTTAGAAGAAAGCAATTTAGGCTGCATACTATACCCCCCATTTTTTGGCTTCTAAAGAGAATTTGGTTTGGTTGGAGGTTAGTTACTTACACTTATCCTAACTTGAAGGTGAGAAAAGTGAGAGGCAACTTAATTCCAGAATATGATCCAAACAGATTGAAGTTTAGATAATTGTACATATGCAAGTCATCTCCAATTTCCTTACACAACCTCTGTATCGAAAGGGCTGGAGTGTGAAAAAAAAAATTTTTGAGCCATTTAAAAGAAATTGGTATAGCAAAAAGATCTCCAGTCTTTCAAAATTACTATTCATGATAAAGTATGATGGAGTAAATATCTAAGAGATGTATCATTATTTTTTTTCTTTACATTATTTTGTTTTATATATATTTCCCTCCTCAAGTAGATAATTTAGTTTGGAATGAATGGTAGGTGCAATGAACTTAATGTTATCTGATGTAATAGAAAATTTAAACTTTATACTTAATGTACTTGTTTGTTGCCTCAGGAAGCCTCATGTAAATGTTGGAACCATTGGACATGTAGGTCATGGGAAAACTACGCTTACGGCAGCAATTACTAAGGTTTAATCACTTTCTTTGTTGTGCTTGATATTCATCTGGTTTAATTATTTTCTTCTTATTGATTATATATACTCTGTTACTGCAAAGTTGGAAACAGGCACATGATCTTTGTGATAGCTTCCTTTTCTTGTAAGATGAAGAAAAAGACGGAAACACATACAAATGAGCGATAAGCATAATACAAACTCTGTGAAAAGAAGGCAAATGGTTACCAGCTTTTCTTAATGGGCACTAAAAAAGATATATCCAAAGGCTTTACATGAATATGGCTGCACGGGAGTGAAACAACTCTGTTTGTTAAGATCGTATTTAGAAGATTGCTACTTGATTTTGAAGATTTAGGAACCTTACTATGTTTCTCTATTACTGTAACCCCTATTTCCGTAAATACATATTTCTGAATATTTTTCCGTCTTTTGATTATTTATAAACTTGTTTGTGCTAAACTGATTTCGGATCTTCTACTAAGTATTTTTCTAATAGACAAATAACCTCCGATTTTTTTTCAGCTTTGGCGAGCATCTGGAATAACTAGTGAATTACAACTCTATTGTACCGCAATTGGTGCATTGGTCTTTGCTTTGTTAATGCTTTTTGCCGGTTGGTTCCATTATCACAAAGCCGCTCCAAAATTGGCTTGGTTCCAAGATGTAGAATCTATTATATTTACCTTGAAGAACAACAATGTATTTTTCTATTTATAATTGATAGACTATTTATATGTTATATTATTACTGTTCGGATTCTAACAAATTTAATAATCTCAAATTCTACTTTTATATACTTTATTATCATTATTATTGTTACTTCTATTAGTATTATTATTACTGTTATTGTTATTATTATTATCGAATTATTTTCATGAAGGTATTGAATCCAAATTGTATTTCGTCATATATTAATTATTATTATCCGTATTGTTATTATTTTATTGTTGTTATTATTATTATTACATTTAAAATTATTTTTGTTACTATTATATTATTGTTATTGTTATTATTATTTTTATTATTGAGAGACGTTATTATTAGTCTTATTATTGTTGTTTTTGGTTAAAGCCCATTAATTTTTTATATATGTTATATTATTTAATTATTTGAATTTATTGAAGCCTAAACCCAAGCACATCTCCTATTAGATTCTAACCCTAAACCCAAATCCACAAACCCATACACTCACCCGTATACAAATTTGTTCACATTTTCCCACTCTGCACAATCCCCCGTATCCCCACATTCCCCACTATCTCCAACTACCCAATATTATATTATTAATTTTAATAACTAGCCCCACTTTCTCCCGTTTCAATCTCTCCCCTACTGTCCCTCTCTCTCTGCTGTTTCCCCAACCAACAGAACCCAAACCAGCAGAGCACCCCCATCGTCGTCTTCCTCCTATCGCGGCCCTCATCGACCGCCATCACAGAACCCATCTTCGACGTCCTCTCCTCATTGATGAACCCATCGCCTCCAAACTTCGCCTTCCATTCCCTGTCGCGACCCCGTGCCGCTCGCCATTACTCCACTCTCCCGTTGCTGCCTGTCTCCATCACCCCGTCCACCATTTCCGAAGAACTTAACCTCATTGTCGAGCTTGCCCTCGACTGCCTTCGTCCTCCGACCTCCGCACACACCGACATCCACCGAAGGCGCACCACCGTCTCCGTCGTCGCCCACAAGCCCGAGCACGCCTCATCTTCACCTCTCCGTCCAGCCACCACTCGAACCACCGCTCCTCTCGCCCTCCGTTCTCGTCGTCATCGCCGTCTTCGCCGTCAAATCCCACCGCCATGGCGTCTCCCTCTTCCTCTGTTTTCTTTCAGAAACAGAGTGTCCGCCGAGCACCGGTTCCTCGCCGCTGCGTCGCTTCCCGACCAGCGTCGTCGCTAGTCGCCACCAGCCGCCTCCCGAGCGCCGCGCTGCCCTGTCGCCACCAGCCGCCCACTCCGGTCACCGTTCTTTTTGCCTGCTCTCTCTCTCAGTCGAAGTAAAGAAGAAGGAGGAAAGTGATTGGTGGGATTTGCCGTCCCGTGTTCTAGCCACCTTGGATCGTGATCGTTGTTCTATGTTTGAATCAGATCCGGTGTGGGGTCTTACTGAGTTACTATTGCTGTTGCTGCTTGAGTCTTCTCGCACGTATTACGCGCGTGTTCTTGGGATCGCTCCCCGGAATTCTGATCCCGTTATTCTTGTTATGTAATCGAGTCATCTACAAAAAGGCAAGTCCACTTGAACTAATTTAATTTTTTTAGTTCAAGTTCATTGACCTCCTACAAGTAGTTCCTTTCAATTATCCTTAACTCTGCCTTGTATACTTTTCGTTGGGAGTATCGAGGGTTTACACGAGCTAACCCGACATAATCATGATATCGTATCATTATTCATTGACTCAAACCCAAGCCTATATACACACATGACATGAATAAAATGAGTAGAGATTGCATATGAAGAAAATATATTGTGATCGAATACATTGATTGATTGAGATCTTGTGACTTGAATAATGACATGATAAATTGACTTGTATACTGAAAAATCCATTCTACTTGTTGTACATTAGTGTAATGCATTTCATGGTACAATAACATGTTGATTATCGACTTTGATGAACATATATGTGATGGCATTTTATAAATTCCTGCTGTTTGTACTGTTTTGTACAGAGGTTTCGACCCTGTTACCATAAGAATTAACACAAACTTACTGAATATAAATTGTAGCCCCAAGTGTCTAGTTGCTAATAACATCCTGGAACTTCGAATTCCGGACTGTAGCTTATGAGTTATCGCTGTTTTAGTGTTACTGTGTCGACTGTTTTCAGATTCACTACTTCATGTGTATTATTATACATTGTATCATGTTGCTGCATTCTTATCATTCCATTGACATTCTTATACACACTTGCATGGATATAAGTGACTTAATAATAAAATATTAAACAAGCCGGAGTTAATAACGGTTGACTCAGTAGTAGATAGTCTCAGAAAATGTACTCGGTAAGGCCTTATTGTGATATCGTATTGACATGGAATGAGGAGTATTAATTGTGAATGATTGATTGTTAATTGTAAATGATTATTATTGATACCGAGTACACACTCTGTAGATTCCACCACGAAGTCTAAAACGTACACTATTTTGCATGCACCGAACCTGTGGTATGGGACGCAGTAGTACGTGCACTAGATAGAAGAAACAACATGATAATAAACTTAGTTGACACATATATACTTGATTATGACCATTGTGTATTAATACCGTTATTGCTTTTGTAATTTGATCTTGATTCATATTCCTTCTTGTACCTTGTTCCTTTACTCTCTGCTTTTCACTACTTGCTGTCCGTACTTGCTCTAAGGACAAATTATTCTTTCTTTTTAGAAGGACAAGTACAGGTACATAAGAAGAATTACCAGAAGGCATTGGTGAGCAGTTCTTCTACGATTGGAGCAGGAGCTTGGCAGAAGGTATTTGTTGTTTATTTTTAGTTGTTGGTTATTAGATTAGACTATTGCATGTTTAGTCTAACTATTTGTTCATGTGATTATGTATTTATGCATGGATCTGATTATTTCCTTGTCATGCTATTGAGTTAAGACTGATGCAGCTTATGGATGATGTGAGTTGGCGTACTTATATCATTCGTTGGGCCTCAATTACGTGCTTGTATTCCCATATTCTGAAAAGCGGGACGTGACAATTACTATGATCTGAAAAGTAAAATTGCACTTCTGCTGTACATTCCTTTCTTTTATGTATCAGCTGAAGAAGGAAAAGCTAAAGCTGCTGCATTTGATGAGATTGACAAGGCACCAAAGGAAAAAGCTAGAGGAATTACTTTTGCCACGGTTAGATGGTATCTTTTGTTTTTTTTGGGATCATTAGATGATATCTTTTGTTATTAGTGGTTTTTCTATCTTTCTTGCAATAATGATTCTGTGTCCTTCAAAAATATTCTTTGTAATTAGCTTAATTTCCAAATTTTCTTGTAGGCTCACGTGGAGTATGAGACTGTTAAACGACATTATGCTCATGTAGATTGCCCTGGACATGCAGACTACGTCAAAGTAAGTTGGAGAAAGATTTATCTACCATGAATCATTCACGAATCTTTTTTTGTTTTGTTTTGTTTGTAAACTAATGTTCATGAACCAATAATGTGATTCGGTTGTTGACTTATTTTTCAAACAGTGAGTCAAAATATATGCATGTGTCGCATATATAAATGTTTGAACTTTTGTTTCTGAAAAGGTAAATTTGGTTTTCTGGTCTGCTTTCTCTTGAAGGCTATTTGTCTTGGCACATCATAGTTTCTATAGCCTTTGGTAGTAAGTTGTCTTCACCGTGAAACCTGCATATGAATAAAATTGTAGCTCACAATCATAGAGACAGTAGTACAATATTATAAGAATATAAAAAAATCTCAAGCTTCATAATCTTTAAATACTTGTTCTGTATGGAAAGTTTTTTTTAGGAAAAGGTGGAATAAGGCCACCATGTTTCATTAATAAGTAGTTAATAAAACAACCCCGACGTACCGGGGAAAAACAGCAATACAAAGCAAAAGTACAATGCGGAAAGAAAATGCGAGAAAACAAACATACACCCCCAACAAGCCCTGGGGGATGGGACAAATTACTCAAAACATCAGTCCTCTCATCCATACTGAAGGCAGAACCAAGCAGACACCCACTGACATAAGCACTGTCGTAACTGGTGAAGCCAGTCCCTCAGTCCAATGTCGGGCCTATCTCCACCTTCTCATCATCAAACTCCTCTACCTGGAAAGCTCTGGCTATCCTCCCTCTCGCCCCTGTTGCCGCAGCTGCAGCCCAAAAAGAGATAAGATACATGATGTGAGACAAGTTACCAGGAATACTATTACATTTAGCACGAAAATAAAAATTGTTTCTGTTAAGCCATAACACCCATGTTGTTGCTGCTATAGCTATGTACCACGCCTCCTTCATATCATGACGGATTGTTGCAAATTTGGGGCCAATCCACAAATCCTCATATACGTGGGGGTAGTCTTCTGTCCCTAAGGCTCGGAGTACCTCAACCATAGTTGCCTTACTTCTGGGGCAATAGATGAAAAGGTGATTAAGATCTTCCACTTGTGCATCGCAAAAACCACAGTTGGTCGCCACCTGTGGTTGTCTCTTGGCAAGATTTTGCCTCGTGAGGATAGCATTATTGAGCACTAGCCATAAGAACACTCTAACTTTTAGGGGAGTTTTCGCCTTCCACAACACCTGTGCCCAGCTTGGTCTGCAGCCTCGAAAGTGAATTCGATGATACAGAAACCTCACCGTGAAGGCTCCCTTGCTCTCAAGTTCCCATCGCTTCTGGTCTGGGCCTTGAGTGCACCTTGTGCCTGACCGTGAAATGTGTGCTTGCATGTCAAGTAGTTGCTGTTGTAAATATGGGGTAAGCGCACCTCGGAAAGATGGCTTCCAGCGTCCCCTTTTCCATCCTTCGGCAACAGACAAATTTGGTCGAATCGACCTCTCGAACAATTCTGGGAATGCTTCCTTCAGTGTATGGGTTCCGCACCACTTATCCCACCAGAATCTGGTGGACCGGCCATTGCCGATAGTAGGCGAAACCACCGAGTTGAAGGGACCGCTGGCCTTGGCAATTCCTTTCCAGAATCGCGAAACTTTCGCCCCTACTCGGAAGCCTAGGTTTCTAGTGCCTTTACCCCTGAGATAAGGTTGGATGAATTCCTGCCAGCCTTCACCGCTGTTGTGGAATACCTTCCACCACCATTTCCCCAGCAGGACAAGGTTCATATCTCTGAGGTCGATGATGCCTAACCCTCCATGCTTCTTCTTCATGCAAGCTATACTCCATTTTATGAGGTGGTACCCTCCTTTGTCCGAGTCAGCCCCCTTCCAAAGGAATCGTTTACGAATCCGGTCAATCCTTTGAATCACCCACCTTGGGAGTTCAAAAAATGACATGTAGTAGATAGGCAGGTTAGACAACACTGAGTTGATGAGAACCACTCTGCCCCCGATAGACAGCGATTTACCTTTCCAACCCGACAGTCTATCCTCCACCCTGTCAATGATAGGCAACCAGTCTACTTTAGACAATCTCCCTGGTCTGAGTGGAAGCCCTAGGTATTTGATAGGGAAGCCACTCGTCATGCAGTTCAAGATAGAAGCGAGTTCCCCTGCTTCATCATCGGATAGGGAAATTGGAGTGAGCGCACTCTTGTTGAAATTAATTCTAAAGCCTGACCAGGCCTCAAAACAGTACAGGGTCCCTTTAAAGCAGGCAGTTTCTCGTCTCGACCCATTACCAAAGAGCAGGGTATCATCTGCGTATTGCAAGATCGTACACCCTTTACTAGTCGCGGAACCGGCCACCGGCGTGATCCAACCTTTTTCCTAGCAATTCTCCAGCATAACCCTCAAGACATCTGCTACGATAGTGAACAGTAACGGCGATAGCTGATCCCCTTGTCTGAAGCCCTTCCTGCAAGGGAACGGCTGCCCCGACCTACCATTCACTGAGATGGCCGTTTTGCTAGTCTGCAAGCACTGCCTGACCCAGCAGATCCATTTATTCCCGAAGCCCCTACCCTCAGCGCTTCCAGCAAGCACTCCCAATCGACCGAGTCATAGGCTTTCTCAAAGTCCAGCTTGAGCAGAAAACTCTTCGAATTGGTCGTATGGCAGCGGTGGATAACCTGTTCTGCTGTTGCTACACAATCTATGATATTTCTGCCCTTAATGAAGCCCGATTGAGATTTGTTAATGAGGTTGTCCATAATATCCCCCTGTCGGATGGCTAGTATTTTTGTAATAATCTTCGCCGAACAATTTATCAGACTGATCGGTCTAAAATCTCCCACTTTCGACGCATCTTCCCGTTTGGGAATTAGGACAACATCCGCAAAATTGAACATGCCCAATCTGAGCTTATGGTTAAAAAAGTCATCCAGTAGTGCCATATAGTCCCCTTTAATTTCTTCCCAGAAAATTTGGAAGAACATCATTGGGAAGCCGTCTGGCCCTGGCGATTTATCAGCTCCCATTTGATTGATGGCCTTTTTAACTTCCTCCTCCGAGAACGGGTACTCCAGGTCTGCTAGCGAGGGCTTAGGCTCGTTCTGGTAAGACTGCCAGAAGTCATTCCTAAGTGGGACCCGGAAGTCATTCTTCTTCCCCAGTAGGTCCTTGTAGTAACCTTGAAAGGCTGAGCAAATCAGATGTTCCTCCTATACAGTTCCCGAGCTTGTTTCTAAGGATAAAATAAGATTGGACCTGCACCTTGCGCTAGCAACACGGTGAAAGAAGGCGGTATTCGCGTCTCCTTCTTTAAGCCACGAAATTCGAGACCGTTGCTGCCATTTAATCTCTTCCATTTTATAGAGGTTGCCAATATTCTCACGGAGTTCCAGGAGTCTATTTCTTTCCTCCTGAGACAGGTTTCTCAACTCCTCCGCTCTTTCGAGATTGTCAATTTCTTCCAACATGGAGTCTTTAGCGCGCCAGACGGTCGAAAACCTAGATCGGTTCCATTTACGAAGCTGCTTTCTTAATCTGCGAATTTTTTCGCACCAACGGCCCGCCGCATCTGTGCTAGACACTGGAAGTGCCCAGTTTTCCATCACCAAGTGGTGAAACCCCTGAATCTCCAGCCAGGCCTTCTCAAATCGGAATTTCCTGAATCTTTTGACTCCCTGAATCCCAAAGTCAAGTAAGATTGGTGTGTGATCTGACGTTGGTCTAGGGATAGATCTAGCAGTTGCAAGGGGGAATTTAGATTCCCAATCCATCGATACTAGAATCCTGTCCAATTTTGCCATAATCGGGGTAGCCTGCATGTTCGACCATGTGAATAGTCTATCGTTAATTGGGATATCTATCAGTTCCAGATCCGTAATCACCCTATTGAACTCTGCTCTATGCCTATCGCTGGAACCTCTACCCTTGTGCTCGAACGCAAATCGGGTAATATTGAAGTCTCCCCCGACAATCCACGGCCCCGGCCATCGGAGACGAACATTGTACAACTCTTGCCAAAAGGCCTCACGCTTTGAGGCCTCGTTCGGCCCATAGACAACTGTGATAAGCTGCAAAAACTTATCCGCTCTACTTTCCAGCCTAGCAGTAAGGGTGAAAGAACCCTTGTAGACCTCTAAACAAGTAAGCAGGTCAGAGTTGAAACCAATGGCAATTCCCCCAGAGGCTCCCTCAGATGGGCAAAAGACCCAATCCGTGATCCTATTCCCCCTACTCTCTTGAGCTTGGTCCCAAGACTAAGTTTGGTCTCCTGCAGACCAACAACATCTGCTTTGGACTTCGAGATAACATCTCTAACCATATTTCTTTTCCCTTTATCCCCCAGACCCCGGACATTCTAGAAGAGTGTATTCATTGGTGAACCATGTCCTGAGAATCGGTAAGTGGGGGACTCGGGCGGGTTTCGCCCTCGGAAATCGTTATCCCCCTAGTGTTGGATCCTAGCTCCGACAGACTACTAGTTTTAGCCCTATCAGATTCCCACCCCCTCATTTTGTTAAGAAGTAAGGCGTTGCGTTCTTTATCGTGCACTTCCAAACCACAAGTCGTAGCTAGTATAAAAACTTCAGAATATGACATGAAATTTAAAATATTAGCAAGGAAAGTTTTTATACCTCCATTGACGTGTTTAGCCGCTTTGGCCGTCGTAGCTCTCTCCAGAAAGTCATCCAAGGACTCCGCATGAGCCCTCTTTGGTGAGCGAAGAACTCTGAACCCCACTGCCCTCTGAGACGACCCTGTGCTTCCTCTGGGAGCAGACTCAGGTAGTGTGGAGAGTACCATCTCAGGGGAAATCTCCCTCTGGGTGTTGGCAATGAACTCAATATCCTCTGACTCCTCATCCGTGAACGAGAATTCTTCATCTAGGTTGAGCCACCCTTCTAGATCCTCCTCACTATCTGTAAATTGTACCATCCTCTGTGGGCTAGACACTCTCACAGCAGACTCCTCATTGAGCCCGTTGATTGGAGATTCAATAATAGCAGAATTGTCCCCCAAAGTGGACCCCACCGTGGGCCCGCTCCCAAAATGGTCTAATTTCTCACTGACTGCAATTATAGTGTTGCCAGTCTCACAATTAATATAAGTCTCTTTGGACCCCACAATGGGCCCATTCGACCCTATATAAAGCCCATAAGCTAACCCCTGACTCACACCCTTAACCGCTGCCTCCTTATCACTACACCCGCGGTACAACGTAACACCTTCCTCGACGCGTGTGAAAGCTGTCACCTCTCCACTGCCAGCTTCGCCAGCTGGCAGCGCACGATACGCTAAAGCTGCGGCAACTGGCATGGTCTCCAACGAACTCTCTGTCCTTAATGGAATGGGAAGAGCCTTAGAATCAAAGGCTCTCTTCAACCTTGTTACTTCATCTCCTTTCTCAGAAACCTTCAACCCCTTCTCTCCACAATCGCTGCCAAAGTTTCCAAAAGCGCCCTCTTCTAACAACTTCTCCACCCTACCAACTCCTTCAGAGCTCTGATCACACCCTAAAGTGCTCTCTTTTCTGGGTTGCTTGAGGGCAGGGCTCGCCGCTTTACCCAGTGTCAGCACTGTCACCTGACGCCCCTGCTCCTCAACTGCTACCTTTGCTTTTTCTGGCGCATACCAGAGCTTTTCGACCCACTCCTTAGTCGAAAGCTTACCTCTTTCTGCCGCCTTCTCCCTCGCTGTCGCCTTGCAACCAGTTGTCGTCTTCTGCATGTTACTGCAGAGAGAAGAAAAGCCATTTTTGGGGTCTGTCCCTGACCGCCCCCCCGTCCACCTGCGGAATCCACCGAAATAGAGCTTATGACTGGCGCCACCGTTCGATCCAGCGTGTTGAGGGTCCCAATGGACTTTTGACCGTTGGATTGAACTGGACAGCCCCTTCGACCTTGCTCATTGTACGGCGGATCTGAATCTGGCAGTTGGCCACTTCCCTGTCTTTCGCCGCCCTGAGAATTTCCCGGTGAGCACGTTCCACTTCGTGAGATCCATCAATAGTGAGGCAATCTGATGGCGATACAACTTGCTTGAATGTCCGGTGATCTGTAAGGGCTAGCTTTGGCTTGTGGGCGGTGCCAGCTGCCGGTGCGATTGTTGCGTCGACCCTCTTATCTAGTACAAACCTTACCAGATATGATTCATCCAAAGAGCACACTTTGGCAAATTGCGGCATCGCTCCAATGTCAGGGCTTCTGATCATAACCTTGGCGGAGACCAGCTCCGACCTCCTCACCGTCTTCTCGTCAATATCTTCAATACTCCCGAAGTCGGCAACCATTTCTTGAAGTGTTTCCCTCTTCCAAAAGTGCATGGGTACGTTATAGATCCATACCCTGTACTGATCCCCTTGTGGGGGTTCGGCTCCGAATGCTGGGGACCAGGCGCTGAACTCCATTTGGAAGTGCCCAAAATCAATCGTCCCCAAGCTAACGGTCGCTGCAACCCTCTCCGGTGAGGGAAAAGAGACCAAGAATTTCATGTGGCATAGTTTTTTGGCCACCCAATCTCTCTCAGCCCCCACTGGCCACTTCTCATAGAGAGCTTGTGTAAGATGCACCTCCGAAGGCCTGCCAGCTTTCACCTTCGCGATCGCACACCAACGTCGCAACCAGCTTTCTTCATGCTTAAGGAGGTCCAAACTCTTCGCCAAGCGAATGACCGTGGGATGGTCAGTGGATCTCCCTCGATCGACTGGCCTTTCCTCGTCACTCTTTGATTCCACCATGTTGGTGCACACATATGACAAATGGCCCCACATTAAGCACTTGAGGCAACGGACCTCTTTCGTGCACTCACTTCTGAGGTGGCCGAGGTCTCCGCAGTTAAAGCATGGCACTGGCTTCTTTTTACCCTTCCTCTGTTTCTTTCGGTGCTGGACTTGGTCATCACATTGGTAAGTTGCCATGGTCACTTCTCTGTTCTTCTTACTCCGAACTCTTTCCCACTGTCCTCCGCTCTCCTCATCCCCGGGGGGTCCCTCTTCCATGGACCCGTCAAGCGTAGCTACCCTAGGGTCTCGCTTGACGTTGGGCTTAGTTGCAGGGCCCTTCGGATTTGAAGGAGTCGCGGAATGGACGGTAGTGGCTTTAGGGGGCGTGGGGGGGACGTGGAGTTGATGTTTGAGATTTGGAGGGTTTTTTGTTGTGTAACAAGTGTAGTTGGCTTTCTGGGATAGTGATTAGAATGATGATGGAGGTAGGACCTGTAAGAGTGTTGATAGTTGCGATCAACCGCATTGGCCTTGACCCTAGTCTGCTCCTGATACTGGGGGAAGCTTGGCTCAGCGGGGGTGGATCTCCTCTGCCTCTCTTGGCCAGTATGGGGACCCCCTCGTTGGGCCCCCCCTCAAAATGGCCCCTGTCCCTACGATGGAGACCATGGCCCCTGGAGGCCTCCTCCGAAGAACGATGATGAACGACTTCCCTCCCCATAGGACGCTGATGCCTTCTATGATGAGCACGCGTCGGGGAGTGAACTCTTCTGAGTTCTTGACTTCCTCCCTCACCGGAGTGAGAGTCAAGAGGAGGGGGAACCAATGCAGAAGCTGTTGGTGACTTCACGAACACAGGGTGTGATACAGGGGGTAGCCTAGGTGGTGGAATCTCAGGGGTAGTAGAGGCCAATGGAGCAGATGAGGCTGCAGGCGCGTTGTTAGGGGGAGGTGAAAGAGTTTGTGGGTGGCGGACCCTCTCATTGGGCCCGTACCCACTCATCTCTAGGAGCAAAAGCATGTTGAATGGACAAAAATGTGAAACACAGCAGCCGGAAGAGGAGCTGTGGAGTTCAGTGGGGAAGGTAGGAAATGGGCTTGGACAGAAGGTGGAGAAGGGCACTAGAAGAAGGGAAATGATGGTTTAAGGGACGGTTGATGGCTCTGGAGGGGAGAACGGCTGATGCTTGGAGGAAGAAGGTAGGGTAGTTGGTAGGAGCTCCATAGTTTGAAATTTTTCTATAAAAGATGTACCATATTTGTTAGTGATGAGGACATCTATTTTGTTTAGGAACTATTTTATTTCAGTACCATATTTGTTTTTGGTAATTATAGCCATATGTAATCTTTCTTTTATGCATTAGAATATTTCTGAGATTTTAGAATATTTTGAGATTTGTATCAAGATTTGTTTAGAGCCTATATATAGGTCTTGAGATTAATGAGAAGTTATGTCATTCTTGATTAAAAAATATTGTGTTGAGTTTTGCTCTTCATCTCTCTCTTTTCATGTGATATAATTGAGATCTAATTATTAGGGTTTGTGATAAATCCTAATAAACTTTTAGGATTTGTGATAAACTCTAAAACTACCCCCAAATCCCCAAATCCAATACAAATTTATAACACTAATTTTTCAAATTAAAAATCAAACCCTAATCCCCCGAATATAATTAAACCCAAACCCTAATCCCTCTTCATCTTCTTCCTCTCCCTCCATCGATTTCCGAAACCCTCCCAACTCCTCCTCGCCGCCCCCGTCGTCTGCCACCCACACCACCACCATTCCCCTCATCCTCTTCCATCGTTGTCGCTTGCCACCCGCATCACCACCATCCCTATCATCCTCTTCCATCTTCGCCGCCTTTTCCCCACCACCCGACCAACTCCCCGATTGCCTCATCGTCCTCCTCATTCCTTCCTGTTTCTGATCGCCAGCCACAGCCAAAATCCCCAAATCCCGACGATCCTCTTTCTGTTTCCGTCAACGCCGCCGTCGACCCACCTCGCCGCGTCGACCCCTGTCGCCGCCCTCAACCAGCGATGCCGTCGCCGTCGCCCTTGCTGTTTCCATTGCTAACTTTGTTGTTGCTGTCTCTCTCTTACTGTTGTTGTTGATTGCTGTAATCTGCGTTGCTGCCAACCCGAGATCTAACGCTGGTTTCTTCGAAACTCGGTATACTCTTTCTACTTTTCAAATATTTGTGTTATACTGCTTTATCATCTCTATTATATTAGTTAATTTAACTGTCAACCACAAATATCGAGAGTAAGTGTTCTACTTGCCTAATTAGAATACGAATCAATATTGAATCTTTTACTTGCGAAAAACGTTTAGGAATTTAATTATTGATTGTTAGAACTGAATTATTAATTGGGTTTGTTAAACTTAATTCAATTCTTGGAAATCCATCAAACCGATTAATTGTTTAAAGTTCTAATTTTGATCCGTACTATATGTTGATAAAATTAATTTTTTAAAATTCTTGTAAATTCTCTCTTTAGAATTACGATTTACATCACTTAGAGTCTTAAGTATTGACACTGAACTTCGTTGTTGTTTCCACTCAGCTTAAGCTCTTATTGTTGACTGTGTGCAATTCGTTTTGTTCTCATTATTCAAATGGTATTCTCATTATTCAAATGGTAAATCTAAGTCACCGATCATGTGTTATTACAAGATAATAATTTAGATTGATTTGATGGATACCTGTTTTCGTAAAACGGGAAAATATTTTACTCATTGTAATATAATTTAATTGTTTTTTGAAGTTTCCTTTTACATTTTTAATTTTCTAGAGCCTTAGAATGTATTCAAAGAAGTACAAGAACTTTAATGAAAAATCTGAATGCTGCAACTATTGAAAAAACAGCAGAGTAGGTGACTGAATCAAAGCTTTTAACGTATTTGATAACTCTGATTGGTGTTTTTTTAACTAGTGGTTTTTTAGAAGATGCCTAATTCATATATTTTGTGAGGGATTGAATTATGTAAGATAAAATTGAATTTTACATATATACTAGGTTTGCCCATTGACACGTGCCTACCTTCGAAACGGTGCACCTAATATGATTATATAAAATAGTTTTGGAGGTCCAGCAAATTAATTGAAGTAGCAAACATATTATATGAGAAAACAGTATATCTATCTTTAAGCTCAATCATCGCCTTCTTGATCATTAGCTTGAACTTATCTGGAATGCATATAGTTTGTTAGAAACATTTCATAGAGTTTTTTTGAACTTCAGCATCAATTTTAGATGCGTGTAATAGTTATGCAAAGACATTATCATATAGGTTTTATACAACTTACTCTAATTTCATAACCACTATGAGCATGTCTAAATACAATGGTAACACAAGTGCATGTGTGAAGGTATTTATAATACTAATAATCTAAACATTTGTTTGTCTGAGACTCAGTTTGCAATTGAAATACCTCTTATTATTATTTCAACCAAAATGAAATACATGAAGTTCTGAAAAGTCTAATCCAAGCTAATCATTTCTTTTATCTCCACTTTGTCTCCCCCATTGCACCTTTATAAAAAAAAATCAAAATGGATAAATAATAAATTTACTTTAGCGGTCTTTCTTGAGTGGAGAGTTTGCACCATTCACTGGTAAACTCCAGTCATCCCAATCCTATATATACAAACATACACTAAAAGTTCTTATATGTTATGTTATCCATGGTTTCTAATAACCAGTGAAGGGAACACTTCACGATAGTATTTTCTTGTAGTAAAGAAATTAATGTTGCATATTTGCCAAGTTATTTTAGGATGCTAGTCAGCTTACCTGTCCTGCTATGGTTTGAAAACCCAAATTGAGGTCACCAAATAATCCATCTCTCACTTGCGTACACCTTAAATCAAAACCAATTAAAAACTCATCAAATAAATCACCAAATTAAAAAAAATTAAACCCAAAAATAAAACAATCATACTTCTCTGAACTTAAATCTCATGCACACATAAAATTCGAGTCAGCAAAAAATTGAGTAAGCCCCTGCGCACAAAAAATTAAAAATTAGAATGAGAATTCGGTTAATGAAATGAAATTAAAGTCGCGCATCGCATATAGAGGCTCTCGATTCTGTGGAAGGGAGTCGCCGATACGGAGTTGCTGATATGGAGTTGCTTGATATTCACGCTCGATTTGGTGGAGGGGAGTCACTGATACGGAATCAACAGTGGATTAGATATCGGTGACAACCTCTTGATTGGGGTTCGACATTGGATTTGGATTTAGATTTGCTTTGAGATTTTCAAATTTGAAAATTTTCAAAAGTTAAAAATTTAAAATTTTAAAATTTTCAAAATTTCAAAATTTTAAATTAAATTTTTCTTATCTTTTTTTTTTTAAAAAAAAATTTAATTTTCAAAAAAAAATTAAAAAATATATTTTTTTTTTAAAAATTAAGATTTTTTAATATTTTTAATATTTATTCTTTTTATTTTTTTATTTTTTAAAAAAAGTTTATACTTTTTTTATAAGTTTTTGACTTTTTTGAATTATTTTTAAAGTTTTTAATTTTTTAAAATTTTTAATTTTAAAAAAAAATTATTTTCTTAATTTTTTGAATAGAAGAGAGAGAGAGAGAGAAATAAATAATTAAATAATTAAAGGAATTGTTTTGGGTGGGGGAATTTGAATTTGAGTTTTGGCAGGAAACTTTTGAGGGAAAAAACGTGTTTTGTGATGTTAGATCTAGGTGTTTAATTTTGGGGGAATGTAAGAGAGCCACTTGATAGCTTTCTTTGTGTTTTGTTATACAGATATATTTTTTCTATATCATTCACTTATATATGCTTAAATATATTGGTTTGCAAGATATGTTTTTTAGTCTCTAATTTCCTATCACGATCAATTTTGCTGAGCTCAGAGCATGATTACGGGAGTCGCACAAATGGATGGAGGAATTCTTGTTGCTTCTGCGCCAGATGGACCAATGCCCCAGACAAAGGAACAGATTCTGCTTGCCCGCCAGGTGGATCTCTTAGTACTATATCGGTTTTTTTTAAATTGAGGCAGTGAGTTAATTTTTGTATCATTATTAATATGTAGGTTGGTGTGCCTTCAGTCTGCTTCCTGAATAAGGTTGATGCTGTTGACGATCCTGAACTATTGGAACTTGTAGAGATGGAACTGTGGGGTATGCAATCAATCCGTACTTTTCTTTTTGGAAGTTATATGATGATTAATGAAGTCAACCAACAAAGTTTTTGTTGTTGTTGATTATCACCTTTTTGTCTTTGGCAGAGCTTCTTAGCTTCTACAAGTTCCCTGGTGATGACATTCCTATCATTAGGGGTTCAGCGCTCTCTGCATTACAGGGCAGTGATGAAGAAATTGGAAAAAGGCTATTTTAAAGCTAATGGAGGCTGTTGATGAGTACATACAAGATCCTGTTCGCCAACTTGACAAAGCCTTCCTAATGCCAATTGAGGATGTCTTCTCCATTCAGGTAACTACATGTTGATTTTGTTTCTCGAGTTTGTGATCACCTAGTTCTTCTTTTGAACTAGACCTTTATGACTAAGGTAGCGTTTGGCCAAGTTTAAAATTAGCTTTTCTTCTCCTTTAGAAGGAGAAACTAGACCAAACGCATATTTTGAAAAGCTCTACAGAAGGAGAAGTAGCTTTTTTTAATGAAGAAAAAGAGCTTCAAAAAAAGCCCTCGAGAGCAACTTCTGGCTTCTCATTTTCTTTTTTTTTTACCTGTTTTCTTTTTTTTGGCCCTTCCCATATATCAAACCCTAACAACAAAAATTTTCTCCCTTCCCCTTCCCCTTTCTCGCCGAACACTCGCGACCGGGGAACACCGCCGTCGGACCTCTCCATCGAACGCCGTCGAAGAGTCGCACGCTGACCAGGTATGGTTTCTCATCTTCAAACAACCTAGATCCAATATGAAATTAGATCCATTTTAGGTTGTGATTAGATCTATTTTATGTTTTCATTAGATCCATTTTAGGTTGTAATTAGATCCATTTTATTCATTGTTCAACGTTCCATGACAAATTATGTGCTAGGAATGTTCAATAATCTTCTAGCAATGTTGTAGATTCAACGTTCCATGACAGATTATGTGCTAGGAACGTTCCATGACAGTCTATGCCCAATAATCTGCTAGGAATGTTGTAGATTTTCATGGATTATGCAATGCTAATAAACAATAATGATGCAAGTGCACATATATGGATTTCCATAGTTTTTCCCCTCCTTGTTCTTTTAACTTGAGTCTGTTCTAATATATGTTGAACACATTTTGTTCATGATTCATATGGATCTATTTGCTAATGCAAAATATTTTTTTGCTTCCTAGTTCGTGGTATATTTGTAACATTTGCATCTAGATAGATTCATTTCATATGGCCAGTAATTCAGGAGGGAAGTATTTCCTGTTAGAGTGAAACTTCAAAATGAAGAGGGCTCCTGATTATCTCAGCTACTTGTTCATATTGAAAATATTGAATATTTTTGTAATTCATAAACGATACTCTAGCACTAGCTAACTAGGCTTTTCTTATGATGATAAGTGAGATTTTGCCAGATTCATGATGTGTTTTGATTTAGATCCATTTTATCCTTTGCAACAAAATAAACTAAAAAAGAGATTGGGGAATATTTTATGTTGTGGTTTGATGATATTTTGTTATGCTATTGTTGAAAATTTTCTAATACATTGCAGCGAATGGCTAGCCTGAAAATAGCAAAATGGGATTCTAATAGTACAAAAATATTGCTCGACATTTGTATTGAAGAGATTCGTACAATTGGGAGACCAGAAATTGCGTTTAAAAGTATGATATGGAAAGAGATACATGATGAATTCAATAAACGTACTAGTAAAGAATATACACAAAAGCAATTGAAGAATAGAATGGATACTATGAGAGATAATTGGAGTACATGGAAACAATTGGTGGGTAAAGAGACAGGCTTAGGATGGAACCATCAGACAGGAACGATTAAAGCTGATGCCACATGGTGGGAAGCTAAGATAAGGGTGAGTATTTGATTCTATTTTGTTTTTAAATCATTGAAAGATATTGGCAAAAATTGGATTGTCTAAATGTTATTTATTTTTTATGATTATGTAGGATAATCCAAACTATAAGAAATTCCGATATCAATGATTGGAATTTGTTGAGGAATTGCGATTCATATTTGGGGAGTTGGTAGCAACAAGTGAAGTTACATGGACACCAGCTATAGCTGTGTCAACTGATAATATTGATTTAAATGTGCCAATTGAAGTTGAAGTTAATGATATGGAAGTCAATCTTGATGAGGAAAGCCCCCAAGGAAACAAGAGAAGAAAGGTAACACAAAATGTAGCTGACAAAGTGGTAAAGGATAAGTCAAAAGTAGGGACTGCAATGCGGAAATTTTTTGAAAAGTTAGTTGAAGCAGCAGTAAGTAACAATGAAATTCAAAAAGAAGAGCTTGCAGCCACATCTCATTTTCATGGGCAGTACTCTATTCCTAATTGTGTTGAAGTCTTGAAAAGTCTGAAGGAAATGAGGCTTTTGAATGGTGGACAATTTTTATATGCTTTGAAATTGATTAAACTTAGTGAAAACAGAGCCATATTCATGTCTTTGAAAGATGATACAGATGCTTTGGTGGAATGGCTTCTAGACGAGTATGGCAATTAGAAATTATGGGTATTGTGAACTTTGTAGTAATGACATTTAATTGTTTTATATTTGTTTTTCTTATGTTAAACATTAAAAATCTTGTAATGACATTTATGTTTATGTATTTGAATTATGTTTGAGACCAAATTATATTAGCCTTGTTTTTATATATTAGAATTGATAATCTTGTTGTTTTTCAATTTTATGTTGATATATTAGAATTGATCTTTGATGACCAAAGACATATATATTTGTCTTGTTGTTATAGCTATCCAAATAGAAATTCTTGTTTTTCCTCTTTGAGCAATAGCGCTTGTTGTGATCTCTATTAAATTTTTTGACACCTTTTTTTCTACAGATGTCTTCTAATCTTACCAATGAACAATTAAGAAAAGTTAAGAAAAGGAGACGTGCACAGTCACAGTTCTATATCATAGTTAATGTTGCAGCAACAATT
This sequence comes from Hemerocallis citrina, assembly GCA_017893485.1. Taxonomy (NCBI): domain Eukaryota; kingdom Viridiplantae; phylum Streptophyta; class Magnoliopsida; order Asparagales; family Asphodelaceae; genus Hemerocallis; species Hemerocallis citrina. The sequence continues at coordinate 153,743,842 of CM030361.1, forward strand.
GCATATGAATATCACATGAAATATTTGATGAAGCAAGGTAATAGATTTCTTTATTCTCATGGATGGAATTGGGTTCGACAAACTCTTAATACTCCTAGTGAAAATTACAACATGTTTAGGATGGAATCTCATGCTATCTTGAAACTTGAAAAGTTATTGGTGAGTAAGGGATGGTTACATCCATCAAAAGAAATGACATCGTTGGAGGCACTTACTATGTTTCTTTAGGGTTGTGCACATAGTGAGACAAATCAAAATGTACAAAATAAAATTGGAAAATCAGGAGAGATGGTAAGTAGGATGTTTGGTGAAGTTCTTGATAGTTTATGTTTATTGGCAAAGGAAATTATAAGGCCTCCAGATTTTGACTTTGTTGAAGTGCCAAACAAAATTAAAGTTGATCATAAATATTGGCCTTATTTTGAGGGATGCATTGGTGCTATAGATGGAACACATATACCTGCCATTGTTCCTACAAAAGATTAGATACGTTATATTGGTAGAAAGGGATATCTAACACAAAATGTCATGCTAGTGTGCAACTTTGACATGTTATTCACATTTGTTGTTGTTGGTTGGCCTGGTACTGCACATGACACGCACATTCTTTCATCAGTACTTGAAGAAATGAAACATGTGTTTTTCACCCTCCTGAAGGTACCTAAAAATTTATATATATATGTCATTAAAATATTTTTTTATTTGTATTTTTAATATAAGCTAATAATTAAATATTTTTTTTGTATAGGAAAATACTATCTACTATCTAGTTGATGCTGGATATCCAAATATGAAAGGATGTCTAGCACCATACAAGGGTGAAAGATATCACATTCCTGATTTCATATATGGCATTCAAGCAGAAGGTTTACAAGAAGTATTCAACCATGTACATTCTTCATTAAGAAATGTCATTGAAAGGACAATTGGAGTTTGGAAGAAAAGATGGCATATATTATGTGATATGACACCATTTCCCTTGATAAAACAACAAAAAAATATAGTTGCAACAATAGCACTTCATAACTTCATTAGCTTATGTGGTATTGAAGATGAGGAATTCAACAGGTGCGATCATCTTCCCGGATATATGGATGACTACGAAGGAGAAAGATACAATGACGTGAAAATAATTTCATATAATACTAGAAGAGTAGTAGATGGTGGTTATATGGATACAGTTCGCACTCAAATAACAGTTGCATTGATGGAAAATAGAAATCGTTAATATCCCATTTTATGATATTGTAAACACTTTATCACTTTCATTATCATTGAATAACCCATTTTGAATGGAATGATGCATTTTATAAAGTATCGAAGCCCTTTAATTTTTTTTATTTACGTACAGTTCAATTTTTTTTTCCTTTTTACGAGTTTTCTAGGTTATTCTAAATATTTCATTTATTAGTTATATAAAGAATTTTTTTGTAATTTGATAACTTATATTTTATTCTTAAATAAAATCAAAAGCTTAAATTGAGTATAAAAGTAGCTTACAATTGATATCTTATGCCAAACAACTTCTAGCTTAAAAGCAGCTTTAAAGTTAAAAAAAGCTGACTATCTAAACTGCTTCAAAGCTCTACTTTGTGCATTCTCCTCCTGAAGTAGATTTAAAGTCCAAAAAAAGATAGGCCAAACGCAACCTAAGAATAACATGTGGAATCAGTGATAAGCTTTAAATCTTCATTTGTATTGCTGAGATATCTAGGAAAGTTAAATTATGCTCTTTTTTATTTTGAGAATGGAAGTTAGGTTATGTTTTGATCGATCAATTATGTATTTTAAAGGTATTTATTCTAATGGATAAATATTTCCTTCCTCAAAATCTTAATTATTATTAAAGCTGATTAAGTTCATACAGATTTTGTGCTTCATTAGTGCTGAATGGCAATAAGATTCAAGTTTCATCATTCATGATTAGGTAGTGGGCTTCTGTTAACTTGTGTATTTCTTTGTCGGTAAGAAACAATAACGAAGACCCAACTTAAGGAGCAACTGCAGACAGTTGCAGTATTTGCCGTACACAGCGAGTGGCTAAGTACTGCATAGACGGCATTTGCACCTCTATCCACAAAATGATGAACAAATAATGAATATATATATATATATATATATATATATATATATAGAGAGAGAGAGAGAGAGAGAGAGAGAGAGTAACGCCCCGCCCTAATACTCAAACAATTTATTTATTTATTTATTTATTTATTTATTATTTATAGTATAACTGCCCACTACAGGCTGCTTCTCAAAAGGTGGTTAACCAGTTAGGTGACTCTTGATCATAGGCAATTATATTTTAATATTAGTTAGTCTTGTTAACTCCCGATATGGGATCAATTATATTCACATCTCCTCTCTCTTTCCTCGCGTGCACGTACAGAGCCCCCGGGCGGGCCCCTCACTTCCACGTCAGCACGCCCACACCCAGGCGGTGCCTGCCCCTCTCTGCCTGGGCCCCACACCGTGTCAAGCAGCAGCAGTTCTGCTGCTGCCCTTCTGTGGGTCCCATTGGCCAACAAATCTCACAACTACCTCCTGTAACATCTGTCTTTTTTTAATTCCTTAATTATTTGATTTAAATTATTTTTAAATATGTTTCTGAGTATATTTACCCCTATTAATTGATTTTATTAGCATTAGAATGATTAAATTGATATTTTGGGGTAAACGGGAAAAATTGACAATATAAGAGTTTTGAGATGAGTTTTCTCGGAGGAGACGAATCCGATTTGACCCGAAATTTTTCTGGGGCATTTGTTCATGATAGGGGGTTCAAATTTTCGAGTTATTAAATTATAGTTTGAAGTTGAAAGTATTTTTCAAAAAAAAAATATTGCGATATTCGTCTATATACATATTTATATGTATTGCAATCGTTTATAACTATTGATTTTGAATACAATTATGCATAAAAATGCATTTCTAATTCATTTTTACATTGGGAGGAAATTAAGTACATTATGGAGTGGTTTTTATAAGAAAAACCCTAGAAAAGTGGACTAGAAGGATATATATATAATGCTATGGTCAAATAGGGACTCATAAGCAATTTTACCCTTTCTATTTACTTCTCCATACACCTTCTCCTCCCCCTCCTTCAGGTTTCGGCCAGCACAAACTTTCCCCAACCGGCCAAGACCTAGGGTTCAAACCCTAGCCAATTTTCATGGGGTTCTTCACAAAAAAAAAATTGAGGGTTTAAGCTAATTTGGAGGTGCTCTACTCATTTCCGGAGTCTATTTGCAAAGAGAAGGCTTGGAAGGTAAGAAATTATGAAGTTTAGTTTATGGAAAAATATGATTTTGAGTTTTGGTGCTAGAAAATGATATAGTAGGGTAATTAGGTGATGCTAGTAATTATAGAGAAGAAAGATTGGTGAGAAATTGAGTGGTTTGTGAGTTATAAATTAATTAGTGTGTTGGCTTTAGAATTTGGATAATAAATAGAATAATTGATAAGTATGGATTATAGAAATTGTTGTGTATTAAGGGAAAATAATTTAGAATGGGTTTAGTGAGAATTTTATGGAGTTAGAAACCCGTCGGAATCTCCAAAACTACGGGTACACTATTTATGCATGCCGGGTGTTCGGTGAAATGCCCGAGCAAGGTTTAGGTGAAAATTTGATGGGTTCGGAGGTATAATTGAGTTCTATTATTATTATTAACCCTAATTTGAGAAATTAGGAAAAAGGAGGATTAAAGAAATTAGAAAATATGAATTTTTCTTATTAGAAAGCCTCCGATCAATAAGGGAGTGTTTGTATTGGGAACCGAATTCGAAATTTATCGATGTAGCTCACCTACGTATGTCATTTGTGACGCGTGGGTGAAGACGGATTCGAATTTGGAGGTCCGTAGGTCGAGTTTTGAGTTTTAAGCTAACCGGTTCTATAATTTTCCAATTAGGTGGAAAAAGTCGAACTTCGACTGGCTACAGGACGGACGTGGGACATCGTTTGCTCGATCCGTCAGGTGAGTATATTGTAATTATAAATATTTTATATTGTGGTCAAATTTCGTGGCTTTTTGATATGTCTCGTAAAAGTTATAGCAAAAAATTGATTTTCAAGGAAAATACGAATTTTTAGGGGCCCGAAAATGGGTTTTTGAGAAATTTAGTGCAATTAATTATTTTAAGTATATAAAACCTATATTATGGGTTAATGTGATGTGTTGACGTATAAAAACTAAATATATTAAATTATTTATGCATATTTTTATCCCGTGCATGTTTTGTGCATGTTTTTGGGGTATGTAGGCCGATATAGGCAATCGGGTATATGCGGAGCCTGGTGTATGGGATAGCATGCCATGGATGGATGTTATAAGATGTAATTAGACGAAATTAGTGATTGTGATCATGTTTTGAAGATCTGTGTAATTATAGTGTCCGTTTTGTGCATGTTTTGGGGCACATACGCCCTTATAGGTGATTTTACTTATATGAAACATGATGTATGAGCTAGTATGCTATAATTAGATATTATAAGATTTAATTAGAGGAAATAAGTGGTTTTGACCCCTTTTCTTGGAAACCCACATGTGTGGTGTATGTTTGTGATATATATATATCATGATATTGACTCGTGATGTGATAATTCATGAAATTAGTAAGTGGGTATATGTTTACATTATAATTATGTTCGAAGTGAATTAATGAGCAATAGTATGATATTATAATGTGATGAAGTATACATTTTGATACTCTTACGATATGGAATATCTTAATGTAGTTCTTTTATTAATGTTATAACTTGACGTATGCCTACATATGATATAATGAGGTAATGAATAATATGGTGTTCTTAATATGGGATGTTATAACAAAATAAATATCTTGACGTATTAATATTATGCATTAATATGATATGATGAGTTTATGTGTCGAATAACAGGGTGTATGCTTAATGTGGTAGGATGACATGAAGATAAAGGATAAGATGGTACGTGCTAATAAAATGTGTTATTAATTTTCGTGATTAAAGTCCAGGTGTGGCAATTATTGAATTCATAAGTGAAATGCGTGTGTTGATAAAGTAAAATGGAAAGATGCAATGATTAATGCTAATAACAGATGACTTTGTTGACCAGTACCTACAGCAATCCTGGGGATTTGGGCTAGACCTCCTAACGCCCAAGGACCGGCTTGGGAATAGTGGACCCAAACTATGTTTGGGGTAAGTGATTTTTATCGCCCAAGCTATCGGTTTGAGGCTCGGTTTCCCTCGATGACAGCTGTCGCGAGGAAGAACCCAGTTTACCTGGGGCGATGTTTTTCCCTCCTGGCTATCGGCTGGGAGGAAGTACCCAGTTTACCTGGGGCGATGTGTTTTCCCTCGATGATAGCCGTCGCGAGGAAGTACCCAGTTTACCTGGGACGATGTTTTTCCCTCCTGGCTATCGGCTGGGAGGAAGTACCCAGTTTACCTGGGGCGATGTGTTTTTCCCTCGATGACAGACGTCGCGAGGAGGCACCCTAGTGGGATTAGGAGTGCTGTGTTCCCTCGCTAGTTCGGCTAGGAGGAAGACGTAGCCTCGGACAAGTAAGACTCTGTGTGAGCATCGGGCCGTGTGTTTACTGGGCTGTCGGCTTTCAGTATGTTGGGATACTGTGGCTCACTGGTCGACAAACTAATAAAATAAATAAGTGTTAATAATAAATGTGGTAGTAAGGAAAGTGCAGAAAGTGAATTGTGAATTGTGGATGAGAAAGAAAGTAGTTGTGAATGAAGTAAATGTGAAAGAAAATGAGTTATGAGTTAGTGTATGAAAAGAAGTGATAAATGCAGTGCGTGGTTAATTTAAAATGATAATAATAGAAGAGACATGTGTTCTTATGAATAATGCGAAGTAATGGTATTATGTGTGTGATCATTAAAGTAAAATACAGTTGATGTGAGTTGTACCTTGGAATTGTGTCAAGGAAATACCTGCCCGCTATTTCTGTGGAAATGGTGGGAACTACCTGCCTTGGCATAATTTGCGGGGTGAGTTGTTGTAATAGTGGTAAGGATTGATGGAAATGAGAAATAAAATAAAGTGAAGATGAATAGTAAATGAAGTGAATTAATAACCAAGCTATCGGCTTGAGATGTGATGTAATATTACCCAAACTGTGTGTTTGGGGTGCGGTGATTATTACCCAAGCTATCAGCTTTGAGGGGTGTGATATGTTGTGACCCAAATTGGATTTGGGGATATGGAGTATATCGTGATGAGAATGAAAGTGAAATAAATGGTAAATGAGATATAAGTGAAAATAAAAATAAGTTCAATTCTCAATTCGATTGAGTAGTAACTAAATGAAACAATGAGATGTGAATGAGCTATAAAACATGCGTTCGATGCAATGAGAATAAGCATTCTAATTTGTGATGTGCTAATGATGTGATGATGTGCAAGTACCTCACATAGTGTAATGAAATGTAATAATTGTGTTATACGACATAAATGAGTGTGATATTCTGGGAATAAATGCATATGTTTATGATGCTATAAAAACAGATAAATGTGATGTTATTCATTAAAGTAAATACTTGTAATAAGATGTTATGATGATGTAGATAGTATGGTTGTTTGTAGGCGTGTGATGTGTGTAATAAGAGAAGGGTTGTGAAAATGATTATTAAAAAAATATGCCGTGTTATAAGACAAGTAAACGAAGTGCATGGCTTATACAGATGAAGAAAAGAGGTAATAAGAGCATGGGTGTATAAATATATAAAGAGAATGAGAAATAAAGAAAGTGCTTTTGTGTGATACTTATGTGATACATTATTATGTGAATAATAAACGATTAAAGTATATGCATGGTTAGTGGAATGTTTATAGTGAAGCTATATATATATATAGTTGGATGCAGATTCGAAGAATGCTTGATGTAAAGCAATAATTGTGATGTTTTATATCCAGAATCCAGGTTGATATTTCTTATCTCGATAATTGTAAGATCAATTTATTTTCTTTATACAAGTTAATTTATTTGTTAGAGTTTTAAATTATACTCACCAGAAATGGCTAACCCCTGATGTTTTCTGGGGGTTAGGGGGGTCCCTCCCGGAGAATGGACAATCCTAACTCTCTTGCAGGTTGGTAGCAGCAGGACGAGGTAGTGATAGAGTTAGGAATTTTATTTTATCGAGATGTTTGATTGATTATGTATTTAGTATAAGTAGAAGGTGAATATTGATGTATTATTTTGTATTATGGTAATAGTATAAGTATATATTGCTGTGATGAGGTGAGAAAGCCCGTACCCGCCTCGTTGTGGAGTATTAGGTTCTGTGGTTGGCTTTTAAAAAGGTTTTCCTAAATTTTTACAAAAATCTTATATGTTTTCAAAGAAATTTATGGTTTTTATTTAATATTGGATAATTCGTTATGAGTTTGGCCCCCAGAGCATGATATTATATTGCCTGTGTGATTCTGCTCATTTTGGCCTGGGGAGCCCGTGATATTACTGCCCGTGTTGTGAGCTACGGAATTTAAAGCAGAATTCCGTAAGCTTTTTGTGTTTTGGGGCAAAATTTACAGGGGAGACTCTGTCAAAATTTTCCCTGAAATATAACTTTCTTAGTTTATGATCAAAGTGATATAGAAATTGAAATAATTGAATTTGGAGACTTAGTTTCAAAAAAAAAAAAAAATTTGGGGTGTTACACCTCCCCTATAGAATATTCTATAGGGCAACCTCTTTTATTCTTTATATTATTATATATATATACTATATTATATCTCTTTGAAAATTACGGGGTGTTACATACCCCCCTCCCCCCTTTTCCTCTTTTAGAAATCAGCATCCTTGCTGAGTACGGGGCATGCAATCTACTGCAGGATCTCCTTTCTAGCCGATGTAGAGCGGGAGTACCCTAATTCAGCTAATTCCAGGTCATTGCACTGACCTCAACTCCCTCTCAGGCATACATCTCGCCGATGTGAAGTGGAGTACCCTGATTCAGCTAATTCTAGCATACTGCCTCTGCCCAAACTGCTAGCATACTGACCTCAGCTCCCTCTTAGGCATACATCGCACCCACTCTTTTTCTACACTCGGTGTCGAAAGTCAGCTCTGATACCATTTGTAATGCTCCGCCCCAATACTCAGACAATTTATTTATTTATTTATTATTTATAGTACAACTGCCCACTCAGGCTGCATCTCAAAAGGTGGTTAACAAATTAGGTGACTCTTGATCATAGGCAATTATACTTTAATATTAGTTATTCTTGTTAACTCCCGATATGGAATAAATTATATTCACATCTCCTCTCTCTCTCTCTCCTCGCATGCACGTACAAGCAGATTCCCCCTCGACGGGCCCCTCACTTCTACGTCAGCACGTCCACACCCAGGCAGTGCCTGCCCCTTTCTACCTGGGCCCCACGCCACGTCAGCAGCAACAGTTCTGCTGTTGCCCTTCCGTGGGTCCCATCGGTCAACAAATCTCACAAGAAAACCTCTTTTATTCTTTATATTATTATACATATATACTATATTATATTTCTTTGAAAATTACGGGGTGTTACAGAGAGGAATTTTTCCCCAAACTGTCCCACATTTTGAAAGTTTTTCCCAAACTTCCCTACTTTTTAAAAAAATTTCCAAAACACCCTACTCGCTTTCAGAAAAAGCGAGTTTGGGTAAAACCCCATCGCTTTTTCAGAAAGCGAGTGTGTGGCTTTGGTTTTGATTGGTTTTGATTCACCTTCCTACACATCTTTCGAACGGTGATGCGATTGATGAGTAAGGGGTGTAGGGTCAAGGGGACCTGGACCTCCAGGAGGAATATAAGATGATGAAGAAGGGGCTGAAGAAAAAGGGCCCGCCTTATTTGGATTAGTTGGGACCTATACAACAATAACATTTAAATCAATAAACCGATATTACATTTTATTGTATGATAATCAAACTAATCGAATATGAATAATTATTCACTTTCATTAGTATGCTTGGTACCACGACGACGACGACCACGTCCACCGCGAGGAGGTGGGCCAAAAGAAGTACGTGGTCCATCACCAAGAGGAGGTCTACTACTCGATCATTCCTCCACAGTGCCCATCGTACGTGCCATTTATAATAAAATAGAGTACACTACAACTTAAAACAATTGTTATTAACTATACCAAAATGTATAACCTACATATATCTACATATATATCCAATTTTAACACCATATACCTACATATACTAAAATTGGAATATACTATATACCTACATAAAGGAACAAAAGAACAAGGATTCAGTTTTTGGCTTTTGGAGAGGGGTGAGTAACACTAGAGACATCTTCATCTGCGGGACTACTTTTTCTATTGGAAATGGAGCATCAACATGCTTCTGGAAAGACAAATGGTGTGGCACTATTAACCTAAAGAGGAGGTTCCCACAGGCATACGGCTTTGCTACGGATAAATATGATCGGGTAGCTAAAAATTGGAGGAACGAGGAGTGGGGACCAAGACTTACAGGCAGACTCACTAACGAGGCGAGAAGACAAAAACAGGAAATCATTGAATTCTTACAGGATTGGAAGCCAACGGGGGATGAGCAGGAAGACAAAGTAAAATGGGAGGCGGAAAAAGGGGGAGTCTTTTCAGTCAAATTTGCGTATAAAAGGTTGAACGATGGGGGGATTAGAGTATTCGACCCAGTATGGAAGGCAAAGGCCCCTCTGAAAGTGAAGACGTTCAACTGGCTAGCATGTAGAAACGCAATCCTAACTCGGGATAATTTGGTTAGGAGACGGTGGCATGGGCCGGTAAATTGCGTTATGTGCAATCAGGAGGATGAAACGGTAGACCATTTACTGGTTACGTGCAGTTTTGCGAGGCCAATTTGGAATGACCTTCTTACAAGAATAGGTATCTTAGGGGCAGGCCCGGAAACGGTACTTCAAGCTTGGGGGAGAGGGGGGAGGGTAGGTGGAGAGAAGGAAATATCCAAAGCAGCAAATCATGTATCTGGGACATTGGGGTGGCGGCTATATGTTGGGGCATATGGCTAGAAAGGAACAATAGAATCTTTAGAAGCACTCACAGACACATCATGCATCAACAATTGCTGTTCAAGATAATTGCTAATATTAGGTTCTGGTCTAAAATGGCAGGTGACGAACAGTCAAAGAAAATCAAGGACATTTACAGGGACATTGCCACCAGCCAGGTTGAAGGACAGGAAGGGGGAGGCTCAGCTGAAGAGTCTTGACTCCAGGGGGTCATGAGGGTGGAACATGCAACCGGGTTCATTGCCTCATGCTCTTTCAGGGTTTTTTTTATGTATTTTGGGTTTATTTATATTACTTGTATGTATTTTGATGGTCCTCAGGGGGTCGGGTGCGACCGATGATGGGGACTTATCTTTTGGATGAACAATGAGTATCATGGCCTGAATGTGGGTGACATGAACATCATTGTCCAGTGATGGTGTTTTGTGTTTTATTAAAATCTTTTTAATGAAACTAGGGGGGGCCTTTGGCCAACCTTTTCAGATAAAAAAAAACTATATACCTACATAAATAAAAACTCAACTTAATGCTACAAATTTTTGCTACTTGTTACAAATTTTTGCTACAAATTGGAATATACTATACCTACATATATATCCAATTTTTGCTACAAAATTAACACAACATTAAAAAAACAAGATTTTGAGAAAAATACCGTTAAAGTATGTGATTGAATAGGTAGATAGTGAATAGGAGGTCCAAGAAGCAACTTCAACCGTAATCTTTATCCCCAAATTCAAAAATCAACAAAATCTTGGATATTGGGGTTTAGGATTTTTGGGGTTAAATGAGGATGAGATTTGTAGATGGGAGAGGTGAAAAATCGAAACGAGATGAGAGATGCGAGGATTTTTTGGGTTAATCGACCAAATTGTTGGGTAAATCGACCAAAAGGAGATGAGAGATATTAGGATTTTGTATGTAGAAGAGGTAGAGAAGATAGAGAGTTGAAAGAAAATGGGGGTCGTGAATTAGATCTGAAGCTTAAAAAGCCCCAATCGACACTCACTTTCCGAAAAAGCGAGTGTGGGTTAAACCCCATCGTTTTTTCAGAAAGCGAGTTCAGGCTTTCTGAAAACCAAAGCCTCACACTCGCTTTCTGAAAAAAGCGATGGGGTTTTACCCAAACTCGCTTTTTCGGAAAGCGAGTAGGGCGTTTTGGAAAAACTTTCAAAAAAGTGGGACAGTTTGGAAAAAAATTAACAGAGAGAGAGAGAGAAAGAAATGTTCCGTTGTGCACTAGGCCTCCGTGTGCACTCGTGGGCACTCGGCCTTCCCGCCTTCGTATCGATGATCCGAAACGTTTACATTGATCTACATGTCTAAATTAGTCTAAATATGTAAAATCAAATCATTTGAAATTTACAATATTCTCATTTATTTTTTGTAATTATTACTAATGAGATCAAAATATTTTGTATTTCCAGGGGCGTGGAACTGTTGTAACTGGACGTGTGGTGCAAGGAACAATAAAAACATGAGAAGATGTTGAGATTTTAGGCTTAATGCAAGTAAGTGACAGATTTAAAAGTTTTAAATTTTCTTGGCAACTTGGATGTTGTGTCCCCTTAATTTGTACATCACAAGTGATACTGATCTGATAAATAAGAAAATCTGTCTGCACCATTTCTCCCTCTTTAATTTTGTTAGGATGAGAAAACTTCAATGCAAGAACTTAGACATTGAATTCTTATAAAATAAATACGATAAATATGTAACATGAACTTGTATGATTCTTTTGAACTTGGAGCCGTTGTCCAGAAATTGAAGGATTTATAAGTTGGTGTAGTTCTGTTCTGCAGATTGTAAAAGTTTAGCTGACCATGGTTTAAGCCATTGCCTATCAATTGTTAACAATATTACTAGAGCCACTCAAGGAAAGGGTATGCCTACATCTTAAAGGATTAAAATGAAAATGGAAAATTATTATACTTTGTTATTTCTATCCATTGAAACCATGGTCAGGTCACTGCATCTGCATTTAACTCTGTCTGTGAGCTAATCAGATATGGAAGGTTATACCTAGACTGTAAAAGGGAATAACTAAAGGAAAAAGAGAAAATTCAAAAGCATGTATAGACCTGGTGAAGTATGTAATTTCTCAAATAGCTGGGATGTGTTTGCTAAAATCCATTTGATGTATTTAATGTTATTAAGCTCGAATCTTAACCTGAACTTAAACGGCTAATATTCTATTTGCACTTCGATTGCATCAGAACTATTTTTGGATCATCTACTTGTGTGTCTTAGCTGTGAGCAAATGCATTTGCAAAGCCTAAATGCCTAAAAAGCTACAGTGACTAGGTGTAGCTTTCGAATGACAAAATTTTCCAGATGTAAGTATATTTGGAAGCTTATCAATTTGCCCATGAAATGATTGTTAGAATGTTTTCAGAGTGATGACTACTTTTGGCATTGAAGATATATCAGTTGCTAGTATATTTGTATTTGGCAGTGTATTATGCATAGAATACACGAGCTAAGATCCACCAAGTGAAAGCTCGTTCCATCTATTTCAATATCTAAATGGACCAAGCTTGAACATAATTATATGTTCGATTAATTAAACAAACAATCATAATTGCACTGTTTGAGCTTGGCTTGTTTGGAGCTCGATTACTCTCAGCTTTTTTGAGAATCGGGCGTGATTCTTTTAGGCTCATTTATCATCATTTGAATATAAATGTTGTGTTAAATCAGGTCCAAAAGATCAAAGGTTCCATTTTTTTTTTGTGTGTGGTTATCATCTAAAGATGACAGGATACACGTAGTCTAAGATTCAATCAAACCCATTTTAGAAGTTAAATTTCAGACGGAAACTCAGATTTAAGCATAGATATAAAATCATGAGTTAATCTCAAGATTTTGTCTCTAATAGGGTTCTAGGTTCCCATTCAGATTCATTGAATGTCCAAAATGGTAACCATTGAAAAGTATGCAGCAACCTTATCATATATTCATATATGGCCTTTTAGAATTTTAAATGCTTTTCCTTGGTTGCAGGGAGGGCCTTTGAAGACTACTGTTACTGGTGTTGAAATGTTCAAGAAAATCCTGGATCACGGAGAGATATGAATAGAATGGAAGACAATCTGTTTTTTTTCCTCTGCGTGCTTTATTAAGTGCCTGATTAACTTTTTCATTATACATTTGATAGGCTGGTGATAATGTTGGTCATCTTCTACGTAGTTTGAAACGTGGAGATGTACAAAGAGGACCGGTAATTTGAATGATATTACATGGTTTTGTTCTGCTGAAACTAAAAACAATTAACCATGGTTTTGTTTTTAGTGTTTCTTCGTAAGAAGGATGTTATATTCATAATATGATGAGGTCTTTTTTCTGTCACTGCAAATGGAAGTTTTTTTTTTTTCCTTTTTTAGCAGATAAATTGACGATATAAAAACAAATCGGTATTTTTAATTGTGGTAAAAAAACCATAATTATTCAGTCATTTTGACATCTTTTTTTATTTAGTTACTCATTCATTCTCAAATTCTTGAGATGCTTGTTTTATCTGCCTTAACTTGTTTTAGTTTTCTCAAGTCATATTTGTATGATTGTATCCCTTATTAGAAAAAGAGCTTTGTGGTTAATTTCTGTATTATGCTTATGGTTGATCTCTCTTAAAGAATTGGGGTACTATGCTTATGGTGCTTTAAATGCTTTTAGGTTGTTTGCAAGCCCGGTAGCCTTAAGACATAAGAAATTTGAGGCAGAGATTTATGTGCTTACAAAGGATGAAGGTGGTCGCCACACTGCATTCTTCTCAAATTACATGCCTCAGTTCTACATGAGGACTGCAGATATTACTGGGAAAGTTGAACTGCCTGAAAATGTGAAGATGATGATGCCTGGAGATAATGTGACTGCCATTTTTGAACTTATATCACCTGTTCCACTTGAAGCAGGTAAACACTTCTCTGTGTTGAAATTCCATGATAAAGAAGTATATAATTTTGGTATATCTTTCTGGGTTCAAGATTCAAAGTCCTTTTTTTTTTTTTGCTTTTTTAGTTTTTTTAGTTTTTTTTTGTTTCTTTGTTTTTGATTAAATAGATTGAAATAAAAAAGAGCTCCAGACAACTAAAATAAAAACTGAAATAAGTCTGGTTACAAAGTGGTAATAACTGCTGAGTGCAGCTACCAGCAACAAGTTCTAATATAAAAAGTCTAATAGTATTTTTAGTTGCCCATTTTATTAATCTTTAACTTAATTCAAAATGTATCAAATCCAAATCTAGACATCAAAACTTAAATCCTCAAGACATGGTCTTTTAATCCATTACTCATTCTCAAAATTCCTCAATCTCAACTATTCTCAATAGTTGACTCATAAACAAATTTATCATTAATATGACCAAGTTGCTTTCATCCAACTCACCAATAGTCCCAAAAATCTCATCTTTAATCAATTAATGCATAACTTTCACCATACTCAATCAAATCAGTAATAACCCAAAAGAAATAACCTACTCACAATTTATATTAGGTTTTCCAACAATCTAAAATCATTCACATGCAACTCTACTCACAAATAACTAGGGTTCTTCTCAAAAGATCCAATTTTAACATCAATCCATTAAATCCACCATATATATTCATATCAAAACCCTAGCATGCTTTCTAATGGATGAAACACCACATATAACATTCAAAGAACAAAACAAAATAACTTACAACATGCACAAAACAAAATAAAACAAAATAAGTCACTCACCTAAATGAAAAAGTCCAACCGAATTAATGGAGAACAAGCAAAGTCCTATTCTGTGAAATCCAAGATTCCCTCCTTAATTCTCCAAGAAAACAATAAAACCTTTGTGTTGTGCAGCGAAAGACGGCTGCACTCCACTTCTTTTAAATAGCCGGAATAGGAGAATTAGGGTTTTGAACACATTTGCAAAATAATCCTTTTAAAATATATCTTTACATAAATAGATCCCTATAATTGGAAACTTGATAAAACCAATTTAATTGGGATTTAAAAACAAAATGAAAATTTTATTTCCAGCCGGCACTGTTTGAAAAGTCCAGAAAATAGTTTTGCACTTTCATCCCTCAAAATGACAATTTTGCAAAAAAGTCATTCTTTTTGAATTATTTGCAACTCAGTTCAATAAATTTCAGAAAAATCTAGAAAAATCACAAATAATCTCAAATAATAAATAATGATTTTCCACAAAATAATTTTGGCTTTTGAACTTTTCAAGAAAATATCTGCACGTGTTTTGCACGTGTAAAAAGATAAATCTTCAAAAAAAGTATTTATTAATTCACCAAAAATCATTTTAATTCATTTATAAATCTTTAAAATGATAGCTAAAAATACGGGTTACTACATCACTCCCTCCTTAGAAGAGTTCTGTCCTCAGAACTACTGCTAATAGGGTCCAAACAAAAAAATAAGCAAGAAATTGAAATCTCATAAATGCAAACATAGCTCAAGAAATATAATCACGCAAGAGAATACATTCCAAAAAGAGAAATACAAACATACAGAAGGAACACAATCATACAAAGAGTTTAGAAAAATAACCTTCCGCTGCGCAACTCTGATAACTTGCCATCGGAAACCAAGTTGCAACAACCTCTGAACTCCTGCATCCAACTCTGACCTTCCACAATCTGCTTCAATCTTCCGAGGACAGTGGCCACTCCCTCCTTAGAAAGGACATGACCAAGGAAAGCCACCTCAAGACCCTGCCTGAAAACACCTTAAGCTCCACACCTAAGACTGGCAAAAATTTGGGCGACACAAATGTATGCAAGAAAACAGTATCAAATAAAACTTTTATTTTTATTCCATTAACCAAAATAAATTCTGTTACATGGAGAACGATACTCAAATCTCCAATTTATTCTCAAATAAAGTTTTACTTAATACATAAATAAATGAATTCAAAATTCTTACACACCCCAGATCACATCCCTGAGTTACCCGCATCCTCCTCAGTCAATGCGAACACTCGCCCCTATCTCTGAACCTTGCCTTCCCCTGCACCATCCTTCTTCAGCTGCGGACAGTTTGGTCGGATATGCCCTTCACGACCGCACTGATAACAAACCTGCACCTTCCAAGGCTTAGTGCATGCTGCCTGATAATGACCTGTCTCTCCACAGTTGAAATAAGTCACGCCTTTAACTACGGGCGCCTTCTGCACTAGCTCACTGAACTTGCCCTGCTTCACTGGGAACTCCTTCCCACTCTGACTATCTGCTGGCCTCTTGTTCTCGTTCCAGGTCTCTTGCTTCTTCTGGAACTGATCCATGTCCTCCTCTGTCATAGCTGCTCTCCTGACCAGCTTATCGAACCTCCTTATGCCCAAAGGAATCATTCTCGACCTCAAGTTTGGCCTCAAGCCCTGCTCAAACTTCTTGGCCTTCTTAGCTTCATCAACTATCAACTCCGGTGCATGCCTTGACAGCTGAGCAAACTTAGTCTCATACTCTCGTACGGTCATGCTGCCCTGCTGCAGATTGAAGAATTCCGTTGCCTTCCTCTCTTGAATATCCAAAGGAAAGAAACGCTCCCTGAATTCTTCCAGAAAAGCCTCCCAAGTCATTTGCTGGTCCCATAAAGTCCTCTTTACCGTTTGCCACCAAACACCAGCGTCCTTTTCCAACTGCATAGTGGCCAACTTCACCTTATTGGCTGCCGGAGTTTCCGAGACCTCGAAGATTGTCTCCATCCGTCTAATCCAATCATCGGCCTCATTTGAATCAGACTGCCCCTCAAACACTGGCGGCCTCATCCTCTTGAAGGACTCAATCTGCTTGATAGGATCAGTGTTAACAAACCCTGGTCCAATCCCATGATTCTGATTCTGGTTCTGATTCTGCACCAAATTAGCTGCCATTAGTGCATTCAAAGTTTGATACACCCTGGCAAATTCGGCCTCGAGATCAACTCCCGTTCCTTGGGAACTTCCAGCCCCATCACCATTGTTACCATTTCTGGTTCTGGGTCCAACCATTCTGAATACTGCAAAATGAGGGGAGAGTTAGAGCATCGCAACACAATTCACATCCATATCAATACCCTATGGAAAAACCTCGACCATACCCCAAACCAAACATCATGTTTTAACTCTATGTGATACTCACACTCTAATGTCCACACCTAGGTACTCACACTCTAGTGTCCACACCTAGGTTATTTTTATACCATGTTTATTATTACTATTGAAGCATGCTCTGATACCAAATCTGTAGCGCCCTAAATTTCGAATATGATATCTTAGAAATATGTGGCACAATTTCCAGTATCAACTTCAAATGTAATATTAAACACAGTCCAAAAACACAAATAATTTTTATTCCAAACTTTTTATTACAATAATCATTTACATAACACAGCGGAATACAAAACATCTTGAATTACAAACTTTTCTTTTACAACACATCTTTTACAAATTTTACACAAAATCTCTATTACATCAATTTATCTCAAGCATCCAAACCCCAAGCTCTAAGTAACAACAACCTGTAAAACATGAGGCTAGAGATAACCCTAACCCCCAAAACTACAGGGGTCAGCCATAACGGTGTGAGTGACATAAAAACAAAGCAACATAATTAAATTATAAAACATTGAGTCATCCACAACATGTATCATCAACAAGAATAAAGGAATGAGAAATAATAAATAAGTAAAGCATGAAAACATCAAGGAATATAAGATAGTAGATAGTAATATATGAAAACATCAAGTGAATCTAGACTAAATGTCAAGTGTAGAAAAAAAAACAGGAAAACACAACCATAAAACCAAGTCAAGAAATTATATTTCTATATGCTGACTCTCTAATCCGTACTTGTCGGATTCTATGCATTCCATAGTACATAGGTCCGATGCAAGCTCTTAACGATCTCCACTTTATAGGGATAACCCCTCGTTATGCAACTAATTCTACTACGGTGATGGAAAACAAAATCTAGAATACTCTGCGAATAGGCACCACAGCCCTCAACGCGCAAGCATTATGTAAGATAGCTCAAAAATAACCGGAGATTCATCTCCCAAACCTGTGTACCCCACGAATAGGCTTGCAAGGCTCTCGACGTGCAGATACACCAGGTACATTCCGTGAATAGGCTTGCCGACTCTCGACATGCGAATGCACCCTGCATGCTCCGTGAATAGGCCTGCAGTCCCTCGACATGCGAACACACAAATGTCATCTCGAGACATAACAACAAACAGTCCTGAAACGCATCCGTTGGACTAACAAAACCATGAGCCTATACTTACGTTTCCCAAGTTTCATCACTTCCCCACTAGTGCCTGTCCTTAAGTTGATTATTATTAAACCACAAAAGTCCCCATCTCTAGAGTTAGTGTATCCTACCGGACTTAAATACTCAACAACAACTAAACCAAGATCCCTTAGGTCTAACTCAACAATTTCAACTTGCCGGTTTACAGGACTCCCACTCAACTCCTATAGATCTCAACAAGACCAAAATTCACAAATCCATCGTCAAAACGATCATAGGGAGAAACCTCTCCAATCAACAAACCCAAATCTTTATAAAATTCCAGAATCCAAATCCAATAATAAAATATCTTGAAAACATGTGTTCTGTAGAAACAATAATATTTAGAATAGTAAGTTATAGATCCAAAAATATTTAAAGAATCAATCGTTTAAAGAACATCAGAATAACTCAAGAAAGCATCGGTAATAGTCGACTGTAAAGAGTTATCAGTCGACTGTCCAGAGCGAAAATCCAACATTTTAAAGAAAAATAATCCTAAGTATTGACAGTCGACTGTAAAAGTCACCAGTCGACTATCCAGAGTGAAAATCCAAATCTTCGGGAAAACATCTAAACAGAGCAGAGATAGTCGACTGCAGAAATGGTTCAGTCGACTGTTCCGCACGAGATTTCAAGAAATCGAGAAAAACACAGTAGTCAGGTAGCGACGGTCGACTGTCAAAACATTCCGGTCGACTGTCGAAACATTTCAGTCGACTGTCATACCTACAGACTGCAGTTTGGGTTGTGCATATTTCAACCGATACGAAGTTTTACTTTACAAAAACGAAATCTATAAAAAGTATATTTCTGATATGATCAAATACAATTTATAGGATATACAAAGATCCATAAAAACCAATCAAAAACCACTTGAATTGATCAAATAGCTTTTTGATGAACTTCTTCAAAATAAAACATGAATGTGTGCATATATCAAAACTAGAGTTTTTAAGAATCAATCATATATCAAAATAACTTGTTTTATATTCCAAACCTTATCAGTACCAAAATAAGTTGAGATATAGTCAAATCCTTCGAAAACGCATAAAACTTAATTTCTTCTTAAACAACAAAAGATACGATATTTATGAAAAACGTTTGTGCATACTTGTGCACCAAAAGAACTTCACAAATCCATAAACTAAAATAACAAAATATTCAGATTTAGAACTTAATGTTTGAGTAAATCCAAATTCGAACAATATCTTTCACAAAATTACGAATTCCCACATTTAGTCAAAATGTATCAAATCCAAATCTAGACATCAAAACTTAAATCCTCAAGACATGGTCTTTTAATCCATCACTCCTCAAAATTCCTCAATCTCATAAACAAATTTTTCATTAACATGGCCAAGTTGCTTTCATCCAACTCACCAATACTCCTAAAAATCTCATCTTTAATCAATTAATGCATAACTTTCACCATACTCAATCAAATCAGTAATAACCCAAAAGAAATAACCTACTCACAATTTATATTAGGTTTTCCAACAATCTAAAATCATCCGCATGCAACTCTACTCACAAATAACCAGGGTTCTTCTCAAAAGATCCAATTTTAACTTATCAATCCATTAAATCTACCATATGTATTCATATCAAAACCCTAGCATGCTTTCTAATAGATGAAACACCACATATAACATTCAAAGAACAAAACAAAACAACTTACAACATGCACAAAACAAAATAAAACAAAATAAGTCACTCACCTAAATGAAAAAGTCCAACCGAATTAATGGAGAACAAGCAAAGTCCTATTCTGCAAAATCCAAGATTCCCTCCTTAATTCTCCAAGAAAACAATAAAGCCTTTGTGTTGTGCAGCGAAAGACGGCTGCACTCCACTTCTTTTAAATAGCCGGAATAGGAGAATTAGGGTTTTGAACACATTTGCAAAATAATCCTTTTAAAATATATCTTTACATAAATAGATCCCTATACTTGGAAACTTGATAAAACCAATTTAATTGGGATTTAAAAATAAAATGAAAATTTTATTTCCAGCCGGCACTGTTTGAAAAGTCCATAAAACAGTTTTGCACTTTCATTCCTCAAAATGACAATTTTGCAAAAAGATCCTTCTTTTTGAATTATTTGCAACTCAGTTCAATAAATTTCAGAAAAATCTAGAAAAATCACAAATAATCTCAAATAATAAATAATGATTTTCCACAAAATAATTTTGGCTTTTGAACTTTTCAAGATAATATTTGCACGTGTAAAAAGATAAATCTTCAGAAAAGTATTTATTAATTCACCAAAAATCATTTTAATTCATTTATAAATCTTTAAAATGATATTTAAAAATACGGGGTACTACACATATGGTCATTCTCCACTCCATTCACGGATGTCCGATGGGGAGAGATTTCAACTCCTCCCGCAAAACCTTTGTCAGGAAAGTCAACTCAGTGCAAAACGCTCCACCTACAAAGAGTTTGGGCCTCTCTATATCATTCTCCAATAAAGACCTCGAATTTGTCAAAATACCTCATTGCGACACACTAGTGATTAATCTGTGCATGGCAAATCATGAGGTGTGATGCATCCTTGTAGATAACGGTAGCTTAGTAAACATCATCTTCATGGCCATATTCGATGCTCACGGGATCGACTCAAACCAGTTGGTTATACACTTCATGGCTTCTCAGGTGCACCCGTCCAAATCGAATGAATCATCACACTCGACGTGACGGCAGAAAAAGCCCCAGCAACTTGGACGGAAGCATTAGACTTCATGGTAGTTGACATCAAAGTCTCGTACAATGTCATATTTGGCCGTCCAGGCCTAGCAGCTTTGCATGCAGTGGCCTCTACATTTCACATGAAGGTAAAGTTTCCAACAGTTGCAGGCATAAGCCAAGTTATGGGGAGCTAACAGGCAGCACAAGCATGCTACACCACCACATTAGGGAGCTCAGTTTGTCCCTTCGATGCCATAGAGCTACATCAGAAGCAATCACAGTAACACCAAGTTTGTAAACCAGCTCGAAGCTACTGCACTATACAATCCTGCCAGTAATATGCAGACCAACCTGATCCTTGCCAAGCTTGATAGGATTTTAGTGTCCACTGATTGGAAGAACGCATTCCCATTAGCGGATATTAAATCAGTTACTAGATTCACTTTGGATCATATGTCGTTCGCACTTGATTGTGGTGATGGCCAAATCTCAGTTCGACGTTCTTTTCACTTTGAGAAAGCTTTTAAACCGTTAGCAGTGGCATTCAAAGGATTATAGAAGAGTCTTTGAATACCACCATGAACGTTCAGGGTACAATGGGTATATGGATTGTGAAGATTATGAGATTACGAAAATGTCTAAAAGATTAGGTAAAGTAGGAATTTGGACAGGTGAAAAGAAGGAGGGAGCAATTCGAAGTGATGATTCAAGATTTGGAATCGTAGAGGGGGAGAGGGACCTCCTCGGGTATGAGGTCGAAGTGCTGGCAAGTAGTAAACAAGAGATCCAATGTATTAGAGAGATGAAGTAGTAGTATTGGAAACAACGATCAAATGTCCAATAGATAAAAGAAGGAGATGTCAATACTAGATTTTTCCACAAAGTGGCGAATGGGAGAAGAAGTCGTAATCACATTGTGGAAATGTACATGAGAGATAATTGGTGCGGGGATGAAGAATTAGTGAGACATCACATAGATGGTAAATTTAGAGAGCTATTTGTTAACGAAGAAGTGAAAAGATGTGGTATGATACCCGAGATGTGGAATACCTCGAGAATCGATGGAAGCGAAGGGATTGAGAGCATCTTTCATAGAAGAAGATGTCTTATAGGCAATCAAGTGCCTAGGACAGGATAAGACGTCGGATCCGGATGGTTTCCTAATTTTTCTTCTGCATATTATTGGAATATCATCAAGAAGGACTTGATGGTTATTTTTGAGGATTTCTATCATGGTTGTGCAAAAATTGATAGATTAAATTACGCGAGCGGTATTCTAATTCCAAAACAATCATAGGCGAATTTAAAGATCGATTAACCTACTGAACGGGTCTTTTAAGATCATTACCAAAGTCCTGACACAAAGGTTGTCTCCTCACTTAAACGATGTGATGAGGGAAGCGCAAGTGGCTTCATCAAGGGGGGAGATATTATGGACAACATTGCGTCTGTTTTTTTTTTACTTCATTTTATTTATTACCAAATCAATAACTAGAAAGTAAAAAAAAAAAAAAAAAAAAACTCTCCATGAAATTGTCTTCAAAGGTTGCAAGAAAAACATAAACGGTAATATGCTAATACTAGATTTCGAAAAAGCGTACGAATCAATAGAGTGGGATTGTGTGGATGAGATCCTACAGCTCAAAGGATTTGGTCCGAAGAGGAGGTTGTAGATTAGGAAGTGTGTTAGAGGTGAAAAATCTTTTATTCAGGTCAACGGGAAACCGAGAAAGGAAATTCGATGTCGTAGGGGACTCAGACAGGAAGACCCTTTGTTTTCTTTTGTTCACCTTAATTGTTGACAGAAATGATTAAGAAAAGTAGAGAAGTGCATGTTATTTAAGGTCTTGCAATCAAAGGTATACCAGAGTCAATATTGATACTACAATATGCGGACGACACCTTATTGTTTAGTACAGCGAAAGAGGAAGAAACTTTGGCTTTGAAGACTGTTCTCAACTGTATTGAGTTTTTGGCAGGTCTGAAAGTGAACCTCCACAAGGGTTCTGTTATCCCTTTTAGCAAAAATTTTTCCATCCCGATTGGTGCAATCAAGAACTACTTAGGATGCGAGATAGGATAATTCCGCTTAAAGTATCTTGGCATGCCCATTAGACTAGAATCGATGCGAACAGAGGATTGACAACCTCTAATAGAGAAAGTAGAAAAGAGATTGGCTGGATGGAAGGAGCGCTTTCTGTCGCTAGGTGGAAGAATTGCGCATATTAATTCAGTACTAAGTAGTTTGCCAAAGTACCTTATGTCAATCTACGAACTTCCAAAATGGGTTATTGGTAGAATTGAAAAATGTAGGAGAAGATTCTTGTGGAAATGAGCAAATGAGGACGAGAAAGGTACTCACCTGGTTAACTGGGGTATTGTTTGCAAGAGTAAGGAATTCAAAAGATTATGAATCCTAGATCTGGGTGACATGAACAAAGCATTGATGAGTAAGTGGTAGTGAAAAATGAGGAAAAGACGCAACAATTGGTGGTACAAATCTTTCATGCTGTATCAGAGGATGAAGAAGTTCAGGTTTCGAAGGGAGAAGTAAGCACGGTAACGCATCATTCCTCTGGAAAGGGGTCGTGAAGGTGGGGGAGACTTTTCATGCTAATACAATGTTTAATCAACGGAAAAGATACACAATTCTGGAAAGATAAATGGTGTGGGAGAAACACACTTCAATCCATTTTTCTGGAGGTCACCTAAGAAATAGTGAACGTTGATACGCTAATCAACATGGTTTGGAGAAATGGAAGACTCAGAATTCAATTACGTGATAAGCCAACTCAGGATTGTCTTCTTTAACTGCAGATTTTGAAGGACTTCATTAGGACGGAGGGCTAGTACCTTAACGGAGCGGACGATGAGAGAAGTTAGAATTTAGAGCCTAATAATATATTCAGCGTCTCATCTATGTATAAGTGTTTAAATGATGGAGGGATTAGAAGTAAGGAAGTCAGTTCAATCTGGAGAGTCGATGCATCAATGAAAGTGAAAGATTTCCTTTGGCTTGTTGCAAACGATGCTTCTTTCAAAAGCCGACCTTCGCAAACGCAACCTGCAGTTGAACGAACGTTAGGTACTTGAGATGTCAGATAGAAGATGTGGACACTAATCACATTTTATTCACTTGTCCTAGGGCAAGATTAGCTTGGGAAGTTGTGTGCTTAGGCATTGGGATATTTGAGTGTCCGAGTTCGACTTTGGAGATTTGGGGTCAGTGAAGAGCGAGGGTAGTCGGGAAGGAGCTTAAAAAAGCTTGGAATATCTCGGTAGCTACTACGTGATGGGGTCTATGGCTAGATCGTAAAGAGTTTTGTTTTCGTAATCACAACAGCAGATTTTCGGTCATGATGCGTAAAAATTTTGCGTCCATTTCTGTTTGGGTAAGTCAAGCAAATACGAAGAATAAAGTACGCACGGAGGAGGGAGTGTAGGTAGAGCATGATTGGTGATGGGGGGCGAGTTGGAGTTGTAATTGTATCTGTACCGTCTTTTGAGTGATAGATGTAGGAGTAGTCTAGATCTTTGTGATTAGTTCTAGTTTGTTTCGTTAATTCATTATTAGTAAAGCGGTGACTCGGTCACCTTTATTCTAAAAACAAAAAAACAAAAAAAAAATGTGATTACCCGTTATTGGATCCTCTGTTTAGTGAACATGGATGCACCATAACAAGCCTTACATCTTGAGAGACATGCTGCTGATCAAAAACCAACTGCCGTTGTTGTTACTGACACATATTGCAGTTCAACTTTGAGAACATCACGTGAACGAACTAACAACTCTCTCTCTCTCTCTCATGCAATGCACTTGTGTGGTGTGGTTGAGATAGTCCGTTTGTTGTCAAAAAAACACACAGCTTTAACTCCCTAGTTATAACAGTACTGAATATAGTGCTGAAGAACACAAAGAGTGAAATTGGAAGGAGGTGAGACCCACTAACACTTATTGATCGTAGACGGATAAAAGAGGGCGGAGGTCAAACTACTAACCGAAACGTAAATTCGGATATATTTTTGGCTCGCTAATGTAAATTCCTATAGTTCTTTTGAGCAGATCCAGTAAAAGCTTTACTACTATAACATACAATTTCCTGGCAAATAAGTTATCGACTATATCACCCTAAGGCATGCACTTTACCTAATGTATAAGCTGAAATCTCCTTACCATTAATTATATGGATTTTACTGGTAGTGTTACTTAGGCTCTATTTGGTATTGCTTTAAATAAAAAAGTGTTGATAACAAAAAAGTATTGTTGTAAAGAATTAAGTTCAACTTTTTTTAAAAAAAATAGTGTAAAAGTATTTTTTGAAATGCTAAACGCACAATCTTTAGGTGTTTTGAGAAAAATAATAAAAATAGTAGTTTTTAAAAAATATTTTTGCTTAAACACAATTTTAATTAAGTTTATTAAATATTTACTTTGAGCATAAAAGAGCTTTCGGATGCAAAAGCATTCTCCAAAATGAATGTTAAATGCAGTCTTACGTTTAGTTTTTTTTTTTTTTTTTTTGAGTTAAAAGGTGGAATAACACCACCCTGTTTCATTAATAAGAAATTAATAAACAACCCCGCAGAACTGGGAGAAAACAAAAGTACAGTGCAGGAAATAAAACATAAACCCCCAACAGGACCCTGGGGGGTGGGTTTCATCGTCTAAACCACAAACAACAGGAAATAAAACATAGACCCCCAACAAAGCCCTGGGGGGTGGGTTTCAACCTCTAATCCTCAATTAAAGCACAAAGAAAGAGACAACATAAGTGGACACAGAGAGTGCCAATGACGCAACTGGGATGTGGGACTGGTGCACTCCTCAGTCTAAAGTCGGCCCGAACTCTATCTCCTCATCGTCATATTCTTCCACCTGGAAGACCTGTGCAATCCTCCCTCTCGCTCCTGAAGCAGCAGCTGTAGCCCAAAAGGAAATCAGATGCATGATGAGAGTGAGATTACCAGAAATAGAATTACAAGAAGCACGGAAATAAAAATTGTTTCTATCTAGCCATAACACCCATGTGGTAGCCACAATGGCAATGTACCATGCCTCCTTCATGTCGTGTCGTGTCTTTGCAAATCTAGGGCCAACCCATAGTTCCTCATACTCTCTTGGGTAGTCATTTGTACCTAAGGCTCTTAGAACTTCTGTCATGACGGCCTTGCTTCTTGTGCAGTGAATAAACAAGTGGTTCAGATCTTCCGTATGTGTGTTGCAGAACCCACAGTCAGTCGCAATGTGAGGTTGCCTCTTGGCTAGGTTCTCTCTGGTAAGGATAGCGTTGTTGAGCACAATCCAGAGGAAGACTCTGACTTTAAGAGGTGTTTTTGCCTTCCATAACACCGCTGCCCAGCTGGGTCTGCATCCCCGATAGTGAATTCGGTGGTAAAGGGATCTAACCGAGAACACTCCCTTCTTCTCAAGTCCCCAACGCAACTGGTCTGGGCCTTGTGCACACAACACCCCAGATTGGGTAATTCTCGTCTGTAGTTCCCGCAGTTGCTGGCGCAGCTCTGGTGAAAGCATACCTTGGAACGATGGTCTCCAGGTCCCTCGTTTCCAGGCATCTGCCACCGACATATTCGGTCGGTTCGTTTTTTCATACAGCTCTGGGAAACTGTCCTTAAGAGCGAGTGGACCACACCATTTGTCCCACCAAAACCTGGTGGATCGTCCATTACCAATGATAGAAGTCACTGCTGAGTTGAACGGTCCACTGGCTTTTGTTATTCCTTTCCAGAAGCGGGAGGACTTAGGACCCACTCGGAAGCCTAAACTTCTCGTTCCTTTTCCTCGGAGGTAGGGTTGAATAAATTCTTGCCACCCTTCCCCACTGTGGTGAAACACTTTCCACCACCATTTGCCTAGGAGAGCCAGGTTCATATCTCTAAGGTCAATGATACCTAGCCCTCCGTGCCTCTTCTTCATGCAGGCGATATTCCATTTAATAAGATGGTAGCCTCCCTTATTTGAATCTGCCCCTTTCCAAAGGAATCTTTTTCGAATTCGGTCAATCCTTTGGATCACCCACTTTGGGAGTTCAAAAAACGACATGTAGTAAATGGGCAGGTTGGACAGCACTGAGTTGATGAGTACTACTCTTCCCCCGATTGAGAGCGCTTTGCCCTTCCATCCAGACAGTCTGTCTTCCACCCTGTCTATAATGGGCATCCAGTCAGCCTTAAAGAGTCTCCCTGGCTTGAGCGGGAGCCCTAAATATTTCACCGGGAACTCCTCCGTCGCGCAGTTTAGAATGGTGGCATGCTCCCGTGCTTCTGCTTCTGATAGGGAGATTGGGATCAACGCGCTCTTGTGGAAGTTAATCCTAAGACCTGACCAGGCCTCAAAACAGTAAAGGATCCCTTTAAAGCAGATTGTTTCAGATATAGAGCCATTTCCAAAGAGTAGGGTGTCATCAGCATATTGTAGGATCGAGCATCCTTGTTTAGTGGGGCTACTGGCCACAGGCTTAATCCACCCTTTTCTGTGACAGTTTTCCATCATTCCTCTAAGCACATCCGCAACAATAGTAAATAACAGTGGGGATAGCGGATCTCCCTGCCGGAGTCCCTTCTTGCACGGAAACGAAGGACCGGATCTTCCATTCACCGAGATTGTCGTTTTACTAGAATGCAAACATTGTTTGATCCATCTAATCCATTTGTCTCCGAAACCTCTCCCTCTGAGCGCCTCCAGCAAGCATTCCCAGTCTACGGAGTCATATGCTTTCTCAAAATCCAACTTTAGGAGGAAGTTCTTGGAGTTGCACTTGTGGCAGTGGTGGATAACTTGTTCAGCGGTGGCCACGCAGTCCAGAATACATCTGCCCTTAATGAAACCCGTCTGGGTCTTATTGATAAGGCTGTCCATCATATTACCCAAGCGGATCGCTAGGACCTTAGTGATGATTTTCGCCGAGTAGTTAATCAGGCTAATAGGTCTAAAATCCCCTACGCATTTGGATTCCTCACGTTTGGGGATCAACACCACTTCTGCAAAGTTGAACATTCCCAGTCTCAGACTGTTGTGGTAAAATTCCTCCATAAGATCCATAAAGTCTCCTTTAATTTCTTCCCAGAACACCTGGAAGAACATCATAGGGAAGCCATCTGGACCCGGCGATTTGTCTGCTCCCATCTGATTGACGGCTGATTTGACTTCTAATTCTGAGAAAGGTGCCTCCAAGGAGGACAAGTTTTGACCTGATGCATTCTGATATTCCCGCCAGTAGTTCTCGCTCAGAGGTACCCTATACTCATTCTTCTTCCCAAAGAGGTCCTTATAGAACCTCTGAAAGGTTGCTGAGATGACCTTTTCATCTTGTGCAGTACCAGAGTCTGTCTGAATTGACAGGATAAGATTGGATCTCCTTCTGGCGCTTGCAACCCGATGGAAGTAGGCCGTATTCGCGTCTCCCTCTTTGAGCCACGAAATCCTGGACCTTTGTTGCCATTTGATCTCTTCTAGTCTATAAAGATTGGCTATGTTATCACGGAATTGTAATAGCCTGTTACGCTCATCCTGGGAGAGGACTCTGGACTCTTCAATCCTCTCTAGCTCATCAATACCTTCCAAAAAGGATTCCTTAGCCTGCCAGATAGTAGAGAACCTAGATCTGTTCCATCTTGCAAGCCTCTTTCTCAACCTACG
Source organism: Hemerocallis citrina (assembly GCA_017893485.1). Lineage (NCBI taxonomy): Eukaryota > Viridiplantae > Streptophyta > Magnoliopsida > Asparagales > Asphodelaceae > Hemerocallis > Hemerocallis citrina. The sequence continues at coordinate 153,772,468 of CM030361.1, forward strand.
TATTTTTCCACACCAGCGAGATGCCGCGTCCCTGCCAGCTATAGGGAGCGCCCAGTTCTCCATAACCAAGTGATGAAATCCCCGAATTTCCAACCAAGCCTTTTCAAATCTAAATTTCCTAGGCCTGCGTTGTCCTCTAATTCCCGCATCGAGGAGGATTGGTGTGTGATCTGATGTAGGTCTAGGGATTGCTCTAGCCGACACTAGAGGGAATTTAACTTCCCAATCCATGGAGACTAAGATCCTGTCCAACTTGGCCATAACCGGGGCCGCCTGCATATTAGACCAGGTAAAAAGTCTGTCATTGATTGGGATATCGATCAGTTCCAGTTCCGTGATCACTCTATTGAACTCCTCTCTGTGCCTGTCACTGGCGCCTCTCCCCTTGTGCTCAAAAGCAAATCTTGTGATGTTGAAGTCCCCACCTACAATCCAGGGCCCCAACCACCGTCGTCGAATGTCGACCAGTTCTTGCCAGAAGGCCTCCCGGTCCGTGGCCACATTCGGCCCGTAGACAACAGTAATCGTCTGAGTCCAATCATCGGAACGTCGTTTCAACCGGGCCGTCAGGGAGAACGTTCCTTCGTGTACCTCTAAGTAGGAGAGGATATCCGAATTGAAACCAATAGCAATCCCCCCTGAGGCGCCAACTGACGGTCGTAGCAGCCACTCCTTGATTCTACTACCTCCAACTCTTTTAAGTTTGAGCCCGTGCTGGAGTTTGGTCTCCTGCAGCCCAACAACTTCCGCCTTGGAGTTGTTAATGATGTCCCTTACCATATCTCTCTTCCCCCTATCCCCCAACCCCCGAACATTCCAGAACAGTGTATTCATTGGGGGATATTGTCAGAAGAGATCGTTGGTGAAAGTGCGGGGCTGGCTACATCCTCATGAATGATAGTCGGCCCAGTACTCCCACAATTAATGGAGCCTACAACCTCACAGACACTAGGCTTCGCTCTCTCAGATTCCCAACCCCGCATTTTGTTTAGCAGAAACGCGTTGCGTTCTCTATCACACACTTCCAAACCACAGGTAGCAGCTAATATAAAGACTTCAGAATCAGACATGAAATTTAAAATATTAGCAAGAAAAGTTTTTGTACCTCCATTGACGTGTTTTGCCGCTTTGGCGCTCGTCGCTCTCTCCAGAAAGTCATCCAAGGACTCCGCATGAGCCCTCTTCGGTGTGCGGAGAACTCTGCACCCAACTGTCCTCTGAGACGACCCTGAGCATCCTCTGGGGGCTGTATCTGGCAGTGTGGATAAAACCATCTCAGGTGAGCGCCTCCCTTGGGTGTCTGCAACGAATTCAAGATCCTCAGAGTCCTCGTCTGTAAGAGTGAAGTCAACCTCCAGGTTCAGCCGCTGTTCTGAGTCATCGTCACTAACTGCTAACTGAGTTAGAGTATGAAGATTGGGCCCTGACAATGTGGACTCCTCTACGAGCCCGACCATCGCCGTCTGCCCCACCTGAAGACCTTTGTTTCCACCGGTGGACCCCTCACTGGGCCCACACTCTAAAAATTTCGGCGCGCTGATATTATCTGACCCAAGTATAGTAACAGTCTCTATGGGCCCCTCATTGGGCCCAATAGATCCTGTCACAAGCCCATTAGAAGCTTCCAGAGTCAAACCCCCATCAGATGACCCAATCAACTTGTTGTGTCCGCAGTGCACCATACCGTGTGCTTTGGGAACGTCGCTGCCATCCAAATCACAGCTGTCGAAGCTGCCAGCTGTCACTGCCCCATTAGCGAGCGCAGCGGCACAGACAGCTGTCTGCGACTTCTTCGAGGCACTCGATGCTTTCACAGAGGAGAGCCTGGCAAAAGGCGTTTCAGCTTCATCTCTTTCTCTATCTACCGCGCTCCTCCCTTTCTCCTCAAAACCCCTGTCAAATTTCCCCAAATCGCCTCCTTCCAAAAGCATCCTCCTCCTACCCACTCCACCTTTGCTCAAATCGAGCGTCAAAGCACCCTCTGCCTGTTCTGGGTTCACCACTTTACCCAGTGGTAGCTCTGGCTCCCGGCGCAACAACTCCACAGAAGCTTCTTTTTCTTTTTCTGGTGCATGCCACAGCCTTTCGACCCACTCCTTGGTCGAAAGCTTACCAACTTCTGTCGTCTTCCTCAGTTTTGTCGCCTCACTCGCCTCTGGCATTTTCTGCCTGGCACTGCAGTCTGTAGCCAAGCCACTTTTAGGGCCTGGCTCTGTCCCGCCCCTCTGACCACTTGCATTTTCCACCCATGATGAGGGAACCGTTGGTTCCACCGAACGATCCATCGAGTTGAAGGCCCCACAGGGTTTTTGACCGTTGGGTTGGACGGCGCGCTCCCTTCGAGGCGGCTCTCTGAGCGGTGGGACAAATTCCGGTCGTTGGAGACACTTTTGAGTTCTCGCAGCCATGAGGATTTCCCGATGGGCTCGTTCAACTTCGTGCGAGCCGTCAATCGTGAGGCAGTCAGATGGCGAAACGACTTGTTTGTAAGTCCGGTGATCTGTAAGGGCTTTGGTTGTTTTGGGGGAGAGAGCAGGCGTTGTTGTCGTCGTTGCCTCAATCTTTTTTACAAGCACAAACCTAATCAAGTATGCTTCATCAAATGAGTGAACTTTGGCAAACCGTGGCATCGACTCGATGTCGCAGCTCCTGATAAGGATCTTTGCGGAGACCAATTCCGATCGTCTAACTATTTTCTCATCAATTTCTTCAATACTCCCAAAGTCGGCGACCATTTCTTGGAGCGCCTCCTTCTTCCAAAAATGCATGGGTACGTTATGTACCCATACCCAATACAAGTTTCCTTGCGGTGGTTCAGCTCCGAAATTTGGGGTCCAAGCGGTGAACTCAACTTGGAAGTGCCCAAACTCAATGATCCCCAAGCTAACCGTCGCCTCCACTTTCGCCGGTGAGGGGAACGACACAAGAAATTGCATGTGACATAACTTTTTGGCCACCCAATCTCTATCGGCCCCTGCTGGCCATTTTTCATTGAGAGCTTGCAATAGGTGCGCTTCCGAAGGCCTGCCAGACTTCACCTTGGCAATCGCACACTAGCTCCTCAACCATCTTTCTTCATTTTTGACTATGTCCAGGCTCTTTGCCAGACGAATGATGGTGGGGTGGTCGGGGGATCTCCCCCGTGTGACTTGCCGTTCTTCGTCGCTCTTGGATTCCACCACGTTGGTGCAAACGTATGACAAGTGTCCCCACATCAAACACTTAAGGCACCGCACTTCTTTCGTACACTCACTTCTAAAGTGGCCGAGGTCGCCACAATTAAAGCAAGGGACAGGTTTCCGTTTACCCTTCCGTTGCCTTTTATGGTTCTTGGGGTACCCTTCCGCATCAATCTGGTGAGTGTCCAAAGTCTCTCCTCTATTCTTCTTACTCCGCACAACTTCCCATTGACCCCCGCCTTCTTCATCTACGGAGTGTACCTCCATCAAGTTTCCGCCCTGCGCAAACCCCCCCGGGTCTCGCTTGGCTTTGGAGACAGGTGCTGGGCACTCCGGAGCTGTTGCAATGGCGTGTTGGATGGTGGATGGTTTTGGGGAGTTGGGGGGGGAAGTGGCTTTGGAACTTGACGTCTGTATAGGAATTGTGTGAACATTGTGGGTTTTTGGTATCATGGGGTGGATTTTTTGGTGATTGTAGGCTTCAGTTTGCCAAAGTTGTTGTGGTTGTTGTGGCTGTGGAGGACCTGGAGGTTGTCTCAATTCTTGTTTTTGGTTATAGCTGCTATGCCTGTAGTGTTTGTGCGGTTGTCTGTGCGGCAAAGCTGCTGAAGCATCCTGGTAGTGGCCCCTGTTTGGAGGTGGTTGATGCTGACGCGGTGGGGAACTCTTCCGCCTATAATGGCCTGGAGGAGGACCCCATCGTTGGGCCCTACCTCCGACAGACTCCCCTTGCTGGTGATGGGAAAAGGGGCGATGATGATCGTGCGTCCTCCCTGCATAGCGATGCCGTGCACTCTGATGCGCACGCGTCGGGGAGCGATCACACCTGAGCCCACTTTCTCTACTCTCCACCAGGGGCTTGGTCGCCAGTCTAGGATCTTTCGAGTGTTTGTCCACAGTGCACACTGCAGCAGGCGCCACCACAGTGAGGGGCTCTTGAGCATGGACGGGGGTAGCAGTTGTGGTAGTATTTGGCGCTGCAGTGGTATTGATAGTCTCGCCGGCGATGGAAGAGGGGGTGATCGGTGGGTGGCGGACCCCTTCATTGGGCCCGCACCCACTGAGTTCAAGGACAGATAGCGAATACGGTGCCATGGAGGTGAGTCAGGGTTGAGTGTAATGTCTTGAAACTCGAAGCAGGAACTGGAGACAGAGGAGAGGGGATGAAGAACAAAGGATTCAAAGAAGGGAAAGGGAGAGGACAAGCTGTGACAAAGGGAGGGGGAGTAGAGGCTAGGGGTCAGCGATGCAAGGGTTGGATAGAGATCCTGAGGAAGATAACCGGAGATGGAGAGTTGGGGGAGTGTCTTACGTTTAGTTTTCTGGCGAAGAAAAAGCTGAACATTGATAACTTGGTCTGAACCGTAGGACCACCAGAAAAATAAATTGAGTTTGTGCTAAACTTCCCCTAGGGATCAATCAAAGGAATGGACCCACGCACTCCATTTATACCGTCTGAGCTTGTTGTTCTCCTCGGATCGCCATGTTGGTCTTCGGCAGGGTCAGCCTCCACCTTGAGGCAGAGGCAGGTGGGTCGCCTCAGGCCCCCAAATTTTTTGCAATTTTAGGAACCCCAAATTTGTATTTTTTTTGTAAATATAGGCACGTATTTGTGCGTAAAAAAATATATATATTGTAATTATGGGCCTCCAAAAATAATTATTTGGGAATTTCGTCTTGGGCTGCCGGGAACTGGTCGAGTTGTTGTTCTCTCGCAATATAGGTTTCCATTCTAGACTGCTTGGTGGCTTCACCAAACGCAGTGTCGTGGAGCTGCAGGAGTCAGGCGAGATTTTTGTCAAGAGCAAACTCTCAAGAGTTAGACATCTGTTTCTATCCAGATGACAGCATCCTCGAACTCCCTTCCTTAGACATTGATAATTCCACGGAGTGCACGCTTCTCAACATCATTGCATTTGAATGCCTCCACGCCGATGTCCACCATGACATCACCTCCTATGTGAGTTTCATGGTTGAAATCATCGACTTGGCTGATGACGGTTAGCCTGCTTTGTACGGAAGGAACACTCCAGGGGAGCAATATGGCCATCGCTGGGATGTTCAGAAGGATTGAAGGGCTGCTGAATTGTGGTCATGGTCCTGGTGCCAATCGATATTAAAAGTGGTGATGAGTTGGCCGACATAGTAAGATTGAAACTTGAAGATTACTGCATTAATAAACGAAAAAAGTAAAGTTGGCGAACTAGAGTTCATAGGTTCAGGGTCAGACGGTCGCAAGTGGTGGAACACTCTGATCGTCACATATTTCAGTAGCCCACTGGTCGTGCTCTCGCTGGCTGCAGCACTGCTTGTGATTGCACTCACAATATGCCCAACGGTGTATACAGTCATAAGACTCATAACATACTATCGTGGGTAGTAATTCACCAGCAGCAGCAAGCAATCGGTTGATGAGATATGTATCCTTCGATAACATATATGTATTCTACTATTCTAGTCGGCATTTGAGCTCTATGTAGACTTTATGTGTGGTTTGTTGGGGAGTTTTTACAATGGTACTGTTGTTGCTTTAGGTATATGTTTTGCTTGTTCACAGGTACCTGTGTTGTTTGCTCTCAATATATATATATGTTTAAAGCCTACGTTTATTTGTTTTTTAAATTAATAACCTACATTTATTTGTTTGCTTCTTCATTGTCAGACTTTCTTTTCTTGCCGCTGTTGTTGATGTTGGTGTGGTGTTGTTGATGTTGGTGTGGTGTTAGGTCGGAAGACGAGAGGGTGCAGCAACTCCATGCCACTACTGATTCTTCTTTCTGTATTCGGGTGCATCTACTTCTGCAGCAGATGCGTGGGGCGTGCAAATTGTAGCGGCAATTTTTTTTTCACTTTTCCAAATTTGGGTCTTATTGAACGAAGTATCCCCTTCTCCCGAGATAAAAATGTAGAATCCCACGAGTAAATTGATACTAACGGCCCTAAAAACACTACACCTATGATCTACTATACCATTCATCATGGACAATCTATTCGTATATAGATTGTCCCTGATCTATATCTACATTATTCTTCATGATCTTTATGCTCTGAGATGCTCACAAGTCAAGATTGACTGGTGAGTTTCTTCCTACGCACCATTGCATATCGACGGTGATGATTCTCCAACAGCCTTGTGTTTTGACCCATCTCTTTTAACTGCAGATGAGAACATTAATGGGAACGTCGATGCTATTTGTACAATAAAGGATTGTTTCCCAGTTCGTAAAAACTACCATACAGGCGAAGGAAATAGCAGTTGAACATACTCTCAGTTTTCACTGTAATTAACTATCAGTATCAAGTACCAAATCATGCATCATCAACAGTAAACAACAGAGACCACAAAAAATTGCTTTCATTAGCAAGTGGCCTAAATCATGCACTATCAACGGTTTACAATTAAGTAGCTTCACAAGTTCAATTCACATTTGTTAAGAACAATTTCATAATATGGAAATGATGAAATCCTCATCGCAGTGTCAAACAATTAAAGTTTTTCAGAAATTGGACAGTTCCATATAGATCAGACATTGACTTAAAACATCAAATGCAGAGGACAACATGACAACGACATGGGAAGGCCTCTGAACTGCCAATCAATATTTTCTCTTATTTCAGCATTAACAGAAATTTGTCGACAACATCAGTGCCAGCACAGCGAGATCAATCTTTAATGGACACTCCTGCTTTGACAAGCTCCTCAAGTTTCTTACTGATCTGAGATTCTGACAAACCAGCCAAGCGAACACATCTTTCGATACCCATATCTGCCACAAGAAATCTTAATTCTTCACTCTGAATGTATAGAAAGAACATTCAGCAAGATCTAATAACTATGCCATTCTTGCTAATATAGAAACAAAGCGTGAGTTAAGGTATCATTAAGAAACCATTAAGATGTAGACTGTCTTTTAATAATCATATGCAACACACATGCTTGTCCACTCTCGAAATGAATAATCGCTCACTGTAGACATAATGCATGTCTTAGAGCCTAGAGGCCATCTGAGAATGGTATCCCAGAAATGATTAAAGAGGAAAAGGGAACTCAGATTTGCAGAAAAGAAAATTGTTCCTTAGATCAAGCATATACAATATATGCAGCTATAATTGCTTATTTCGGAGATTAGAGGAAAGGTCACTCTGAGGTATGTTCCAACTGAGCTTACATTATGAGTGTGATGAGATCCCGACAAAGATCAAGCCAGAAATTTAATTTTCTAACCATAATGGGTTTCTATGGAGAGCAAGCCAGACAATTACTTTTCTCTCCTTTCACTTCGAAAAAAATTGTGTGTGTGTGTGTGTGTGAGGTGTGGGGAGGGAAGGGGGAACACCTAAGCATATGTTCACTTCTATCTTACACGAACATCGCATAAAAAAATTCTTAACTAAAGGCATACAAATTACAAAAAAAAATAATTCAATAGGCATTTAACCTGCATTTCGATATGCCAGAATCTAAAAAACTAACTTTTGATTAGCACCAACTCCGTGAAAGAACATGAAGACCATTTAGAAAACATTACCGCGCAACTATCCAGAGCTGGTAGACTTTCCCTAAATAAACTCTTTTTCATCTTCTATACCTCAATATATGATGTCATTCTTTTATGTAATCCAGAATCTGAGCTTTGCTGTATTAAACTCTAGTATTATGTTCTCATTTTCTTGGAAGGAAAAAAAAAACATTACCATACAGGAAGGCTTCCTAGCAATTTACTTGGGCTTAGGGATCCTAGGATTAGTATATGGCATAATATAAGTTGGGTGATGAACTCTAAAGAAGAAACCTTAAAATACATCTAAGAAAGGAGAGTACCACCCCCACCCACTCATCCATGTACCAGAGAGGGGAAATACGGGAACAAAGAGTTGTAACTTGTAAGTTAGGAAAGCTTAGGCATAGATCAGAAATTTTTGAAGAAAAAACAAGATGTACCAGAATAAGAAAGAAGACTTCTACTTAGACATGGAGGTGCTGATTAATCTTTAAATAGGCAAACCGAACAAAAGAGGGTTCACAGTGTCACTACTAGCAGGAAGTGTCACGTTATAGTCATAACTTATGGCAGAGAATCTCACGTGTTTGCTACCTTAAGAAACTGGTATGACTTGCAAAAATTAGAATCAATTACTTAAAGACGATGTTCCTCATGGGTTTATGCAAGTTAATAGAAAAACACAAAAAATAGGAGACATTTTCATTCTCTACTGCAAGTTCTACGTTTCCTAATTCTTACCACATTTAAATCCGAAGAAAATAACTGTTCAAAGCATACCGATTTTTGTGTTTTTCCATTAACTTGCTTAAACCTGCGTCAACATACTACTTCCAAATGCATCCTATTCTACCAATGTTATACAGTTAGCAATTTATTTATATGTTCTCTCCTTTTAAGATGTAAAAAAGTCTCTAAAACAAATGGTATCCCAATTTTGGAGGTAACAGCTGATTTTGGGGATGTATAATCCATATTGGATTGAGACTGTTCCGCAGGCGGGTTTTTTTTTTTTTTTTTTAAGAATTTTTTTGAAGAAATGTTGTACAAGCATTATTGTCATCTGATATACCCAACAACACATAAAAGAACCAAAGCTTCAGAGATACAAAGGATTAATTGTCTTTTCATCTTTTTGTTTATAATGATAAGGAGAAATTTTTAATATATACTATGTTTCCATCAGCACTGCAGAAAAATACCCGTAATGGAATTTAAAATATATACATAAATGATCTAATATTTGGCAACATGAAACCTTCAACAGGTTCCTTAATAGATCCCAATGAAACATCTCGTATGTGACTTCCATGTGAGACAATTGGACATTTTACCAAGAATGCTATTCAAAGTCCCTTTTATCTCGTATACTTATCTTCCTCTTCCACTTCCACTTCCACTTCCACATCCACTGGATCTCCATCCTCCACCCTTGCCAGGGATAACCTCATCCTAGGCACCTCCACCCACCAACTTTACTTTACACAGCCAGGTCACTCTCTCCATCCATCCTATGTGTGTGCCCTTTCAGACTTTGCCATACCAAATTACTCCACTATTGCAGATTCAAATCTTCACCTCCATCTCAGATGCTGAAGGTCACTGCATAACAAATTGACATCCTCGGCTCCCACCCCAAACCTCAAACCTGGCTGCTACAAGAAGTTGTGTTTTACACATGGACAGTTGGACACACTCAGCCAAATTAGTAACATGCATCAGATGCATTTATCTCATCAAATTACTCCCCCTAACCCTTCCTATTGATTTTTTTATTAAAAGAAAATCCTAACTATTTCTTCATCTTACTACGACTCAAGTATGAACATCATGTTGTCGTAGTCATCATGTAGTTAGTTGTATCCAAAATAGTATCTATGGTTGGGTTCGCCAGCTACGCAATTCATTCCTTTTCTTGTATAATGAAGGTAGTGTCTCTTTGTTAATTGAGTTTTCTTGTTTGAGCGATTCAGTTAGTAATGTAGATATTATTTTATTTATATGAATTGTCTAATTAGTTACAATCAATTATACTAATTTTTGTCAGGATTAAAAGAAAAAGCTACAAATTATTCAAATTGAGGGAAATGGAGGAAGAGGTATATGCTGAGAACATATTCTTTTCATTTCAGTGCAATTTTTTTTATTTAATAAGGCATTTAAGTCCTTTTATCATAGAAGTGATGGTTGTTTATGTTCTACAGTTAAAAGAATTATCTAATTAAAGAAGCGAAACAAGGTACACAACTTTTTTAAAAGTTGGTGGAGCACAAAGAATCATCGTATTAAAGAAGCGAAGTAAGATACACAACTTTTTTTAAAGTTGGTGGAGCACAGAGCTATACATATAAATAAATAAGTGATAAAGTATACAATTTTCTTTGCAAAGAGTAAATTATTCAATACATTTGAATTGAATTCAAAATTGATTATATCTTTGTTTCCATTTCTATTTTCATATGTATATACGAAAAGCTTGCTTTCATTTCATGAGCAATTCCTCTAGGAATCTGTTCAGCTTATTACCTACACGCATTTGTTTTTGGCCTTCGGACATCTATCATGCAGATTAATGTCTAGCCATAAGCAAACCATGGTCAAGTGAGTGTGAAATGTCTCAAATGACATTTCTGTGAGTACACAATTATGTAAGCCCATGCTATTTGATTGAAATTTGCTAGCATAAAAGAGTAATTGTTGAGCAAACTAACTGGTATTTCCAAATTAACACTATATAGTGATATTTGCAATAGCATTGCACTGCTTCTCATATTGTACATATTGATTTTAGAACCAACATGATATGGGTAAAAATAGCCAAATCGGGGTGTTCAAATCGGGCACGAATCTTAAAGCTCTCAAGGGTAAAACGGTAGACCCGTAAAAGGGAGTTGAGCCTCTTTTAGCCCAACAATCCAAAACGGGTTTGTCATACTGGATTACCATAGCAGCCTAACAAGCAGTTCATAATTATCTAAAATGATGATTTAAACTCATAATTATCCATAAGAGACAGTTTAAAACCTTATCTCTTTACCAAGAGAAAAGTTAACTCTATCTCCACAACTACTTCTATCTCTTCATGAAGAAAGTCAACCAAGTGACCAACTCTATCTCTTTATCAAGAGAAGAGTAACCGACTATATTTCTTTATGAAGAAGAGGATAACCAATCTTATCAAAACAGTGGGAAGTAGGAAAAAATCAATATCTTGAAACTGGCCCCCTAAGCGACTATAAATACCCTATGATCTCCATAGATTTAGGTAATCAGCATCCTGCCACTAAAAACTCTCATATATTTCTGAGTTCTGACTTGAGCATCGGGGGATCTGTCGCTGGGGCGAACCCCGGTATTTCAGACTTTTGCAGGTCAATCGGAGCGATCACAACCGTTCAGATTAGATCCAAGCATCAAACGAGTCAGATTTCAAAATCAAGATCGGTTTGCAGTCGTCAATATCGGCAAAAACTAGAAGGCCAGTTCTTTTATTGTTTCTAAAAAGAATTCACAACATCTGCTTGCTCCCACACACAAAATAGCAGCAACATAACAATTAAAGACTACAGTGTCACTTAATGTGTTCTAATCATCACAAGATGTTGCTTTATTTGTTGTACATATAATTTTTTGAAAATCATCATATTATTGAAATTTATGCATACTTGAATGTTATAATCTCATAACAAAATTAGAATCCAATAGTAATGTGAAAGTGGCAGGATTTTATCTAAAGGCAAGCATTTTATCTAATTATTATCCTACGATGATGTAATAATAAATCAATTATTTGTAGGTGACATCAAGGGCGAAACCAGGATTGATAAAAAGGGGAGGCCAAACAATCAAAGATTATATCTAATATAAGAAAATTATTAAAATTGCTAGACTTGAACCCCTAACCTCTCAGTTTAACAAACACACTAACCAATATACCATACTAATACTTGTAAATATTAATAGAGGGGTCAACCTTTAACAATTGTAAAAAATTTAGAAAGCCTTGTACCCTAAAATTAGGTTTTTGAAAACTTTGCAGGGGTCGGGTCCCTCGCGGCCCCCTAGCTCCGCCCCTGAGTGATAACTTTTTCATACTATTGCCCACATTTCTACAGCGAAAATATTTACTTTAAACTAATTGAATGATATATCTAATATTTCTTTATTTGAAACTATTAAATTTATATATTTAAATTTGTCAATCCACTAGTTAGATGTTGCAAATCATTCAACTAGTAGATAACCCTATTGTTTACTATTTTCTCAAACTAGCCTGAAAGAATATAGGTCAATAGGCACTACCACATAGGCACAAAAGATTTTTTTGTTACAATAATGTATAAAGTAATGTACTAATTTCTATTGTTGTAAGATATCAAATCTAGACATGGAAGTAGTAGTAATAGAATAGAATACTGAGCTGAGCACTAAGTTAATATTTCTCTCAAACTTCTGCTAATAGCAAAGTTTAGTTTTGTATTGCTATATACAAGGATGATCTCGAACACGAAAACATTCGATTCGATCTGGATCTATATCTATAATCTTTGTGGATTCGGATATCCAAAAAAAAATTTTAAAAACTCGGATGCGAATACGAATATGGATATGTATAAAAACAGCAGACGGATATCTGTATCCACATAATATAATATGTATATATTTATTTATTTACTAGATTTGCCCGTGGGCACGTGCCTACAACACGTCTTCGGAACGATACAAAACACGAAAAGCCTTGTAAACAGTAAAACAACAATTATGTAGCTCAAGTTTGAATAATATGACAATAATTAGTTGTAAATAAAAGTCCATGTTTCCATTAGTATATGTTGGAAAATAATTATAAATGGGGGTGTAAAATCTAACTTCTTCGAACTTTAAGTGTGGAAAATGATGAAATTTAACTGTTGAAAAGATATTTGCTATTTTCAATAAAACATGAGCAATAAAAAAACATAAAAATTCTGAAAATTTACAAACCTGAAATATTAAAATCTAAATTTCTAAGTAAATAAAGAAAGAATGGGAGAGAGATATAGGGAGAGAGAGAAAGAGAGAAATATGAAAAAGTGGAGAGAAAAGAGAAATAGTAATAAAGTAATGAGTTTTTTGGTTTTGGGGTTTGAAATTTGGGGGGGGGGGGGGGGGAATGTGTTTTGCGACGTTGGATATGGGCCTTTGATTTTGGGGGGATCGAAGGTGAGCCACTTGATAGCTTTCTTTGTGTTTTATTATATAGATATAATATAATATTATAAGTGATATGTTACGCAGTTAACTATATGTACTTAAGTGTACAGTCATATTAATCAAGTGTATTTTTCACTTCATTAATTTATAGTTAGTTAACATGTTTTGAATTATTCCAACTTACCGAATTTAATTATTTCACTTCATTTGGTCGCTTAAATCAAAAATAACCCTAGTTCAAGAGTTCCCCCAATGCCCCCAATCTCCAACTCCAAGTCTCCTACCACTCTACAAGCACCTCCTCTCCGACCTCCTTACCAACATCCTCTCTCCCCTTTCTCTCTGACCTCCTCTTCGACATCCTCTCCAATCTTTCTCCCTAACCTCCTCCGCGGCATTTGCTTTCAACTTTCAAGTCTCAAAACACTCAGCACCGCTTTGCTCAACTCCTCAGCGACGCCTCAACCTCCCCTAACTTTTATAGGAGCCCCATGTATATTAAATAATTTTTTCTTAGCTTCTTTTATTATGCTGATTTCATATTTGTAATTAGATTTGAAAGTCGATACTCGTATGTTATCCACATATGGTTTGATGATATACGTATTTGAATACTAGTCCAGGAAAAAATATAACAAAAAAGTATACGTTTAACGACTAAATTTGTAGATGTATTCGATAGACCAAATCCGATTTGCATCTGTACCCGAAATTTGTGAATACAAATATGATTTTTTTTCCGAATCATATTCGAATCTGTATCCGGAATGGCAGATACGGATGTTGGTATAGCCAATATCCAATCCATATTTGATCTGAAAGCATCCCTAGCTATATAAGATTGAAGCATGCAATAGGCATAGAATGTGCACAGGGATTCACAGCATACAGGTTTCCTAGTTGCTGTATTTCCAGCTTTCTGGAGGTAAAGGGTGCGACCATTTATGTACATGTGTGTGTACAGTGAAGATAATCAAAGACATAGTGTAAGAATTTACACACTTGTATGAATACATCCACCAACTCAAATACACATCATTTGTATATGTTAACCTCTCCTATCATCACAGCAACAGTTGTATCTTACAGTCCTATGATTGACTTTCGTACAGTCATGAAATAAATCTCGAGTATTTATCTTTTTCCAATGAATTTATTTATTGTTTAAAGCATCTTGTCCACTTCACCATTCATTAACCTATCATCCCCAATTGCGACAAAAAAAACATTTTCTTTTTCTTTTTTTGGATTAATTGAGCCATTCTTCAAAACACTAACAGGAATTCATTTCCTCCATTCTAGAAAAAAGGGAAAATTACCGTATCTGGCCCAAAGCTGGGGCTCGATTCCGCGGCACTCGCGGATCAGAATCGGGAGCTTAGGGTTGAGCGACTTCAGATCTGTGTAATTCTTCTGCACGAACTCCCTGTAAACGGGTTTCGGATAAGGGTCGGGATCCGAACCGGAAAAAGAGAAGGGTAAATCGAGAAATCGAGATTGGGGAAGTAGGACGGAAGTGGGAGGGGAGTTCGTTACCGTACCGAGCTGGGGAGCTAGCCGGTGAGGTTTGGCAGAACAGGAAGCGGAGTTCTTTGAGGTTGCGAGATAGCTGCGACTTCCACGCCATTGATGAGCTTCGATTTAGGGCTAGTTTTGGTTTTTTTTTTTTTTTTTTTTTTTTTCGGGAATGGGATTGATCGTCTTTTTTGTAAGATGGATTGGAACCCGACTTGGATTATCGGGTTTGAACAGTATATGAAATTGTTGAAAACCCCGCTATTATGATGTTTTGCAGGAAACCACCTAAACAAATGGATACTGTAGATTACTTCTTTTTTTTTTCTGGAAAAATGTGGAGCATGGCCACCATGTTTCATTAATAAGAAGTTAATAAAACAAGTTTAGAGTACTGAGCCAAGTACAAAGCCTACAATACATGAAAAAAAACATAAATCCTCCCCTAGCATGGGGGGTGGACAACAGGATGGTACATACATACTTCCACAAAAGTACATCAAAGCATCTAACTCTCTCAAAACAAAAGTACAACAAAACAACAAATTCCCCCAAACAAAATCCTGGGGTGGTGGGGATCTATCGGTAGTGCCGCCTCATCACTCAGTCAATCGTCGGTCTGATCTCAACTTCCTCGTCGTCGTACTCCTTTATCTGGAAGACACTGACATTCTCCCACGAGGACCTGTTGTAGCGACAATAGCCCAAAAGGAAATAAGATGCATAATGTGAGTCAAATTACCCGAAATACTATTACTAGTCCCACGAAAGTAACAGTTATTCTTATCTAGCCAAAGGACCCGGGTAATAGTAGTGATAGCAATAAGTCAGGCCTCTCACCTCGATCGTCTCTCATTAGCGAACTTAGCGCCGACCCAGAGGTCCCCATACTTACGTGGGTACTCACCTGTACCCAGGGCACTAAGTATCTCAGCGAGGACCGCTTTGCTCTTGGGACACTCCAGGAAAAGATGATCCCTAGTCTCAAGCGCCACATTGCAGGGCCCACAGTAGCATCCGTACTCAGTTGGCGTTTAGCCAGGTTCTCTCTAGTCAGGATGACATCGTTCAGTACTAGCCATAGGAAGATTTTTATTTTCTGCAGGGTTTTCACCTTTCAGATGACACCCGACTAGTCCGGACGACATCCCCTAAAATGAATACGGTTATACAGGAAGCGAACAGTGAAGATGCCATTCTTCTCAAGACCCCACGCTTTCCTATCCGACCCCTGAGAGCATTGACTTTCGGATCTGACTATATGGGTCTGCAGCTCCATGAGCCTGAGCTAAGAACCCGAGTCCATTGTTTGTTTAAAGGTCGGTTTCCAAGAGTTGGTTATGCTCATGTCATGTGTTCAATGTTTGGGCTTTAAAGGGAGGAAAATATTCGTGTTAATTATGTGCTTACTAGTTACTAGAATGGTAATTTCTTGTGAACAGCAAAAGAATGGGTTGCAAGAAGGAGATCGACCAGAGGTTTCAAATTTTTGATAGATAAATGGTAGCATATTTCTCCAAATGTACAATTCTATTTGTAGGTCTCTATGATTTGTTCCCTTACAAAAAGTAAGTGGTTTCAGTTAATCGAATTTATATTTTTAAAATTTAAAAATTATGTGTGGGTAAATTATGTGAGAGGTCACTTCTCTCACGCTACAGACATTCACGGATAACAAGCCAATAATTAAAAATAGAATTTGCATTTGAAGTGGCTTGATATCATTTATCTTCTTAGTACTATATGATATGTTATAGGAGTTTTCCATGGGTCTTCTTAGTACTAAATGATATGTTAGAGTTTTCCATGGGTAAATAATAGAGAGGGGGGGGGGGGGGGGGACCCAAGTGCCACAACATTGTGGTTTATAAATGAAGAAATTAAAACTCTAGGTTAAGCTTACAAGTGCCACTATATTGGGGTCAGTATACTTGTTTGTGAGCTGGAGAAAGTTCGAATCATGCTTACATTATTTTCTTTTATGGAAAGAAAAAAAAATTTGTAACTGTGTGGCTGCAGCCTTGTTCAAAAACTTAATAAATAAAACCAGCATTACTACAGCATAGAGGTAGGCACTATAAGGCTTTCCATTTTTGTTACCCGCTAACAATCTTTTGTTTCATTTATTCTGATAAAGCCGAAAGTGGATTTTTGAAGTTTTATAGAAAATAAATCAGGGAGCTAATAGATTAACTCCAAGGATGTGCTGAGTACATTGTATGAGATTAAAGGAAAAGTTAAGGAACAATTTATTCTTGTAACAACTAGGGGCTGGTTTAGAAATTGAGACTTCCCAAAAATATGAGAATTAAAATGGAGATTTCCAGAAATATTGCATTGTCGTATTTCTTGTAGTAATACATCACATTTTCGAAAATCTTTTATTGTTAAATTTGTTTAATTCAATTTTTTTGTATTATTTTATTATATCTCTAATCTCTAATATTATAATGGGAGAAGGCCTTAGTGTCATTCAACCAACATGTGCAACGCACGTACATAACTAATATAAAGGAGGTTTCCGGTTCAAATCCTCTCTACGTCAGAGTTTCTATTTTTATTTTTTTGAAATTATTAAAACATGCATCGTACGTATAAATTACTAGTTTTTCTAATGAGAATCTCATATAAAATCCACAAATTTCATAGTTTCAGAGAATGCAAACAAATCTAAATCCACATGGAATGCACATATCTATCAAAAATAACAAAAATTTTGATTATCATGTGAATTCAACGTAATCTTTCAAAATTATGTTTGTCTCTTACTGAATCAAGTAATTAATAAAAGAGTAGAAGATTTCCTTGCACATAAAAGTGTATCAAATATCTCCTAAAGATGGAGTTATTGGTTAAGGATCCATATGTTAGGAGGTGGTAGGAGGAAGCACAATGGTGGTTTTACCGACAATGTATTTTTATTTTAATTTCGTCTCAATACTTCAAATTCACTCTTTATCTCCTTTTTGAATTCATGATGTACTTGATCCTATCATAAAGCTTTAACATCCTCTTAACTCCTTCAGCTAGACCAACAATCGATGTTGTATTCAACATGGAGCTACATATTAAGTTTGCTTTCTTCATTTTGAAGCAAAAAAGAGACTGAGTTGAGTGGTTCATTTTTTACTCTATCAAATATCTCATCATATTATTACATTGTTCTATCTTTATGATTAATTGTAGTTTAAACCAGATTGTCAATTTTTTATTTTTTTTTTTGACCTTAGGAAGAGGATAGGAGGTGGTGGTGGATCTCAACGTGAAGAAAGAACCATGTAAGATTAGCTAATGAGCTATTACTTTACTATAGTCAAAAAATTTGTGTGAATGACCTTAATTATTTTCTTCGTGGCAACCAACTCTATAAATAACGCACATATTTTATTTCATTCTAATACACATAGTGTGAATTTGTAATTATCGGACACTTCCACACACATAACTGTGACAAAAAAAATTAATCAGAATGTCTATTGTTGCAGTCTTTTTCTTGGGGTATGAGAGCAACAGATGATGTGAGTTCTTTGGATTTAAGGAAACTGTACTGATCCTGACCTTCGTTCAAGCTCTGAAGAAACCCTGGGTTAGTTCGATCTTTGATGACTGCTTCGTCCACCTGCACAATCAAGTCTGAAACACCGAGAGTGTTTCCGGTGGCAGACCCTCTGATGCTTAAGTTAGAAAGCAGCTATAGAGTGGAGAGGATTCTGTAGTGAAAAAGTCATTACCTGTCATGGTCTACCCCATGCAGTGTTTATAGGTGATTTGAGAATGATCTGTTACCCCCCGCTCTTAGCGAAATATCCAATCCCCTTGATCTCGGATCTAGGATTAGTTACTCCTTTGAGTTAGGGGGTACGGTTACGGCGTAACTAACGGCGCGCCTAGAGTGGCAGGCGGTTTCTCCGGATGCATGAATGAGCATGCAGAAGGCCTCGGGAGCTTTCTGGCTTAGGCCAGGAGGGAGGTTGGCGTTGAGCCTGGTTTGGTGCTTTGCAATTCATGCAAGGATCATCTGTAACATCCTATAAATTTTAAATATGTTTTTGGAATTAATAAATAATTTAAAAAATTTTGTGATTTAATAAATATTTTTCTGAAATTTATCATTTTGCTCCTGCAAAACACGTGCAACTATTTTTCTTGGGAAACACAAAGTCAGAAAATCTATTTGGAAAATCTAACATTTATTAGTATATAATAATTATAAATTTTCTGGATTTTTATGAATGATTTATGCCATACTTGCAAATTCTCAAAAATGACTTTTGTCCAAAATTGCCACTTGGAGTAAAAAACTCCAGATTTTGGTTTTTCTGGGCTGCATTTGGGGGGCCGCCCAATTTGGTTATGATTGAGGGAATAAGATCTTACTTCAATTGATTTATTTAACTACCTAATATGATAAATCCATATATGTAAAGATATTTTCTTAAGGAAAGAAAATAAAACATTATAGAAAAACCCTAAAAAGCAACATCGGCCTATATATTGGCAGCAGCTGCCTATTTCCTTGTTGTGAACCCAAAACATTATTTTCTTCATTATTTTTTTGGAGACGAACGCTTGGATCTTGGACTTTTGTAAAGAGAAGGAAGGGGCTTCTTTATTACTACCATTGTTCTTCAAGTAGATCTTTTTTGAGGTGGGTGAAGCTTTCTTGTCTTTTGTTTGCTATATGATTGTAAAAATATGAAAATTGTTCAAGTAGAATGCATGATTAGAAGTTTGTATGATTATGAAATATGATGTGTGAATATAGATTTTAATGAATGAATAACCAATCAACATCTTTCATGAATGAAATATAAATTTATGTGTAACTTTCCATGCATAGAAGTTATAGATGCACAAAGATATTCACTTTCTTATGCCATGCTTGAATAATCATGTTTGAATTGATATTAAATGTGTATGAGACTTGTAGGAGTTGTCATCTAATTGGTAAAGATCTAAATATTGCTTGTATGAGAATTTCTTGATTTATGGATTTATATCATGTATAAAATAGAAGGCAAATGAATAATGATTTCATACATGCACATGATGAGCAAAGAACCTTTAGTTGCTGTTTTTCCCTATGTATTCACTGTTCTAGGGTTGAAGATGAGGAGTTTATTATTGTTTTGGATTTGAAATTAAATGAGAAATGAAAGAACTTGATGTTGAGTTGGGTAGATTAAGATATTTTGACCAACAAATGTGTATTTCAAGATTAATCTCAGTTTTAGACATGTTTAAGTTTTATGTTCAGTATGAGAAGAAATTTTGACTGCGTTTTGATAATATTCGGGTGTTTATACTAAAAGTTTCTTTGAACATTTTTATTCAAGTTATAACTTTGAAATTTAGATTTTTGTGAAATCTGCGAGGATTTGATTTGATGAGTAAGTTGAGTTGTTTTTCCCAAAGATGCACTTGCTTTATCACAGGTTTTCATAGTTTGGAATCATGTATTCGAAGTTTAACATGTATCAATTTTTGAGAGAAACTACGAAGTTCATAGCTGTTGCAGATTGCGTGCCAGTCGACAGCGCGGTCGACCGCAGTGCGTCTGTCGGTCAACTGCAGTTCATTTGAATGCGCAGGTGCAGTCGACTGCACGGTCGATCGCAGTGCGTCTGTCGGTCAACTGCAGTTCATTTGAATGCGCAGGTGCAGCCGACTGTTACGTTAGGTTGTCACCATTCATTTATTAGCAGTCGACTACAGTAACTGCCAGTCGACTGTCATGGTTTGAATTGGGGTTTTTCTTCGAGTGCTGTCGGTCGACCGCAATTTTTACAACTGTATATGCCAGTCGACCGTCATGTCTTGTTTTCCTGCAAACTTTTCTATTTCTTGAGCGATTGTTTCTTCGTATTTGCAAACGATAATTTCTCTGTTTTCAAAGTGATTAAGCACAGATTACACCACTTTCAGAGAGTGTATATTTATAAGTTTTAACAGAGTTTGAGTTCTATTTTTGTGGGATTAGAAAGTAAATATTTTTTGTAATTTCCAAGAGTATTATATTTGGATTACTCTATGTTGTTTTGAGAGTATAACATCTCAGTTTATTGACATTTAGTTTCAATTTTGACAAATTATGTGGATATGGTTGTACTTTGGAGGTACTTGGTTTTGTTGACTATTAGATTTGAGGGAAACCTCGTTGTAAGTTGGATTGTTGGATTTATGAGATACCAAGAAATGTTGAGTTAATGTTTTTGAGTTTTGAAACTCTAGAGATTGAGTAGGACCCTAACATGCCGGCGGTTGAGACTTTTGTGGATAATTGGCCAGTGGGGCCTTGTTGTTGATTTAGTTGAATTAAGTCCAGCAGGATACACCAACTCTAGAGAGGGGGAGGGGGGATTGTGATTTAACTAATAATAATAAACCTAAGGACATGCACTAGTTGGAGTTGTGATGAAATAAGAGCAAACATGGGTAGGGGGCCTCCAATGACCGGACGGTGGAAGATAAATCTTAGGAATTACCGGGGTGTGATCACGGACGGTGTGGGATATATCTTCAGGATTACCAGGGATCGAGGCAACGCTCATGGGATATTTGTGTGATGAGGTACCATTGGCGAACGTTGTGAGTTTCAATTTTCGAAATTATCGGGGTGTGAAGGTATGTTCCCAAAATCACGGACGATTGGAAGTTGATTCTTAGGGATTACCGGGGCATGGCACTAGATACTCACAGAATACTCTAAATCTCAAAGTAATCACCGTAGTAGGATTGGTTGCATAACGAAGGATTAAACCCTATAAAGTGAAGAACGATAAGGGCTTGCACCGGACCTATGTAGAATGGGATGTATAGAATCTGACAAGTATGCATTAGTAATCACCATATACATGGTGTTTTCTTAACTCATTTTGTAGCGTCCCGAATTTCCAATATGATATCTCATAAATATGTGACACAATTCCCAGCATCTACCTCAATGTAATAGTAAACATAGCCAAACACGGAAAAAAATTTCAACTTTTATTACATTATTTCTTTACAAATTACAACGGAAAGTTAACACCTTGAATTACAGTTCTTTCTTTTACAACACATTCTTTTATAATTTACAATAGCCACATTATCATTCTACCACATGCATCCAAATCCCAAGCTATAGGTACCTACTTGTAAAACATGAGGATAGAGATAACCCTAACCCACAAAACTATAGGGTAGCCATAGCGGTGTGAGTGACATCAAAAGAAATACAATATGAATAAAACATGAAGAATAAAGTTATAAATAACATATGTCAACAGTAATAACAAATGGAATATGGAATACCAATAAGTAAGACATGAAAATATCAAGTGAAACTAAGCTAAGTGTCAAGTGTAAGAAAACAAAAAACAAACATGCATAAAACCAAGTCAAGAAAACACAAATGCAATATGATGACTCTCTAATGCATACTTGTCGGATTCTATGCAATCCATACTACATAGGTCCGGTGCAAGCCCTTATCGTTCTTCACTTTATAGAGTTAAATCTGTTGTTATGAAACTAATCTTACTACGATGACTATTACGAGATTTAGATAAACTGTGAGTATCTAGCCCATGCCCTGATAATTTTGGAGGTCAATCTCTATCCACAGATAATTTCGGAGACTATTTCCCTCACACCTGAGAATTTTTGAGAATACCCCACACCGCAAGCTATGGCGCCTCATCACACGAATACCCCATGAGCGTCGTCTCGTCCTCGATAATTTTGGAGATCAATCCCACACCACAGGTAATTTCGGAGACTATTTCACTCACACCTCGATAATTCCGGAGATTATCTCACACCGCAGATCATACTGAGGTCCATAACCTATGTTTGCACTCATTTCATCATATCAACATCTAGTGCCTGTCCTTATCTTATTAAATTAATTAATTAATTACGAATCTCCTAGAGTTGGTGTACCCTACCGGACTTAACTTAACTGATCAACAACAAAGCCACAACTGGCCAAACCACAAAATCTCAACTGCCGGTATAATAAGGTCCCACTCACCCTCTAGAGACTCACAACTCAACCATCAATGCTAAACTTTCATTAAAACTCTCAATTCCATTATCAATACTCTCATATTAAGAAAACTTCTTAAAAATCAACAAATCCAAATTCATTTAAAATACTCACAAATTCCAGAATTGAGACAAAGTATTAAATCTATTAAATAACTGAAAATCATATTTTGAAGTCGTAGAATATCACAAAACATCAATTCCTTCGAAAACAATATATATTTCATTTAATAAAGTCATAGAAATTCAATTTAAATTCTATTATAATCAAAATGTAACTCTCTGTAAAATATTGTAATTTGTAGTAAAAACATCATCTAAAACAGTAGATTAATAATCCATAATATCGAAGAAACAATCGTTCAAGAAAAACAAAGAAAACTCAACAAAAATAATCAGCCAAGCACTGACAGTCGACCGTTAAAAACAGTACAAATGTGGCCGGTCGATCGACATGCAAAAATCCCAAAATCCACTAATTGACAGTCGACTGTCAATTCATGTGTAAAATCTTGACAGTCGATCGACATATTCAAAAATCGACAGTTTTAATATTCGTGCACATTTTTACTGATACTTTATTTAATCTTTGTAAAATCATAACTTTGCAAAATAAACTTTCTGAGATGATCAAATACAACTTGTATAACATACTGGAGTTTATAAAACTAATTAAAACTTTGTCAAGATCATAAAATAGCAATTTTCGACAAAATCTTCAAAACATATATGTATATATATGTTTATATAAGTGTTCAATCATCAGTTGAAGTATCAATTCCATCAAATAAGAGTATTACAATGGTTCAAATCAATCTCAGTACTAAAACAACTCAAGAACCAATCAAAAACTTCATAAACTCAAAAATCAAGTTTTCGGCCAAACACCATCAGACTCGAAATACAAAACTCCTATTTTCACTTCAAAATTTGATCTTTTGATCCAATAGCTCTTCTTGTAATACAATAAACACATACAACTACTCACATCAGTTTACTCATGAATAAAAACAAATTTTGATATGTATTAATCTAGTTATACTCATCAAAACTTCAAGAACAGACCATATGCATTCATACACAGTAAAACTAGGTTTTTATTCACTTTTTGCAATAACCAACATAAAACTCATTAAACTCAATCAAATCAGCAAGCATATGAAAGAAAACAACCTACTCATGGTTTCTATTAGGTTCTTTAACAATCTCAAGTCATCTATTTAGAGTTTTAATCATCAATGGCATAGTTTTCATGAAAAGATTCAATCTTTATTCATACATCTTTTAATAAACTCATTATATTATCACACAATCTCCTAACAGGCTTTCTAATAGACAAATCATCACATACAACAGCAAGAAACCAAACATATGTCACTTACTTTATTGAAGAATCAACCGAAGACAATAAAGAGAATAAGAAAAGTCATTCATTTCGCAAGAAAACCAAGATCCTCGCTTCGAAACTTCAAGAAATCAATAATAAAGAAAAACCTTTGTGTAGGGCAGCAAAGAGACGGCTGCACCACTCCTTTAATAGGCCGGTAATTGATGTATTAGGGTTTTAAATAGGTTTTACAAAATATCCCTTTTGAATATATTTTACATATATAAATCATTATACTCAGAAATTAGATTAACCAATTCAATTTAGATTTAAAAATCAAAATTACTGATCTAGTCTTGGCCGGCACTATTTGTAAACCCAGAAAAACGAAATTTGTAATTTTGCCTCTAAGTGGCAATTTTGCAGAAAGACTATTCTTTAAGAAATTTGCAAAATAAACCAAATCTATTAAAACAAAAGGTAAAAATTTTACCTCTGAGTTGGCTAGGCATCATGCTTAGCCCAAAATCCAAAAATCTAGAGTTTTCACTTCAAGTGGTAATTTTGCACAAAAGCCCATTCTTTTTGTAATATTTGCAGATAAGCCAATATCAGAAAATTCCAGAAAATTCATAAATAATACCTACTAATAAATATTAGGTTTTCCCAAAATAATTTCTGACTTTGAACTTTCCAAGAAAATATTTGCACGTGTAAAAAGATAAATTTCAAAAAAATATTTATTAAATCACCAAAAAAATCATTTTAATTCATTTATAAATCTCAAAATCATTATTTAAAAATCTAGGGAGTTACACATTTTATGCATGCTTTCTCTGTTTTTTATACACTTGACACTTAGCCTAGTTTCACTTGTTGTTTTATGTTTCATTATTCGTTGTTTTATGTTTCATCTTTATTGCCATGTTGTTCATGTTCTATTATTATTGTCATGTATTAATTATTGTTGTTTGTGATTGTGAGGTTGGAAGGTATCACTATCACTATAGTTGACGTCAGTTACATTTAACTGATGTGCCCACATTTCATTCAGATTTTTACAAGTTTTCAGTTATGGATAAAGTTGAATTAAGAAAAAGCTCGGAGTGAACTGAAAATTGTAATTTATTATGTTGTAAAGAATTGTAATTTAAAGTGTTTGAATTCCGCTGTGTTGTAAATAGTTGATGTAATAAAAGGTTTTAAATTTTTCTGTATTTAGATTATGTGTTTATGATTACAATTGAAGTTGATTCTTGAATTTGTGCCACTTATTTCTAATTTTATTTATTGAAAATTTGGGGTGCTACATCAACGGTGGAGATCGCTCACGGTTTTCCTCACATCATGATCCCCCTACTCTCGGAAATGCGTCGTCGACTATTTGCGAGGAGTAGCTAATTCGTGGGGAAAATGTCGGCATGATAGTCGCATCGGGCTCTTAGGTCGTCGCTCTGGAAGGTAAACCAGAACGGTGTTCGGCGTGAGACCGTACCATGGACTTAGTAGGTACTTCGTTTGGTAGGAAGCTCGGGGCTGTTTGGAGTCGAGATGCCGAGACATTCCCAGGCGGGGCTTCCTGTCCACTTGGTCTTCTGTCAAATCAGGTTTTACGGAGCTCGAGGTGTCGACATGTGACAATCACATAAATCAAAGGGGTGGCACGTGTCGATGGTTCGAGAACCAGCCGCCTCCTACAAATTCCCCCCCCCCCTCAACACTATGAGGGACTATTTTCTGAGTTCCTGGAATTTCTTTTTCAAGACCAAAACTCTAGATATGTCAGCCATGGGGGCCGGTAGTTTGTCTTCTTTCGGCGGTCATGGCGGATCTGAATCAAGTTCTTTCGGGAGTTGATCGACCACCTGTTCGCTGAGCCGGTCTACTTCGAGGGGAGACGGTCCTGAAATAGAGGTAGACAGCGATTCCGAGGGGAAGGACTGTAGTCGGGTCGGAGGGGAGGCCAAGTTCGGTGGTATAACACCCCGGATTCCATTTACAAGTAATTCGTAGCACAACAGGATCTTTTTACTTCAACTTCGTACAATTTTACAAGGAAATTAAAACTTTTTATTATACACATTGTTTGTTACATAATACACAACGGAAATTTAATGACTACAACATGATATATACAACTTTAACATCAATAACTATTCTCTGAAGATAATCTTTAGCATCAATCCGTCTTTAAGTCTTCTCCAATCCAAGCCCTGCACTGAAAATCTGTGGGCATGTCAGTTGCTTACAACCGACGCAATGTTATAAAATAGCTTTCCTCACTATGCCGTAATATAATGATTCTCTTAATTTAGCAACCAAAAACTTGAATACATAATAAAGTGTAAAAGAGTGACTATCCTAAACATGTAGTGTATGATATGACTTAATGCCTAATGAAGATGTTATACTACATTGACACTAATGCATACTTGTTTGGGTTCTTTGCATCCCATTATATATAGGTCCGAGGGCAAGCACCTACGTACTCCACATTAAAGGGTTTAATCCCTCGCCATGAAAAACTACTCAGTAACAAAATCAAGTTTTAGACATTCCACGAGTACGGACTCCAGCCCCTGAGTCCACCGTCAGGCTATACGGAAATCCTCTTCGTGCGAACATCCTGCAAGTGCCCCTCTAGCCCCGATATACGCATATACACTGGAGAACGTCCTCCCATCCGCCCGACTATTCATGATCCTGGAGTCCACCGTCAAACCAATCATAGTCCCGAATTTAATTAAGGCTCGTCCCCATCGCAAGCAACCACAGTCCTGAATTCCACTGTCAAACTAGGTCTATAGTCCTGGAGTCCACCGTCAGACTATATAGATGCGCCAACTTACTGTTGGTGTATGTCCTAGAGGCCAGTTGTGTATTGACATTACTAGTTTACATTGTATTATGATATTTATTGTGTTATTTATTGTGATTAAATTACCATAATAAAATTCTTAGAATAATAAGTTCAATCCCATGAGATATCAAGTGCATGACTTGATTGTGAGATCCTCTTGGTTGTAATCAGAACACTATTCTTAAATGTCCCTAGTCAAGTATTATTGTGAATTAGGACAACAATAATGCATAGAGATTAATATGTACGTAGACTGATGACCATATCTCACGGGTCATGGATATGAGATATCAAGTCTTCACATGGGTACATATTAGAGTAATAATGTACTGGACTGACCCACCATGAGAACGTTGCATGGATCGTTACGTGAGTATCATAAGCAGTTCTCACAGTGACCATGGTGTATGTAGTCTTTTGACTTGAAGTCACTACGGTTCCCTACATGAGAAGTTATATGTTTTAATGTCGTCAAACATTACCTGTAATAAGGTAATTATAAAGTTGACTATTGGATATACTACAAATCATGCAGGGGGGATGTGAGTGACTTAGATATGATTTGTCCATTTTACATAACAAGAGCGATATCTAAGAGCCCTTTGATTGAGTGAGACTACAAAATACATGGCCATGCTCAAATGAGTCAATATGAGATATTGAGTTCATTTGTTTTAGTAAGTCTACTCGGAGATCAAGAAACCAAAGATTGAACTATACAAGGGTGACACGTTCTATGCCTTGTGGTCAATTAAGATATTTAGACAAAGAGACTAGACTACATGGTAACATTGGTCATGGATAGATTATGTCAAGTCACTGACATTCCCACTACTTGAGTAGCAGTGATGTACTGGTAGATACTGCTCACCATTTGTAATACTAGAACATGATTTTAGTATCACTGTCAATGTAATGGAAACCTATAGGGTCACACACTTAGAATAGATCGAAATTGGGATTTAAATTCATAAGATGAATTTAATTGGGAATCCAAGTAGGACTTGGACTCCTAACATTGGTTGGACATTTAATTAGAATAAATGGGCTGACTAAAGTTCAGAAGCCCACACACGAATCTGACCCAGGTCGGATTATAAGCCCAACAAGCTCGTTACTCTCTTAGGGTTGATTTACTGCAGCTATATATATGATACATATTTGTGGAAAAGAAACATATGAGAAAACCCTAGCCGTCACAGAAATTGTGCAAGAGAGATCGTGAGGAACAGCCCCATCCGCAGCTAGAACTACGGCGTGAGGAAAGCTTGGTTTTGATCCGTTCGTGTGGATACCGTAGAGGCACCGCAACATTGCAGTGCTATGATCAGCATATCTTGGAGACAGTAGATCCATCCTTAAGGTATAACTCCTAAACACGTTTTATGGTTTTCGCATGTATTCATGGCTAGGTTTCAATATTTTGTAATTTTTTCGCTATGTATTCAATCTGTGTTTGCCTTTGAAACCTAACACTTACGTTTGCCCAAGTTTTATCACATCTCCCCTTAGTGCCTATCCTTAAGTTTAAACACGAATAAATAATATCACCTAGAGCTAATTTACTCTCCTACCGGTCTTACACAAAAATACCGAGAACGACAGTCCATATTTGTAGTACCTTATATTTTTGAATATTATTTTTAAGATTTATAAATGAATTAAAATGATATTTGGTGATTTAATAAATATTTTTCTAAAGATTTATCTTTTTACACGTGCAAAACACGTGCAAATGTTTTCTTGGGAAGTTCAAAGTCACAAATTATTTTGTAGAAAATCATTATTTATTATTAGATATTATTTTTGAATTTTCTGGATTTTCTGATATTTATTGGACCTATTTGCAAATATTACAAAAAGAATGACTTTTGTGCAAAATTACCAAATGGGGGGAAACTCCAGATTTTTCGGATTTTAGGGCTGGGTATAATGCCTAGTCAACTCAGGGTTAAAAATTTTACTTTTCGTTTTGATGAATTTGGTTTATTTTACAAGTTTTGATAAAATAGGATCTTTTTGCAAAATTGTTATTTTGAGGGGTAATAGTGCAAACTTACTTTTCTGGACTTTTCAAATAGTGCCGGATTGAAATAAAGTGTTTATTTTGTTTTTAAATCTCAATTAAATTGGTTTTATCAAGTTTCCAAGTATAGGGATCTATTTATGTAAAGTTATATTTTAAAACGATTATTTTGCAAATGTGTTCAAAACCCTAATTCTCTTAATTCCGGCCAATTTTAAAAGGTGGAGTGCAGTCGTCTTCTGCTGCACAACACAAAGGTTTTATTATTTTTATTTTCTTGGAGATTTAAGGAGATCTTGGATTTCTTGCAAAAGAGAGGTTTTTTTCTATTTTCTATTTGTCTTCGTTTGATCTCTTCAACAAGGTGAGTGATATAATTTATTTTGTTGTGTTCTTTGAATGTTGTATGTGGTGTTCCATCTATTAGAAAGCATGCTACAGTTTTGATATGAATATATATGGTGGATTGAATGAATTGATAAGTTAAAAATTAGATCTTTTGAGAAAGCCCTAGTTATTTGTGAGTAGAATTGCATGTGCATGATTTTAGATTGTTGGAGAACCTAATATAAATTGTGAGTATGCTATTTCTTTTGGGTTATTGCTGATTTGATTGGAAATGATGAATGTTATGCATTAATCGATTAAAGATGAGATTTTTGACTATTGGTGAATTAGATGAATGCAACTTGGCCATGTTAATGACAAATTTGTTTTTGTTCATATATCAACTATTGAGAATAGTTGAGATTGAGTTTGAGGAATTTTGAGAAGGAGTAATGGGTTAGAAGATCATGTCTTGAGGATTTGAGTTGTGATGACTAAATTTGGGTTTGATACATTTTGACTAAATTTGGGAATTCGTGATTTTGTGAAAGATATTACTTGAATTTGGATTTATCAAATACTAAGATTAAATATGAATATTTTTTTTATTTTAATTTATGGATTCGTGAAGTTCTTTTGGTGCACAAGCATGCACAAACGTTTTTCATAAATATCGTATTTTTGTTGTTTAAGAAGAAATTGAGTTTTATTCGTTTTCGAAGGATTTGACTATATCTCTGTTGATTCTTGATTTTGATGATCACAACACAGTGCAACATGTGTCTATGTTATACAGCTAACATTACAGGTTGTACTACAAAAGACTATTTCAGCTGAACAAATGCACAAGCTCAAAAGATACAGATTCAAGACTTCACTCAAGACAAGACTCAAGACTCAAGACCTTAGCTCAATTGTGTCAAAATCATAGTGTCTTGTAAAAACATTGTATCTTACTTTTTGTTGAGTCTTAGTCTGATGTAAAGCCTTGTCACACACACACACACTCAAAATTTCATAATGTGTGTCTCTTAAAAACCCCCCTAAAAAGAGTCAAAACAGTTTGAAGTAATTTAACTTTTGAGTACCAGTCGACTTAAGCGTCTGCCAGTCGACTGATAGTACAAAACTGTTTAAATTTATTCAAACTCTGATCAGTCGACTCATATGGCAACCCAGTCGACTGTTCGAGAGCTTTTGACCGTTTTCTGTTTTTCAAAATCGAATTTTTCAAACTCAAAAGCTTAGATCCGTTGGTTGACAGTTGGAGTAACTGTCTCCTAACGTCCAGGAGATCAAACTCTTTAAGTAGAGTTCAGATCTCACTGAAAAGATCTACAGAATTCTTTTTGAAAATCCGAGCATTCTTTGTGAGAAAAATTCTAAGTGATATTTTTTGAGAAATAAAGCTTTCAAGATCATACTCTCTGGTTCTCTACACTCAGTCCAGTATAGCAACGAATTCGCTCTGGACTGAGTATAGAAGTCAACCTTGTTTTTAGCCACGTGCATCAACACATACACCAACAAGGCTATAGGTTGATTGTAAAGTATTTCTTGTTCTCTTGCTGTCGGTTGGAGAGTGTTTTTGACTCTAGGTTGTAGAGTCGGTTTTGTTTCACTCTTGGTAGTAGAGTGGGTCGGCTTTCTCTGGTTGAAAGAAAGGACTAAGGGTTAGACAAGGTTGTTGTCGTAACGCCGTAGGGTATTCTTGTAATCTTTTTCAAGAATAGTGGAAATCTCAAGTGGGTTGCTTGGGGACTGGATGTAGGTCGGGAGGACTGAACCAGGATATATCTTGTGTACTCTGTGATTGATTGTCTTGATTTTGCATTTACTCTTGTTTATTTAAGTTCTGCAAAAAGTGTCTGGACAGTCGACTCCTTGCACTATCAGTCGACTGATAAGTGCCGTTTGTAGTTGTAGTTTCATTGTGCCTTCAGTCGTCTGTCTTATTCATCAGTCGACTGCACAGAGTTATTGTTTCTGTTTTATTTTGGTTATATCAGTCGACTGGTTCATAACCAAGTCGACTGCACCGAGAAAATTTCCGTAGTTTTTTATTAACACTATTCACCCCCCCTCTAGTGTTTGTTATCTCGCCTGCAGGATCCAACACTTGGTATCAGAGCAAGGTTACAGGCTATGGCAACTACTTCAAATACAAATCAGTACCATGAAGGCCAATCCACACAACGGCCACCACTATTTGATGGAACGAACTACAATTATTGGAAGTGCCGAATGAGAATCTACCTCCAATCAATCAACTATGAGATATGGCAAATGACAGAGACGGAATACATTGCCCCTACCATTCCATATGCACAATGGAATGATGATCAAAAGAATCAGACTATGAACAATGCCAAAGCAATGAATTAATGCCTTATTTTGTGCACTCACAAAGGAAGAATTCAACTGTGTATCCAATGCTACAACCGCACATCAAATTTGGCATACACTCGAGGTAACACATGAAGGAACGAATAAAGTAAAAGAGTCTAAAATTTCTGTTCTTGTCCACAGGTTTGAGATGTTCAGAATGAAGGACAATGAGACTGTGTCCGAGATGATCACCAGATTCACAGACATCACAAACTCTCTTGTGGCACTTGGAAAGATTTATACTCAAGAAGAGATGGTTAGAAAAGTCTTACGCGCACTCACTCCAGAATGGGAGAAGAAAACCACAGCAATAGAGGAAGCAAATGACTTGTCACAACTTTCTCTCGAGAATCTTGTTGGCAATCTCATGGCATATGAGGTCCAACTTGAAGATCGAAAGAAGGATACAGAATCGCACCAAGCAAAGAAGAAATCATTGGCTTTTAAAGCCATGACAGACCCAGAAGATGAGGAAGAAGATGAGGAAGAAATAGCAATGTTCACTCGAAGATTCAAGAAGTTCTTAAAGAAGGGTAAGTTTAATTCTAAAGTTAGAGATTCTAATGACCCTCCTACATGTTTCAGGTGCAATAAAATAGGTCACATGAAGAAGGATTGTCCCTTAGAAAATGCAAAGAACAAGGGAAAATCATCCAACTTCAAGAAGGACAAATATTCAAAGAACAAATTTGCCAAAAACAAGAAGGCTTATCAAGCTACATGGGATGATAGTGATGTTGGATCCTGTAGGCAAGACAACAAACACTAGAGGGGGGGTGAATAGTGTTTAATAAAAACTGCGGAAATTTTTCTCGGTGCAGTCGACTGAGTTAAGGACCAGTCGACTGATATGTTCAAAATAATTGAAAACAATAACTCTGTGCAGTCGACTGCTGAATGAGACAGACGACTGAAGGCACAATGAAATTACAACTACAAACGGCACTGACCAGTCGACTGATAGTGCAAGGAGTCGACTGTTCAGAAACTTTTTGCAGAATTAAAATAAACCAGAGTAAATGCAAACACAAGATAATCAATCACAGAGTACACAAGATATATCATGGTTCGGTCCTCCCGACCTACATCCAGTCCCCAAGCAACCCACTTGAGATTTTCACTATTCTTGAAAAATTACAAGAATACCCTACGGCATTACGACAATAACCTTGTCTAACCCATAGTCCTTTCTCACAACCAGAGAAAGCAACCCACTCTTCCACCAAGAGTGAAACAACACCGACTCTACAACCAAGAGTCAAAAAACACTCTCCAACCGAGAGCAAGAGAACAAGAATACTTTACAGTCAACCTATAGCCTTGTTGTTGTATGTGTTGATGCACGTGGCTAAAAGAATAGGTCGACTTCTATACTCAGTCCAGAGCGAATTCAATGCTATACTGGACTGAATGTAGAGAACCAAAGTGTATGAACTTGAAAGCTTTGTTTCTCACAGAAAATATCACTTAGAATGTTTTTCAAGAGTGCTCGGATTGCAAAGTAAAAATTCTGTAGAAATTCTGTAGATCTTTTCAGTGAGATCTGAACTCTACTTAAAGAGTTTGATCTCCTGAACATTGGGAAACAGTTACTCAACTGTCAACCAACGGATCTGAGCTTTTGAGTTTGAAAAAATTCGATTTTGAAAAACAGAAAACGGTCAAAAGCTCTCGAACAGTCGACTGGGTTGCCATATGAGTCGACTGATCAGAGTTTGAATAATTTTAAACAGTTTTGTACTATCAGTCGACTGGCAGAAGCTTAAGTCGACTGGTACTCAAGAGTTAAAATTCTTCAAACTGTTTTGACTCTTTTTGGGGTTTTAAAGAGATACACATTATGAAATTTTGAGTGTGTGTGTGTGACAAGGCTTTACAATCAGACTAAGACTCAACAAAAGTAAAAATACAAATGTTTACAAGACACAATAATTTAACACATTTGAGCTTGAAGTCTTGAGTCTTGAGTCTTGAATTGAGTCTTGATCCTTGTCTTGAAGTCTTCATCTGTATCCTTTTGAGCTTGTTCATTTGTTCAGCTAGAATTGTCTTTGGTATGTACACTGCAATGTTAGCTGTATAACATAGACACATGTTGCACTGTGTTGTGATCATCAAAATCAAGAATCAACAAGTAATTCATCTTCAGAAGAAGAAACGGATGGAAATAACAAAGTGGCAAATGTATGTTTCATGGCTGCACAAGAACATGTAAGTAATGATTATGATTCCGAAGATCTTCTTGATACTTTTAATGAAATATTCCAAGAGTTAAAGAAAGAAAAGATTAGAGTTAAGAATCTTGAGAAAGTGAATCAAACACTTAATCAAGAAAATCTTAACCTTGATAAGGAAGTAAAATCCTTAAATTCTCGCATTGCAAGTTTAGATACTGATCTTGAAATTCTCAAAAAGAATTATGAAGAGATTTCAAAGAACGTATCTAAGTTTAACAAAGGCAACGAGAATTTAAATGATATGCTTCATCATCAAGTTACATCTAGTCAAAAATACGGACTTGGTTTTAAAAAATCTTCTGTAAAAGAATCTCCTGTTGTAAACACTAGTAAAAATAAATCAGCATCTATTTCTAGTGTTACACACAAGTTGTATGATTTCTTTGAAAAGCCTAAGGTTGATAAAAGCAAGACTACCGTTCGGTTAAGTCGACTGAACCATACAACCAGTCGTCTGTCCAGAGGAATTAGATCTTATTCAACGAGATCAAAACCTCTTATAAGTCGACCTAGTGTATCAGCCAGTCGACTGATGTACACTAACAGTCGGCTGAAGGACACTGTTAAGTCGACTGGACAGAACAAGTTAGTATGGGTTCCAGTCAGTCTAAATCAGAATGATAGAATTGCTTATATTAACTCATATATGTTAAATGTGTGTAATTCTACTTATTATATTCCTGCTTATAGAGGAAGATCAAACTCTTCATGGGTTTGGTTTCCCCCAAACTAATGTGTTTTGGACCCAATAAAAAGGGTACCATATTGATGCGGTTTATTTCTGGGAGACGTGTGGATGCACTAGGTGTGAGTTCGGACTCAATTTGTATTTGAAGGAGAAAGCTGCTCGTCTGACGACCCTCGGCTGACTGGGCGGAACCTGTGGCGACCTCGGGGTGATTCGGAGATCTGGGCTCGGATCAGAGGATTCGGATCCGAGGTCTTGTGTACCTGCAGACGGTCCTGAAACACTGGGGTTTGTCCCGGTGGCGGACCCTCCGACGATCTAGTCAGTCTCTGTGAGAGAGTAGCAATAACTAGGTGAATTTCAGTGGAAAAAGATTGATTACCTGAAAAGGTGGGTGAGGGTCTAGTATTTATAGAGAATTCCAACCAGGTTTGGATCCGCTTGGGGGCCGGGTCTGGACCCGAAAGCCCATGGGCCTGACGTGGCAGGGGGCCCAGGGGGTTTAGGGCAGACGTGGCCATACCAGGAGCGGTATAGGGCTGACGTGGCAAAATCCTGGGTGATATTTGGAGCTGACATGGCTGATCGTGGGTCTTCTGTGCTTCTGGGAGAATCGGAGGGCCTAGGCTGTGCCAGGTCATCCCCCTGCTTTGCCAGAGAGGGGGGACGACCCGTGGGGCTGTCACGGATCGGAGACCGAGGACCACTGAGGCTCGTCGGATACGAGGAGGCCGGTTCTGGGGGGGTGCACTTGATGTTCGGCGCCGACCCTGTAATGGTTCGAAGCCGAGCTAGATTGCTATTTTTACCTTTCTTGAGTGAGAGTTGTATTGGGCCCTGGTTGGGCCCCCAGGCCATTTTTACCCTACCACACAAGCCCCCCACTCCTGCGGGGGTGCGGGAGCTAGCCGGGGAGGAGTGTTCATGGTCGTGGAAATGGGATGGCAAATCGTTGAATCTTCCGGAGGAGAGTACCCTGGTGCCCGACCCAACCTCGAGATGACGAGGGATTACGTGTTGACAAGGGTGATGCGAGACGTTGTTTCTTCCTGAGAAGAAGGCCCTGGTGCTCGACCGAACCTCGAGATGACGAGGAATTATGTGTCGGCAAGGGTGATGGCGAGCCGTTGTTTCTTCCTGAGAAGAGTACCCTGGTGCTCGACCGAACCTCGAGAAGACGAGGGATTACGTGTCGGCAAGGGTGATGGCGAGCCGGTGATTCTTCCTGAGAAGAAGGCCCTGGTGCTCGACCGAACCTCGAGATGACGAGGAATTATGTGTCGGCAAGGGTGATGGCGAGCCGTTGTTTCTTCCTGAGAAGAGTACCCTGGTGCTCGACCGAATCTCGAGAAGACGAGGGATTACGTGTCGGCAAGGGTGATGGCGAGCCGGTGATTCTTCCTGAGAAGAAGGCCCTGGTGCTCGACCGAACCTCGAGATGACGAGGGATTATGTGTCGGCAAGGGTGATGGCGAGCCGTTGTTTCTTCCTGAGAAGAGTATCCTGATGCTCGACCGAACCTCGAGAAGACGAGGGATTACGTGTCGGCAAGGGTGATGGTGAGCCGGTGATTCTTCCTGAGAAGAAGGCCCTGGTGCTCGACCGAACCTCGAGATGACGAGGGATTATGTGTCGGCAAGGGTGATGGCGAGCCGTTGTTTCTTCCTGAGAAGAGTACCCTGGTGCTCGACCGAACCTCGAGAAGACGAGGGATTACGTGTCGGCAAGGGTGATGGCGAGCCGGTGATTCTTCCTGAGAAGAAGGCCCTGGTGCTCGACCGAACCTCGAGATGACGAGGGATTATGTGTCGGCAAGGGTGATGGCGAGTCGTTGTTTTCCTCCTGAGAAGAAGGTTTGAACCGCGTGGCCTGTCGCCTTAGCGGAGTCTTGATGGCGCTTCCGGGATCCGTGTGATGTTCCAATTTTCTAGGGGCATTAAATGACGCCGCCAGCCTGAACGCAGGTGGCGCATGGGCTTCCGTTGATTGGCTTTCCCAATGTCATAAAGGCTGGTCCTTGGGGGAGGCTATAAATACCTCTCCCCCCTAGCGGGTTTGATCACAGCAAGGGTGGTTCAATGGCCACCTGAGGTGTCTGCTTCGGCGGGCGTCTCTCTTCTGATAAACTTTGTAGCGCCAATGGGCCTCGAATCGGTGGCGACTCTGCTGTCCGGATCCTTTTTCGGGTCAGACGACCCCTATACGGTTGTCTGGCCCGAGAAAGATCAGGATGGGAGGGGTATCCACCGTGTCCTGGATCTGGGGGTGAAGAGCCTCGGATATGCGGGTCGATCTTCTTTTTTGTTAGGGTTCTAGGTGATGGTGGCTTTCCTCCCACCCGCGAACAATTCGGGGTTTTGGCCGACGAGGCCTTAAGCCCCGAGTTGTTCGAGGGTGAGAGAGGAGCCGACCGATCTCTGGAACCCAGGGTGCAGGCGGTGGTGGCTTTCCTGCCACCCGGGAACGATTTGGGGTTTTCGGCTGCCGAGGCTGTAAGCCCCAAGTTGTTCGCAGGTGAGAGGGGAGCCGACCGAGCCCTGTTGCCTTAAATCTTTTTAAAGAGAAAATTTTTCCGCCGAGTACTTTATCCGGCCCGACCCCTGTGTCTGGTTGCCAGCCTGGCACTGGATGACGTCAGCGGCCCACATCTCGAGGACGTGGCGTGGTTTTCCAGGCACCCGCTACACGTCAATCGGTGAACAGTGATTGCAGAAATCGAGGAGTCGTTTCTCCCCTCTATAAATGTTCCCCCCTCCCCCCCCATCGTTCCCTTCTTATTCGCCTCTTTCTTTTTCTAAAAAATCTCCCAATACCTCAGTCTTCGTCCCTACCGTTCGCTGTACCAGCTCATTCTTCCGAAGCGACCCCCGGTTTGTTGGTAAGTTTGTTTTAATTTAGGCACAGATGGACAGGGCTCAGTCTGGCTCATTGGCGTCGACGTCTGGGGGGAACGCAAAACCCGCCTCCAGACCGACTTCGTGGGAGGAGTCTGACCTCGAGGGGGAGTCTGTAGGCGACGATCAGCCAGTGTATGATGTGAAGCCGCTGCGGTCTCGAAGGTTTTTTGTTGTGGAGAGTAGTGATTCTGAGGAGGGGGACGGTAGTTCCGCCGAAGTTCAGATTCTAGGGCTGATTTCTGGAGAGGAGGGGGGGGTCGAAGGGGCCCAGGTAGGAGGTCAGGGCATGGGTTCGAGCTCCATGCCGACAGGTCTGGGGCGACTATCTACCCCCTCCCCGGAACGGACCAAGAAGAAAAAGAGGGCTTCGAAGAAGAAGGGGTCGAGGATAGGGGGCTCGAGTCAGGCGCCTGTTAACTTGAGGACAGGGTCATCTGTACAGCCTAAGCCGTTCCGTTGGTACCCCGACGATCTTTCTGACAAGGAGGCGTGTGGGGTCCAACCGTCTTCGCCGAGCCGGAAGAGGGTGATAATGGACGCACTTCCGACCGTTCTGGAGGCAGGTAATTTGGAGGCTTTGCGGTTGGCTTACCATATAGGGTCCAGCTATGAGCTCATGTTGCCGAGCTCCACTCTTCGACCGACCGACCCTCTGCCGGATCGGTATTGCATCTTCCCCGTGGATGCCTTTATCTCCGGTCTGAGGCTGCCTGTTCACCCTTTCGTCCGTGAGGTGTTGAATTGGGCGACCTTGGCGCCGATGCAGTACGGACCCAATTCTTAGAAGCAGATCGTCTGCTTCGTGTTGCTGTGTGAGGAGCAGAGGGTACCTCTACGGCTGAATGTCTTCCGAGCGATGATGATGATCGGCTCGTCGGCTGAGGGTATCTACTACATTTCGCCCCGAGGCAAGGAGAAAGTTGTCCACGGTCATCCGGACTCCAACAAGGAGTGGAAGAAGAAGTATCTGGTGATCCGGAGTGAGGAATCTTGGGACATCCCCACTCGGTGGAACCACTCTAAGCCGAGCTATAAAACGCCGAAGCCGAGGGACCTGACCGCCGAGGAGTGGGGGTTTGTTGAGCGCCTCCGTTTGTCATATAGCATCGACTAGGCGAAGGTGACCGAGGGCCATTTGGTGAATGCCGGACTGAGCCCGGCCGATCTACGTATGTAGTTGTTTCTTTCTTTTTGTCTTCGTTGTTCCTCTGTGCTCATTGTCCTTACTGGATCTTTTTGCAGGTATGGATCCTGAGTCGATCAAGGCGAAAAGGCTCGAAATGAAGAAGGAGGAGGCCAGGAAGAAGATGAAGACGAGGGGGTCGTCCCCGGGGGTTTCCGAGGCCCCTGTTCAGCCGCGGGCCAAAAGGACTCGTTCGGAGACGGTCAAGGACGCGGTGGTTCAGAGTGGTCCGGACCCGGGCAAGGTCACCGATCTTGATAAGGGGAAGGTCCCTCTGGCGGATCCGGAGATAGAGGAGAGGCTCCGGCGACCGTGGGTGCCGAGTTGTTCGATCCGTGAGGGAGACTGTTTGACCCGAGGGCAGCAAGCTGTCGAGGTGGCGAGTAAGTTGGCGACCCCCCGGGATCGTTCGGAGATGAAGACCGAGACCCTGGATGAGGCGTATACTCGCCTCGCAGAGGCCAATGTGCTGGTAAGTCTGTCAACCTCTTTTGTCTCGTGATTACTTTGTAGAGGAGGTTCCCTCAGTTGTGTTCGGTGACTACAGGCGACCGTGCAGGGGGCCCACGTGAGGGGCCTTTACGAGGCCGCTTTGAAGCGGGAGCGCGACCGGGCGGACAAGGCCGAGCAGGAGACGAAAGAGATGAAGACAGAGCTCGAAGGCTCTCAGAAGAGGGAGCAAGAGATGAAGACGGCCTTCGACAAGGAGAAGGGGGAATGGGCGGAGAAGATGGCGGCTCAGGAGAAGGAGTTTGCCAAGGAGCGGAAAGAGCTGACAGAGACGAGTCAGCTCCTGGTGATCAATGCTCAAGATGAGTGTTATGCGAAGGCAATCAGCCACGTGAGGCACTTCTACCCGACCCTTGATCTGTCCAATTTCGAGTATGACATGGAGGTCGAGGGGACACCGAAGGCCCCTGGCGAAGAAGGGCCTGCTCCCGATCCGCCCGTCGACCCCCTCGTGGACCCGCCTGCCGATGCTGAGGTGGGAAAACACGTTGTATAATTTTTTGTTTTTCTATTTCCTTCCTTCAATTGTATTTGCCTCCCGCGGACTGGCCACCGCATTTTTTGTAAGAAGCGACTCGATTTATAACAATGGATTTTTTGACCGGCCAAGTGTTCTGACTCCGGATGTTTCCAGTCCTCCTTGCTTATGCATTTTGAGTTGGCTGGTTTTCTTGTAGGTTGCGGCTCCTCTTCCCGAGGTGGACCCCCATCGCTCCGACGTGGCGTGGCTCCGGAGCAAAGTTGAGGCCCTGGAGGCCACGTTGGTTCGCTATCGAAAGGGGGCTCGCGACACTGATGCGGCCTTTAACTATTATCGGAATAAGTCTGAGGCCTTAAGTGAGGAGGCGAGCCGGCTGAGGAGGGCGATGGCGGACCGGGATCTCGGAGGTGTCGGGCTAGGACATACCACGTCGAACGCCTCAGTACAGAGGCCCCCTTCCGAGAGGCTACTTCGGGATGTCATAGTGGAGAAGGAGATGGAGATACACCGCTACAAGACGATGTTGGGCGTTTCGTCATCTTCCTCCGTGGATCGGCGAGCGGAGGGGGTTCCTTCTGCGCTGCTCCTGCTGGAGCGCCTGCGACCAGTGGATGCCCAGAGCTCTGTGGCTGGTATGTCGACCGTGGCTGAGCCCAGGAAACACCATGATGAGGAGAGGGCTCCTAGCCGTTCGGTCGGAGTGGTTCCGCCCTTTGTTGGACTCGAGGGGCCCTAAGATGGCGGTTTTCTTCTGTTTGAGATGAGTGGAGTGGTCCGGTAATGGTCTTTGTTCGTTTTTTCTAACCAAATAAAGGAGTATGAATAAAGAATTCTTTTACTCCTTTGCTCTGTTAAGGAGTGCGGTGAATGACGTCGATGGTGTGGTTCGGCTCCGTCGATCCGCGAGGGATCAACGTGGGGCCTTAGTAAGAGCCCCTGGTCCGAACCTGGATTGGGCCTACCGAGACGCTGGGAATGACGCCGGAGTGAGGACTCGGATGCCGATCTGCCGAGTCATTTGAAGTTTGACACAAAAGAGATTTCTCTCATACTAGATAGGGACGGTCGTCGAAGCCGCCCTTTACACATGAAAGTTTACAACAGGGTTTTATACTCACTAGCCAAGTTAGAACCTGGGTTCGCTCCTCCAGGAACTTCATTAGATGCTCGGCGTTCCAGGGTCGGCTGATGAGCCGGCCGTCTATATCCGTCAGTCGGTACGTGCTAGGACGTACAGCCTCGACTACACGGTACGGGCCTTCCCTGTTGGGCTCGAGTTCAGCGGCGTGGAGAGGGGATGCACCCCCTCCGACGATGGTTATATAGCATGGTCGCGCTGCTTCGTTGTTTCCTCGGACAATGCCGACCCCTTGGGGGGTGGGAAATTTGAGTCTTAGATGGTAAGTTGAAGG
Organism: Hemerocallis citrina; assembly: GCA_017893485.1. NCBI lineage: Eukaryota > Viridiplantae > Streptophyta > Magnoliopsida > Asparagales > Asphodelaceae > Hemerocallis > Hemerocallis citrina. The sequence continues at coordinate 153,813,221 of CM030361.1, forward strand.
TACCGCTTGGAGGGAGTTCTGTCCGGATCGGCCGAGAATGGCGTTGTAAGCCGCCCTGACGTTGATAATCATGAAATCCATGGAATCGATCCTTTTGACAGGAGCCGATCCTGCGGTGACGTCGAGGGTAACGATCCCTTCTGTTATGACAGGGGCGCCGGAGAATCCATGTAACGTGTGTCCGGCGGGCTTGAGCTTTCCACCGGGTAATCTTGAGGCTTTCGAAGGTCTTGAGGAAGAGAATATTAACTGAGCTACCGTTGTCAGCGAGGATTCGGCGAACCTCACAGTTAGCCATGTGGAGGCTGATGGCGAGGGCATCGCAGTGGGGTAGGTGAACGCCTCCGAGGTCTTCTCCTGAGAAGGTGACTGGCCTCGGTTGCGGCTTGGACGAGGGGTTGTTTTGGACAGCATTCGCCTCGAGGATGAAGGTTTTTCGGGGTGTATTTGACCCTCCTCCCATCGGCCCCTCGTGGACTCAGTGCAAGATGGAGGGCGTATCTGCGTTTCCCTCGGACCCGAGATCCTGATCACGGGGGTGGGTCGACGTAGGGTTCGGAGGCGAAAGTCTCCGGTTCCTATCATCTCGCCGATTCCGTTGGCCTTCTCGGGTGAATTGTCGGAGGAACCCTCGTGAGACGAGTTCCTCAATTTCGTCTTTCAGGGCTCGACACTGGTCGGTTTCGTGCCCGTGATCTCTGTGGAAGCGGCAGTAGAAGCGTTGATCTCGATTCTTGTTGTTATTAGATCGGGGGGGGTAGTCGGACAATGCCTTTGTCTTCGATTTCTAAGAGGATGGCGGATATGTCATGCGTCAAGGGAGTGTACCTTTCAAAGCGGGGGACCGGCGGGACCTTCTTCACGACCCCCGCGTCCCTTGGAGCTTTCTTTGGTGGTTCAACAGCTTCGACCTTCCGCTTTCCCTTCCCGATGGCCTCCCTGGTATCTTCGGGGTTAAGGGCCTCTTCTGTCCTAATGTATTTCTCGACCCGGTTGAGGAGATCGGGAAAGTCGATGGGGGGTCTCTTCGCCAGAGAAGCTTCAGCTGTCCATGACGAACGTTGTGCCGAAAGGCCGCTGAGGCGACGCCTGGATCAAGAGAGGAGACCGACCTTGCCTCCGTGGTAAATCTCCGGACGAACACTCTGAGGGATTCTCCCTCTATCTGCTTGAGCCCAAGTAAAGAAGCGCTAGTCCTTTCCGCCTTCCGGCTGGTGACGAAGTGGGCGAGGAAATTGCCCTCTAGTTGGTCGAAGGAGTAAATGGAGCCGGGGGTGAGTTTCGAATACCATTCACGAGCCGGACCCCGAAGCGTGGCGGGGAAGGCTCGGCATAGCAGGGGATCCGAGGCGCTGTGAATCATCATGAGGGTTTTGAAACCTTCCATGTGATCAGCGGAATCTCCCTCGCCGTCGTAGGTCTCGAACTGAGGTGGTCGGAAATTCTTTGGTATTTCCGCTTGGAGGATGGGGGCGGAGAAGGGAGGTCGGACAGGTCTGTACCCCTGAGCCGCCCGTCGGTCGCCGTCTCCCATATGATCGAGGCGATCCTCCATTTCTTGGAGGCGTCTTAGGAGTATGCCATCATCTTCTGGCTAGTTTGTTGAAGGGCGCGATGCGCTGGTCTCGACATCCGACCCCGTTTGGGAGCGGAGGGTTTCCTCCCCGGGGGTCCGTCGGAGGGCCCCGAGAATTTCTCTCCGGAAGTCTTGGAACTCCTTGTGAGTGACGGGGGCTCCCTCGACCCGGTGTGGTTAGTCTGGAGGCTGCCTTCCGATGCGGCTGAGTGCCGATCTCCGTCCCTCGGGCGGCGGTCTCGGATGGTTCGGGGCCGGGTTGGAAGCGGCCCTTCGCCTGCTGCGGCTAATCTGTCGGTTGACGATTACTCCCCGTAGGTCGGGCTGGACTGTACGGGTGGCGCTCCGCCGGGATCCGTGATGGGAATCTCCGTGCCTTGATGCGCGTGGCCCGGCATTGGTGTTTGGTGGGGGTGTGTCCCGTCGGTTGATGGAGGAGGCGGCCCCCTTGCCCTTGGAGGCCATGAGAGTTCGGCTGTCGAGGTCGCTCGATGGTCGGGCTCGGGTCGGCTTCTGAAGCAGTGTTCCCACAGACGGCGCCAACCTGATGCGGTTTATTTCTGGGAGACGTGTGGATGCACCAGGTGTGAGTTCGGACTCAATTTGTATTTGAAGGAGAAAGCTGCTCGTCTAACGACCCTCGGCTGACCGGGCGGAACCTGTGGTGACCTCGGGGTGATTCAGAGATCTGGGCTCGGATCAGAGGATTCGGATCCGAGGTCTTGTGTACCTGCAGACGGTCCTGAAACACCGGGGTTTGTCCCGGTGGCGGACCCTCCGACGATCTAGTCAGTCTCTGTGAGAGAGTAGCAATAACTAGGTGAATTTCAGTGGAAAAAGATTGATTACCTGAAAAGGTGGGTGAGGGTCTAGTATTTATAGAGAATTCCAATCGGGTTTGGATCCGCTTGGGGGCCGGGTCTGGACCCGAAAGCCCATGGGCCTGACGTGGCAGGGGGCCCAGGGGGTTTAGGGCAGACGTGGCCATACCAGGAGCGGTATAGGGCTGACGTGGCAAAACCCTGGGTGGTATTTGGAGCTGACATGGCTGATCGTGGGTCTTCTGTGCTTCTGGGAGAATCGGAGGGCCTAGGCTGTGCCAGGTCATCCCCCTGCTTCGCCAGAGAGGGGGGACGGCCCGTGGGGCTGTCACGGATCGGAGACCGAGGACCACTGAGGCTCGTCGGATACGAGGAGGCCGGTTCTGGGGGGTGCACTTGATGTTCGGCGCCGACCCTGTAATGGTTCGAAGCCGAGCTAGATTGCTATTTTTACCTTTCTTGAGTGAGAGTTGTATTGGGCCCTGGTTGGGCCCCCAGGCCATTTTTACCCTACCACACATATTTACCTTAAACTTTTTATAGGTACCCAAGAAAGAACGCTGGATATTAGACAGCGGATGTTCAAAACACATGACAGGACATGCCAACCTACTATCCACCATTCAAAGCATAGATGGAGGAACCGTCACCTTTGGAGATAACAACAAAGGCAAAGTCATAGGTATTGGCATGGTCGGTAAAACTTCTAACCCAACTATAGAAAATGTATTATTAGTTAGTGGTTTAAAGCATAATCTTTTAAGCATTAGTCAATTGTGTGATAAAGGATATAAAATAGTTTTTGAAAAAGATGCATGCTTGATTTATGATTCTACTATGCAAAATGTTATTTTTCAAGGTTTTCGTAAAAATAATATTTATGAATTGTGTTTAAATGCAATTGATTTTACAAATGATTTTTGTTTAATAGCCTCTAACAATGAATCTTGGCTATGGCATAGAAGATTTGGACATGTGAACATGAAAAATCTCTCAAAATTATCTAAATATAACCTAGTTAAAGGACTGCCAAAACTATCCTTTAAAAAAGATAAGTTATGTGATGCATGTCAACTAGGAAAACAAATCAAATCGACTTTTAAAACAAAAGAAGTAATTTCTACTAGTAGGCCGCTCGAATTAATTCATATGGATTTATTTGGTCCTACTAGAGTTGCTTCTTTAAATAAAAGTAGATATGTGTTTGTTTTAGTAGATGATTTTTCAAGATTCACTTGGACATTCTTTTTAAAACATAAAAATGATGCTTTTGATGAATTTGCACATTTTTGTAAACGTGTTTAAAATCAAAGGTCTCTAACTATAGTCACTATTAGAAGTGATCATGGTGGAGAATTTGAAAATGAAACATTTACAGAATATTGCAACAAGAATGGTATAACACATTCATTTGCTTTTCCTAGAGCTTCACCACAAAATGGAGTGGTTGAAAGGAAAAATAGGACTTTGCAAGAATGCGCACGTACTATGCTTGTTGAAAGCAATTTACCAAAGCATTTTTGGGCTGAAGCTGTTGCTACAGCTTGTTATGTTTTAAATAGAATTCTTCTAAGACCTAAGCTAAAGAAGACTTGTTATGAGTTGTTTTTTAATAAAATTCCTAAAGTCTCTTACTTTAAGACATTTGGTTGTAAGTGTTTTATTCTAAACACAAAAGATAATTTAGACAAATTTGATCCTAGATCTAATGAGGGTATCTTTTTAGGATACTCAAATAGGAGTAAAGCATATAGAATTTTCAATAAGTCTACAATAACTATTGAAGAATCAATGCATGTTACATTCGATGAATCTTTACCTTCATCAACCTTAAATAAAGATGATGAAACTGATTTATCACCTTTAGATAATGTGATTAAATCCTTAGAACAAACTAATCTGACTAATAAGTCGACTGATAAGGTCTACCAGTCGACTGAAGTAAAGCAGTCGACTGAAGAACAAGGCAAGTCGACTGATCCGATTGGGATATCTTCAACTTTACCAAAGTCATTTGTTGAAGTTAAAGATCATCCTCATGACTTAATAATTGGTGACATCTCCCATGGTATTCAGACACGTTCACATGTTAATATGATTTCTCATACAGCATTCTTGTCGGATTTTGAACCGAAAAATATACAAGAAGCTTGTGAGAATGAATATTGGATGAATGCCATGCAAGATGAACTAAACCAATTTATAAGGAATGATGTATGGGATTTGGTTCCTAGACCTCCTGATCAGACTATTATTGGTACCAAATGGGTATTCAAAAATAAGTTAGATGAATCAGAACAAGTTGTAAGGAACAAGGCTAGAGTAGTTGCTCAAGGGTATAATCAAGAAGAAGGTATAGATTTTGATGAAACATATGCTCCTGTTACTAGACTAGAATCTATTCGTATTTTATTATCTTTTGCTTGTTTCATGAATTTTATACTCTATCAAATGGATGTTAAAAGTGCCTTTCTTAATGGGTTTATTAAGGAAAATGTTTATGTTAAACAACCACCAGGTTTTGAACATGAACAATTTCCAGATCATGTTTATAAATTGAAAAAGGCTTTATACGGTCTTAAACAGGCACCTCCTGCTTGGTATGATCGTCTGAAAACTTTTCTTTTAGAAACAGGATTTAAAATAGGTAAAGTAGACACTACTTTGTTTATCAAAAGAGTTAAGAATGATATCTTAATCATACAAATATATGTTGATGATATAATTTTTGGTTCTACTAATAATAATCTATGTCAAGAATTTGCTAATACCATGAAAAATGAATTTGAGATGAGTCACATGGGTGAACTCAATTATTTCCTTGGACTTCAAATTAAACAGTCCTCAAATGGCATATTTATCAATCAAGGCAAATATGCAAAGGAACTACTCAAACGTTTTAACATGGATTGTACTAGTAGTAAATCCACACCTATGGCTACTACTACTACTCTTGACAAAGATTTATTAGGTAAGAGTGTTGATCAAAAACTCTATCGAGGTATGATTGGTTCACTCTTATATATTACTGCAAGTAGACTAGATATTATGTTCAGCGTATGCTTATGTGCTAGATATCAATCTAGTCCTAAAGAGTCTCATTTAAAAGCAGTGAAACGAATTTTAAGATTTATTAAAGGCACATCTGAATATGGTTTATTTTATCCACGCACTGATAATTTTCAACTTTTGTCATATAGCGATGCCGATTTTGTTGGAAGCAAAACTGATCGCAAGAGTACTAGTGGTACATGTCACTTTTTGGGACATTCTCTAGTCTCTTGGTGCAGTAAAAAGCAAAACTCCGTATCCTTATCAACCACAGAAGCTAAGTATATCGCTGCAAGTTTGGCATGTGCACAAATTTTGTGGATGAAACAAACTTTATTAGACTATGGTATTTCATTTGAGAAACCCTCAATTATGTGTGATAATACCAGTGCAATTAATTTATCTAAAAATCCGATTCAACATTCACGTACAAAACATATTGATATTCGACATCATTTTCTACGTGATCATGTTTTAAAAGGAGATATATCTTTAGACTTTATCTCTACTGATAAACAAGTAGCAGATATATTTACCAAGCCCCTTAAAGAAGATACTTTCATTAAATTAAGGAGAGAACTTGGAATTTGTGATTTTATTGATATTTGCTGAAAATTGTTTCTGTTAAGTCGACTGTATTCTTGAGTAAGTCGACTGTACTGGTCCTTAATCATATCAATTTTTTTTATCTGACCAGTCGCCTGGTTCCTATACCAGTCGACTGTCGCGAGCTCAATCGTCTTCAGCGACTATTCATCGCGTCTTTTGAGATGAAATTCACCTCTATTTTCACCCGTGATCTCTAATCTCTACCGTCGATTTCTTCTCTCTTTGATCTCAGCCGTTTATTCGCAGTTAAAACCTCTTTACCAGCCGTTTTCTCACCCTTACCGATCTCAAGTTTTTTACACAAAATTCCAAACCCTAGTTTGTGAAGAAGACAGTGGTCGACTCTCACATTGCTGCTGGTGCTTGCCCCTGGTCTAATCTTTCCTTTTCTTTGGTAAAATCCTTTCCGCTCTCTTTTCATGGCACCTAAAAGATCTAAAAGATCTCATGAGGGTAGTTCTTCATCTCAAGACTACACTCAATATCTCTTGAGTCCCGATTTCATTGATCATTGGTACCTTATTTGTACCATTACAATCTTTCCTGGAAGATTTGTTAACTTCAATGACCTTGATCGTTTCAATCTTATTCCCTTGTTCCAAAATATTAGTCTTTATGATTATCTCTCTTTATCAAACCAACCCAATTATTATCCCCAACTCATCTATTTGTTTTACACAAATATGAGAGTTGTACAAAAACCAGATGGGGATGTTGTAATCCGTTCGTCTGTGAAGAATGTCAAAATGACACTCATACCGACTAGGATCAATCAAATATTGGGTATTAATGATGGGGGATTCCCTCTTGATGAAATCTTATTAGATGATGCCTCTATTTTATCTAAAATCTTCTTACCCAATCATGGCCCTCCAAGGACAAGCAAAAATATTAAACCAATTGCTAAGCTTGTAGGTAGAATATTAGCCTATAACATCCTTCCCAAAAAGGGTAGTTATGACCAATATTCTATAGAATTACAAAAAGCTATGTATGCAATTTTTGGTAAAATTGCTGTCAATTGGGGTCAAGTCATTTTTTCTAAATTAAATCAAGACCACACTCACTTTCTACCTTTTGGAGGTCTTCTTACTAGAGTCTTTATAGCTTTTGGTATTGATCTCGATTCCGAGACCAATATTGTTACTCGTTATGAGTGTTTCGATCGTGCTAGTTTGGCACGAATGAAACTTCTTGATGCTCCTTCTAGATCACCCCCTAGGTCTCCTCCTCTTTCTCAAGCTCCTTTAGGTTCTACTTCTAGACCCTCTAGACCTTCTACCTCTACTAATCCACCTCTTCAAGCCAACTACGATGATCCTCGTACTTTATATGACTGTGTTTCCTATCTTATGAGACATTCAGCCACTGTAGATACCCAACTTCATAACCTTGATTCTAAACTAGACCACATTGATTCTAAGCTTGACAACCTCACTCATCTCTTTAACTCTCAATTTCATCCTCCTTCTCAAGGTGACGATGAAGACTCCGATGAAGAAGATTGAAGACTTTTTATTTTCTTTTCTATTACGTAATTTTCTTTCTTAATGCACTTATTTCTGTATGAGACTTTATCTTAGTTTCCTTTTAATGCAAACGATTGTTATTTTGTGCTTTTTGATGATAACAAAGGGGGAGAGACATCTGTGCTATATCAGTTTACAAGTTTACATCTGTGTTATATCAGTTTATATATCTGTGTTATTTATGTTTTGATATCCTCTCATTTCTTAACTTTGTTTGTTTTCCTGATCAGTCGCCTGCCATTTTTGATAAGTCGACTGATACATGTTACATTTTTTAAGACAATGCATTTTGTGTTTTTAAAAGGGGGAGCATGTCTTCACTATGCTTGTATATTATCTGTTATTATCAGCTATTGTGTTGTCATCATCAAAAAGGGGGAGAATGTTGATTCTTGATTTTGATGATCACAACACAGTGCAACATGTGTCTATGTTATACAGCTAACATTACAGGTTGTACTACAAAAGACTATTTCAGCTGAACAAATGCACAAGCTCAAAGGATACAGATTCAAGACTTCACTCAAGACAAGACTCAAGACTCAAGACCTTAGCTCAATTGTGTCAAAATTATAGTGTCTTGTAAAAACATTGTATCTTACTTTTTGTTGAGTCTTAGTCTAATGTAAAGCCTTGTCACACACACACACACTCAAAATTTCATAATGTGTGTCTCTTAAAAACCCCCCTAAAAAGAGTCAAAACAGTTTGAAGTAATTTAACTTTTGAGTACCAGTCGACTTAAGCGTCTGCCAGTCGACTGATAGTACAAAACTGTTTAAATTTATTCAAACTCTGATCAGTCGACTCATATGGCAACCCAGTCGATTGTTCGAGAGCTTTTGACCATTTTCTGTTTTTCAAAATCGAATTTTTCAAACTCAAAAGCTTAGATCCGTTGGTTGACAGTTGGAGTAACGTCTCCCAACGTCCAGGAGATCAAACTCTTTAAGTAGAGTTCAGATCTCACTGAAAAGATCTACAGAATTCTTTTTGAAAATCCGAGCATTCTTTGTGAGAAAAATTCTAAGTGATATTTTTTGAGAAATAAAGCTTTCAAGATCATACTCTCTGGTTCTCTACACTCAGTCCAGTATAGCAACGAATTCGCTCTGGACTGAGTATAGAAGTCAACCTTGTTTTTAGCCACGTGCATCAACACATACACCAACAAGGCTATAAGTTGACTGTAAAGTATTTCTTGTTCTCTTGCTCTCGGTTGGAGAGTGTTTCTGACTCTAGGTTGTAGAGTCGGTTTTGTTTCACTCTTGGTAGTAGAGTGGGTCGGCTTTCTCTGGTTGAAAGAAAGGACTACGGGTTAGACAAGGTTGTTGTCGTAACGCCGTAGGGTATTCTTGTAATCTTTTTCAAGAATAGTGGAAATCTCAAGTGGGTTGCTTGGGGACTGGATGTAGGTCGGGAGGACCGAACCAGGATATATCTTGTGTACTCTGTGATTGATTGTCTTGATTTTGCATTTACTCTTGTTTATTTAAGTTCTGCAAAAAGTGTCTGGACAGTCGACTCCTTGCACTATCAGTCGACTGATAAGTGCCGTTTGTAGTTGTAGTTTCATTGTGCCTTCAGTCGTCTGTCTTATTCATCAGTCGACTGCACAGAGTTATTGTTTCTGTTTTATTTTGGTTATATCAGTCGACTGGTTCATAACCAAGTCGACTGCACCGAGAAAATTTCCGCAGTTTTTTATTAACACTATTCACCCCCCCTCTAGTGTTTGTTGTCTCGCCTACAGGATCCAACAATCTCAACTTATTTTGGTATTGATATGGTTTGGAATATAAAACAAAGTTATTTTGATGTATGATTGATTCTTAAAAACTCTCGTTTTGATATATGCACACATTCATGTTTTATTTTGAAGAAATTCATCAAAAAGTTATTTTTATCAATTCAAATGGTTTTGATTGGTTTTATGGATCCTTGTATATCCTATAAGTTGTATTTGATCATATCAGAAATATACTTTTTATAGATTTCGTTTTTGTAAAGTAAATCTTCGTATCGGTTGAAATATGCACAACCCAAACTGCAGTCTGTAGGTGTGACAGTCGACTGGTATGTTTCGACAGTCAACCGTCACCACCTGGCTGCTGTGTTTTCTCGTTTTCTTGAAATCTCGTGCGGAACAGTCCACTGACCCATTTCTCCAGTCGACTGTCCCTGATCTATTTTGATATTTTCTCGAAGTGTTGGATTTTCGCTCTGGACAGTCGACTGATGACTTTTACAGTTGACCGTCAATACTTAGAATTTATTTTCTTAAAAATGTTGGATTTTCGCTTTGGACAGTCGACCGATGACTTTTTGCAGTCGACTGCTACTACTTAGATTCTTATTTCTTGAAGTGCTGGCTTTTCTCTTTGTACAGTCGACCGATGAATTTTTACAGTCGACTGTTACTAATGTTTTCTTGAGTTATTTTGATGTTCTTTAAACGATTAATTCTTTAAATATTTTTGGGTCTATAACTTAATATTCTAAATATTATTCTTTCTACAGAACATATGTTTTCAAGATATTTTATTGTTGGATTTAGATTCTGGAATTTTATAAAGACTTGGGTTTTTGTTGATTGGAGAAGTTTCTCCATATAATCGTTTTGACGATAAGTTTGTGATTTTTGGTCTTGTTGATATCTCTAGGACTTGAGTGGGAGTCCTATGAACCGACAGTTGAGATTTGTTGAGTTAAACCTGGGGGATCTTGGTTTGGTTGTTGTTGAGTATTTAAGTCCGGCAGGATACACTAACTCTAGAGATGGGGATTTTTGTGTTTTAATAATAATCAACTTAAGGACAGGCACTGGTGGGAATGTGATGGAACTTGGGGAACGTAAGTATAGGCTCATGGTTGTTTAGTCCAACGGATGAGTTCCAGGACTGTTTTTTGTTCTGTCCCGAAAGGACATTTGTATGTTCGCGTGTCGAGGGTCTGCAGGCCTATTCACGGAGCATGCATGGTGTATTCGCGTATCGAGGGTCGGCAGGCCTATTCACAGAATGTACCTGGCGTATCTGCACGTCGAGGACCTTGCAAGCCTATTCATGGGGTACACAGTTTGGGAGATGAATCTCCGATTGTTTTTTAGCTATCTTACATGATGCTTGCGCGTCGAGGGCTGTGGTGCCTATTCACAGAGTATTCTGGATCTTGTTTCCATCACCGTAGTATGATTAGTTGCATAACGAGGGGTTATCCCTATAAAGTGGAGATCGTTAAGGGCTTGCACTGGACCTATGTACTATGGAATGCATAGGATCCGACAAGTATGCATTAGAGAGTCAGCATATAGAGATTTTGTTTTCTTGACTTGGTTTTATGCTTGTGTTTTCCTGTTTTTCCCCTACACTTACACTTAATCTAGATTCACTTGATGTTTTCATATATTACTATCTACTATTCTATATTCCTTGATATTTTCATGCTTTACTTATTATTAATTCTCTTTTCATTTATTCTTGCTGTTAATACATGTTGTTGATGACTCTATGCTTTATGTTTAAATATGTTGCTTTGTTTTTATGTCACTCACACCATTATGGCTGACCCCTGTAGTTTTGGGGGTTACGGTTATCTCTAGCCTCATGTTTTACAGGTAGGTGCTTATAGCTTGGGATTTGGATGTAGGGGTGTAAACTGAACAGGACGGTCCGTTGTCCGTCCGAGTCCGGCTCGAGAAATAGTTCGACCGTGGACCGTCCGAACTGTTATACGAACCGAACATGAATAAGTTTTTATGTCCGAAACTTTACCGAGCTCGTGCTCGGTCACTAACCAGTCCGGCTCGATTTGTCCGTGAACCCAAGCCTATAGACTACAGAAATACTCTAGTCTCTAGCAGCGCTGCAGCATGTAGTACAATAGTAAATTCATTCATTCATTCACTGACTCTTGACTCTTGAGCCTTCTCTCTATCTAGGTGTACCTGACAAGGAACTCAAGAGTCAAGAGTCTAGGCTGTCTAGCTTCTCGCTTCTCAGTTCTCTCTGTCTCTTTGGCTTCTCCCCCCCCCCCCCCCCCCCCCCGCTTTCCAAATTCCGATTATTCCCCAATTTCTAAAATCAATTACTCTACTAATTTGATTTCCAAAACCAGTTAGACCCTTGAGTTCAATCTCTCATTAAATTAGGCCCTAAATCATGGGAAATATTGATTGGTTTTTCCATCCATATCAATATCAACATCTATATAAATGCCCACCACATGAAAACCTAATTCATACTACCATTTTGATCCATCACCATCAGACCACCTGTAGACAGTCTCGTCGGCACCTCAGTTTTTTCCTCTCTGTTCATTCCCCCAGGCTCCAACTGCAGTATGGATCCAACAGATTCGAGTAAGTGAATGAATTAAATTTTTTTCCATTATTTTTGCAGATGAATTTTCACCTAATTGAGAATATATCATGTACAACAGTATGCTTATAATCTGCTCATACCTTTGACTGTATCATATTCACGCTATGTTTGTAATCTGCTCATACCTTTCCAGTGTTTATTTATTTTGGTAAATTAGTTTATGAACTAGATATTCTGAGTTTTGGTAAATTAGTACATTATCGAAGTATTATGAGTAGATTTCATTCAATTTCTTATAAAAAGATGAAAGATGAGTTTAATGGTTCTTTCTTTTTTCTCATCATGTACATAATGAGAATTTTTAGACAAAATGAAGTAGTCAAGCATGAAACACCAGTTAACTTTAAAATTAATGTTCTGGCTTCTGAATATGACTCCAGATCATTAATTCATCCTGACTAGATCAAATGGATGATGATGACCTATGCTAATTTCAAAATAAACACCAGCAACTAACAGAAGTAATATAAATTTAGAAAATAATGTATCAACAATTCCATAGTGAGTGTTGATCAATGATAAGAGTGCTCACAATTGCCCTTAAGAGAGAGCGATCATTATTAGTAACAAATGTAACAGCACATCCTTCTCTACCGGCTCTGGCAGTGCGACCAACATGATTAACATAACTGCATAGATGGATGACTTGTGAATAAATATTTAATATTAAATTGGTTGTGTAATGTCTAAGAAATATTTAATATTAAATTGGTAAATAGAGAATAACTGAACTTGCACAATAAGAAAATCACAAGAAGATTAAATAAAGGAAAGATATAACAATAAATATTGAATTTTAGCCTTTTTAGGTGTGTATCCAATGCTTAGACAATAAACATGTTTCCATGTTTCCAAAAAACATATCGAACAACCATCTCATCACAAAAGTCATGATGCACTTAATTTCCATGTTTCATGTTTTATCTCAAGACAAATGGTTAGTACCTATAATCTATACAAACAAGATCTCTGATTAAAGGTAGTATTAGTAACCGCTCAGTTTCACAACTCTTCCTTCATAGAATCGGACTTATGGACAAACAAACATGCATGCAACCTTTCCAGTTTTTTGGGTTTTGTTTGGTTGCAATTTTTCAAATCATATCCAACAAAAAAAATACTACATTTGTTGCTACAAAAAAGAGAGAAGAGGCTGAGTTTTACAAGAGTTACAGTTATTCATTCAGATCATTTAGCTTAATAATTAGTTAGGTGTGGGATTTTATTTTCCAACAATTGAGTGTGCAACATTTGAACTACCTCCTAATACTGCAACTTCAAAAGGAGTTCTACTACGACTGAATATACATGGAACGTACATTCCTGACTGACACTGACTGACACCCACTGGTATATAATGATACTACAACGTCTGTGTTAATAATGATGCAGTTGGTTGAATGCCAAAACTATACTGAACTATTATAAGTTATCTTCATCCTTCACTCCTCGCATTGTAATGCCCATCAGTTCAGTAGATAGGGACTATGGAAAATCAAATTAAAACATATTGAATAACTAAGTTTTCATTCCCATTTGCTGTATTTTGAAGCATTTGCAAAATGTTTTTGGTTCTTCTGTCGTGTTTGGAATAAATAATCAAAGCCCGATGAAAGTATCCAACTCAAAATTTGTTATATTTACTGTTTTCCCTCTCTCAAGTGACAAGTTGCAAAATATGGAGCACACGAAGAATGTAGAACAGTAGAAGCAGAATTATATTTATATAGTATACTTATTTTTAGTGTTATCATGTGATCTAACTATTTTTTTTTACCCAAATACTAAGAAGCTTTGCAACTAAAATCTTGATGAGTATCCCACCTGTGAGCCAAAAGGTAGAATTGGCATAATGTTCTTTGTATTTTTGTAGATCTGGAGCAGATTGAGAATGGTCAACAGCATCAGGAGAATCGCATTAGTGATGACGACATTGAAACAGTGGATGGCATCAGCGACCATGAGGATATGGAAAAGGCTACTGAAACTTGAAAAAAAAGAGGAAAAGGACATCACCAGTCTGGCTCGAGTTCGAAAGGGGTGAAGAAACAGGTGAGGATGGTACTATTAAATTGTTTTCTAAGTGTGTTCATTACTTAATGAAGATAGCTAGAACTATAGATGGCTGCACAACCACATTTAAGAAACACTTAACTAAATGCAAAGTTCGTCAAGCTAAACAAAATAAGCAAAAGTTGTTGTGAAAAGAATTTTTTTAAAGGTACACCTTCTGATGGTTTGATTGGGAAACTAGCTATTCACAAATTTGACAAGGAGAAAGTTAGAGAATTACTGGTTATCATGATCATTGTGCATGAATATCCATTTAGGATGGTAGAGCATGAATTCTTTGTGTTGTTTTGCAAACTTTTGAATCCTGAATTTGAAAAGGTATTACGTGTTACTATGAAAAATGATTACATGAACTTGTATGCATTAGAGAAGAAGAAGTAAAAGGATATGTTAGCAAGTATGAGTAGAGTTAGTTTGACATCTGACTTATGGACATCAAATCAGACCATAGGATATATGTGTCTCACTTGTCAATTTCTCGATTCACAGTGGACTCTACAAAAACGTGTTTTGAACTTTAGTAGCTTGCCTCCACCACATACTGGAGTTGCTATATCTGATGCCATTTTTGCTTGTCTTTTGGATTGGGGAATTGAGAATAATATTTCTTCAATAACGCTTGATAATGCTTCCTCAAATGATGTTGCAGTGAGAAATTTGAAGGATAATTTTTCAAAGAAGGGTAAACTTTTCTTCAATGGTAAGGTTTTCCATGTTAGGTGTTGTGCACATGTGTTGAACTTAATGGTGCAAGATGGATTGCATGAGATTAAAGAAGTTATTCAAAATATCCGTGAAAGTGTGGAAGTATTTAAAAATGTCACCTCAAAGGCTTCACAAGTTCGCGGATATAGTGAAGCAATTGCAACTTCCAGTGTCTAAACGTTTAATTCTTGATGTCCCAACTCGTTGGAATTCTACTTATGCAATGCTAGAGTGTGCTTTGGGATTTAGACAAATTTTTCCTATGTATCATGAGAGGGATAAATCATATGAGTGGCTACCATCCTTGATTGATTGGGAGAAGGCTGAAACTATGTGCAAGATTTTAGAAGTTTTTAATGAAGTCTCTAATGTGTTCTCTGGTACATCTTATCCAACTTCAAATTTGTTTCTTCCCGAGCTTTGGAAAATTAAGCAAACCTTGAATGAAAAATTAGTGGAATTTGAAGGAACTCCTTTTTTGAAGCAAATGGTGCAGAAAATGAAAGATAAATTTGATAAGTATTGGGGAGATTGCAATTTGTTAATGTCTATTGGTGCAGTTTTGGATCCAAGATACAAAATGAAGTTGATTGAGTACTGCTTCCCAAAAGTTTACTCTTCTCTTGAGTCTGGAAAGAACATCCAGCTTGTCCTTTCGTCTTTGCATGAATTGTTTGGTGAATATGTTGCTTGTAGCGTTGCAAAGAGTAAAAATGCTAAGGTAGTAAATATTGTTGGGGCTTCTACTAGCGGTAACTTAAAAGGGAAGTCAAAAAATATGTGTGAGTTTGAGATGTGGGCTCAAACTCAAGATGCAGTGGAGCCACCCAAATCTGAAATGGAAATATATCTATAAGAAAGTCTTTATAAGCATGAATCAGTAGAGTATTTTAATGTGTTGGAATGGTGGAAAACAGCTACACTAAAGTTCAAAATACTACCAAGCATGGCTAGAGATATACTATCTATTCCTATTAGTAGTGTTGCTTCCGAATCTGCATTTAGCGCTGGAGGTAAAGTTCTTGACCAATTTCGAAGCTCTTTAAAGCCGGAGACAGTAGAAGCTTTGATTTGTACTGGGGATTGGATACGTTCCAATTACAATATGAATAATTTAATGGTAAAAAATACATCTTATTTCTCATTTCGCGAATATTGATTGTCAATTAAAATAATTATTTTATAATCATTGTTTGAATATTCTTTTGATAGGCTCAACCTGAAGAGGAGGCTATGCAGATGATGAATTTTGATTAATCTCATTTCATTGAAAATTCAAAAATAAGGTAATTCCGTAATTGTAATTTTGAATGTTACTTATTAACTTATATATGGGGTTATATGTTTACTTTATACTTTATGATGGAAATTCTCAATTTATACTCATTTTATATTCCTTTCAATATGCCTGCATTTTGTAGGTTTGATAAAATGCAAGTGGAACATCCAAGTGGAGGTGGAGCATCATCAACCAAAGTTCAAACCATCAAGTTGAATTTAATAATTGTTTTGGCATAACTTTTGTTATAGTTATTTCTAGGATGAAACTTTAAAACTTTGTTGGTGCAAAATTGTTGTTTTGAGTTGTGTTTCCTTTTGATAATTTTTGTTTTGGATATTTTTTTTGAAGGGATTTTTGTTATGATTGTGTGTTTAAATTTTGATGCATGTTGAATGGAAGTCTACTAATGTAAGAAATGAACATCTTAGATCCTTGACTGTCCAATGAATCAAACAACTCAACGATCTTTGGAGAACTTCTTTAAAGATTTATTAATTGCAATGACTATCAAACTTTTTGTTGTGCACTGTAAATTTCTTCTTGAAATAAGTTATTATAGATAGTATCATTTGCAAAACAATGGCCAGTCTGGTCCGAGTCTGATTCGTACGAACAAGCATAACAGGCCGGACGCGGGCTTTTTGCTTTTATAACGAACCGATCCCGGACTATAAAAATTTTGACCGATCTGGACCGAGCCGGACATAAGCCCGTCCGAAAAAAAGTTCGGTCCGAGCTTGAACATATGGTTGTCCGATCCCGTCCGGTCCGATTTACAGCCCTATTTGGATGCTTGTGCTAGAAAGATAATAGAGCTTGTGTAATTTTGTAAAAGATTGTGTTGTAAAGAAAAGTTTGTAATTCAAGGTGTTTTGTATTCCGCTGTTTTTGTAAAGATTGTTGTAATAAAAGTTGAAATAAAAATTATCTGTGTTTTTGAACTGTGGTTAATATTGCAATTGAAATTGATGCTGGGAATTGTGCCACGTATTTCTAAGATACCATATTGGAAATTCGAGGCGCTACAATATTGGCCACTTCTCAAATCAATTAATCATTATCGTTACTTGTCGGCACCTGGGTCTTACTAAGCCTCTAGAATCAACATCTTTTCATGTTTAAAAATCATGAGGTACTCATACCCTCATGATTCATATTTTCAATTTCATTCATATATTCAAATTTTCAACTATTCTTTAATTTATCCATCATGAAGTAAACACTTCTTGGTTAACCAACCAACCATTCACCATTCACTTTAATAATTCACATTGTTTCTTTGATTAATAAAGCCCCATTTTCACATTTATCTATACTTCAAGTATTATTCTAAATACAAAAGTTATTTAAGATTTAAAACACAATGTCTTAAAGATTCAACACTAAAAATTCATTATTTGATCTCCTCATTATACTTTGATTTCATCATAGTCCAACTCTTAAATCTTTAATCATTTATGTTTTTCTTGAATTCAAATCTCATCAAATACATGAACATAATCCTTATTTTTCAAAATATCTCTTAGAATACTATAAAATAATTTCCAAGTGATTTAATAATGTTCTATAACTTTTCTATGAATTTTTCCAATTTTTATAACTTGAAAATCAACTTTAAAAAATAATAAAACACAAATTATTTATGTCTAGGCTTGAACCCAGAACCAACAACGAGTCAAGCCATCACTCAAACCAGTAAGCCAACTCATTAACTGTGAAATAAGCCAGACTCAGTTACTTAAACACCCAACCTCCCTTTTGATTTTACTCAAAAAAAAAAGAAAATAAATAAAGCCAGACCCAGTTCGAACCGGCGACGACAGGTCAGCCACACCACCGCCCAAGCCACACACGTGCTAACCAGGAAGTCAATTGCTCTAATTGATTATATAGGAGTTCAAAACATTTTGACTCCACTCTTTGTTTCCCTTCATATTTTAATTCATTCATAAATTTTTATTTCTATCTTTTGTCTCAAAAATATTTGTCCATAAAGTACATTTCTAAACACGGTTTTATACTAATTTTATCTATTATAAAGTGAATCCATTTACAATAAAATTAACCAGTAATTTTTTACAACTTTTATACACATTAGTTAACACTACTACTCTTTATGATAAAACTAGCATGTTTATATTTTCTTTTAATCACTAAATGGAGAAATGTTCACTTATCCATATAATTGTAATTTAACCCAAATAAAACACAATTTAACCCCCTTCCCATACACATACAATCTATATAATAAAACACAAAGAAAGCTTTCAAGTGGCTCTCATTCATTTGGAAGAAAATCATCGGTCTAGATTTTTGCTCCCAAAAGACATTTTCCTTCCGAAATGTTTCCCCCCCCAAAACAAAACAACTACTTCATTTATTACTCTCTCTCTCTCTCTCTCTCTCTCTCTCTCTCTCTTCCCCCTCTTTTCTCCTTTTTCATAATTCTTTCTCTCTTTCTTTTTTTTATTAAGCAATTTTGGATTATGCTTTTGTTGAATCTTTGGGCATTTGCTGCTTTGAAAGATCGTTGCAAATTCTTTAACTGACTCACTTGATTGTGATTTTATGGACAAATCCATGCTTAATCCCTATATTTCGGGTTTTTGTAGCTGCAAAATTGTATCTTGATCTACTTTGCTGCAATTTCACTTCATGTATACATCACAAAAAATTTGAGGCGTTAACCATAACTATGCAGTTAGAAAATGAATTGCTATTTATGTTAGACTCCAAATCAAAAAAGAAATCTCTTATGCTCAAGTCACACATAGCAAGAAATTTCCGATTCACTACTTTTGTAGATTCACAATATTATTTTTGAATCCCGATCTGCTGACAAATAATCCTATAATATACAAACCAATAAACATCACGGTCACTTCATAATCCTACTTCAAAGTACATCAATACATCAACGTCTACTAGAAAATAAACATCTATATAAATCATCCCTTACTATTAACATAATTTTTCATATGTTGTATCATTCCAAATACGTGCCGTAGGCACGTGCCCACGGGCATACCTAGTTCATCTACAAAATCTAATCATAGTATACTACAATTTGCATGCATGACATCAATTTTAAATGCACTAATAGAAATTGTAGTTCAACTATACCATAATTCTACATTATAAATTTTTTATTAACATGCATTTTTTCACATTTACCAACTACTAAATTTTTAGATATCAATATAAGATGCATCACATAAATCAACTAAAACTCATATAAAATATCAATTTCAAATATCAATTTTTCCTACACATGCTTTCTATTCTACTTTAGAAGGCAAAAAAAACACTCACCTACTAGAAGGATTTAATTAATCCCTACAAACAACCCCAAGAAAGCCTCCAAGTCCCTTCTCGAAATCTGTGCACAAAGAAGAGGAAGACAACAAGCTTCGGTCAACACATAGCACCATCTTTTTTTTATTTTCTTTTTTTTGGTTTTTGCTGATTACGAGTGAGGGGGGAAGGGGGTTTAATAAAGGGGAAATTAATTTATTAAATACAAGATAAATTAATTAATCCACTTAAAACAATTAATTACCCACTAATATTAATTAATTACTCCACTCACCCCTTCCTCTCCCCCACAAACCGGCCAGCCAACTCTTGGGTGCACAACACGTGCACGTCCACCCAATGTGCACACACTTTTATTAATATTTTATTTAAATTAAAAACATGTGTTATACTATATAATATGTATTTAAATAAAACTAGTTTAATTTAATTAGAAAATAGAGCATTTATGCACAATAAAAATAAACACGTACACACTCCATAAACTTTATATTGAAAAAAAGTACAACTGGTACGTGCACTGCAAATACACGTGTCATACGTAAAAATAAATATTCAAATATGAAATCGATTTTATTGACGGAAAAATGTTTATGAATAATCGAAATAAAACATATGAAAAATATATTTCATATACATATACTATAATGTAATCAATACGTACATAGAAAATACGTGCACCGCACGTATACAAATATTTTAATCAAATTAGGAGAAAATGAATTTCAATCTATAAAACAAATTCAAATAATTCATAAAATAAACAATTGAAACACGTAGAAAATATTACATGTAACGGTAGAACATACCCAATTGACACGTGCATCGATAACACGTGCAATGCACGTAAAAACACAAAATTGAAAATTGATATTTGAGTTGGCCCAAATAGGATAAGAATGAATTTTGAGAAGACAGAAAATGTATAAATAGTTAAAATACAAAATATGTATGATATTTATATTAAAATATGTTACGGATATTACCCGTAACAATACAAAATATATGTGCGTAACACACGAGGAAAAAATTGTCATTAC
Organism: Hemerocallis citrina; assembly: GCA_017893485.1. Lineage (NCBI taxonomy): Eukaryota > Viridiplantae > Streptophyta > Magnoliopsida > Asparagales > Asphodelaceae > Hemerocallis > Hemerocallis citrina. The sequence goes on from CM030361.1 coordinate 153,833,604, forward strand.
TCAATTTTGCGGGGTGCTATAGGTGGCGCTGAAGGTGATTTTGTGAGTGAGATCCGGGAGCTGCTCGAGGTGTCAGAAGGTGGAGGCGACCAAGGGAGCGGAGACCAGTTAGTGAAAGTCGGGGGGAGACCCACGAGCATTCTCGATGGGACAGTCTCGGAGGTTGAGCTCCGGTTGGCTGTTCCACTTGTGCTGGTGAATTCCGTCTGAATATACCATGAGAACTTGAAGGGTGATCCCGGCTTCGATGTTCTGCCTTCATCCGGTAGGCAGATAGCAGATGTCGATACAGTGAGGAGGGCCTTGCCTGGGGGTGAACTGGAGTCGTTTCGGATGGTTTATCGCATCCCTTCTCAGTTTGAACTAATGCTCCCGAATTCCAGTCTCAAACATAATCCAATATTCAGAGGCCGTTGTGAGTAATGAACATTGATATGTTCCATTCCGGCATGCGTCTCCTCTTCCATCCCTTTATAAAGGAGGTGCTGAATTGGGCCGGTCTGAGCCCCATGCAGTATGCGCCAAATTCATGGAATTAGCTAGCGTATTCATCATGATCTACCACGAGAGAAGGGTCCCTCTCCGCCTCAAGTATTTCCATATGTGTTTGGGGTTCAGAGCATTACTGGATCACCCCTACCGGTGGTATGTTTCACCGTGTCGAGGATATAAAGTGGTGTACGGCCATCCCGACTCTATTAAGGGTTGGAAGATGAGATATTTTTTTATCCGGAGTAGCGAACCCTAGAAGTACCAGGTGGTCGTACAAATACCCCCCGAAGGTGGATCCCCCGTTGCCTCATGATTTCAGCCTGGAGGAGAGTGCCGAGTTTCAGAAACTCTCTTGGGCAGGCGCTAGTGTCGATTGGCAGCAAGTATCGGAAGAGAGGCTGGTCGATGCTTGTTTAAGTACTAGTGCTTTGCTTTATCTGATATCTGTTTTTCTTCGCAGGTATTGGTGTGACGATTGCCTTGTCTTTAGAACCTCGGGAGGTGCCAATGGATGACCATAAGGGCAAGCAAAAGGTCGAAGTGTCTGCCTTAGGGCACTTACCGAAGAAGCATAAGGCCTTGAAGGTCCGTGATCTGGAGGGGGCTCCGAAGGGGTGGTCAGTCAATAGGTCGTTGAGGACCGCCGAAGAGACCATGGGGCGTTCCCTATCGGATCGGCCCGTGGGGGAGTTGGGCTCTTTCTTGGAGTCGGAAATGGCTCGGAAAATAGTGGAGAACCTTCCACATCCAAGAAATCAGGAGGTCGTCACCCAAGAGACCGCTACTTCGTGTTTCCTTCGTTTTTCCCAGGGGGTTGTACAGGCGAGTATTTTGTGCATCTTGTTCTGTCGGCATGATTATTCATCGCTGACATTCTAAATTTTTCTGTAGGCCACTCTCTATGGTGCCGAAATGAAGAGGCGATATGAACATTTGCTAGACCTAGCGGTTCGGAAGGCAAAACAGTACAGGGAGAGCCGCGAAGAAGAGCGTGAATGCCCCGAGGCTTTGGAGGAGAGGGTTAAGGGCTTGGAGAAGTGGTCAGAAGGTGACCTGGGCGAGGAACGGTCTGCCTACAGGGAATTTTTGAGCGAAAAGGACGCGTTAGAGCACTAATTGGCCCAAACGCGATCAGAATTGGTGGGAGCCGCGGACGAGGTCGTTGAGGGAAAGGGCGTACCCTCAGACAAGACATATGTTTGATTTCTTACTATTCTAAACATGTCGTACATGATGATTTGTCTATTAGAAAGCATGTTAGGAATCGTATGATGATATAATAAATTGTTGATAAGTGGATGAATAAAAATTGAATATTTTTCATGAAAACTATGCTTGTGATGATTAAAACTACACATAGGTTGCTTGAGATTGTTAAAGAACCTAATAGAAATCATGAGTAGGTTGTTTTCTTTCATATGCTTACTGATTTGATTGAGTTTAATGAGTTGTCTGATGGATATTGCATGAAAGTGAACAAAATTAGACATTTACTGTGTATGTGTGCATATAACCTATTCTTGATGTTTTGAGGAGTGAATCTTGATTATTTCCATGTTGTAACCACTTATATTCATGGGTTAACTATTGTTAGAAGTTGTATGTGTGTTTAATGAATTACAAGATGAGTTAGTGAACCAAAAGATCAAGTTTTGAGTTGAAAGGGGGGTTGGTTAATTTCGGGTCTGATGCTATATGGCCGAAATTGAGAATTTGTGATTTCTGTGAAGTTTTCAATTGGATTTGAGCTGTTTTGAAGATTATACCACTTCTAATTGATGAGATTTTGATGCTTTAACTGATGCAAAATATACACATATACACACTTACACATATATATGCACTATTTTGAAGAATTTTGTGAAAAATTACTCTTTTGTGATCTTGATGTGATTTTGAATTATTTTATCATCTTCAATATGTTATATAGGTTGTGTTTGATCATATCATGAATTTAGTTATGCAAACTTGTGATTTTAAAAAGTATAATTGAAGTATCAGTAAAAAGGTGCACGAATATTAAAGCTACAGACTTTTTAACATGACAGTCGACCGCACCTATTTAACACATGAAGTGACGATCGACGGACAATTGTGGATTTTCGGATTTTGGGTATGACAGTCGACCGCTGTCTTTTTGAACTGATATGACGGTCGACTGTCAGCTGTGCTGATGGGTTGTTTTATTGAGTTTTCTTCGTTTTATTGAACGATTGTTTCTTCGATATTACGGATTATTGGTCTACTATTTTAGATTATGTTTTTACTACAGATTAATGAGCTTCAGGCAAGGGTGGTGCAAAGGCTGAGATGGAGGGAGGGAGGGAGGGAGAGAGAGAGGGGGGGGGCGAGGGGGAGGTCACCAAGGAAAAGGCCATGTTGGAGGGAGAGGTGACTGGGGTATCCGAGGCCCCCCCCAAAGGTAAGAAAGTACAAGGGGGACCTCAAAGCTTCCTTTTTCTCCCCTTTCTGCTATGTCTCTGGGTACGAAGAAAAGCAAAGGTTTCGATCTTCTGGCCGTTACGGAGTTGCCGGTTTATGCGAAGGGGACTACCCTGACGGTGCCAAAGGTACTATCGCTGGCGAAAGTGTGGATCCCCTCTGGACTGTCACTTAGGCAGATTTGACGACGGGCCACATGAATGCGGCTCAAGTGGTGGAGAATTTAGTTACTCCCAGAGAATATGTGTCTCTAAAGAGGTAGGCCCAAGGCAACGCTTACGTCCGTTGGGCTTATGCCTCTGTTATGGTAAGTTGCCTCGTAGAGGATCTGCCACTTGAAGTCGGCGTTTTCTTTAGATTTCAATATATGTTTTTCTTGATGGTTTTCACATTCTTCAGGTTGTCGTGACTGGGGCTGAGTGAAAGCGGAGTCTGGACATGCTGTTGGCTCGGACTCTGGAGTCCGATGAAAGTGGTAGGAATTGGTGTGTTGGAACCAAGAACTCTGGCGGTGTATCAAGGATATCGGGAAGGCACTGGAGGGAGAGAAAAGCGGTCGACAGGGGTTGCTGGCCGAGAAAGGGAAATGGGACGAGGAGCGGCTGGCGTGGCAGGCCGAGGAGAAGAGATTGCGGGGTTGCTTGATAAGGCGGCTCAGCGCACGATTAAGGAAAAGCAAGAGTTGGATAAAGAGATGCTACATGTCCTCGACACCGAGGATGCGGGGTACGGTAAGGCTCTTACGCACATGAAGATTCGGTACCCACACTTCTCACTCGAGGGTTTGGTCTTCGATGCAAGTGGAGAGGAATTGCACCGGATAGCTGAGCTGGATGCCACGGCTCGGGGGAAAAATTCGACCCCCATTAGTGAGAAAGGACCGGTGCTTGGGTGTCGTTAACGAGTTTCTTGTACCCTGCCCTTTTACGGATTGGTCACCGCTTTTGTAATCCCCTTCTTTTTAATGAATGAAATTTGCCTCTTTGCATTTCCTTCTCTTTGTTTGATTGTCGATTGTTGCTGAGTTGGGGCTGGGTAGCCGAGGTTTCATGGAGCTCGAAGAGGCTCTTACGCACATAATTGCCACGTATTCACTCAGGTCATTTCATTTGCGATAATCGAGGCCACTGTATGTCTTGGAAGTTGAAGCGTTGACCATTTAAATTCATACTTAGTGAGGTAGTTGGTTGAGTTGCCTATAAATTTCCTTGGCCTCTAAGCTATTTGCTCCTACAAATGAATGTTTCCTCGATGAAATTTCTGGTGATTGGTTCGAGTTCTCGAGACTTCAACTTTGGAGGGATGTGGCCTTGTCTTGGCTTGCTCGACTCAGATTTCAAGATTTGTAGTAATCGTGACTGACCCTTGAGAAATTCTTTCCTCCGTGTTTGTGCTCAGATTAGGGGCTTGGTCGTGATTTTCTAGTCGGAGGTTCGTGCTTTGTCATGGCCAAGTGGAGGAGAACTTGGGGCGGAAGCGTGTCGGAGTTCATCAATTATGGCTCGGATTACAAGATTTGATGCCTCCGATCGAGGATCGAGGTCCGTGGATGTGGAGTTAGTGTGTCGAAGTTCGTCACTTACAGCTCGGATTATAATATTTGACTCATCCGATCAAGTTTGAGGTCTGTGGATGTGGAGTTACCTATATAAGAGAACTCTTCATCCTTCTCTCGAGACTTTCTTAGTTGGACCTGTAAAAGCGACAGATGTCCGAGCCATTTTTTTGCTTCAACTTCCATCCTCCTTCGGTGATTCACAGGGGGCTTCATTATCAATGCTTTCCGTCGGATATAATGCATCTTCTGTGCCGGAGGAGACGTCGCCGAGCTGTGGTGGCGGGGGGATTGATGAGCTGAGAGGTACCTAGTGCCATTTGGTTAGTTCAACTCCATATGGTCCTTTCATGAGTGCCTCTCTTCGCCGTTATGGAGTCCTGGGGTCAACCACTGGGGCGCCCTTACCAGTTTTCTCATCTTCGTTGTTCGGATAGTCGTTTGTGTCCTATGTATAGAAGTAGGTTTACACCTTAGCAATCTGCATGCCTTCTTGCGGGCTGGACACCGCCTTTGTAATCATCTTTCGATCAATAAAGTTAATATTCTTTAAACCAGTTGACCTGTTTTTGTTGAGATTTGAGACGTTTGAATTCTTGGCAGTGGAGAGATCCGTGTTGTGCTTGATGTGGCAGGGAAAAACTCCTTAGTGTTCAGAACTGAGGCACCCTTTCCGATGTTTGAGATTTAGCTATGAGAACTGCATATCACTCGGAGTCGAGGTACTTTTTTGAGGCATTCTTTCTGAGGTTTAGACTTAGCAGTGAGGACTGCAGAAGACTTAGAATCGAGGTGCTCTTTCGAGGCACTATTTCCGAGGTTTAAGCTTAGTAGTGAGAACTGCGTAAGACTCAGAGTTGAGGTGCTCTTTTGAAGCATTCTTTCCGAGGTTTAGACTTATCAGTGAGAACTACATAGGACTTGGAGTCGAGGTGCACTTTCGAGGCACTCTTTCCGAGGTTTAGACTTGACAGTGAGGACTGTGTGGGACTCAGAGTCGAGGTGCTCTTTCGATGCACTCTTTTCGAGGTTTAAACTTAGCAGTGAGAACTGCATAAGACTCACAGTTGAGGTGCTCTTTTGAGGCACTCTTTCTGAGGTTTGGACTTAGCAGTGAGGACTGCGTGGGACTCGGAGTCGAAGTGCTCTTTCGAGGCACTCTTTCCGAGGTTAAAACTTAGTAGTGAGAACTGAGTAGGACTCAGAGTTGAGGTTCTTTTTTGAGGTACTCTTTCCGAGGTTTAGACTTAGCTGTGAGGACTGCATGAGACTCGGAGTTGGGGTGCTCTTTCGAGGCACTTTTTTTTAGGTTTAAACTTAGCAGTGAGAACTGTGTAAGACTCAGAGTTAAGGTGCTCTTTCGAGGCACTCTTTCCGATATTTTGGCTTAGTAGTGAGGACTGCGTGGGACTCAGAGTCGAAGTGCTCTTTCGAGACACTCTTTCCGATGTTTAAGCTTAGCAGTGAGAACTTTAGACTAAGAGTTGAGGTGCTCTTTCGAGGCACTCTTTCCGAGGTTTATACTTAGCAGTGAGAACTCGGAGTCTAGGTGCTCTTTTGAGATACTCTTTCCGAGGTTTAAACTTAGCAGTAAGAACTGCGTAAGACTCAGAGTTGATGTGCTCTTTCGAGGTACTCTTTCCGAGGTTTAGACTTAGCAGTGAGGACTACGTGGGACTTGGAGTCGAGGTGCTCTTTTGAGGTACTCTTTCTGTGGTTTAAACTTAGCAGTGAGAACTGCGTAAGGCTCAGAGTTGAGGTGCTCTTTCGATATACTCTTTCCGATGTTTAGACTTAGTAGTGAGGACTGTGTAGGACTCAGAGTTGAGGTGCTCTTTTAAGATACTCTTTCCGAGGTTTAGACTTAGCAGTGAGGCCTGCATAGGACTCGGAGTCGAGGTGCTCTTTTGAGGCACTATTTCCGAGGTTTAGGCTTAGCCATGAAAAGGAATAGACGGTTGACCCGCGAAGCTAGAGATAACTTTATTTGATGGCCATAGAAAGTTGGCACCTCTTACAGTTGTCTTGTCGCGATTCTGACTCGATTGAAGGTCTTTCATAAAATTTGATCAGGTTCTCTGCATTCTAAGTTTTCTTGACCGCCTTGGTCCCTAGGTTTTCGAGTCGGTAGGTCCCCATACTTCGGAGACCTTATAAGGACCTTCCTAATTTAGAGCGAGTTTTCCTTTCTTAGTAGGTTCAGAGATGGCGAGTCGACAGAGTATGGGTCACCGACTTTGATATTGGTCGGTCGAACCTTCTGATTGTAAAAGCGTTCAACTCTATGTTGGTAGATGTTCCTTCTGATAATGGATTTCTCGCGGACGTCGTTAAGGAGATCAATGTTGGCTCTTAGGCCTATGGAGTTGGAACTTTCATCGAAGCTTATGATGCGGGGAGAGGGGAGGCCGACCTCTAAAGTAATGATTGCTTCGGCCTCGAAGGTCAGATTAAATGGAGATTCGCCTATTAGGACCCTCTTTGTGGTTCGTAGGCCCACAGGATGCTCGGTAGTTCTTCTACCCATAGGACTTTTGGTGTAACACCCTAGATTTTTAAATAACATTTTTAAGATTAATAAATGAATTAAAATGATTTTTGATGATTTAATAAATATTTTTTTCTAAAATTTATCTTTTTACACGTGCAAATATTTTCTTGGGAAGTTCAAAGTCAGGAATTATTTTGGGGGAACCTATTATTTATTAGTGGGTATTATTTGTAAATTTTCTGAATTTTTTGACATTTATTTGACATATTTACAAATATTACAAAAAGATGGGTTTTTTTGCAAAATTACCACTTGGAGTGAAAACTCTAAATTTTCAGATTTTTGGGCTGAGCATTATGGCTAGCCAACTCAGAGGTAAAAAGTTTACTTTTTGTTTTAATAGATTTGGTTTACAAATTTCTTGAAGAATGGTCTTTTTGCAAAATTGCCACTTAGTGGCAGAAATTACAAAATTGTTTTCTGGGTTTTGAAAACAATGCCGGCCATATTGGGTTGTTTGTTTTTTATTTTAAATCTTAATTGAATTGGTTTATCTATAAGAATTTATATACGTAAAGATATATTCAAAATATTTTGCAAAACCTATTCAAAACCATAATACATCAATTTCCAGCCTATTTAAAAGAGAATGCAGCCATCTCTTTGTTGCACTACACACAGGGTTTTCTTTATTATTGATTTTTTGAAGTTTCGAAGCGAGGATGTTGGTTTTCTTTACGAAAGGAATGACTTTTCTTATTCTCTTTATTACTTCGGTTAATTTTTTAATAAGGTGAGTGACATATGTTTGGTTTCTTGCTGTTGTATGCATGTTGTATGTGATGATTTGTCTATTAAAAACCATGTTAGGAGTTTGTATGATGATATAATGAATTTTGATGGATGTATGAATAAAAATTGAATCTTTTCATGAAAACTATGCAATTGATTATTGAAACTCTATATAGATGGCTTGAGATTTTTAAGACCCTAATGGAAATCATGAGTATGTTGTTTTTCTTTCATATTCTTGATGTTTTGATTGTTTATATTGAGTTGTATGATGATCATTGCAAAGAGTGAACAAAAAGCTATGCTTTAGTGTGTGTGTGTGTATATGTGTACTGTTTTGGTATTTTGTGTAACGCCCCAGATCCCCTTTACAGGACATCCGTGACATTACCAAAATCTTTTCCTTCAAATGTATCTCAGCACAGTAAGTAACATGGAAATTAAAAAAACCTTTATTGCCAAATAGAATCATTACATCAATAATTACAACCATTATCTTGTTCTTGAACAAGTAATACAAATTACATAAATTCATTACAGCTGATTACAAAAATATTCAGTCTTCTCTTGCGTAGCTATCAGCTGTCTTCCAGAATGATGATTGGCTGGTCACTGCCACAAATTCCACTGAACGATTTATCTGCCTCCCTGGGACTTGCCCATTGGCTTGAGCCTTCTGCTGCGTGACTCTGATGTTTCTGCACCCGCTCGAATGATAGGCATGTACACTGCCGCCCCACTTGGATGCCCTACAGGGTTGGCTCACCTGCCCTCTTGACCAGGTATCGAGTAACTAATTAAGTGGGCACGTCATTAATTCTATTGACGCAATGCTGATAAGAAAACAACGATCTCCAACTATCACACCCACAATTCATCTTGAATGGAAAAGAACGTGTATCCAGATTTTCTAGTGTTCGTGTATGCCATGACTTGAAGTTTAATACAAAACACAGAGTACAGAAACAGATGCCTTAATCTAATGTCAGCGAGACTCTGGACACACATGCATCCCATACTACATGTGCCTCAGATCAAGCCATTTCTCCAGTTTCAGGGTTTCGAACTCTCGCCATGCAATGCATTTTATTATTGTACACTTCCTGTTCCTGATAGTAGAGTGTGGCTGAGGAGGTTGCAGATTAATCGGTCTTATCCATTCTGCAGTCACTTAGTGGTGTTTCGGGTTGCTACTAGTGCCCAGCGCCCGGACCCCACTCAAAAGTCGTGACGAACCCACAAATATACTGCAGCATATCCATTATGCAGAAGATCCAATATGATCTGTTCGTGTCCACCACATAGAACATGATGGCCTCGAAGGTCTAAAACCCCTATCCGCCAGGAAATCGACATCCCGTTCTTACCACGGTACTTCAGGAATTAACAGTGCAAGATACGCACCACAGCATGTATCCCTAATAACAGGAAGAGACAATCCCATAGTTATTACCACCTAGTGCCAACTCTCAGAACAAATCAGATTATAGGGAATCACCCCTAACACCAATTCGGTCTTCAAGTGAAATAAAAATAAGGAAACCTAATCAATGCAGCTTACTGAAAATATATTGTTACCCAAATCACACTTGGTGTCGATCAACAATGTCGAGCCTGACTGGTCTGTCAAAAAATCATCAAGGGAATCACATCCGCTGATTCCAATACCTTCACAGTGCATCGACCACATAATTCCGGCCCGTGATCCTCAGCGAGTAGTACAACGGTGCCCAAACTAAACAACAAGTTGCTAAACTTGCAACGTCCATAACTTCCAGCACACAAGTCGGATATGCTTGATATCCCCCATTCTAGAAAGATAAGATCCTAGTCTACAACCAATTGACCATTTCCTCAAATTTGATCACCTTGACACCATAAAAACCTCATACACTCTCAGCTTGTATGTTCCTTCATGCACTCGCTGCACCTTCCCAACATCATAAAAAATTTCTTACTCATCGGAATTACTCGATTCCGGGTTTTATGGAAATGTGAGAGTGTCTACTTCAACTTCCTAGTTGAACACATTCTCATATTCAATCATTAAATTTCTCGAAAACACCAAATTCCATCAGGTGCGCAAACAGGGGAAAAGTTGATTCTTCAATAAACAGGGCCTCGACTAGACTGGATCTGCCCTAATCTTTGAAAAATCATAACTCTCAACCTACAAACTGAAATTGCAAAATTCTAGTTGGGTTAGGGAGATATGACTCCCTACTACAAATCTTTAGTTGGTCAATTTTCCAAATTCCTAACATATAATTCTATAATTTTCCATTTTCGCAGACGAGTCGATTTGTACTCAGCTGAATCCAGTCCACTTTGAAATTCAATAACAAATCAACCTTAAGTCCAATGCTCATGAAATTTGAGATTCTTAATCCAAACATATATTATTCCATTGTTTCTAAAATTCACATTTATATTCATATCGCACAATGAGTTATGACTCCTTAAACAAAGCATAAAATTTCAGGTGCTCTTTCCGCAGGGGTATTTACTACCACTTACTAAATAATTTTGAAACCTCATCAGATGACCTCTAAAAATTCTAAAATTTTAGAATTATCAAATAGACTCATACCATAAGATACTCCCAAAATTTCATATCAGTATCATAAACACACAAGAAGTTATGACCTTTTAAACCTCAGTCCAAAAACAGTCAGCTTCAGCCACAACTTCCAGACCAGTTATATTCTACAATTTCTTTGAGATATCAAAAGGCCTCGGAAAATTATGAAATTTAAGAATATAGTTTTAGGCACATACAAGAGTTTTCAAAAAAAATTGCAGCTTAAAATGCCCAGGCTACACTGAGATAAAAAATCGGAAATACACAGCAATTTCACACAGCCAGCAGCAATTTCGGCTGCTTACTGTCCGAGATTGGGTCCGATGTTTGGGCTATCAAATTGCTTCCAAATATTATGAAAAAATTCATGGATGCTCTAAATATATAGAAAAACAGTTTCCCAAAATTTGAGCCTCGAATTCTGAACAGCTTGGGAGCAAGAAATTCCCAAACTAACCCTCACAAGCATGTTTTTTAACAAAAGCTTATTAAAATGAGTTGTTCCTACCATACAACTATCTTTCTTAGCATTCCACTTATCATACATGATAATAAAAAGTTTCCAAACACTACCACAAGCTAAGAATTCACATACACATCAAGAAAATAATTTTTTAGAGTTTAGATTGAACACCCACCTGTAGTAGTCGCAAGAAAATCTTCTTGTAGCTTTGCTTGCTCCTCCTTCCTTACTCCTTGCTCTTGTGGAACTTGGCTATCTCAATCCCCTACTACTCTTCTCCTCTTTCCCTACTTAAAGACTCCTCCTTCTCTTCTTCTCCTTCTCTACTTTTTTTTTGAAGAACACAAAATGAGAAGAAAGGAAGAGAAGTGAGTGGAGTGGAGTTTTTATAGGATGGAGTGCTAGGATTTGGGTGGTAGAAAAAGGCCGACCAACTTGATGGGGTTGGAGGGTGGGGATGGAAGGAGCTAGGTTAGAGAGGGAATGGATGGATGATGAAGACAACACACATCTTCTAGAAGCTTTTGGGAAGTTTCTTGGAAACTTTTCATCTCAAAATCAACATACACACATGGTGAATTATTTTCACAATTGGATCTGCATCAAGATCCAAGCTATGATCATATGATGCTAGGGTTCTGATATGGCTAAAAATGGGGTTAAATCGGGACCGTCCAGATCGAGCACGAATCCTAAAGCACGGGGGTAAAAAGGTAATTTCACATACAGTGGATCCAAAACGGGTATTGGGCCTCCTTCTCACAGAACCAACCACCCGGGAATAGATCCGCTTCAACTGGGCATGGGTCCCGACCCGATACAAGCCCGGTCCACCAAGAGGAGAATCAGGCCACTGATTTGATCAAATCAAATCAATAAACCTGATTGGCTCTCACCAGGGAATCAGGGGCTAACTTCCCAAAAACAGAATAAGAGGATTTTCCTCCTGACTGTTAGGCAGGAAATCAGGCCCCAAATCATTCCAAAGGCGACTATAAATACAACCCCTCTACCACAAAGACCAGGTTAATCACTTCTTGACCACTTAAGCTCTTTCTTAATCTTTTTCCTGATTACTGACAAGAGCGTCGGAGGGTGCGTCGCCGGAATCAACCCCGGTGTCTCGCACTTCCTTGCAGGTCGCGGCAGGAGCAAGAAGGCTGAGTCAACTGTTCAGGTTTTCCTCGGATCCACAAATTCTATCTGTTTACCCCCACACCGAAATCAGCGGTAACAGGTTCCTAACCCTATATTAGGTCAAGGAACCCTAGGTCACCATACCCTAATCCTAACTCTTGTGCACAATTCCAATCCACATTCAATTTAAGCACTAGTTTAAATTTAAAATGACCAATATATATAAATTAAAATCTATAAAAATATATGTTTTATAGAAATTATATTTTTCTCCTGGAAATTGTCTGGTCAAAACAATCGGAACAAATCCACAGTTTAATCGAGAAGATATCCCGAGTCTGTCTCTTCGGGTTCAGAACTGCTCATATGTCTGAAATTTCTCAATTAAAACTGATAACTATTAGAAAAATATGTAATCGTGTGCAATACTCAGACGTGCACGGATTACTATGCAAAAATAGCCATATGCTATTTTGGGGGGTATTACATTTTGATAAGGTATAACTTCACTATATACATGTTGTAAGTGCATATATTCATGAGTAACTTGATGTAATGAGTGGGATTTGTGTTTAATCAAGTTGTGGAAGGAATTTTGGATCAAAAGGATCAAGTCTTAATGTGTTGAAAGGGGGTGGGTAAATTTTTGGATCTAATGCTTCAGCCGAAATTGTATTTTTTTGTGATTTTATGAAGTTTTCAATTGGATCTTGAATGTTTTGATACTGAGATTAAATTAAACATTACACTACTCCTATACACTAATTCTTGATGCTTAAACACACACATATATATAGACATATATACACATATACACACAGATCCTTATATTTCTGTTTTTGAAGAATTGCTGACATTGCTTTTTAATGCTTTTGTGATGTTTCCGAATTGAATTTGAGTTATTTGGATACTGAGATGGTATGGAACAAGAAAGTACACATACACTGTGTTTTTTCTTGATATTTTGCTGACGCTTAAACACACCTATACATGTGCATATATATTCATTTCACTGTTTTTGAAGATTTTGATAAAAAAATTGCTCCTTTATGATCCCGATGTGGTTTTGATTTGTTTTATAAACTCCAATATGTTATACAAGTTGTATTTGATCATCTCAGGAATTTTTTTTTTGCAAATTTATAATTTTACAAAGATTTATTGAAGTATCAATTGAAATGTGCACGAATTTCAAAGTTATCAATTTTCGAATATGACAGTCGACCGCTTCGTTTTTGAACTGAATATGACAGTCGACTGTCGATTCTTGGGTTTTCATATTTCTTCTTGACAGTCGATCGTCGTGTTTTGTGCTGTTTTTGAAGGTCGACTGGCAGTGTCTTGGCCGATTGTTTTCTTGAGTTTTTCTTCGTTTTTCTTGAACGAGTTTTCTTCGATATTATAGACTATTGATCTACTATTTTAGATGATATTTTTACTACAGATTACAGTATTTTAAAGGGATTTATATTTTAATTAAGATAGAATTTAAATTGTATTTCTATAATTTTATAAAGTAAAATATATATGGTTTTGAAGAAATTGATGTTTTGTGACTTTCTATGACTTAAAAATATGATTCTCAGTTATTTAATGGATTTAATACTTTATTTCAATTTTGAAAATTTGTGAGTATATCGAATGTATTTGGTTTTGTTTATTTGAGAAGTTTTTATTGATATAAACGTTTTGATGATGAAATAAGGAGTTTTATTGAAAGTTTTGGTGTTTCTATCCGTTTTGTGAGTCTTTAGGAGTTGAGTGGGATTCCTGTGAACCGGCAGATGATATTTATGAATTATGACCAGTTGGGTCTTGGGGTTGTTTGTGAAATTAAGTCCGGTATGATACACTAACTTTAGAAAGGGAGAATTTGTGTTTTAATAATAATTAACCCAAGGACAGTCACTAATGGAGATGTGATAGAACTTGGGAAACGTAAGTATATGCTCTAGGGGTCTAGTCCAACGGATGTGTTCCAGGACTGTGTGTTGTTCTGTCTCGAGAGGACATTTGGTATGTTCGAGTGTCGAGGGTCTGCAGACCTATTCACGAATTAAGCATACAGGTGCATTCGTGTGTCGATGGTCGGCGGGCCTATTCACAGGATGTACTAGTGTATCAAAATGTCGAGGGTCTCGCAAACCTATTCATGAGGTACACGTCAGGGAGGTGGTTCTTCCTGGGGGTCAGAGCTATTCTTATATGATGCTTGCGCGTCGAGGGTTGTGATGTCTATTCGCGGAGTATTCTGGATCTTGTTTCTATCACCGTAGTAGGATTAGTTACATAACGAAGGATTAAACTCTATAAAGTGGAGAACGATAAGGGCTTACAGCGGACCTATGTAGTATGGAATGCATAGAATCCGAAAAGTATGCATTATAGAGTCATCATATTGCATTTGTATTTTCTTGACTTCGTTTTATGCATGATTGTTTTCTGTTTTCTACACTTGACACTTAGTCGAGTTTCACTTGATGTTTTCATGTTTTATTTATTGTTTTTCATCTTCCATTCATTATTACTATTGGTATGTGATAATTATGACTTTATTCTTATGTTTTATTCATGTTGTATTTTTTTTGATGTCACTCACACCGTTATAGCTGACCCCTATAGTTTTGGGGGTTAGGATTATCTCTAGCCTCATATTTTACAGGTAGGTACCTATAGCATGGGATTTGGATGCATGTGGTAGAATGATAATGTGGCTTATGTAAATTGTAAAAGAAAGTGTTGTGAAAGAACAAATTTATAATTCAAGGTGTTTAAATTTCCGTTGTGCTTTGTAAAGAATTGATGTAATAAAGTTGAAAAAATATATGTGTTTTGGCTATATTTACTATTACATTGAGGTTGATGCTGAGAATTGTGCCACATATTTCTGAGATATTATATTGAAAATTTGGGGCGCTACATTTTGCAAGTTAGCAAGGTGCTTCTTTAATCCGTCCAAGGTCTGTTTGTTGGCGTTCTCGACTTGGCCATTGGATTGGGGGTGTGAGATTGAAGAGAACCTTTGTTGGATCCCCAAATCGGTACAGAACTCATAGAAGTTTTTGCCAGTGAACTGGGTGCCATTGTCGGTTACGAATATTTGAGGGACACCAAATCAGCAGATGATGCTCTTCCAAAAGAATTGTTGAGATCGATACTCGGTAATGGTGGAGAGTGGTTCAGCCTCGACACATTTGGTAAAATAGTTTATGGCGACGATGGGGAAGCATTTCTGGCTGGTCGCCTTGGGAAAAGGGTCGACCAGGTCCATTCCCTACATAAGGAAGAGGATCAAACTGCCTAGTGATTTGAGCTCGGCTTGGGCGGCATGTCGTATGGAGGAATGCCTTTGACAGGGACCACTTTTTCTTACAAGATCTTGAGCGTCTTGGAGGACGGTCGGCCAGTAGTACCCGTGATTGAGTATTTTTCTTGCAAGCGCTCTACTGCCCGTATGACAGCTGCCAATCCCCTCATGCATTTCTTCCAACGCGTATTTGGCTTCCTGGGGGCTTAGGCAACAGAGGTAGGGTCTCTCATCTGCTTTGGTGTACGAGCATTTGGAAAGTGTGTCATTGATTAGCACGAACTTTTTAGAACGAGCACGAACCTTTCTGGCTATGGATGGATCCTGGGGTAGCTTGTCCGCTTTTAGGAAGTTCGAGATTGGATCCATCCAAGTAGCTTTTTGTGCGGGTAGGTTGATGTAGTTGACCTCGAGAGGCTCAGAGGTTTCGATGCTGGGTTTCAGGGTAACTTCCACTAAGACAATGTGATCCAACCCCACAAAGAAGGAGGAGGCCAGCTTGGATAGGGTGTCAGCCTGGGTGTTCTGTTCTCGAGGAATCCGAATCACTGTTGCTTCCAAGAAATCTGAGAGGATAAGGCGAATGTGCGCGAGGTACTGGATCATTCTGGAGTCACGAGCCTCGTACTCTCCGAAAATCTGATTGACCATAAGTTGGGAGTCACTGATAACCTTTATGCATTTGGCTCCTGCCTTCCGGTCCAGAAGGAACCCTGCTATCATTGCCTCGTACTCTGCCTTGTTGTTGGAGGCTGGAAAATTGAGACGCAGGAAATATTGGAGGGCAAAGGTGTCTGGTCCCTTAAGTATAACTCGGGCCCCGCTCCTGCCTTCGCAGGATGATCCATCCACATAGAGTTCCCATTCTGGATTGTCATCTTGCATCCAAGGAGTGTTGGGGATTTTACATTCGATGATGAATTCAGCGAGCGTCTGGCTCTTGATGGCAGTTTGGGGCTTGTAGCTGATATTGTGTTGACTCAACTCAACAGACCATTTGATCAGCTGGCCTGACGTCTCGGATTTGTGGAGCACTTGTTTGAGTAGTTGATCTGTAAGGACCTGAATGGAGTGGGCCTCGAAATAAGGGCGAAGCTTTCTCGCCGCCATGACGAGTGTGTAGGTCATCTTCTCCAACTTAGGGTACCGGAATTCGGTCGAAGAACCTTACTAACGTAATAGATCGGCTTTTGAAACCCGCCTTCATCCCGAACCAAGACGGCACTAAGCTCGTGTTCGTAAGCGATGAGGTAGATGGTGAGCACTTTGTTCGGCTCGGATTTGTTGAAGAGCGGAAGATTATCCAAGTATGTCTTTAACTGGTTAAAAGCCTACTATTGGAGCTCCCCCCACTCAAATTTTTTAGCTTCTTTAAGGGCTTTAAAAAACGGTAGTGATTTCTCGCCGGATTTGGGGAGAAAGCGACCGATGGCTGCTAACTGACCGGTAAGACACTGCACTTCCATGACGTTTCGTGGGGGGGCCATGTTCAGGATGGCCTAAATTTATTCGAGGTTGGCTTTTAACCCCCTTTAATTGACTATGAACCCAAGGAATTTCCCAGAGGTGATTCCGAAGGTGCATTTTGACGGATTCAACCGCATGTTGTGGGATCGAAGGACCTCGAACGCTTCATCTAGATCTTTCACGTGATTTTGACCCTGAAGGCTTTTGACGAGCATGTCGTCAACATACACCTCCATGTTCTGACCTATTTGATCTTTGAAGACCCGGTTCACGAGCCTCTAATATGTAGCTCTGGCATTCTTCAGCCCGAAAGGTATGATGCGGTAACAATATAGTCCTTGGTCGGTGATGAAAGCAGTCTTGGGGATGTCCGGATGATACATCATGATTTGATTATAGCCTGAGAATGCATCCATGAAACTGAGGAGCTCGTGTCCGGACATCGCATCGATGAGAGCGTCAATACTTGGGAGGGGAAAAGGATCTTTGGGGCAGACCTTGTTGAGGTCGGTGAAATCGATGAAGATCCTCCATTTCCCGTTGGTCTTTTTGACCATTACAACATTAGCTAGCCACTCAGGGTTGCTTACTTCCTGAATGAGTTTGGCGGAGAGGAGTTTATGTACCTCCTCATTTACCGCTTGCAGCCGATCAAGAGCGAACTTGCGGCACCTCTGCTGCACTAGTTTGGAGACTGGGCGGACGCTCAACCTGTGCATTATAAGATCCTTGGAGATTTCAGGCATATCTGAGGGTACCCCAGAAAACAAGTACCGAACGGACGCAATTAACGATGCCTTGCTTTAGGTCCGAAGGAAGGGATTTGCTCACTTGGGAGCACTTGGAAGGGTAGTCTTCAGAGAATGGGATCGCTTTCATCTTATCGACCGGTTCTGACCCGATTGTGCTCCTTTTAAAGGGGAGATCGACAACATTGAGGGGCAGGACTGTCACTCCCATGGCGGCCATGTAGTTGGTTCGGGGGCCTCCTGGTTACCCTGGATGACGTTTACCCTGTGTTCGGTGGATAATTTCATCTTCATATGGTACGCTGAGGGTACCGCCTGGAGGGATGCGATGCCGGGCCGACCGAGGATGGCATTGTAAGCGGCTTGAATATTCACCACCATAAAGTCCATGGTTTCGGTTCGGGAAGCCGGGGCCTGCCCGGCAGTGACGTCGAGGGTTAAGATTCCCTCGATCTGAATAGGGGCTCATGAGAACCCCTTGAGTGTGAACCCTGCCGGTTTTAACTTTTCTCTGAGGTGCTTTAGGGCGTCAAAGGCCACCGGGAACAGAACATTCACCGAACTTCCGTTGTCGACCAGGAAACGGCGGACCTCGTGATTTGCTAAACCGAGGCTAATGACGAGAGCATCGCAATGTGGGAATTGGACACCTTCAAGATCTTTGTTCGAGAACGAGATTAATAGCCCTCGACCCTTGGGGAAGTCGTTGATGGACTGCATTGACTTCTCGAATGAAAGCCTTGCGAGATGCGTTAGAGTCTCCGCCCATCGGTCCACCGTTGACACAATGGAGAATAGCCAGATCGTCGACTCCAGACGGGTCAGGGCTCGTTGCAGGACGCTTGTTTACCCTTCGAGGAGGGGAGGCTTGTCCAGTTCTTTAAGTGAACTCAGACAGATAGCCTTTCCATATGAGCGCCTTGATTTCCTCCTTGAGAGCCCGACAGTTGTCGGTCTCATGTCTGTGGTCCCGATGGAACCGGCAGTAGAACCTTCGGTCCCTTCTTTCTGTCGAGGTTGTTAGATGGCGAAGGGTACTTAAGCATTTCTTTGTCCTCAATCTCCATGAGGATGGCCGAAACACTCACGGATAGAGGAGTGAACCTCTCGAACCGAGGGACGGGAGGCAGACGCCTCTGACCATTGAGGTCCTTTTGTGACTTCTTCGGGACCTCAGACTCATCGGCACTCCTTTTCCCCTTCGCTGGAGTCTCCTTCCAGCTGCTGGGGTGCAAAGCCTCTTCTGCTCGGATGTATTTTTTGATCCTTTGTAGAAGATCGGCAAAATCGATTGGAGGTTTTTTTGGTGAGAGGGGCTTTTAGTTGGTCGTAGCGGACGTTTTGTCGGAATGCTGCCGAGGCAACCCCGACGTTAAGGGAGGAGATTTTCCTGGCTTCTGCCGTGAATCTTTGGACGAAGATTCGGAGGGACTCTCCATCCTTATGTTTTAGGTCCAGAAGGGAGGCACTGGTCTTCTCTGCCTTTCAACTAGTCACGAAGTGCGTGAGGAAATTCTCTTCGAGCCAGTCGAAGGAGAAAATTGAACTAGGGGTGAGCTTAGAATACCATTCTTGAGCTGGCCCACGCAGAGTGACTGGGAATGCGTGACATAAGAGAGGATCTGAGGCACTATGAATCATCATGAGGGTTTTGAACTCCTCCATGTGATCAGCAGTGTATGTCTCTCTGTTATACGTCTCGAACTTTGGAGGTTTGAAGTTTCTTGGAATAGGGGCATTGAGGATTCAGGCGGAGGAGGGGGTATGGTTAGTTGATGACCCCGATTGAATCATCCCCTGTTCTCGCCTATTCGCACTAGGCGGTCTTCCATGTTCTGAAGACATCTTCGGACATCGACCTGCATATCTCCGGATCTAGATGACCCGTGGGACTCCTCTACCCCAGAGTCCTCGATTTGTTCTCTAGCCAGCTGTTGTCCCTCCTGGGTACTTCCACGGAGTGCCTGTAGGACTTCTGCCTGAAACTTTTGGAACTCTGACACAAGTGATGTGGCCATCTCTGCCGTGACCATTGGGATGTCGGTGGTCTCTTGGTGAGTGGCTGTATCGTCTATCTCGACCTCGAGACCGAAGAGTATTGTGGCTCGGGGCCAGGTTTGATGGTGTGGTCTTGCCCCTCGAACAATTGGGCTGGTTTTGGAGGTCTCCCTGGTTGAATCAGCTGTTGATGACGATACGGAGGTCGTCTGCCACATGTTGTTCCGCCGGCCTTGACACGGAGCGAGATGCGCTCAGAACTAGTCCTTGCGGATTCTCAGTCTATTTTCTCCGCGAGCCCTGGGTATTTGTGGGGCTACAGTGTAATACCCCATAAATTCGAAGATTAATATATATATATATATATATATATATATATATATATATATATCTGTGTGTGTGTGTGATGTAAGTGGCGATGGCATGGTGGTAAATAAATGAAGAATGAATAGTAGAAGGGGGTCTACGTGGTTTGAAGAACAACATGTAGTGCTGTTGGTTTGGTTTAAAGGATGATGATGACGTATCCTTGTAGTGGGGCCCGTCCGCCTTTGGTTTAAAGAGAGACAACGGATGTTGCTGTCTTGGTTGGTCTGACATGTACATGGTAGCGGGGGCCCACGGGCTTTCACAATATGTACACGAAATTAAGAATAGGAGTTGATTAATAGTTATCCCATATCGGGAGTACTCAATGATTAATTTAATATAAATAAAATTGCCTATGATCAAGATTCACCTAATTGGTTAACCACCTTATGAGAGGCAGCCTGTGGTGGGCAGTTGAACTATAAGTATTAATTTGTCTTCTAAAAATAATAAAAATTGTCTGAGTATTGGGGCGGAGCGTTACAAATGGTATCAGAGCCGACTTTCGACACCGGGTGTGGAAGAGGGCCTCAGTATGATCCACGGTGTTGAGAGTCACTGATCTTTGAGATCAGGGGTAGGATCTGCGGTGTTGAAAGTGATTGATCTTCGAGATCGAGGACAACGCCACATCGGCTAGAAAGGAGGATCATGCACTAGATGGCATGCCCCGTAGTCAGCGAGGACGCTGATTTCTAAAGGTGGGGTGTATGTAATACCCCGTAATTTCAAATAATAATAATAATATATATATATATATATATATATATATATATATATATATATATATATATATATATATATATATATATATATATATATATATATATATAAAAGTGGCTGTTACCGTTAAATCTGGTGTGGGGGCAAACAGATAGAATTTGTGGATTCTTAGGGAAACCGAATAGCAAACCTGGAACCTTTCCACCGGAGTTTGACCGTTGATTCCCGCCGTTCACCTGCAAAAAGTGCGATATACCGGGGTTGATCCCGGCGATGCACCCTCCGACGCTCAAGTCAGTAACCAGAAAAGATTATGAATGAGCGTTAACTGGTAAAAGATTGATTACCTCTTAATGGTGGTGGATGGGGGGTATTTATAGCCGCCTTTGGGATCAGTTTAGGAATGAAATCCCTAATTCCCCGTGAAAGGATAGAGTGAATCAGGGCCGTTAATTTAATACAATCAGAAACCCTAATTCTATCCAGCTGGACTGGGTTTCTTGCGGGTTGGGACCCGTACCCAGTTAAGGCGGATCCGTTCGTGGGTTATTGGGCCTTTGTAGAAAAGACCCAATACCCATCTCAGACCCGTTTATAGGTGAAATTACCATTTTACCTCCAAGCTTTAAGATTAGTGCTCGATCTGGACGGTTCCGATTTAACCCCATTTTTAGCCATATCACGAGCCCCCCACTCCCGAAGACTGAGTTTGATCAGCCTTTGGGGAGTAGTTTTACTGTTTTAATGGCTTTCGGAGTTGTATCGGAGTCCAAACGAGGGGTATTGAATCTTTGTATGAGGTATTATGGTAATTTTTGAAGCTATTTGCATGCTCAAGGTTGTTTTTGAGCTCTCTTGGACTTCTGGTGATTTTTCTTAATTTTTATCTATTTTTCGGATTATTTATTTAATTTTGCAAAGCGGTGATTTGTTATTCGGAGGTCTTAATTAACTCTTCTAAGCAATAATTATTTACCCAGGGGCTCAAAAATATTTCCCCGAATTTATAATTATTTTTTCGATTTTTAAATTAATTTTCCCAAATTTTTAATCATTTTTTTTGCAATTTTTAAATAAATAAAGCAATTTTAATAAATAAAAATTAATTTTTAATTCCGAATTATGACGTGGCATAATCTGGGCCCTTCGTCAGCTTTGGGCATGAATTTTGGGGAGATCTAGTGACTGTGCTTGCCTGGAGGAGTGATTTCCTTCATTTCTTAGAGTATATACTTCGGCGTCGTTGCCGACCCCCTCCAAACGCATGCTGTGAGAGAGGCCGAGGTCTGGAGGGGTTCAGCGACTTCTGTCGAAGAGCAGGGATATCTCGGCTAAGCTTCAAATGTGAAGAGATGGTTCAGTTAGCTTTGGCCGAAGTCCGGAGGGGGTTCAGCGCATTCTGGCCGAAGTCCGGAGAAGATTTCTTCCCTGTAAGAAGGTTGGTGCCAAGAGCGCTCGGCAAGGCGTGCCGAGGTCCATTTTTTTATGTAAAAGGGTCAGTGGCAAGAGTGCTCGGCAAGGCGTGCCGAAGTCCATTTTTTCCATGTAAAATGGTCGGTGGCAAGAGCGCTCGGCAAGGCGTGCCGAAGTCCATTTTTTCTATGTGAAATGGTCTGTGGCAAGAGCGCTCGGCAAGGTGTGCCGAAGTCCATTTTTTTCATGTAAAATGGTCGGTGGCAAGAGCACTCGGTAAGGCATACCGAGGTCCATTTTTTCCATGTAAAAGGGTCGGTGGCAAGAGTGCTCGGCAAGGCGTGGCAAAGTCCATTTTTTTCATGTAAAATGGTCGGTGGCAAGAGCGCTCGGCAAGGCGTGCCGAAGTCCCTTTTTTCCATGTAAAATGGTCGGTGGCAAGAGTGCTCGGCAAGGCGTGCTGAGGTCCATTTTTTCCATGTAAAAGGGTCCGTGGCAAGAATGCTCGGCAGGTCGTGCCGAGGTGCCAGAGTTGATTTGACGGCTAGGAAATGACAGGCTGGGCTGATGACTGTTGAGCTTTTGATAACTCTGACAGAAGTGACAGCCATCAATGCGACGGTACGGCCTGGCGCGGTAAGTCATGTGACGGTTCAGCTCCTTTTGTCACTTTGCGTAAATGGGCCTGACTGTTGGTTTTCTTTGGGCCCATTATCCTTGTTTCGTGTGCCAAGCTCTATAAAACTGCACCCCCTCTCTCATTTTTCAGTTCTCCGAATTTTTACTCAGGCAGTGATTTTCTACTAGCGAGAGCTCACGGTGAACGCTAGCTGTTTTCCGGTGAAAATTCCGACCGCAACTTGTCACTTCAAGGTAATTTATACTTAGTTTTTTTTCAAGTATAAAAATGTCTCTTTCCCCTGTCTCCGAGCCCTCCCCCTGCTGGCAAAGCTCCTTCTCAGAGTCAGGGAGGTCACAAAGATAAGGGCAAGAGGGTATCTGGTCGGGATACAATTGTGGAGGACCTGAAGAGTATGGGGGAGTTCGGTAGGTTGCCGGGGCCGTTGACAGGGCTCCATAGGGTCCGGGAACTTCCAGAGGAGCATGCCGAGCACATCGTTCACGGGAGGGGGCGAACCTTCGAGGAGAATGCGGCAAGGGAGACCTCGGAGGCGGACGACACGGTGTCCATCCTCAACGAGGTGGATCTGGCAGTGATCCGGGATTGCTTCCAAATCCTGAAGGAGTATGAACTAATGTTGCCGGGTCCCGGGGTTAGGGCCAATTTGCCATTGCCAGTAACCAGGTGTTTCTGGCAGGTCGATGCCTTTATCGCCGGGGCTCGGCTCCCTCTCCACCCGTTCGCAATTCAAGTACTTAGGTGGTTTGGGGTCAACCCCATCCAACTTATGCCGAATGCGTGGAGAGTGATTAACGGGTTTGTGCTCCACTGCCAGACAGCCGGGGTTGAGCCGGAGTTGAGGGTGCTCCGGATGCTCTACCGTCTTCACCAGCAGAACCGATCAGAATTCCGGTATTATTTGGCCTCGAGGCATGGTGCTCGGCTCGTCGTCTGCCCCGACTCAATAAAGCACCGGCATGAGAAGTTTTTCATAGTGCGGAGTCCGGATGCGTGGCCTATACACTCCGGTTGGGTGGAGGAGGTGACGAAGCGAGTGAGGGAGTCGCCAGTGCTTCACCCCCAAGAGGAGGATGCAGTTCGGGTCCTTCTCGACCGACCCAAGTTCGAGTGGCGAGATCTAACAGAAGATGTTCTCTTCAGGGGAGGGCTCTGCCGCGTAGATCCTAATACGTGGCTTTTATCTGTGTTCTTTTTTTTTCTTTCTACTTTGCTTATCATAACTTGCATTTTTCTTAACCAACTTCTCGCTTGATTGCAGAAAATATGGACTACGACGCTGTGCTAGCGCAGAGGGCCGCCCTCGGGAGCAAGGTGCCTAAGAAGCGCAAGAGGATCGCGACCAGGCTGACCGCTCCGAAGGCTGCGAAGGTCGCCGGTGCCACCGAGGAGGTGGAGGTCGTGACCCTGAGGCGGGCTCTGGAGGCAGCCTCGGTGTCGGCCAACGTAGGCGAGTTCCCGATAGCCACTGCGCTCGGGATGGAGGCACCCCCGCTGACGGTAGATACCGAGGAGCTCCTTACACAGGAGCACAAGAAGATCTATGTTCCGGACTGGCAAGTTCGGAAGCTCGATGGATTCCTCGGCGAGTCGACGTCGAGCATGCAGGCGGTGAAGCACCTGGCGACGCTGAAGGATCGAGCCGCCATGGATGCCGGCCTCGCGGGCGATGATGCCATCGAGATCGCTCGTGCGGCGGTATTGGTGAGTATCGATTTTCACTCTGTTGATAGCTTGCACATTAAATTTTCTGACTTCTTTCGTTCTTTGTTGTTATGTTGTAGATAACCGTCCACTTCGGTCATCTCATGGAGCAGATGACGGAGCTGGAGAAGGACCTCAAGAGTGAGGCCGACCGAGCTCGGGCTAAAAAGGCTCAAATCACCAACGAACTCGACAAGTTGAAGGTCGAGTTTAAGGGGAAGGCGACGAGGCTTGAGTACCTTGAGGGTCTCGTGACGAAGCTCGAGGGCGATCTGCTTCGGCAGAAAGAGGAGTCGGCCAAGCAGCTGGCCGAGGCAGTGGAGGCCCAGGCTGCAGCAGTGAAGGAAGCCGAAGCGGCCACCCTGGCAAAGGCGCAGGGCTTCCTTGCTACCAATATGGCCAAGGCATACGCCCATTGCGCAGGTGTCGGAGTGCTATCCTGCGGTCGACTGCTCCGGGTGGCGGCTCTTCCCGAACCACGTCGAAGGCTTCGACCCCGAGTCGGAGGAGGAAGGAGGGGATGACGAAGATGACCCCAAGGTCGAGGTCGTCGGCGAGGTGCAGGGGTCGGTGGTGACTCCGCTGGCAATAATGGCTCCTTCGGGGGAGTCCGACCCCGCCCAATCACGATGCCCCGGGAAAGAGGTCGTCCCCTGACTTCTTCTTTCTTTTGTTGTTTGTTTTTTGAGCTGTTGATTGTATTGCCTAATTGCGGACTAGCCACCGCATTTTTGTGATGAATGAAAATACAACTTTTGAGCTCGACCCTATGTTTCTTTTGAGTAGCTTTCCAAACGTTTCCTTGAAATTTGACTAAGTGTTGAAACAAAAGATTCTAGTCTTGGCTAGTTGCATGTGGCCTTGTTCCGGAGTCTGATGTGAAGCAAATTTATGAATATTTACTGAGCGTTCTCTTTGTTTGCCTTGAACTTTTCAGCTTGCCGAGGTGACCCAGTCTGCCGAACCCACTCACTCAGGGGAGGAGTTACGTTCCGAGGTCGGCTTAGGGGCGATGAGGTTGTGTTTAACCAGGTGCCAAGAGCGCCTTTACGAAGTCGAGTTGGGGTTGTGCAGAGCTGAGGGTGAGCAGAACCATCTGTAGCTGATCTTAGGCCGACGAGACATCAAAATTCGGCGACTAGAGGGCAGGCTCGCTGAGATTACCCCTGTAGACGAGGATGATGGCTCGTCGACCTCCTTTACTAATGGGCAGAGGCTCAAGTGTCTCCGAAATTCTTTGTCGAAGATGACAGCGGAGAGAGACGATCTGATCACTAAAATTCACCACCTGCAGATAGTGGAGGAAGAGCTCCTGGCGGAAGAAGAGGAGTTGACGGCGGCGGTGGGTAAGCTTATGACTGAACGCGACGAATTGACGGGCGAGGTTGACGCGTTGAAGAGGGCCACGGTGGACAGGGGCATCGAAGTCACTCAACTTTGCCGAATCATTGCCAGCCATCCTAGCATCCCGAGCTCTGCAGTGCCCCCGTGCTTCGAAGTGGATGTAAAAGACGACTCTCTGAAACAACAGATAGCCGAGCTAGAGGCGGAAGTGGCTCGCCTCAAACCGCGTTCGGGGCCGATCAATGTCAGGAGCACTTCGTGCACTCGTGAAGAAAGCGAACGGGGGATTTCATTTTACGAGCTCGCGACCCGTTCGCCCGTTGCTCGGCAAAGTCCGGGCGACGCCCAAAGTGGTGTGGCAATTTCATCGAGCGGAGCTTTCGTCAGCGCAACTGTCAGGAGCAGTGCCGAGGATACATCTTAGTTCTCCGGTCTAGGGACGAGTTCCGAGGTCAGGCGCCGCCGTCCCCGGGTATCTTTAAAGTGGAACATCTCTGCGCCTAGGAGGCGTTGAAGGTTTCTTGTTTTCCAATTTTTGTATTTTGTCTAAGTTTTGCGAGTTGGCTTTGTTGTTTTGGTTTTTCAGCCCTTGTAACTTCGTTATAAAGAAGTTTGTCTTGTAAAGAAGTTGTCTTGTATAGTTCTTCCGAACTTTATAGAAGCGAGGCTTTTTCCTTCTTTGGACTTGTGTGTTTCGTTCTTCCGAACTTTATAGAAGCTTTCATGTGTTGTTTTACTTGCGAAGGTTGGACTACTTTTAGCTCGCTTACGAGCGAGGTGTGTATGTAGTGTCGAGCACTGCTTCGAACCTCCAGCTTGCGAATTTGTAGGAGAAGGCAATTTCTCGTAGTGGAAAGCAGCCTTTTGAAGGATTACTTCAACTTTAGGCGAATCATAAGGACTAAAGGTTAGCTCCTGTAAGTACTATTCTCCCATGTCTAGTATGGTTATAAGAACTTCGCGCGAGCCGTCGGAGCAAGTTTCAATGGTTGTGGGAGCAATTCCGAATGGCGGACCACTTCTAGCTCGCTTAAGAGCGAGCTTGCAAAGCGGAGTAGAGCCAAGTGTTGGATTCCGAACTCATCGTTTGAGTTAATTTCAACGGTTGTGGGAGCAATTCCGAATGGCGAACCACTTCTATCTCACTTAAGAGCGAGCTTGCGGAGCGGAGTCGAGCCAAGTGTTGGACTCCGAACTCGTCGTTTGAGTTAATTTCAACGGTTGTGGGAGCAATTCCGAATGGCGAACCACTTCTAGCTCACTTAAGAGTGAGTTTGCGAAGCGGAATCGAGCCAAGTGTTGGACTCCGAACTCGTCGTTTGAGTTAATTTCAACGGTTATGGGAGCAATTCCGAATGGTGAACCACTTCTAGCTCCCTTAAGAGCGAGTTTGCGAAGCGGAGTCGAGCCAAGTGTTGGACTCCGAACTCGTCGTTTGAGTTAATTTCAACGGTTGTGGGAGTAATTCCAAATGGAGAACCACTTCTAGCTCGCTTAAGAGCGAGCTTGCAGAGCGGAGTCGAGCCTAGTGTTGGACTCCAAACTTGTCGTTTAAGTTAATTTCAACGGTTGTGGGAGCAATTCCGAATGGCGAACCACTTCTAGCTCGCTTAAGAGCGAGCTTGCGAAGCAGAGTCGAACCAAGTGTTGGACTCCGAACTCGTTGTTTGAGTTAATTTCAACGGTTGTGGGAGCAATTCTAAATGGCGAACCACTTTTAGCTCGCTTAAGAGCGAGTTTGCGAAGCGGAGTCGAGCCAAGTGTTGGATTCCAAACTCGTTGTTTGAGTTAAAGAAATTAATAACAGAGAGACGCAAGTAATCACAAGAAAGATATGGGGAAAAAGAAGCTATTTATTGATAACTACTAGTTAGCTGCTTCTAAGTTGCAAGCCATTATTACAATGAGAAAATAAAGAAGCAAAATACAAGTGAAAGGAAAGGAATGGTTCGACATCTGAAGGTACTTAGTGAGGCGTTCAGGCGCTCTTTTGGTACTTCAATAGATGGTCGGCATTCCAAGTCTTGGGAATCTCTCTGCCTTCAAGGTCTTCAAGACAGTATGCTCCGGGCCGAACTACCTTGACGATCTTGTAGGGTCCTTCCCAATTTGGGGCTAGCTTACTCTTTTGGCTGGGAAAGGAGATAGCTAGTTTTCTGAGGACCAAGTCCCCTTCCTTGAGATTGGTGGGACGGACCCTTTTGTTGTAAGCCTGCTCAATTCTTCTTCGGTAATTCTGCTGGCAAATTGAAGCTCTTTCACTAAGCTCATCAACCAAGTCCAAATTTGCCCGAAGTTCTCTGGTATTCTGCTCTTCTTCATAGGCCATAGTGCGAGGAGATGGTAAGCCTACTTCCAAGGGGATCACAGCTTCGGACCCATAGGTGAGATTGAACGGTGACTCACCTGTGGGGGTCCGTTTCGTAGTGCGGTAATTCCACAGTACGTTAGGGATCTACTCCACCCACAAGCCTTTGGCCGATCTATCCAGCCTCTTCTTAATACCGGAGAGGATCTATCGGTTGGCATTTTCCACTTGGCCATTTGATTGAGGATGGGAGACGGAGGAGAAGCGTTGCTGAATGGTGAGGTCTTCACACAGAGATCGGAATGCGGCCCCCATGAACTATGTTCCATTATCTGTTATTAGGACTTAAGGCACGCCGAATCTACAAATCACGTTCTTCCAGAAAAACTGCAACACTTTGTTCTCAGTGATCGTAGCTAAAGGCTCGGCCTCTATCCATTTGGAGAAGTAGTCGATTGCTATGACTAAGAACTTGATCTGACCGGGAGCTGGGGGAAACGGGCCTAGCAAGTCCATCCCCCACATTGCGAAGGGGATCGGGCTTGAGAGAGAGGTGAGCTGTGCTTGGGGCAAACGACGAATGTTAGAGTACTGTTGGCAGGAGCTGCATTACCGGACATGTTGCTTGGCATCCTGTAGGAGAGTAGGCCAGAAGTACCCGTAGTTTAACACTTTCCTAGCAAGAGACCTTGACCCTGAATGGGCTCCGCCTATCCCTTCATGGAGCTCTTGCAAGGCATATGAGGCTTCTTCTGGGGAGAGGCACCTTAAGTATGGTCTGCCATCTACTTGGGTGTAGGAGCATTTGTACAAGACCCCTTCAACAAGGGTGTACCGCTCCGCTCTCGTTCAAACTCGACGAGCTTCCTTAGGGTCTTCGGGGAGGAGGCATCTCTTAGAAATTCTATTAGAGGTTTCATCCAGTTGTCTTGAAGTTGGACGGGCAGCGACTCCATCGAGTCGGAAGTTTCTTCTTCTATGCTTGGTCTTAGGAGCACTTCAATCAGGACGGTCTGCTCGAGACCTTGAAGAGAGGAGGAGGCCAATTTGGAAAGGGCATCTGCTTGGGAATTTTCTTCTCTGGGGATCCGCTGAATTAGCGCCTCTTCGAATGAAGCCCTGAGATTTTGGACCTTGGCTAGGTACTTAGCCATTCGGTCATCTCGCGCCTCGTACTCTCCTAAGACTTGATTTACAACCAGCTGCGAGTTGCTAAATATCCGGAGCCATTGTGCCCCTGTCTTGCGAGCCATACCGAGGCCGGCTATAAGGGCTTCCTACTCCGCTTTATTGTTGGAGGCCTTGAAGTTAATGCGAAGGGAGTATTGGAGGACGAAGTCATCTGGGCCTACCAGAATGACCCCGGCTCTGCTCCCCTCGGTGCAAGAGGACCCGTCTACATATACTGTCCAGATAGGAGGCCCTTTTGCTGATTGACTGACCTCTGGGATGGTGCTCTCAACAATAAATTCAGCTAAGGCTTGAGCCTCGATTGCGGTCCGAGGCTGGTATGATATGTCATGTTGGCTCAGCTCGATCGACCACTTCATCAGCCGGCCCGAGGTCTCGGGTTTGTGCAGAACTTGCTTAAGCGGCTGGTCGGTAAGCACGACCACCGAGTGGGACTGAAAATAAGGGCTAAGCTTCCTAGCTGCCATAACCAAGGCATACGCCATCTTCTCTAATCTTGGGTACCGGAGCCCGGCATCCCGAAGTACCTTACTCACGTAATAGATGGGCTTCTGAGCCTTATCTTCTTCCCTCATTAGGACAGCACTGAGGGTTTGCTCGGAGGCAGCTAAGTAGAGGTAGAGTGTTTCCCCAGGGATAGGCTTGCTGAGGAGAGGGGGGTTAACCAGGTAGGCCTTTAGCTGATCGAAAGATTCTTGTTGCTGTTGACCCCACTCGAAGCCCTTGGCCCCCCTGAGGGCTTTAAAGAAAGGAAGACACTTCTCCCCTAACTTGGACAGGAAGCGCCCTATGGCTGCGAGGCGCCCCGTGAGCTTCTGAACCTCTCTTACACTTTTGGGAGGAGCCATGTCCAGTATGGCTTTGATTTTCTCGGGGTTGGCTTCGATTCATCTTTGGCTGACCATGAAGCCCAGGAATTTCCCCGATGAGACCCCGAACGCACACTTGTTCAGGTTGAGCCTCATATCATGCTTTCTCAATACATCGAATGCTTCCTGCAGATCGGCAACATGGTCGGCCCCTTGGATGCTCTTGACTAGCATATCATCAACATACACTTCCATATTTCGGCCGATTTGGTTCTAAAAGACTTTGTTGACAATGCGTTGGTAGGTCGCACCTGCATTCTTCAACCCGAAGGGCATTACCCTGTAGCAGTAGAGCCCCTGATCGGTGACAAAGGAGATCTTCGGGATATCCGGGGGAAACATTCGGATTTGGTTATACCCGAAGAAGGCATCCATGAAGCTGAGCAGCTCATAGCCCGAAGTGGCGTCAATCAAGGTGTCGATGCTTGGGAGAGGGAATGGATCTTTAGGACATGCTTTGTTCAGGTCCGTGAAGTCGATGCAAATTCTCCAACTCCCGTTGGCCTTCTTAACCATAACAACATTGGAGAGCCATTCGAGGTAGTTGACCTCTTGTATGAACCGGGCCTTAAGGAGTTTGTCCACTTCTTCCTTTATAGCTTGCTGGTGCTCAGGGGCAAATTTGCGCCTCTTCTGCTGGACCGGTTTGGACCCCGGAGCAACACTGAGGTGGTGGACGAGGAGCTCCTCGGAGATTCCTGGCATGTCGGCAGCCGACCAAGCGAAGAGGTCATGGTTCTTTCTGATGCATTGGATTATGTCTGAACATAGGGCAGATGGGAGGGTCTTGCTGATAAAGAACTTGCGGTTCAGATCCTGTTCGGAAAAGATCACTTCCTCCAGCTCATCCACCGGTTCGGACATAGGTTGGGCGTTCCCTTGGGGAATCTCAAGAATCTCGAGGAAGAGAACGGGACCCCCGGTGGAGGTCATGTAACACTTGCAGGCCATCTCTTGACTACCTCTTACTTCCCCTACTTCTGACCTGGTGGGGAACTTCATCTTGAGGTGGTAAGCCGACGGGACGGCCTCTAGAGCAGCTAGGCCAGGTCGGCCTCGAATCACATTATAAGCAGCTGGGACATCGACGACCATGAAGTCCATCGGCTCCGTACGGGTAGTAGGAGTTTTCCCAACGGTTACGTCGAGGGTGATTACCCCTTCGATAGTCACTGGCACTCCCGTCAACCCATGAAGCGTGTAGCCGGCGGGCTTGAGCCTGTCGTGCGATAGCTTGAGTCCTCGGAAAGCTACGAGGAAGAGAATGTTAACGGAGCTACCATTGTCGACCATAATCTTCTCCACTTTGAAATTTGCCATATGGAGGTTGATGACTAGTGTGTCACAATGGGGGGTTCCTCGAGGTCTTCATCTGAAAAGGTGACCGGTACTCCGAGGCCTTTGGGAGGAGGCATGCCATGTATAGAGTTGACCTCCCTGATGAAAGCCTTTCAAGAGGAGTTGGAGGTGCCTCCCATGGGGCCTCCATGAATGAGATGCAGAATGCGCTCCTCTTCAAACTTGGGAGTCTCATCGCACCTTTTGGGACGCTTATTAGCCCCCCTGGGGGGAGGAGGTGGAGAATCAACTCGGTCCTTTCTCAAGAATTTAGACAACTGCCCCCTCTGAATGAGGGCATCGATTTTATTCTTCAGGGCCCGAAAATCATTGGTGTTGTGGCCGTGGTCCTGGTGATATCGGCACCACTTCTCTTTATCCCTCTTCTTGCCAGGGGTATTCATCTTCGGGGCAGGAGGCAGAACCCCTTCCTTCTCAACCTCCATGAGAATAGTGGAAATGTTGGCGTTAAGAGGGGTGAACTTCTCGAATCTGGGAGGTGGGCAGCGCTGGCCCCCATTGTCCTTCTGGAGCTTCTTAGCTCCCTCTTCTTCAGCTGCCTTTCTCTTGTTTCCGGAGGAAAACCCCTCGAAGGTGGGGCGATGCTCAGCTTCCTCAGCCCGAATATACTTCTCGCTCCTGAGAAGGAGGTCGGAGAAGTTTTGCGGGGGCTTCTTGGCTAGGGAGGATCGAAGGCTGGAGTTAAGGACATTTGACTGGAAGGCTGCTGCAGCGACCGACTGGTCGAGGGAAGCAATGGACCTAGCTTCCGCGGTGAATCGCTTCACATAATCTCTGAGCTTCTCACCCTTTTCCTGACTGAGGTAGAGTAGCGAGATGCTGATCTTCTCTGTGCGGCAACTACTCATCAAGTGGGTGACGAAGAGGGTTTCAAATTGTTCAAAGGAGAATATGGAGAACGGGGCGAGGCGAGAGTACCATTTCCGAGCCGGACCCTTGAGAGTAGCTGGGAAGGTTTTGCACAGTAGGGCATCGGAAGCTTGGTGGATCAACATAAGGGTCTTGAAGCTCTCGATATGGTCCATGGGGTCTGACTCTCTGGAGTAAGTCTCGAACTGCGGGGGCTTGAAGCCTATTGGAACCGGTGCCTCCATGATTGTTCGAGAGAAGGAAGGTCGGCTGGGACGAAGGGTCCTTCCTCTCAGTTCTTCTTCCCTGTTTAGTTGGCCGAGGCGCCTCTCTTTCTCATGGAGACGATGATAGACAGCGTCATCCCTTCGATGGTAGCCAAACGAGTCTCTGGACTCGTCTTCGTAAGAAGGGGAGCGCGGAGTTCGGCGATGGTAGCTAGGGGAATGGCGAGGACTGCGATGGCGATTACTCGGAGCTTGAGGAGGGCTTAGGGACCGATGGCGAGGACTTTGGACCGGAGGAGGAGTGGGGACCCTCTGGGCATTGTTGTTGTTCGGCCGGAGGTTGAGGCCTTGCAAGACAGCTAGTTGGAATTGCTGGAATTCGGCACGGGTGATGGGTGCAGTATCATCCCTCGGGGGTTGCCGACCAGCGGGAGAGTGAGGCCTTCTCCTATGGTGCTCAAGGGACTCTCTCCGTCTTCTGTGAGGTGGGGACCTCCGATAGTATCGGCGACAAGGAGATCGCTCATTTGGACGTTCTTGGCAGGAGGCTCCCTCACGGGCCCGCCTTTCATCCAAACGGTGGCGAAGGTCCTCTTCTTTCTGCCGATTGATAAGGATATTGCGGAGGTCTTCGAAAGCTCGGGGGTTGTGAGATACAATCGAATCAGTAGAGCGGTTGTGCACGGAGACGTGGTCATGATGAAGGAGTTTCTGAGGATTAGGACGGGAGGTCCCTGCACCGGCATTTTGGGGCCCGAGCGGAGCCCTGTGGGATTGAAGGTTCTGAAGAGGAGGTTGATCTTGTTGCGGGGGCTGATCAGGCTGTGGTGGGAGTTGCCCCTGCAGCTGGACGGTTTGGAGGGGGATCTCCTGTTGCGGTTAAGGAGGAGTGGGTCCACGGTTGGACCCTTTGGATCTTAGCTTTCGGGGAGGCATGGCTGGAGATGATCTTAACCAAGGGAAGAGGAAGGAGTGCTATTCGTTGGTTCTCACAGACGGTGCCAATCTGTTACCGCTAAATCTGGTGTGGGGGCAAACAGATAGAATTTGTGGATTCTTAGGAAAACCGAATAGCAAACCTGTAACCTTTCCACCGGAGTTTGACCGTTGACTCCCGCCGTTCACCTGCAAAAAGTGCGATACACCGGTGTTGATCCCGGCGACGCACCCTCCGATGCTCAAGTCAGTAACCAGAAAAGATTATGAATGAGCGTTAACTGGCAAAAGATTGATTACCTCTTCATGGTGGTGGATGGGGGGTATTTATAGTCGCCTTTGGGATCAGTTTAGGAATGAAATCCCTAATTCCCCGTGAAAGGATAGAGTGAATCAGGGCCGTTGATTTAATACAATCAGAAACCCTAATTCTATGCAGCTGGACTGGGTTTCTTGCGGGTTGGGACCCGCACCCAGTTAAGGTAGATCCGTTCGTGGGTTATTGGGCCTTTGTAGAAAAGACCCAGTACCCATCTCAGACCCGTTTATAGGTGAAATTACCATTTTACCTCCAAGCTTTAAGATTTGTGCTCGATCTGGACGGTTTCGATTTAACCCCATTTTTAGCCATATCAGTGGTGATGGCATGATGGTAAATAAATGAAGAATGAATAATAGAAAGGGGTCCACGTGGTTTGAAGAACAGCATATAGTGTTGTTAGTTTGGTTTAAAGGATGATTATGACGTCATCCTTGTAGTGGGGCCCGCCTGCCTTTGGTTTGAAAAGAGATAGAGAATGTTGTTGTCTTGGTTGGTCTGACGAGTACATGGTAGTGGGGGCCCACGGGATTTCACAATATGTACACGGGATTAAGAGTAGGAGTTGATTAATAGTTATCCCATATCGGGAGTACTCAATGATTAATTTAATATAAATAAAATTGTCTATGATCAAGAGTCACCTAATTGGTTAACCAACTTTTGAGAGGAAGCCTGTGGTGGGCAGTTGTACTATAAGTTTTTTTTTTTTTTTTTTTTTTTTTTTTTTTTTTTTTTTTTTTTTTTTTTGATAACGTGGATAGAGTCAAAAGACTCCAGCCCAGATATATTAAGAATAAAAGTATAAGGAATATTTACAAATAACAAAATTTTTACACGGAGTAAAACTGTAAAACGAAATACAAAAAATAACCGACACAAGACCAGAAGGTGCAATGGAGAGAATTGCACCAGAAACAAAAGCTAGTGAGGCCGAGCGCAGAACAGAAGCAAG
Source organism: Hemerocallis citrina (assembly GCA_017893485.1). NCBI lineage: Eukaryota > Viridiplantae > Streptophyta > Magnoliopsida > Asparagales > Asphodelaceae > Hemerocallis > Hemerocallis citrina. The sequence continues at coordinate 153,868,284 of CM030361.1, forward strand.
CACCCGGAGGGCATCCAACATCGCTCCCTGGCTTGAGGACAGCCAGGCTGAACTAGCCCAGACCAACACACGAAGAGCTCCAGAACTCGAAACACAGCTTAAAGGGAATAGCAAAAGCCCACCGCCGTCGCAAAACACTCCCTAAACGAGTCCACACCCAACATGAACAGGAGCAACGAGCAAAGGCTGCAAAGGCACAGCGCAACAACACACCCCCAAAGCGACTACAACAAAAACAAACGAGGCCCCTAAACGAAAAGCCACACCCACCGCGTCGCCCCAAAAGACAGCTAAAAAAAATGGTGAACCAGACTTGGAACGATCGGAACCCAGAGCAACCACCAAAACAACCGCCGAAAAATGACCAAGCCAAACTCAATCGATGGCCATTAGCACAACAATAAAAAAGCGCGAAAAAGAAAAGGTATTGAACATAAGGCAACACCTCAGCAGTGAAAACAACAAAAGACGGACAAGTTCTGTAAACAAACATCCACACCCTAAGACTCGTCCAAAAAACAGCTCAAACTTGATGGTGAACCAGGTTTCGATCGATCGGAACCGAGAACAACCACCAAACCAACCGCCAAAAAATGACAAAGCCAAACTCCAACTAGGGCCACCAGATCAATAATAAAACCATAGAGAACATGAGGTAAATAAAGCCGAATAACATCACTGAAACGGCTTCCAGAACAACAGTAAAAACATAGAGAACATTAGGCAAAAAGAACCGAATAACATCACTGAAACTGGCTACTACCAAGAACAGTTAAAGTAACAACTAAGAAAAACTTAAAGATGAGCACACCGTATAATTACAGAGCTAGAACCAGTTAAGCTCACCAAAAGAAACCAACACAAAAGAGTAAAGGAAAGCAGCATTATAACAGAACCACCCAGACCACCACCCAGGCCACCACAAACAAAAGAAGACAACCTTCCAGGCCATCACAACACAAAAAGATCGGATATACCATGCAACATAAAACTCAGTGTAACCTCACCAACAGAAAAGCAACCAGGAGGCCGGCATCCACGAGGGACAAAGAACAAAAAACAAGCTTACAGATGCTCAAATATGCAAGAAAATGAAAAGGGAGAGATTATTAGTAACTCAAGGTGGTTGAAAATTAGCTAAGCAAAAAAAATCGGCCGCCTTATGGAGACGACGCAGTTGGAGGACTTCCACTTTATCATCCAATAGAGAGGAAGCCCAAAAATTAGTAAAAAAAAGTAACTCATCAATTAGACTACCAATAGAATGATTAGTAAGAGAGAAAATGCGATTGTTTCTTTCTTTCCAAATGATCCAGGAAAACGCCATTATAGTAAGGTCCCAAGATGGCCTAAACACTTTCAAAATAGAAACATGCCTCCAACATGTCCACCAAGTGTGGATTGAGGTGGGTAAAGAGTGAACCATCCACGCCTTCGCACAGATCGACTATAATTGTCTAATAAAAGCACACTGTAAAAAAAGATGTTCGGTAGATTCATGGTGATTAAGGCAAAGCGCACACAATTGACCAATGGCAATGCTCCTTTTGTTAAGGTTATCTACCGTGAGCAGTTTGTTGTTAATGGTCAACCACACATGAATTTTGACTTTCAACGGAGCTCAAGAGCTCCAAATCACCGTAGCAAAAGGGGATAAGATACCGCCATGATTGAGAAAATTGTAGAATGATTTCACCGTAAAAGCACCATATGAATTCCATCTCCATATGATGTCCTCATTGGGATGCCAGCAATAAGAGTTTAAGTTAGAAAGCAGTTGGATATAGCAAGGAATTAATGAAGGGTTAAGAACCGTATTGAAAGGAATAACCCATTCTTTGTGGCCATTCAGAGTAAAGAGATAATCAGCCACCGTGGTGAGAGAGTTAAGGGCTATCTCAAAAAGATCCGGAAATGTCGAAGCAATCTTATAATTACCTAACCAAAGGTCGGTCCAGAACATCGTCTTAGATCCGGAGGCACATACCTTTGAGAGGCTACATTGAAAAGGGTCTACCACTTTCCACACACCCTTCCAAAAAGGAGAGGCCGAAGCAGAGAGAGGGAAGAAAAGTTCCCAGATTTTGTGACGTGAATGACATTTCTGCCGAATAAGGTTAGCCCCAGGGAGATTATTAATTTTCAGCATTCGCCACAGCCATTTACCTAGCAGAGCTAGATTTTGGTTCCGCAGGTCAAGAACTCCCAAGCCCCCAGACGACTTAGAAGTGCAAATAATTTTCCAATTGCAAAGATGGGTCCTTGCTTTATAAAAATCGGAGCCAGACCAGAAGAAATTCCTTCTAATATGATCAATTCTTTTAATAACCCACGAAGGGACATCGAAAAAGGACATCATGAATAACGGGATTGACGAAAGAACAGAGTTGACTAATATGAGTCTACCTCCACGAGATAAATGCCTTCCATTCCAAAGGTTGAGTCTGTCTTCCACTTTTTCAATCATTGGAAACCAGTCAGATTTATCCAGCTTGCCTCATCTCAAGGGAAGACCCAGGTACTTGACAAGGAAAGAAGCGGAAATACAGTTGAAGAATTGCGATATCTCGTTTTGACGGTTGTTTGACCCACCGAGCCAAAGAACAGAGGTTTTAAGGAAATTAATCGATAATCCAGAAGCCCTTTTAAAGATATAAAGGAGGAGTTTAAGATTATGAAGGGTTGAGCCGTTAGGCTTAGCGAAAATAATGATATCGTCGGCATAATGTAAATTAAGGGCCCCTCGATAACTCTGGGAGCCACCCAACACTTCGATAACATTAGCGTCCCAAGAATTACGAAGCAGTTTACTAAAAACATCAGCCACCAGCGAGAACAACAAAGAAGAAATGGGGTCGCCTTGACGCAGACCGCATTTGCATTTGAATTTGTTACCCTCCGTACCATTAATAAGAACAGAAGAAGTACCAGCAAAAATATTGGATTTAATCCAGACAATCCACTACGGACCAAAACTGCGATGTAAAAGGATATCGAACAGGAAATCCCAACTCACATTGTCGTACGCATTTTCAAAATCTAACTTAAGAAGGATGCCTTCCGAGTTAGTTCTATGACACTCTGTAATGATTTCTTGAGCACAGGCGACACTATTAAGGATAAACCAATCCTTAATAAAACCTGACTGGGCAGGGTCAATAAGAGGGGAAATGACCATGCTGAGGCAGATGGAGAGAACTTTCATGATGATCTTAAAAGTAGTATTGAGAAGACTAATGGGGCGGAAAGCAGACACCGCATTAGCCCCCATAATCTTGGGGATGAGAACAATATGCGCGTAGTTAATACGGTCAAAAGAAGAAAAAAAAGCCCTGGTGCAGGTCCTCGAACATCTCCATTAAATCTTCTTCCAGAGAGTCCCAGAATTTTTGGAAAAAAAAGGAAGGGAAACCGTCAGGGCCAGGAGCTGCATCGCTTTTGAGGAAAAAAACCACAGCTTTGATCTCGTCCAAGGAGAACGGTTCTTCAAGATTGGTAAGATCGTGAATTTCGTAACCGTAAAGCTGTGACCAGTCAAGATTAATGGAATGGGGTTTGGGAGACCCCAAGAGATATTTGTAAAACCGAAGAAAAGTGGCATGAAACTCAGAATTAGAGGTAAGATTATTGCCATCGTCTACAATGAAAGAGATGCGATTGCAACGTTGCCGGTGAGAGACAAAGTTGTGGAAAAAAACAGTGTTGCCATCACCCTCCTTGATCCAGCGAATTTTAGCTCGCTGCGCCCACTTGATGTGATCAAGGTTAAGGAGGTAAGCAAATTCTCGCTTACAAGAGTTACGATCGAAACGTTGGGTGGGACCGCTCTCTTCCAACTGATCGATGGCATTAATAGAAGACAAGAAGTGATCCTTAAGCATGTTAGCATGAGCGAATCTATCCTTTCGCCATATTTTGCATCCGTGTTTGATGGTCTGAAGTTTAAGGAGAATGCGACTAAGTCTGTGAGAACCGGTCACGGAAGAGAGAAAATTAATGACGAGGTTAACAAAAATCTGGTCCTGCAACCAGAATTTCTCAAAACGAAATTTGAACGAATTAGAGAAATTATAGTTTGAGGTCAGCAAAATAGGCACATGATCCGATGACGGATTCGGCATGGCCTGCAGAAAAGAATGGTGAAAGAAGAAAATCCAATCTTGAGATACGAGGAAACGATCTAGCTTGGCCATCGAAGGAACTATCCGCATGTTAGACCATGTGTAAGATCTACCATTAAGAGGTAGATCAATCAGATCAATATCCCTAATGAGATCGTTGAAACAAAGAGAATCGAGATTCGAAGCAGGATTACTCATCCTTTCATTGGAAAATCTGGTGACGTTGAAATCACCACAGAAAATCCAAAAATCGGTGATAGAATTCTGAAAGGAATCGAATTCACTCCAAAAAAGGTTGCGACGATCAGCAGTAGAGGGCCCGTAAATCGAAACTACTGTGAGGTTACAATTGTATTCGTACCAATGGAGACAAACAACGAGGAAAAAATTGAGGCGGCGAACTGAGACAAGAGAGAAGCAAGAATCCTTAAACCCCAAAAGGATCCCCCCACGAGTGCCAATAGCGTCTAACACTATCCAGTTAGAAATCAAAGAACCCCCGATGGAGCGATAAATAGAAGGGGAAATGGAGTCAAGTTTTGATTCTTGAATTGAGATCATATCACAACGAGAAGAACTTATGAGATGGAAAGCCTGCTGTTTAGACTTACACCTAAGACCGCGAATGTTCCAAGAGATACTAATCATTAATACGAGTTGACCCTTTAGCTCTTGAAATTTCAAGTAGTCGAAAATAATCAAAGTCAGACACCTTGACCGGGTCCAAGACAAAATCCATGTTAGAGGCTAGGTTAAAAAGGTCTAAATTAGAAAGGGAGTCAAAATGAACCTTATAAACAGAACCAAAATCGGTTATGTTCTTGCTATCCAGAACGAAGGGAGGAATTTCCAGATTGCGGACCTGCGCCGCTAAAGAGGCTTTGGAAGCCGAAGATAAATGCAAATCTTTTTAGTGCGAATACGCGCGCTGGACCGAATAATAGGAAATGAGTATTTTTTTTAAATTTATGCGGCCCATTAGAATGCCTAAGGGGAACCATGTTTGGCAAGGAAGAATTTTTAGAATTAAGGTCATAGGAAACAGGAATGGAAGGGACCAAAGGAGAGGAAATGCTCCGAAACGAGGTCGGATGCCCTGAGGAAATAGGACCAAGGTAAGAACCAGTGTGGCTATCAGCAAGAGTCGGGGTTAACCGAGATGGGGATGGTAAAGGAGAAGAAATTGACTGAGACAGCTCATTTTCAATAAGCAAATATTTATTAATTTGTCTTCTAAAAATAATAAAAATTGTCTGAGTATTGGGGCAGGGCGTTACATACAGACCGGTGGGGAGGAGAGACCAGAGGCCCTGTGCCGGCGATCTTCTTGGTTTTGGGAGCCATGAGAGTGGGTCACTTCGGACAAGAACTTGGGTCGGGGTTGAATTGATCTACGGTTTCCCACAGACGATGTCAATCTGTTGCGGCCTTTTTCTTGGGGTGTGGGAACAATAGATGATGTGATTTCTTTGGATTTAAGAAAACCACACTGATCTGTACCTTTATTCGAGATTTTAAGGAACCCTGGGTTAGTTTGATCTTTGATGACTGCTTCGTCCATCTGCAAAATCAAGTATGAAACACCGGGAGTATTCCCGGTGATAGCCCTTCGATGCTTAAGTTAGAAAGCAACTATAGAGAGAAGAGCATTCTATGGTGAAAGAGTCGTTACCTGTCATGGTCTACCCCATGTTGTGTTTATAGGTCCTTTGAGAATTATGCGGGTACGGTTACGGCGTAACCGACGGAGCGCCTGGAGTGGCAGGCAGTTTCTCCGGATGCATGAATGGGTCTGCGGACGGCCTGGGGAGCTTTCTGGCTTGGGCAGTAGGAAGGTTGGCAATGGACTTGATTTGGTGTTTTGCGATTCGTACAAGAATCGTCGGTGAAGATTGCTTACGATTTTTCACACATCATCTATGTATTTGATGCACTTTTTTCGTAAAAATTAGAATCGGAATATAAAAGAACCTTTACTTGGAACAATAAAAAAGTTAGAAAATTTGACTGCAAAATAAGAGGTCAGTATAATAAAAAATTTCAAAAGGTAATTATAAAAGATGCTCACTATATATTGACGTGACCATTCATTAACTAAAAAGAATTGTGAGTTTGAAAATAAATATTTTCCAAACGAGCAAAAACCAAAGTACCCCCCAATGTTTGGCCTAAGTACAATATGCCCATATAACATTTGAAAAAGTATACTAAATTCATTTCTCAATTAATTTAATCTCATCCGTTAAGTTAGAATTATTAAATTACTTTTTTACCTTTACCATTTCATAATCAAATCTCTTCTTTTTTCATGTTTCCACTCAAATTCACCGCTTAAAGAACTTACCATTTTACCATTGGTGAGCAAAGGGACTTGACACACAGTATTCACTCCGTTAGCCATATTTATATCTAGCAACATATTATTAGTCTACTTATAACACAAAAATTTGACTGGTCTGGCTGTCATTTTGATTTTTTAAATGATTTTAAGCATTTAAGGATTGAAGAACTTGACCAAATGATATGACTTCATTGTTGGATTCATATTATTTTAAAAAAAACATACAGAGGGATAATTGGTGGAGGAGCAGGAATTTTACTAGTAGCCGTAGGAATTCGTCTAAGCATCTAACTTTGTAGGTCTTCTAACTGTCTGAAGTAACTTACTCTGCAGGTCTCCCTGAGTTATATGCTGCGGTCTTCTTCTTGAGTGGTAGACTAAGTGCTCACATGAGTAAAAGCCAATTGAAACTTGTGTACAATTTATCACTGAGGTTTCTTAGATAGTAATCGAGCCTAAAGAAATATAAAGATGTGTTTTCGTTTTGAGGGAACTAAAGTCATTCTTATTGGTCTTATTGTACAACAACTCTTTGGATTGCGAAGAAGCCTTATTTGGGCAAAATAAATTTATGTATTTCTTGTTCCGCTCTTGGATATTCTTAAACAAGAGAACTAATATCTATGTAAGGAAAGTATACATTCATTAATTGATTTAATCCATGGATTCTGCTCTTGAAATTTCTTCAATGGAGATGAGAACTTGTATTGTATCCATGTAAGATGAGTGTACATTTACTAAGTTGAAATATCCGTAGTATAACTGTCTTGGCTTTGTACAATTTTTACCATACATATGCGTATATCCCTACTTTTTGGGAACATTTCATTCTATATGTATAAAGAAAAAGGGTCACTATGCTACCTTTTCATTCAAAATCAAAATGAAATTGTTGCAGTCCTAATACCATTGAGCTTTTCACCATGGAAGGTAATCCTTATCTTACTTGTGACTTCAGATTGTAGTTATTAAGTTCTTGAAGCACTGAAGCTGTAAGTTTAAGAAATTAGGTCAGATAACTAAAAGCTATGTGATATGAAGAGACATCTTTTGGTTCTTGTTGTTTCAGTAGTGAAATCTAGTGTTGTTCGACCTTCAGACAATCAGACCTAGCAATTGCTTTGAGCACTAAAGTTTCCACAAAGAGGATAATGAACCAAAATGTGTGGTAGTACACTATCACAAGATGCTCAGGTTATACCACAAGTCATTGCAGCAGGTCGTTAATGTTCGTGAAGGGGACTACACGAGAAGCTGCAATTACAGAGTCACATTTGGAGGATATGTTGTAAGTTACGGAGTCTATGTTGCAGAATTACAGAGATTTGGGTGAGAAAGCGATATGAAGAAGGCTAATGGAGTGAATAATGTGCCTCAAGTCCCTTTGCTCACCAATGGTGAAATGGTAAGTTCTTTAAGTGGTGAATTTGAGTGCAAACATGAAAGAAGAAAATATTTGATTATGAAAGGGTAAGGGAGAAAAAAGTAATTTAATAATTATAACTTAACAGATGTTGTTAAGTTAACGGACGAATGAGTTTAGTGTACTTTTTAAAATGTTATATAAGCATATTGTACTTAGACCAAACGTTAAGGGTACTTTGATTTTTGCTCTTTCCAAAATGATTACCATAAATAGGGCTGCAAACGAATCGAGCTATTCGCGAGCTATTCGGTTCGAGCTCGGTCAAAGCTTGGCTCGAACCGAGCTCGAGCTCAAATCTGAGCTCATTTCGTAAACGAGCCGAGCTCGAGCTTCGGTTTTTTTTATAGGCTAAGCTCGCGAGCCATTCAGCTCGAATACGATCAAAGCTCGGTTGGAGCTAAAAAATGAGCTCGTTTCGTAAACGAGTCGACCTCGAGACTCGATTGCAGCCCTAACCATAATCACCTCAGTGAATGCAGAATCCTTTTCAAATGTCAGAAATATGTCAAAGATAGGTTGACCTTCCATATTCTAGAAGCATATCAGCATCGTCAATTTCATCCCTCTTCATCTCTCCCTCTTCATCTCTCCTTGTCCCAAATTCCCATAAATTTAACCTCCGGCAATCACTTTATCACACTATAACACACACATTTACACAAACCTCCTTTAACTAACGTCTACCGTCACTCCGCCGTTATCTCCTCTATTAAACTCTCCCAACCGCTCAACTCCCGTCACACCAGATTCAGTCCGAGCATCCTAAAAAATAAATAAAAAAATTAAAAAAAAGAAAGAAAAAGAAAAAAAAAAACGTGAAAGGACGGGAAAAAAATATTTAATAAACAAAAATCCTAATCTTTGTCCGAATTCGAACGAACCCTCTCATCTTCTTCTTCGTCTTACTCCCGATTTCGGTTTCTCTTTTCTGATTGATGCTCTGCTTCGATCTATGACTGGTTTTGAGGGTTTGGAATCGATGGATCTGGAAAAAGCTGACGACTTTTCGGAGGATCGCAAGGGGAATCGTTCGGCGTCGTGCTCGATTTGCCTTGATTTGGTGCATGATAGAGGGGAGAGGTCGATCGCGAAGCTGCAATGCGGCCACGAGTTTCATCTAGGTGATTTGATTTTTCTTTTACCTTGTTTTTTTGGTTTAATTTGTTAGATCTGTGGGTTTTTTTTGAAGTTAATTGATGGTAGGATTAGATAAAGTTTGGTTCTCCTGTGTGGAATTGTGAATGAAAGTTTGGAAATTGTGGAATTTGAATTAGACTTACGCAATTTAGCGGATTTGGTTGGTTGTTAATCGTTATAGAGTAGCGCGATTGGTAGTAGTTGAGAATTAATGAAGGATGTAGTTTAGTAGCTACAAGAAGCTGCGGGAGTCAGTGCTGTCGGTTAATCAGGTGGATTCGATTGACGGAATTTTGGCGATAGGGTGTATTGAAATGTTTTAGATTTAGTTAATATTTCGTTGTGGTTAGATAAGATTTTATGTGGTATGATAGACGACTTTCTTTATGCCCAAGATTTTTGGTACTGGTAAAAATCCCAACAAATCAGGGCCGTACGATTTGGGCACACATCTCAGAGCTTCCAGGGCAGAATAGTAATTTTATAGCAACTGCAGGCCCACTAAAAGAACATGGGCTGCTTTCAAGCCCATCAGCTCAATCAGGCTAGCAGATAAGGAGTAAGTAGGAGGGGATTCCTAGTCTATTAGGATTGTCAGTCAAATTTTCCTATAACAACTAACTTTATCTCTTCGACAAGGGAAGATCAACCAACTTTGTCCCTTCAACATTGAGAATAACTAACTCTATCCCTTCACTATGGGATTCTAGAGTTTAATCTTAAAAGATGCATTTTTAAGCCTAGTTTCGAGAACTAACTCCTGGACTATAAATACCTTACACCTTCATTATGGTTAGGTATCAATCTTTTGCACCCAAACTTTTTTTTTTGAATTACTGACTTGAGAGTTTGAGGGTTTTTTGCCAGGCCAACCCCGGTGCTTAAACTTTGTGGGGTTCGTTGGACGCCTTCAGCCGGCCAATTCTAGATCTGATCGACGGTTCAAACTGTAAGTTTTTCTCTCAAAATTCGGACTATTCATCTGATTGCTTACACATCGAAAAAACAGTAACAAATTGGAGCTGTCTGTGGAAAACAAACAGATTTGCCTCCCTGATCGGATATTGCAAACAAGCAATCCCTTCCAGCCATGTCTCCCAGGGGAAGAAGGCGGTGACCACTAGCCGTCAAGCTGAAGTTCATCTTCCTCCTCCTATAGGGCAACTTCCAAGTCCATCGTCACAAACCTCTCGTATGCCATCACATCCTCCCCTCAGCAGGGCTGCATCAACGAGCTTTCAATGGTGTTTGCTTCGAACGACGCTCTGAACTTCACTTTGAACCTCACCCAATTGAGGACCAGGTGTCAGTCCACATAGGCTCCTCTCCCACGGTGCCCCATGCGGTGCCCCTGGCATGACTAGATCTCCACCACGTTATCAACATCCGATAGCAAGGGAATAACCTCTGTCAGCGCTTAGAAGAAAAGCGTACTCGAAATGGGTCCTCTGCTCAGAGCACCAAGGAAACAAGAGATGTCCTTCCCTTCGACCATGGTCCCAATGGTCACCTTCACCTAAGGGGCGAAGGAACAGAAGGAGCCGACTCCGGTCAGCTGACGAGCTCCCAAGGACCACAGAGTAACTAACTCTATCCCTCTACTTAGTCCCTCGGTAGCAAAACTCCTTAGTGACAAATCTCCTTGGTGGCAAAGCTCCTCGGCGCCACTAATCTTTTTGGTGGCAAAACTCATCTTCTTAGCTCCTTAGTGCCACTAAAACACCTCGACTCCCCAAAGCTCCTCGACGCCACTAATCTCCTTGGTGGCAGCCTCGGTGTCACTTTCGTCATCCGAGGAGTTTGGTGCCTTCGACCAATCAGCGCCGTCCATCTGTCTCGTGAGTCGCGCCGCCAATTAGAGTCGTTCGTCTGTTCTAACTTTTGTGCCGACCTCCTCGACACAGAAGAGGAAGAGGAAGAAGAATCAAAGCAAAGTAAAGCAAAAAAATAGCGTAAAAATATGCCAAAACAAAGTAAAATATGTGAAATCGCGTAAAAATATGCGTAACCATTTAAAAATATTTGTAACCGCATTTTTACGTGCAGACTGCGTAAATAACCACACGTAACCGCGCGAGGCCGCTCATCCGAGGTGACCTGGTGTGATCGCAACCCTCCTTCATTCTCCACGTGCAATGCAAGTGACAGCGCCCTGCCGACTTGTGTTGACGTGGCAACCTTACCCTGCCGACTTTGTGCCGATGTGGCACACTGAAGTGGCAGAGCCCAGTTGATTTGGCAATCTGAACCCGCCTACTTTGTGCTGACGTGACAGGCCTAGCTGTCCTCGGCAGCGATCATGTTGTCTTGGGAGGTTGAAGGCTTTGGGCATCCCGCCGCCGTCCGATCGTCTCAAAAATCGCGCCACTCCATCGTACGACCTGCTCCAAATTTTGCACTCACCACCTCGGCAGAAAGGACAAATTGCTGACATCACGTTGACATCAACATCCTTGGCACCAAAAACCAGCCGTTCGATTGCTCCAAGATTCGTGCCCAGATATGATTTTTTATTTAAAATTGCAATTAATAATTATAAATTCGGGAAAATTAATTATAGTTTTTCAAAAATAATTGGAAATTTGATTTAAAAATTCTAAGAAATTATTATAAATTCAGAAATTTCATTAAAAAATTTCGAAAAGTAATTATGAATTTAGAAAATTTAATTTAAAAAATCCAAAAAAATAATTATAAACTAAAAAAATTGATTAAAAATTCTAAAACAACAATTAAAAATTGTAAAATTTAATTAAAAATTCTAAAAATGCGGGGTAACAAAAAATCTAGAAAAATATAGAAGCATAGTGACTGCTCCTATAAGCTCCAAACGAGGTTCCCAACACCTTCCATCATCCCCGAAAATTATGCAAGCTCCCCAGATCATGCAGAATAGGATAACACTACTCCTTCAAAGCCGCGAAATCCTACCTCCTGGAGTAGGGAGCTCATGATATTGGTAAAAGTTGCAACAAATTAGGGTCGTACGATTTAGGCACGCATCTGAAAACTTCCAGGTTCAGAACGATAATTTTACAGCAACCGCAGGCCCACTAGAGGAGCATGGGTCTCCTCCAGGTCCATCAGGTCAACCAGCCACCAGATAAATCTTATTTACAGCCTAAGTGAGAGGGGATTTTCAACCTATTAGGATTGTCAGTCAAATCCCCCCTCCCCCCTGAACAACTAACTCTAACTCTTCAACATGGGAAGAGCAACCAACTCTATCTCTTGAACAAGGAGAGTAACTAACTGTATCCCTTTCACCATGCGAATCTGGAGTTTAATCTCAAAAGATGTCTTTTTAAGTGTATCTTTGAGAACTAACTATTAGCTATAAATACCTTCCTCCACCTCCATCATGGTCAGGTAATCAATCTTTTACCACCAAAACACTCATCTTTATCCGAGTTACTGACTTGAGCGTCAGATGATCTTTCGCCGAGGCCAAACCCCTACCAACTCTATATACTCTAGATCTTATCAACGATTCAGACTGTAAGTTTACCCTCAAAATCCAACTCCTCATCTGATTGCTCCCACACCGAAAAAGGCAGCCACAATTTTCAATAGTGTATAAGTTGTGTAATTTGATGCTTTAAAGAGAGGAGAGAGGCATGTTTTGCCATAATTTAACAAATTTCGTTGCTTGTTGGTTGTTATAGAGTAGGAGATTGGTAGTAATTGAGAATTAATGAAGGATCTAATTTTCCAACAAGTAGGAGGCTGAGGAGTCAGTGTTGTGGATTGATTAGGTAGATCAACGTAGTTGCGGTGTTGTCGATTGATTGGGTAGAACATGATTGTTGATGAAATATTGGTGAAAATCTGCAAATTGTGTAATTTGATAATGTAGAGATGGAAGGGATGGGCGTATGTGCTAGATTCAGATGCGTCTGGAAGAAAGATGATTACGGTACTTAATAATTAATTTTGTGAATTTGCTTGTCTGCTAGTAATTTAAACTAGCAAGAAGGATCTATGTTCCTGGTAACTAGAATCTATGGGAGTTCGTGTTATTCATTGATCTTAATTTAGTTCTGAAAGAAAATGCTGTCTTAACTTCTCTTTGGGATTATCGAGATGGTCGTACTGTAATTTTGTGAATTTGCTTGCTGCTAGTAATTTAGACTAGCAAGACGGATCTATGTTCCTGGTAATTAGAATGTATGGGAGTTTGTGTTATTCATTGATCTTAAATTAGTTCTCAAAGAAAATGCTGTCATACTTCTCTTTGGGATCACGGAGACGGTCATACTTTCGAGTTCCAAGTTCTTGCATGGCCGCCCACAGTGTCAGTCTGACAATATTGACAAAGTAATTTATGTAGTGTTGCAATACTCGTCCATTTATCATTACTCTTTGACGATAGCAATATTGTCGATTTGTGCTATTCGATATGTATAGTTCAGACACTGGTGCATTTACTATATTAAACTTACATTGTCTTTTTAGTTCAAATTGCAGTCTAGTTATATTCTTTAGTGTGGAAAGTAATTATCATTAGGTACTGACTTAGAATTTTGAAATCGGATATTAGCATCAGGTTCTGGCTTAGAATTTTCTTTGTACGGCACTGGTAGGTGGCTCCCTACTCTCGCATGATTGACCATGCAATACTGCAGTCTGATTAGGATCAAAAGGAAATGAATTTAACTTGTAATCAAAATATTTTGTGGACATGGTTCATGGATGGACTGAAATATTAAGAAGGTCGGTAGGAATTGGTGAGGATTCTTCTGGAAGAATCCGTTGATGCAGATGAATAAGGCGGTGTCTTCATTACTTGAATCAAAATGTTTGGTGAACATGGGCCATTAACTGTTGGAAGTAGAAGTTGAAATTGGTGAGGTGCTAGAGGAAGAAGTCTACAATTAATTGCAGTAAGATTTGAATGTTTCCAATTTAGTTTTGGATACTTTAATATAAGGTGTTAGTAGATTTCATTGGTTTTTGGTTTCTGCTTTTCTATACAGTTTCGGCCTTAATGAGTGCCAGGTCACACATGTATGCATGCCTGCATAGATACACACATACAATATCTACAAATATATGCAAATGGAATGTAAACCCTTATACATGAATGTATATATGCATATGTAATATTACATTTACATATATAATATATGTGTGCTTAATATATAGTACATGGTATCAAATCAATTACCGTGATGAGTATTGGCTGAGCGTGAGTGCAAATTTGTCCACTGATACTGAGATTTAATACCATGCACAGTACATGTGTATGTCTTTATATCAGTGTTCTAAAGCATGGAAATGGTTTGGAAATATGTGGTGCATATGGGATATGAGCTGCATACCCCCTAAAATGCGGCACAAACCACAGGGACGAAGCTTAATGGGAGACCGAGGAGGCCCTCAAAATTTCGAAATCCCCCTTATCACTATTGAAAATTTTGAAAACCTCCCTCAAATCTATTAAGTTTTATGGTTTGGCCCCACTAAAAATTATGAAAAAGCCCCTATATATCTATATATAGCCATAGGATTTTTCCTTGGCCTCCCGGCAAAATTTTTTTGGCTTTATCCCTGAGAAACCTTTATGCAGCCGCATAATTTGATGTAATGCATTTCTTGTTATGCCCACGAAAATGGAATTGGGTCTGCAACCTGACCCATCTTTTGACTCGATCTATCATGTATGGAATCTGACCCAAACTATTATATATGGAATTGAAACAACTATGCGATGTTTCTTATTTATGCCTTACGTCTTTGTTTAATGAATGTTGCCAACTTTTTGAATAGTTTGTTTACTTTTTTTTAAATTCTTTGTTGCAATCTAACTTCTACTTTTTAATTATGCTATTGTTAGTTGTTACTTATGCTTTATGAATTTGTTCATTGTTATCGCAAGCCTTTTACGGATCGCAGTCATGGCATTTAACAGTGTCATCATGATTTTAAACTTTAACTTTCCAATATCTAATATATAGCCTTTTAGTTTATTGTTGTGCTTCATTTTGTCAATACCTAATATATTTTGTGATGTAAAACGTAATCCTAAATAGAGAATTTCCAAGAATCTTAAAGGATTAATTTTACCATGCATGTAGTGCAGATCAAAGTTAGAATTTTAAATAATTAATCGGTTTGATGAATTTTCAAGAATTGAATTAGGTTTAACAAGCCCAATTAATAATTCGGTTCTAACAATCAATAATTAATTCTAAGCGTTTTTAGCAAGTAAAAGAGTCAATACTAATTTGTACTCTAATTAGGCAAGTAGAACACTCAATCTCGATATTTGTTGTCGACAGTTAAATTAAATAATATAATAGAGATGATAAAGCCGTATAACACAAATATTAAAAAATGGAAAGAGTATACCGAGAGTTCGAAGCAACTAGGGTTAAATCTCGGGTTGGCAGCAATGCAGAACACAGCAATCAGAAGCAATAGTAAGAGAGAGACGACATCAACCAAGTCCGCAAATGGCAACAGTAAAGGCGACGGCGGCGTCGCTGGCTGAGGGCGGCGACGGGGCCGACGCTGTGAGGTGGGTTGACGGCGGATGTGGCTGAGGGAGGAGCTCGACAAGGAGGGGCGTCGGAAGTTGCAGAGGGAGAGGAAGAAGATGAAGAGGGATTAGGGTTTGGGTTTAATTATATTTGGGGGATTAGGGTTTGATTTTTAATTTGGGAAATTAGGGTTAGGATTTTGTATTGGATTTGGGAATTTGGAGGTAGTTTTAGAGTTTATCACAAATCCTAAAAGTTTATTAGGATTTATCACAAACCCTAATAATTAGATCTCAATTGTATCACACAAAAAGAGAGGAAGAGCAAAACTCAACACAATAATTTTTTTAATCAAGAATGGCATAACTTCTCATTAATCTTAAGGCCTATAAATAGGCTCAAAACAAATCTTGATACGAATCTCAAAATATTCTAAAAATCTCAAAAATATTCTAATACATACAAGAAAGATTACATATGGCTATAATTACCAAAAACAAATATGGTACTGAAATAAAATACTAAACTAAACAGAATAGATGTCCTCATTATTTTGCTTTGTTTTGTTTTTTGTACTTGGTAAACTTAACAGATTCTTATCATGATTTAAGGTTTTACTTTCCAATATATAATACGTGACCTTTTAGTCATATTTTTGTGCTTCATTGTGTCAACTCGATAGACTTTGCTATCTTTGTTTCTTCTGTTTTTTGTGGATTTAAAAAAAAAGAGAAAGGAAAGCAGAACACATTTGCAGCCATATGTACCGCATGTGTTGTATGCGTAGCCGAATCGCATAACTCCACATACTCCATTCTGCAACATTGATTTATATATGTAAATTTATGAACATATGTTTATTTATATATGTATGTTATATATGACAAATTAACTTTTATTTTAATTGGGGTTTTTCTGATCCTTCTGGTTTTTGTGGATTTTTTATAATGAAAACAGAACGCGTTTGCAGGTAGCACATGCAGTATGCGTAGCTGAGTCGCATAACTCCACGTACTCCATTCTGCAACATTGATTTATATATTTAAATTTATGAACATATGTTTATTTATATATGTATGTTGTATATGACAAATTAACTTTTATCTTAATTGGGATTTTTTCAGAAGATATAGAATTATTCTATGATTATTTTCTTTGACGTAGTTTTAAAATTATATTCATAGTTTCGGTATATTTTGGCATATTCTAGACTAGACTGCCGAGTCTTGAAAAAAAACTGAATAAAACTAGGTTGAAACACCAATGATATGGTCTGATATAGTTGACACTGAGCCTATATAGCAAGTTTCAGATGAGGTACTACCCCAGACATATGCGATATGACCAGAACTCAAGTGAGATGGCTAATTCTTATCCCTTGGATTGGCTAATGTGAACATAAGGGAACTCATGGAAAATTTTAAAAATTTGATGTAGTAACTTGATGGTATGCAACAATGTTTCTGTGGACATGGATCATGACTGGATGAGAACATTTGGTAAGAGAAGTAGACCTTGGCATGGGGCTAGAAGAAGAATCCATCAATAGTTTGCAAATTGCACATTGGAATTTTGGCATTTACAATGTAGACCTAGCATACCTTAAAATCTGCAAGAGTTCAGTCTCCAACGGTAGTAAACAAGTTTAGTAGTCATTATATGATTAAAATGAAGCCAAGGAAGTGCAACATGGGAAATTGCTCTTTGACTTCTGGAAGTTTCCCTTAGCTAGCGTTGTGACCAAAAGTTCCATCCAAAATGAAAAGGTAAATACCAAAATGGAAAGGTAAATACAAAAAATTCCAGTAAAAAAAACAACGTCGATAAAGACGTATAGGTGCAATTGATGAGGACATCGGTTTTGTTTTGTTTTTTTTGAGATTTAGCCCTATGTAGTAGTTTTGCAATTTGCACCCTTTATTTTATGCATTAGAATATTTTGGAGATTTGTATTGAGATTTGTTTTGAGCCTATATATAGGCCTTGAGAATAATGAGAAAGTATGCTATTATTGATTAAAATAATTATTGTGTGTTGAGTTATTGCTCTGCATTCTTTTCTTCTGCGTGTAACATCGTAACAAATTATTAGGGTTTGTGAGAAATCCTAAGAAAACATTAGGTTTTGTGAGAAGCTCTAAACTATACTCCAAATCCCCAAAAATCAATTAGTTAAACCCTAAACTAATTCCCCCCTTCTCCTCTTTCTTCTTCTTCCTCTCCATTGAGTACCGAAACCCACAACGCCCATCTTTCCTTCCCTCTCATCAACCGACCACCTCCAAAACCCCTCCGACGGCCTTACCTTCCTCTCGCCTCTACTTCCCGAAGCCCCACAACCACCTTTTGCCGCCCTCGCCCCTCCATCTCGTCGTCGCCGCACACCTCGCCGCCCCACTTTCTTCGTCCACCTTGCTGCCTCTCACCATCATCGAAACCCTAATCCCCATAACCCTACTTCCCAAATTCCCTCAACTTCTAAACCCTAATTCCCAAATCCCTTCCCCCACCGAACCCGTCCTCCTTGAGTCGCCTCGACAGGCGAGAACCCCTGAGCTCCACCATATACTGAAGTTCCGACTTGCTTTCCCTGCCTTGACGCCCGATGCCTTTGCTGCCCTCCCCGGTCGCAATCAACTCAGTCTCCAAGTACCCATTTTGGCTGCGAGCGGCTCCAACATCATCGAGATATGTTTCTTCTTCATCCTTTGCGACAACTCGATTATCGAAACCCGGTAAACTCTTTCCACTTTTCAAATATTTGTGATATTGCTTTATCATCTCTAGATTATTATCTAAATTTACTGTTGCCCACAAATATTGAGTGTGTGCTTTTACTTGCTAAATAGGATACAAATCGTTATTGACTATTTTACTTGCTAAGAACATTTATGTATAATTATTGATTGTTAGAATTGAATATTTAATTGAGCTTGTTAAACTATTTCATATCTTGAAAATCCATCAAATCAATTAATAGTTTAATTTTTGACTTAATCTGTATTACGTGTTGGTAAACTCAGTCTTTTAATATTCTTGGAAATTCTCTGTCTAGGGTTAAGTTTACATCATTTTGGTATCAGAGTGAACGTTTTAAAACCCTAGTTCATGCATCATTTAGTCATTTTTTTTGCATTCATTTAGTATTATTTTAGCTCATTTCAGAGAAAAAAACTTAGGTGCATTTAGGATATGTCTCCCCAAATTTCAGCAAATACACTTCCCCATGACTCCTAGTTTTCCACCGTTGGTGAATGCATCTTTCGCAGCACCATCACGAATTCCGAAGAGCCTTT
Organism: Hemerocallis citrina; assembly: GCA_017893485.1. NCBI lineage: Eukaryota > Viridiplantae > Streptophyta > Magnoliopsida > Asparagales > Asphodelaceae > Hemerocallis > Hemerocallis citrina. The sequence goes on from CM030361.1 coordinate 153,887,086, forward strand.
CTTGTCCCTTCCAAACCACCCAATTAGGAACCCTAGAATTTCGCGAGCCCCTCATCGAACTGAGATGGACAACTCTGATATTTTCACTACCCTCGCTGTCATTCAAGTAACCCTGTCAATATATCAGAGGTTTGAGAAAGTTGAATTGAATCAAAATGTTGCCCCTGAGCTTCATCGTCAGATCCCTCAGGGAAATGTTCGTGACGATCGACGTCAAGAACGCAACCCTGACGACCAATACAAGAAGAACGTCAAGACTGACGTTCTCCACTTTGAAGGCCATATGGAACCCCAAGCTTATCTCGATTGGATCCGTATTATGGACCATTACTTCGTGTGGTTTGACATGAGCAAAATCCTGAAGGTCAAATTTGTCACAATAAAATTGATTGGTAAAGCTTAACAACACTGGATCAATCTTGAACATGCGCGTAGAGGCAGAGACCTGACACCCATAGCCACTTGGGAAGCCATGAAAGAAAAGCTCACTGAGAGATATGTGCCGATATCGCTCCACACCCGATTGCTAGATTGTTGGAACCAACTCTATCAATGAAGCAAATCCACCCAAGAGTATGTTGATAAGTTTGACGACTTTCTTATTCGGTGCAATGCCTTAGGTAAAGAGAGCGAAGAACAAACTCTCTCTAGGTTTAGAGCTAGATTACGAGCCGATCTTAGGAATGAGCTAATTCATAGAAACGTGGACTCCTTAGCAGCAGCTTATGCTTTTGTCCTCGATATAGGATCAACAACGTAGAAGGTACCGCTGTCATTGCTGATAAGCCCGACAATGAGTTTACTTATGAACCTCATGTAAGTGATGATTTCGGTGAAGAAGAGGATGACCAATCTCTCAACTGTATTCGGTCGAAACAGTTGCCTCCATTGAATTTACCTGCGTCACCCATTCCTTCCCAAGTCACTGGGCAGCCTATATATTTCATCCATGTGTTAGAACGTCACTCAGAGTTTGTATCCACATTTGCATCCCCCATTCAAGATTTGCATAGAAAAATTTCTAAGGAAATTAATGAGAATAATTTTAACTACAAGTTAATAGCAGATACTAGAAGTAAATTTAAAACTTTTGATGTTGGTGACGAAGTGATGGTTCAGATTCATCCGGAACGGTTTCCAGCTAGATTTGTTAAGAAATTGAACACACGTGCTGCATGTCCATTAAAAATTCTGCATAAAATCAATGATAATGCTTATGTCATTGACCTTCTTGAAGGTTTTGACATAAGTACGACTTTCAATATTGAGGATTTAGTACCCTATGAATGCTCAAAATTTAACCCTAGAAATTCTCTTATAGATAAGCCTGCCATGCAGCTTAATGGTGAGATTCCTACATTTTTTCCTTTATCTGATACTACTTACCCACCGACAAACAAATTGGATAATATTTTAGACGATCAGATAATCTTTACTAGTAAAAATGGTGGTATTCATAGGTATTTGGTGAGATGGAAGAACAAGCTGAAATCAGAGAACACATGGATTGATCGTGAAGAGCTCTAGCACTTGGATCCAAATCTTTTGAAGCACTATGACATGATCACTTGTTTTGACTCGACTGGGTCGAGCTCTCTCCCACTCGTAGAGAATGATGAGGACATCAGTTTTGTTTTGTTTTATTTTGAGATTTAGCTATATGTAGTAGTTTTGCAATTTGCACCATTTATTTTATGCATTAGAATATTTTGGAGATTTTTATTGAGATTTATTTTGATCCTATATATAGGCCTTGAGAATAATTAGAAAGTATGCTATTATTGATTAAAAAAATTATTGTGTGTTGAGTTATTGCTTTGCATTCTTTTCTTGTATGTGTGAGATCATAAGAAATTATTAAGGTTTATGAGAAATTCTAAGATAGAATTAGGGTTTACGAGAAGCTCTAAACTATACCACAAATCACCCAAAATCAATAAATTAAAGGCTAAATTTAAAAAAACGTCACAATAGTTTGGCGCTGTTTAAAAAAACGTCACAAAACTTTGACTTTTTAAAAAAACCGCACAATGTTTAACTTTCAACTCACGGAGTTATCCAACCGTTAATTGGGTTATACGTAATGTTTAAAAAAACATCACAAAACTATTGTTTTGTTTAAAAAACAACACAGAACTATTATTCTGTTTAAAAAAACATCACAAAAGTTCCCATTTGTTTTAAAAAAAATCACATAACTATTATCCCAGTTAACGGTTGGATTACTCCGTGAGTTGAAAGTTAAACATTGTGCGGTTTTTTTAAAAAGTCAAAGTTTTGTGACGTTTTTTTAAACAGCGCCAAACTATTGTGACGTTTTTTTAAATTTTGCCTTAATTAAACCCTAAAGTAATTCCCCCCTTCTTTTTCTTCTTCTTCCACTCCGTTGAGTCCCGAAACCCACAACGCCCATCTCTCCTTCCCCCCCTTAACCGACCACCTCTGAAACCCCTCCGACGGCCTCACCTTCCTCTCGCCTCTACTTCTCGAAGCCCCACAACCACCTCCCGATGCCCTTGCCCCTCCATTTCCTCCTCGTTGCTGCACACCTCGCCACCCCACCTTCTTCGTCCACCTTGCTCCTTCTCTCTCACCATCGTCAAAACCCTAATCCCCATAACCCTACTTCCCAAATCCCCTCAACTTCTAAACCTTAATCCCCAAATCCCTTTCCCCACCGAACCTGACCTCCCCGAGTCACCTCGACAGGCGAGAACCCCCCGAGCTCCACCATCTACTGCTGTTCCGACTTGCTTTCCCTGCCTTGACACCTGACGCCTATGCTGCCCTCCTCGGCCGCAATCAACTCAGTCTCCAAGTACCCCTTATGGCTGCTAGCGACTCCAACAGCATCGAGATCTGTTTCTTCTCCATCCTTTGCGACAACTCGTTCATCGAAATCCAGTAAACTCTTTCTACTTCTCGAATATTTGTGATTATGCTTTATCGTCTCTAGATTATTATTTAAATTTACTGTCGTCCACAAATATTGAGTGTGTGCTTTTACTTGCTAAGTAGGGTACTGATCGTTATTGACTATTTTACTTGCTAAGAATGTTTATGTATAATTATTGATTGTTAGGATTGAATATTTAATTGGGCTTGTTAAACTATTTCATATTTTGAAAATCCATCAAACCAATTAATAGTTTAATTTATGACTTAATCTGTATTACGTATTGGTAAATTTAATCTTTTAATATTCTTGGAAATTCTTTGTCTAGGGTTAAGTTTACATCAGCAATATTACGTGGTAGGGGTTGCAATTTTCCATGAATTTCCTATTTTTCACTCGACGACCGAACCTTATGTATTTCTTTTTTTTTTAGGATTGACAAATCAAATGATATTTTTGTTCCAATTTTTGTCGCTTCTTCTCTCTCTTAATCCTTTTCGTGCCATATGTTCAGTTCCTTTTATTATCAATGATACAGTTCGGATCCTAGATGTAAAAATGTAAGAAAGGTAGATCCCCCTCTTGATGGAAACAAATGAGGTTGTAATAATAATAATAATAATAATAATAATAATAATAATAATTCTATTCTATTTCTCATTCACCTAACAGCCCACTCAAATAGTAGCTTACATGATGAAGTGAACCCCTTATGCATCTGATGATCAGTTAATGGATTATGTATATATTTCCTCTGCCTAAGTTGCCTTTCGTACACTCATTCGAAGTAGACAATGTTAGATATTATATTATATATATTTAGTCCCATATCGAGTTATGTATCAGTTTAGTATTTGTTTGCCTACTATATGTAGAGACATTGTACTCAGTTATGATCAATCCAATAATCCAATAATATTTTTCAATCTCTCTATTAACCTTAACATGGTATCAGAGCAGTAATATCTCCTTTTTTTTCTTCTCTAATCCCTAACCCAAACTTGCTGTCATCATCAACAACAGCAAATTCAACTTCTCGTCTTCGTTATCAGTGACGATCGTCAACACATCCCGGCCCCCTGGCATTCACCGCAACCTCGAACCACTCAAAACTCCCCATCGAGGCCACCTGTCGAAGTTCCCCTAGCCGCCTTGTCTTCAATCTCGAGTCCCTCGTCGAACCCCGCGTCTTCAACTAAAAGCCCCATCGATCCCCTCGTCTTCAACATCGGCAACAACTCCCAATCCTAGCAACCTACGTCGACTCCCATACCCTAGCCGCCTCCATCTCCGAATTCTCTGTTATTCTCGGTATGAATTCTTCCTGGATTTTAGATTCTGGTGCATCACATCATCTTACTAGTAATTATACACTGCTCACCACCAACACTGCACTTCCCTCACTCTCCATCTCTACACACTGCCGATGGCTCACAACTTCTCACTGCACACTCAGGTCTATTAGCTCTCCTACTCTCACATTGCCTTATATTCTTTATGCTCATTTATCCATGCATCTTATTTCCATTACTGTGCTATGTGGTAGTGGTCTTGTCGTTACATTTTATTCTTTATGTTGTTTCACCGATTCACACACGGCTAGGAGTTTGGGCTTGTTAGTCGACATGGTCGTTTATATCATCTAGATTTTCTTCATGCCAATAAATCTCATCTTCATTTTGCTGGTGCTGTATTCTCTAATGCTGATCTGTGGCACGGACGCTTAGGACATATTAGTGAGTCTCGACTCAAGACTTCAGCCCGTAGTGGTGCCCTTGGTCCTCTTTCTTTTACTCATTTGTCTGATTGTCAGGGTTATCATTTGGCCAAACACATAGTACTCTCTTTTAATCACAAAAGCAGTTCTCAAACCACTCATCCTTTATAACTTATTCACTTTAACATATGGGGACCATCTCTACACCTTCTCACAAAGGTTATCTCTATTATGTTAGTTTTATCGAGGAATTTACTAGATTCACAAGGGTGTTTCTATGCGCCAACGCTCTGAGATACCTAACATTTACTAGTTCTTTACGAACATGGTTCACACTCAGTTTGGTGTCCGTATCAAAATCTTTCGATCAGACGGTGCTCCGAGTACACTTCCGCTGCTATGAGATCGATTCTTCAATTTCATGGTACTCTTTCAGCAATCATGCCCACGCATGAGCAGAATGGTGCAGCTGAACACAAGCATCGTCACATCTTTGAAATGGCTCGCACTTTTCTACACTCTTCTATTCCTCGTTCTTTCTGGGCTGAAGCTGTCATGACGTCTGTCTGTCTCATCAACATCACTCCTTCGTCTTCCCTATTTGGCACATCACCTTTTGAGGCTCTTCGTCACTCACCATTGGACTACAGTATGCTCCGTACTTTTGGGTGCACCTGTTATGTTCTTCTCCCTCCCACTGAGCGCACGAAGCTCAATGCTCGAGCCACTAAGTGTGTTCACGTAGGTCTCAGTCCAGAACATAAAGGATATCGTTGTTTTGATCCTGTGGTAGGTCATGTTTGAATTTTCGACATGTCTCATTTGTGGAAGACTCCCAACTACTTGACCTCTCATGAGGATGCTAGTTTTCTCGATTCCCTAGTTATGGCCTATCTCCCCGGTCATACCTTCACGCATTCCATATGATTCCACTCATTTGGCTCCTTTCCCATCCCCTACCGACGTCCCACCTATCGTTCCTCTTACGGAGACACCACCTGCATCCCCACTACATTCTGCACATTCACTACCTGCATCCCCACAGCTGCATTCACCTACTCCACCTATCTCCCCCCCACACACTGCCCATCTACCACTGGTCTGTCAGTCTACACGTTCTACCTCAGGCATCCCACCGGCACGTTACATACCTGATGCCACTGGTCCTTCTGACCAGTTTGACTTTGCCACCCTTGTTTCCTACTCATCCTACTCACCACAGTTTCATGCATATCTCACTGCTATATACTCCACACGTGAGCCCAGATCCTATCAGGAAGCTATTCAATTTCCTGAGTGGCGGGAAGCTATTGTAGAGGTGTTTCGTTCATTTGATCAGACTGGCACTTGAGATATTCCACTGCCTGTGGGCGTCCATCCTGTTAGCTGCAAGTGGATCTTCAAGGTAAAATATCGTCCTAATGGCTCCATTTAGCGGCACATGGCTCGTCTAGTTGTCCGAGGTTTTACTCAGGAGCATGACTGTCACGTCTTGCTTCCCAAAATACGGGAATACGAGCACGTGACTAAGGCCCAGCGAATGAAGCGAATACACCTTTCATAAGCTGTATAGGTAACTCAACAACAGAACAATAACAACCACGCAAGCATGTATAATCACAGACTGGATAATAATAAACTAAAAAACAGTTCATAACCAACAATTGGCAAGAAACATAGTTACGGGTCAAGCATGCCCGAATTACAATAAAGAGTACATGAATAAAACATGAACTAAAGTAACATGATAATTAACAAGACTAAAACACTTGATCACTTGATCAACAACAACTTCTGGTAACTCTTCATCCGGACCTGCAAGTACATTATTTCAAAAAGAAGAAACAAGAAGATACCCGTTAATGCAAGTCACGGGCCGCAAGTAGTACAAGCTATGGGGACAAGTATAAAAACGAAACAAGAAGCAGGAAAAAGAGCAAGGAATCAAGAATCATGTAATAGGAGAAATACAATATGTAAACATGATTATGAACAAGACATCATGGAACAAGTGACATGCATGTAAACAAGTAAGCAAGTAAACAAGTCAACATGCATATGATTGGATCATGCAAGTGCACGTGTTAATCTCATGTCTTTTATTAACCTAATTAGTACATCAATCATGCGTCCCATACCACATGTTTGATACACGCAATCAAGTGAACGTTTAGACTTAGTGGTGGATTCTATAGGTCACGTACTCGGGAAAATATGTAAATTGTATCTTGTATCGAGATACGTACAATGTGGAACATGTAGAGTGTGAACTTGTAATGTGAACATGTAAACTTGTAATTCGCAAACTTGCAATTTGTAAACTTGCAACTTGCATCGGGAAACCACGAGCTCCTGTCCAAGTACGCTTTTCTATATTGCCCACTACTAAATCTTTCCCCTTATACCCCGGCTTGTTACTTTTATTAATATCAAACATGAACATGATGCAACGAGAACGATATCAAGATATGGTCAGGGAATATCAAGGAATTATGCATGGAACATATTCTAACTCATGAGATTCAAAAAAATGCAGTTTTGATGTCATTTACTGGGTTAGGAGCATTTCAGAGTTTATAAAATAACTTGGTAATTACGAGGTGATCAATAGCATATGCAAAACTTAATCAAGAATAAAAGAGATCATAACTGCATTCTAACTACTATAACGGGTAAAACAATCATGCACATAATCATGTATAATTCTAAGAGTATATATGTGTGTATCAATCGTGTTCATGCAATGCATATGGCAACAAAGTATTCGTGATCATGTACGAATACGGAATCAACGGATTATGTATAGCAACAGATTTCAAGCCCAAATCGATGAATACGAATTAGAATTTGTAACGGATAGTCAATGAATTTACTTGCAGTATTTTTCAAAGGAAGCTTGTACGAGAACAAACGAGTTGTACAAGAGGATACTTACCTGATAACCGACGACGATGATACCGAATACAAGAATAACGGGATCAGAATCCCGGGCAGCGATGCACGTGCAAGCCACGTGCAAAACCAAAGCACAACACTCCAACAGCAACAACAAACTCCACTTCTCCACAATAGCAAACACACAACCCAACCTCTACAACAGCAACCAGCAAAACTCAGATCGGATCCCACACAAACACCAAACAGCGACAAACCACCCCTGTTCTCCTTCTTCCCAAAATACGACAGAGAGAGAGAGCGATGGCGGGAGAGTGAACGGCGACGGGGTCTGGTGACGCTGGCGACGGGAGGTCGCTGAGGTGGTTGCGACGGTGGGAGTCTTCGATGGGTTCTGCAGCGGATTCTGACGAAGTGGAGGACGGCTTTCGGCAGCAATGACGAGCGGCTCGATGGGTGGCAGAGATGAAGTCGAGGACGAGGAGTTGCGGAGGGCTGCGAGGAGGTAGACGAGCGGTAGGCTCAAGGGTGAGCGGCGCGACTTCAGCAATGGCGAGCGGAGAAGGCTCGACGGGGTGGAGGTGGGAAGCAGTGGCGCTGTCGACGGCAATGGAAGGAGGAGCTCGAGACTGAGGAGGAAGACGACTGGAGGTGGTCGGTGGCACGACGAGCATAGGGGAGCAGGGGATGGTCGAAAGCAAGCTCTGTTTCGTCGACGAAACAGAGGCGGCGACGGCGAGGGGATGCGCGTGCTCTGGACGAGGAGGAGGAGCTAGGGGATCTGTGGTGGTGAGGTTGGAGGTTGAAGACGATGCGGGGGACGAGTGGATAAGGCGAGGTCGAGGAGGAGGAGGGCGGAGGACGATGAGGCGATGAGGAGAGGGGGTCGGCAATGGCTGTCGCGACTGAGTGAGAGCGGGAGGTTAGAGGTGAAGGGAGACGAAGGAGAAGGGTGGTAAGTACTCTGTTTTGGTTTTTGAAACAGAGGATGGAGAGAGAGTACGGGGAGAGAGAAGAGGTGGGGATGTGTTATATAAAAACTATTAAAGTAATGGGGGTGACAAAGTGGGGGGGGGGGTAGTTATGAGGTGGTGGGGGGACGTGTAGGTACGGGAAATGTGAAGAGTGGGGAGCATGAAGAAATTGTATACGGGTGAGTGTGTAGGATTGATCTGTACAAATATATGGGTACTGGATTAGTGGATTTTAATAATGGGTATCCCGAGGAGATCCAATAGTAGAATAGGCTTTAATAGATGGGCTCAAGATAAAATAAAATAATAATAATAATATTGGCTGGCAGTGTAGTTGAAGGCTCGCCTCAGGCTCAGCATCAAGCTCAAGGCTCAGACTTAACAACAGTTTGAGCCTCAAGCCTCAGTTTAAGGCTCCCCATTTGTTTGAAGCTTCACTCAGGCTTGCGCCTGGATGCGCCTTAGCAAAGGCTCGAAGCTTGTGCCTCAAGTAAAAGGCGCGCCTGAACATAACAGACCCGATCCGACCCGTCTTTACAATCTGACCCATTTTCAACCCTTCTCAAATTTGGTAACTCCTCCTATTCTCTCTCACATTCTCATCCCCAATTCCAAACTCTAACCTCAATCTCCACCTCCCTAACTCTTCAATCTGTACTCCTCTTCATCCCTCCTCTCAACAGCATCGGTGGCGACAATGAGGTACCTCGGCGGAAACATGACAGCATATAGCAGATCGACAGCTACATCGAAAGCAGATCAGCGGTGCCCACGACACTCCTACTCCTCAGTCTCCAGACAACACGCCTATTTAGGTTTCTTTCCTTTCTGATTTTACACTTTTTTGGTTTCTTTCTTGGGTGTTCGTCTATCTTTATTTATGATGTTTTTGCAAGTTACTTCGAAACAAAATTGTGAAGCTAGTTTTTTCCATAATTTACTATAATCATGAAACCATGCCTTATTCAAACAATTGCGTCTTATCTCACTGTAGAGCATGACCAAATTTTATGGTCAGCTAACTTTATGTTATTACTGTAATATTTCAAAATAACTTACCATTTACTAAGACTGTAGTATTGTAATTTTGTAGGTTCATTACTGTAATATTTAATTTGATGCTATTGTATTTTTACTGTATGCTCAAAACTGTAATACTGTAATATTATATGTTGTATGGTAAGCATCTTCATTACTGTATTACTGTAATACTGTATGCTTATTACTGTATGAAACTGTGAATTGTAGGTTAACATTATATTATTGTAGTTTTACAGAGAAACAAATTGTATTTCTTCTTCTTTGGGGCAAGAAATGTTAGAACTCGAATTTTATAAATTAGAAATTTGCTAACAAAATTTGTGAAGAACAGAATTTACAGGAAGAAAAGAACAAACCAAAAGCTTTATATAGAGTCGAGATTAAGATCTCTCTCCTTAAAGCAAAGCCCCGTAGTGTGACGGTTGCCGGCGAATTGCTGCTCAGGATACAACTGTATTACCTTTCCCTGAAGAGCAGCACCCTTGCTTTGGAGATTTTAGCAAACTATTACTGTGTTGTACTCTCAATTTTTGACACAGAAAGAAGAAGTGGAATTCGGATTACTCAAAAGTTGTCTCTCTAGCAGACAAGACTTACTAGTCTTATAGGAGAAAATAGAGTAACTGATGGGAGGTCCACTACTCTGTAATAGCAGAGTAATGGTCCACCACTCAGCAGAGTGGTGGACCATTACTCTGCTGTTACAGAGTAGTGGTACTGGTTACTGAATGTGAAAGGCCTCATCAGTGTACTGGGAAAATTTTTTTTTGACTGGGGCAAAAAAAAAAATTTAAGCCAGAGCCAGATCCAGACCAAACCAAGCCGAGGCCGAGGTCGGCACCAGGGCTGGAGCCGGGCCGGGCACGCGTGCGCGTGTGTTTGTCATTTTGGTTAAGTCCTCTCTCCACTACACGTTAGTGGTAACCCCCGGGTCATGCCCTTTAGTCTAATTTTTTAGTATATATTACTAGAAAAAACCTTTCCCCATTTTCGATATGGGACTATCCATTTTCTCCAAGTTACCAAGTTAGTACATTTTCAGTATCCAACTTTGGACCAACATTTTTCATTCATACGGAATTCGTTTTTGGCAAATGAGTACACCACGGAATAGTACTCGACGAGAGGATCGCAATCCAATCATTTTCCGGCGCCGCCGGTTGTCGGAGCCTGCCGGAATCCGGCCCGAAAAATCAGCAAAAATTAATTCCAACAATCCCCCACATGAATGGAAATTACCGGAGTATGTAATCCAGACACGACATAAAAAGACATGACAGAAAAGACAACAGAAAAACTCTGAGAGTACAATCGGAAACTCACTGCATCAGGAATGGTAGTAATTTTTCAACTTTGAACCATCCTTTGTAAGTACCTATCGGATTCACTTGACCAGGTAGTGAACATGATGTCTTGAACTACCCGAGCTTTGATGTGAACCTAGACAATAACTATTACACAGTTTCATCATCAAACAGAACTAAGTTCTCTTGTTGTGTTCATTTTGGCCTTGAACATCACTGGTTAATCATGAGTGAACTTGGAGAATGTAGTTTCTCTCCAGTCTCCTAGAAACGGTCCCATTTCACACTCACAAGGTGATTGTCCATAAAGAGTATCCTGCCATACCCCACTTTTATTTCAAAGCTATGGGAATCATTAAAAGCCAAGCTTATCCTAACTCTTTGCAGGCAACACTGTTTTATCATCCTAAGAGTGGGTATGAGATTTTAATCTCTCAGTGCTCCCGTTGATTCAACAAGATTTAGTTGTCCCCTTGAACCTAGATCTTGAGATCTCCAGTTTCTAGGTAGGATTTCCATCAAGTATCCTCTTTCGTCATAGGCTTTAAACCCATTCCTCTTGATGATCTTACAACTTGCTCTCGCGACAAACCTTTAGTAAATGGATTCGCTAGGTTGTCGGCCGATTTTATATACTCTATGGAGATAACTTCATTTGAGAGCAGTTGTCTAATAATTTTGTGTCGTCTTCTGATATGATGAGACTTAGCATCATACATACAACTCAGTGCCCGTGCTATAGCCGATTGGTTGTCACAGTGTACGCATAAAGCAGACACTGGTTTTTCCCACATAGGGATATCCTCTAAAAAGTTTCGAAGCCATTCTGCTTCCTCTGCCGCTTTGTCTAAAGCAATAAACTCAGATTCCATGATGGATCTGGCTAATAACGTTTGTTTAGAGGATTTCCATGACACAGCTGCACCACCAAGTGTGAAGACATACCCATTCGTGGATTTTGAGTTCTTGGAGTCCGATATTCAGTTGGCATCACTGTAGCCTTCTAGTGCTGCTAGATATCTGGTGTAATGCAGCGCATAACTCTGAGTATGTCGCAAGTAGTTCAATACTTTAGTTATTCCTTTCCAGTGACTTTGTCCTGGATTACTCGTGTAGCAGCTCAGTACATTTACCGAATGTGCTAGGTCCGGTTTTGTACAATTTGTTAAGTATATTAGACTATCGATTACACGTGTATATTCCGGTTATGATATGCTGTCACTCATGTTTTTGAACAGGTGAAGACTGGGATGCACAGGGCTTTTGGCAGTCCCATTCGAGTAATTCTTAAACCTTTCAAGTATTTTCTCAGCATAATGTGCTTGAGACAAAGTAATTTCCTCAGATGTCCTGGAAACTTTGATTCCCAGTATGATGTGTGCTATTCCCAAATCTTTCATATCAAACTTGCCACTAAGCATGCTCTTAGTTTGTTTGATAATGTCCCAATAATGAGCATGTTGTCTACACACACCAGAATGTATCCATTTGGAGTATCTTTGATGTGGATACTCTTATCACATTCATTTATTTTGAAACCATTTGACATTATAACATTGTCAAATTTTGCATGCTATTGCTTTGGAGCTTGTTTCAGTCCGTACAGGGATTTTATAAGCCTGCACACCTTGTTTTCCTGTCCAGGAACTACGTAACCCTCAGGTTATTTCATGTATATTTCTTCTTCTAAGTTCCCATTTAGAAATGCAGTTTTAACATCCATTTGATGTATTTTCAGGTTACGTAGAGCTGCAATAGCTATCAACATTCTTATTGAAGTTATTCTTGTAACTGGGGAATATGTATCAAAGAAGTCTAGGCCTTCCTTTTGCCTAAATTCTTGTACCACAAGTCTCGCCTTATGGTTCTCTATTGAACCATCTGGTTTGAATTTTTGTTTGAAAATCCATTTGCATCCTAGAGCTTTACATCCGATGACAAATCGACCAACTCCCATGTATGATTTTGCATAATGGAGTCTATTTCACTTTTGATTACTTCCTTCCACATAGGAGCATTAGGCATAGACATGGCTTCCTTGAAAGTTCTGGGCTCATTCTCTAACAGAAGGCCGTTACAAAGTCAGGACCAAATGATTTTGATGTTCTAGCCCGTTTACTTCGTCGAGGCTCATCATTATCATGTTCTGGTTCATCAACCGAAGTGCTTGCATTTCCTTGTTCACGTGTACGTTTGGGATACAGTGTCCTTGCACGGAAATACGTGTTCAAAGAAGGAAGCATTCCTTGATTCCATTATTGTATTCACATGGATATCCAGTATTTCTGATTTATATACCAAGAACCGATATGCACTACTCTTGTGTGCATAGCCTATGAATATGCAATCAATCGTCTTAGGTCCAATTGTGACCTGTTTTGGATTAGGTACTGCCACTTTTGCTAGACACCCCTACACTTTGAGGTATTTATACGAAGGTACATTTCCTTTCTACATTTCGTATGATGTCTTGCCAGTTTTCTTGTGAGGTATTTTATTGAGAATATAGTTGGCAGTCAGCAATGCTTATCCCCACATGTTTTGGGATAATCCAGAATTCAACAAGGCATTCATCATCTCCTTTAGAGTTCAGTTTTTGGGCTCGGCAGTATCGTTTGATTCGGGTGAGTATGCAGTAGTTGTCTGATGAACTATTCCATGTTCAGAGCAGAACATATTAAATGGTGCATCATATTCTCCTTCTCTATCACTTCGAACGATTTTAATCGTTTTGCCAAGTTGATTCTCAACCTCAAGTTTATGTTCCTTGAATTTATCCAAGGCCTCATTTTTGTTATGTAACAAGTATACATAACAGAATTTTGTGCAATCGTCTATGAATGTCACAAAGTACTTTTTGCCATCTCTGGTCTGTACGTATTTTAAATCAAACAGATCTGTGTGAATTAGACCTAGAGTTTCTGTGTTTCTTTCTACAGAACATGATGGAGTTTTAGTGAGTTTGGCCTCCGTGCAAACTTCACATTTGTCTGAGTTGTCTACCTTAAATTTTGGTAGCAAATTCATGTTAATTAATGTACGCATAGAATTGACATTAACATGGCCTAGTCTTTCATACCAAACAGAAGACGACTCAACAACATAGGCAATATGAGTTATTTCATTAACTTTGGGAACAACAGGAACAATAGTTTTAGGGATGACTGTCATTACATTAAACTTGAACAGTCCATCCTTTACATATCCTTTACCCAAGTACACCCCATTTTAAGACAATACAAAATTATTAAAAACAAGAACAACCTTAAATCCATTCTTGCTTAGCAAAGAGCCTGAGACCAAGTTCTTTCTAATATCTGGAACATGCAACACATTTGTGAGTGTTTGTTTCTTGCCTGAAGTCATCTTCAGTACTATCTTTCCTGTTCCTGTAATTTTGGAGGTGGAAGAATTACCCATGAACAGCTGCTCATCCTTGTTGCATTTCTGGTATGAAGTGAACATCTCCTTGTCCGAGCAGATATGCTTAGTGGCCCCAGTATCGTACCACCATTCACGAGGATTACTCCCCACAAGATTTACCTCTGATACTATAGCACAGAGGTCCAAGTCAGAGAGACCAGTGGACAAGTTCTCAGCTATGTGTGCATGGGATTTTTCATTCCCTTTTGCATGTCCAGTTCCTGCATGGTTGTAGTTGTCCTTGCTGCGGCAGTCAGAAATTTTGTGTTCCAGTTTACCACACTTGTGGCATTTCCCAGCAAACCTTTTTGTAGGAGGCTTTTGGTTTGAGGCCTGTGGCAAGAACTTTCTCTTCTTGCCATTCTGTTCGTGCTCCACCACATTGGCCTTTTCTATGGACTGATTTCCATAGTACCTGTCAGCCTTGCGATTCTCTTCTTCGATCTGCAACCTGACAATGAGGTCTTCACAAGACATCTCCTTTCGCTTGTGCTTGAGGTAGTTCTTGAAGTCGTTCCATCCAGGTGGAAGCTTCTCGATGAACGCTGCAACCTGGAACGGTTTGCACAACGTCATGTTCTCTGCAGCGATTTCATGCATTATCACCTGCAGTTCCTGGATTTGACTCACAACTGTTTTGGAGTCAACCATCTTGTAGTCCAGAAATTTGCCGACTACAAACTTCTTGGACCCGGCGTCTTCTGTTTTGCAGGAGTTTGGACGTCATGAAGACACAGTAGGCGTTGTACAGAGGGGCTACCAGGCCATTGAGGATGTAGTTTCTGCAGAGGTAGTCACTCTGAGTCCATGCATCAACCGCAGCAATGGAGTGTGCATCCATTGGTACTAGCATAGGGGCAGATTCAGTGAGACACCTGTCCAGCTTCAAGGTGGTCAGGTAGAACTGCATCTTCCCCTTCCACTTCTTGAATCCAGTTCCGTTGAACTTCTCTGGTTTTTCTCCCACAGTAATATGCGTGGGCAGAACGACCCAATGTGCCGCAACCGATTGTGCAGTCACATTTTGGGTCACTAGTGTTTCGGCACTGATATGCCCATTGACACCTTCGATCTGTGTGTTTTCTATGTTCTGAAAGAGTTGAAAACAGAACTGTCGGTTGTTTTTCCGAGATGATAAAAGTACCTGTAAAAGATCTTCACAAAACTGTTAGAACAGAGCACAGAGGAAGAAGTGAAATTCGGATTACTCAAAAGCTATCTCTCTAGCACAAAAAAAAAAAAATTAAGCCAGAGCTAGAGCCAAAGCCAAAGCCAAACCGAAGCCGGGCCGGGCGCGCGCGTGTGTGTTTGTCATTTTGGCTAAGTCCTCTCTCCACTACAAGTTAGTGGTAACTCTCGGGCCACGCCCTTTACTCCAATTTTTTAGTATATATACTAGAAAAAATCTTTCCCCATTTTCGATATGGGACTATCCATTTTCTCCAAGTTTACAAGTTAGTACATTTTCAGTACCCAACTTTGGACCAACATTTCTCATTCATACGGAATTCGTTTTTGGCAAATGAGTACACCACAGAATAGTACTCGACGAGAGGATCGCAATCCAATCATTTTCTGGCCCCGCCGGTGGCCGGAGCCTGCCGGAATCCGGCTCGGAAAATCAGCAAAAATTAATTCCAACAAGAAACACATTGTAGTTATATATTACAGGAGAACACATTGTAGTTTTACAAAAATGATAACTTACACAATTATCTTGGTCATTGTATGATAAATTTTGTTGCTATGATGTGATCTTGTTTATATAATCTTCCTTATAAATTTTAAAAACCTCAAAAAATAATAGTGCGCCTCGGTTAAGTAAGGTTTACGCCTCAAATTGCGCATTGCGCCTCAGGCTGTGTACAGGGTAGTAAAATTGCGTTGCGCCTTACGCCTTCGACTACACTGTTGGCTGGGTTGGGCTTCAAAACATTTAATAAATCAATTATGGGATTGTGCTTATAATAAACAATTGGGCTTGAGCTAAATATTAAACAATTGAATAATTGAATATTGGGCTTTATAAAATAGTTTGAATAATAATATTAATATTAAACTTGGCCTAGGCTTCAAGCAATAATTAAATTAAACGGATATATGTAATTATAGGATGTAACAAGTAATCAAATAAATAAATTTGTTTAAATAATTAAAATAAAAGATTCAACATTTGGGTATCATATCAAAGAATCATAGAATTAAATATAATTTAGATTGAAAATCGATAATCATCTGAGAAGAAACAGTTACAAGATACTAAGAATTTGAAATACGGAAAAATACATGAAAAATACGTATTAACGGGAACAGGGGTTACAATGACATTGATTATGATGAGACTTTTGCCCCAGTTACACAGATGACTACAGTTCGCACTCTCCTTGATGTTGATTCCGTTCGTCAGTGGCCGTTATACCAGATGAACGTGAAGAAATCCTTTGTTCAGGGTACCTTATCTGAGGTTGTTTACATGTATCCTCCTACTGGCCTTACCACTGCTCGTCATGTTTGCCGTCTGCGTTGAGCTATATATAGCCTGAAACAGGCTCTTCGAGCCTGGTTTGAGTATTTTCGCCGTGTCATCACCCAGATTGGTTTTCGTCAGAGTTCACGGACCATTCTCTGTTTATGCGGTCATCACCGCATGGGAGGGTACTTCTACTATTATATGTTGATAATATGATTATAACCTGGGGATGACCCCGCAGGCATTGCATCCACTCAACACTACCTTCACCAAAAGTTCCATATGAAAGATCTTGGTAGACTATGCTACTTTTTGGATCTAGAAATTGTCCATGGATCTCGGGGCACTCATTTCTCAACAGAAATACACATCATATATTATTTTCGCTGCATTTCTCTCTGACAGTCGATAAAACGGTACTCCCTTAGAGAACTTTATGTGAAGCTTCGTCCCACAAATGGTGAACTTATTTCTGATCCCACTAAATACAGACAGATTGTTGGACAACTTATTTACTTATGCATGACCAGACTCGATATTGCTCATGCACTCAGTGTTGTTAGTCAGTTTGTTTCCGCTCCTACATCAGTTCACTACGGTGCTCTTCTTCGGATCCTTAGATATCTTCGAGGTACTATCACTCGCTCATTATTCATGCTTTCTACATCCAAACTGAAACTCACTGCATATTCTAATTCAGATTTGGCGGGTGATCTTACTATCAGACGGTCTACCACAAGTTTCTGCCTTTCTTGTTGATTCGCTAATTTTATAGCGAAGCAAGAAACATGCAGTTGTTGCATGTTCTTCCACAGAAGCTGAGTACAGAGCAATGACAGCTACTACTAGAGAGATTGTTCATATTTGTTGGTTGTTATCAGAAATGGGTATTACCCTCATAGGAGCTACTTCTTTTTATTGTGATAACCGGATTGCACTGCACATTGCAAGCAATCCGGTCTTCCATGAGCGAACGAAGTACATAGAGATAGATTGTCGCTATGTTCGTGAGCGTTTTGAAGCTGTGACCATTTCACTTCATTCTGTTACCTTTTCACAGCAAACATCATACCTCTTCACCAAATTCCACACTGTTCAGAGGTTTCGTTACTTGGTGGGCAAATCACACTGTTCGACCCACCGTGAGTTTAGAGGGGGTGTTAGATATTGTATTATATATATTTAGTCCCATATCGGGTTATGTATCCGTTTAGTATTTATTTCTCTTCTATATGTAGGAGATATTGTACTCAGTTATGATCAATCCAATAATCCAATAATATTTCCCAATCTCTCTGTTATGACAACAAATAAGAAATCAACTTTTATATATAATATAACTGTTATTTAGATTTTTAATTAGTTACAAAAGAAGATATATGAAAATTCAAGTTCTGAATTTTACTCTATATTGTATGTTTACATTTACTTTCTAATTACTTATTATATATGTTATGTATAGTTGGAATAATAATTTGCATTTTTTATAATTACTATTTCCTAATTTTTCAACCGGCATAATGTAATTATTTTATTTTGTATAATAGGAGGAGAAAGTTTAAACTATTCTGTGACTTTTTAAAAATAATTCCTACATAGTTTTTTACTGTTAACGTTTTCCTTAAAAAATGTACTTATATTAGTTTTAAGTTGTTAATGAAGTTCTCTCTATTAAGCAAAAAAAAGTATGCCTTTTCAGTTCTTTCAAATTTTTATATTGATTGTTAATACTAACCCCTGATCCTTGATTTTGATTACAATTTTTTTCTTACTGTCATCAATAATTTCCCCCTAGACAAGTTATCTCTAGCTGTTGCCAACCAACTCAACTCAATGAGACGAGTAATCCCCGCCAGGTGAGCATGAATGATAGATGTGTTAGTGCTAGCATGCTAGGAGTCCTCAGAACAAATGGAGGATTACTTTGCAGGACCAAACAGTAAAAATGAATAATTGTTATAAAAAAGAGTTGTTGACCTCCCAGACGAGGGATTGATTGTCTAGTAGGCAAGCAAGCTGAACAACCTTCGCTGCCCCTACGAGCTGGCCAGAACTAATAGAACATTCTGATAACACTAAAACCACTTCTTCACTTCTGATCTGGGAAAGTGAAGGGTAGAAATGCTGTTTCGACTGCGGTGGTTTGAATTGTAATGCTAAGAAGGTGACTGTCCGACAGCAGAAGTGTAAAAAAAATGTGGACCTCGCAAGGATTAGATTTTAATGAGTCTGTAGACATCGAACGGTCTTCCCATTGGGAGAGGGCTTCCTGTGATCAGAGGGGGTTCCCTGTATTACTAAAAGGATTGGATCCAAGAGTGAGAGTAATAGTTGACTTGAAAGAGAAAAGAAAAAGAAACACACTAGATATTATATGAAATAAGGAATTCCCAAGGCCAACAAGTCATAAATGAAATAAGGAATAAATACTAATGTCGTAAAGCCACTAATTGGCCTCTAATTGTGGTCCTGAGCAGTATCATATGGATAACAGTTGAGTGATTGTGTTGTAATTGCAAAGAGTGAGTAGTTTTTGCACATGCATTTGCATGTAAATGGTTAGTGTGATTCTGTACAACCAAATGACTTCACCGTCATGTAGTTAAAGTATATTAGAGATAATACTGCAATTTTTGGAATGTTTATTTTATTATATAGTTATAACAATTGAATTGCTTGAATCAAGTTTTAGTGAACATGGACAATGGATAGATGGCAACATCAGCAGCTAAAATAAAAATCCTACAGTAGTCTGCGACTTAATTATATGCAAAACTTCTACATGTAGAACATTCTATAGTTTGATGTCTGTCTATCTACTTAACACATTATAAATGTGTCTTAGTGCAATATCCTTGATTAAGAGAATGGTCCTTGATTAAGAGGGTGCATTAGAAAGATTTGGTAGCGCATGCCCAGTGTAAAGCTGTTTTCGTAAGTTTAGAACCTTTTCCAGTTTTTTAGAGTTAAATAATTTTATATATTGTAACTTTCTAGTTATATGTATCATTCCTCTTTTCTTTTTCAGTCTTTTTGTAATTTGATAAATTAGCCTCTTCCCAAGTATATTTAATGGGAGTCTCCATAATTTTGTTGAATAGCTTAGTTAGCCTTACTAAAGCCTTTATTCAGTTATTCCCAACACTTTTAAACGTTCATAGGTATTGATTAATTGCCCAGTTCGTCTAATTTTCCTTCTTTAAAGCATCATTATGCTTGTTATGCATAATTCAACAACAATACCTAGAATTTCTTCGGAAGTTCACCACTGTGATTTTAAGTGAACATCGTATAGTAGCAAAACCCTTCAACTTTCTTTAGTTTCACTTTCCTTGTTAGGAACACTTCATGTTTTTTTTTTTTTTTCTTTCAATCTTTATTCTTTAGCTTTTTTGGTTTTTATAAGCCTCAGAAGTCAGATCTATAATCTAGCATACATTAGATACACGAGAATGCGATGTTTTTGAAATTTTTCGAGCATTGTGGTTGTTGATTCCTTTTTCTACTGGACTACACAATTATCCTGGAAAACCAACAAAAACCGTCCCAGTTTACGGTGGTGTTATTATTGCGTGAATTTTAGTTTTTTATATCATATTATTGGCCTGGGAAAATTTTGTTGTAAGTTTTTTTGTCACAACACAAGTTTCTTACAGTCATCGTTTTTTTAAAGTCTTGGTCTTTCTCATTTCTTCATCCAGTCAAGGTTATGACATTCTGCGAAGATAAGCTAATGTAAACTTAACCCTAGGTAGAGAATTTTTAAGAATATTAAAAGATTAAGTTTACCAACATGTAGTGCCGGTTAAGTTAGAAATTAAATTAGTTATTGGTTTGATGGATTTTCAAGAAATGAACTCAGTTAGCAATCCCAGTTAAATATCATGCCTAAGATTCAATGATTATACTTAAGTGTTCTTAGCACGTAAAACATTCAATAGTGATTCGTATGCTATTAGGCAAGTAGAAGCACATACACTCAATATTTGTAGACGGCAGTAAATTCAGATAATATTCTAGAGATCATAGGCAGTAACACATATAATAGAGGAGTGGAAAGAAGTTACCGGGGTTCGATGCCTTCATAGATGGAGAGGAAGATGCTGGATTTGGATTTGATCCAACAACCCAAACAACAAACCGCAATCTAATCTCACTTGCACTCTTTGTTTGCGCTCGGAAGAAGGAGAAGGTGGCAGGGGTCGGGGCAACGACGTGCAGTGGGGTGCGCCGGTGGTCTGCGGGGCGCTGGCGACAACGGCGGTGCTGGCGGGGGAGGGGGAGGGTTGACGACGAGGAGGAGAAGGGGGGGTGGTTGGCTGGAGAGGAGAGAGGGAGTGGAGGTCGGGTGATGGAGGAAAGAGAGTGGGTGGGGGTTGTGGGGCTTCGGGAAGAAGGAGAAAGAAAAAAAAAGGAGGCGGCAGTGGTTAAGGAAGGGGATGGGGATGTAGTTTAGGGTTTCTCACAAACCTTAATTTTCTCTCAATGTCTCACACAAAAAGAGAAATGAAGAGCAAAAACTCAATCACACAATTTTTTTTATCAATCAAAAGCATAACTTTTCATTAATCTAAAGGCCTATACATATAGGCTCAAAACAAATCTCAAAACAAATCTTCAAAATATATCCCAATATGCAGAAAGTAAAGGGTGCAAATAGCAAAACTACTACATATGTCAAAATTACTAAAATTGCTGAAATATAAATGACTAGGCTAATAGAATAGCCATTCTCGACGATGTCTGCGTGCTTCACCCAAATTGTTTTGAACTGATGTCCTCATCATAAGCTTCATCAATTGCAACTTTCTTATAGGCAGGATCTCCTTATCCTTCGGAGATCTAGTTACTAATTTTCATATCTTATGCATGATTGAATATTTAGCCATAGTACTGCTTTTTGCTTATAATGTTCTATGAAGTTTAACATGTTTATCATATGTTCAGATTGTATTGGCTCTGCATTTAATGCAAAAGGAGCAATGCAGTGCCCAAATTGCAGGAAAGTCGAGAAGGGGAGGTGGCTTTATGCAAACGGGCAACGGTCATCTACTGATTTTGATCTTGATGCCTGGGTGGCTGAGGACTTCTATGATTTTGGTTACACAGAGCTGGTAAGAGTTCTTTCCTTCTTCACTAATTTCTCTAGAAAATGTGCATTCCAGCTTTTATCACTTTGGAGCTTTTATAGTGTTTAGAATCTTTAGATAGAATTTGGATTATTGACATTAACAATTATTATCATTAAATTCATTGTCCTGGTAGAACTTGAATGTAGTAGTATATCTGTATGGACATATTAATTGACTACCCGACTTACATGTTTTATTGCTTGACATCCTGTGTTTGAAGATAAGTTCCATTTTTAATTTTACATTAGCATCTGTTGTTGTCTCTCATTTTTGTGCAATGGTAATAAACAGACTAGTGTTTTACATTCTGGTTCATCCATTCCTCATTTTCATTTGCCTGCTTATATTTTATCCTGTTAAATCTTCCATGGGCATGTTTGCACTTTGGAGTTGTATTTCTGCTTTAAGTGCACATAAAGTTTACCATGTCTGTATCTGGAAAAAAGAAGTTCTAGATTCCATTTAAGTTAAAAGAGGTCTCAGACATTGTTTACCAAAACAAACTAAGAAATTGTGCTGATTGATGAGTTTCTGGATGGGTGGTGCAGCTCAGGAAACACAATCATCCTACTCCTGGAGTTAGATGATTCAGATCAAGTGTTCTGATTAGCAAATTGAATGTTTATATTATTATCTTTAAAGATGTCAAGGTATGCTTTGAAAGAACTGGCTATAATTATATTGTAAATTGACAAACTGATATTTCCATCATAGAAAGTGAAGCTTCCTATCCGATGAGAAGAGTTGAATTATCTGCAATTATCACCTGAAGCCTGGAGTCAGTACTAAAGAAAGAAAATCATAGTGAACAGAAATTAGTAATGATTGCAGAGCGTCATCTAGTATTTGCGAAGTTGTTTATTTTAATCCTATCTAGATATTCATGTTTAAAAGTAATTCTGCAGAGCTACTTTCATTAGAGGCTATGCATTCATTCTGTACCTTTCTCACATTGTGAATTCTCTTAGCGGACATATTTTGTACCCTTAGCCCTGGAAGTGTGGAATTGCATGGCTATGGAAAAAAAATCATATGCACACATTTGTCAAAAAAAGCATATGACAGAAGATCCGAGCCTTTGATTCTCCTTTAAAGACCGTGCTCCCTACAGAAAACCCTTGGGATATAGGTCAGTCTTGTAGGGGGCACTGTCTTTGAAGAGAATCGAATGGAATCAAAGGCTTAGATCTTTTGGCATATGATTTTTCTATATAATCAAGTGTTCATATGATTTTTTTCCTGTGGCTAGTGTGCACCCCCTAGCCTGCATTTCTTATTTAAACTTATTCTTTTCATACCGATGAAATCTTTATTGAATAATTGTATTTGAGATTGAGTGGACAACAATGTTACTATTGTCATTTGGGTTTCCATAATATCCTAACTACGTTGGTCACCTCAATGACTATTCCTGAATGGCCTTCAGGTTTTTGAATGTTGTGCAAATGGACCATTGGTTTATTTGTGCCTAGCAGTTGAATGTGATTGCCTATAACAACTCTGATGTAAACTTAACCCTAATGAGAGAATTTACAAGAATATTAAAAGAGTAAGTTTACCAACAAATAATGCACGTTAAGTTAGAAATTAAAACAGTTAAGTGGTTTGATGAATTTTCAAGATATGAGATAAGTGTAACAAGCCCAATTAAAATTCAATCATAATAATCAATAATTATATACTTAAGCGTTCTTAGCAAGTAACAGATGCAATAAAAATTCGTACGCTAATTAGCAAGTGAAAGCGCACACACTCAATACTTGTGGACGACAGTAAATTTAGATAATAATTTAGAGATAATAAAGCAGTATCACAAATGTTTGAAAAGAGAAAAGAAGTTACTGGGTCGCGGATAGGGGCTGTGGCGGTGCGATTGGTGGTGTTGTCTGCGTTCGATGGTCGGGGCTGCAAGCTTGCGGTGGAGGTCGCGCGCGGTGGGGAGGTGGTGATGAGAGGACTTCGACGGCTGCGGGAAGGAGCAAGGAGCTCGGGAGTGCAGCGAGGTCGACGTGGGGCTGTCGACGGGGCAATGGAGGTGGCGACAGTCGTGCGGTGGTGAAGAGGCAGTAAGATGCGGGAGGAGGGCTCGGGTTATGGTGGCCAAAGGTGGTGATGGCGCGGTGGTGGTCAGGTAGCGATGGCACTGGCGTTCGGTGATGGGTAGAAGATGGAGACGAGGTGAGGGGATGATCCGGAGGGGGAGAGAAGCTGACGAGGAAGAAGAAGGGGGTGGGTATTGGAGTATGGAAGAGGAAGAGGGTTTAGGGTTATAAGTAACGTGGGGATTGGGGTTTGAGATTTGTATGGATTTTGGGGTATTTTGAGAGTTTATCACAAACCCTAAAATTGTATTTCAATGTCTCACACAAAAAGATGAATGAAGAGCAAAAACTCAATCACAATAATTTTAATCAATCAAAAGCATACATTCTCATTATTTTCAAGGCCTATATTTAGGTTCAAAACAAATCTAAATACAAATATCTAAAATATTCTAATGAATAAAATAAAGGGTGCAAATTACAAAACTACTATATATGGCTAAATCTCAGAATAAAACAAAACAGAACCAATGTCCTCATCATTTTTTTCAGGTGGGAGAGAGCTCGACCCAATCGAGCAAAATCAGTGATCATGCCATAGTGCTCCAAAAAATCTGGATCTAAGTGCTGGAGCTCTTCACAATCAATCCAAGTGTCTTCCGACTTCGGCTAGTTCTTTCATCTCACAAATACATATGAATACCACAATCTCTAGTAGAGATTATCTGATCATCTAAAATATTATTCAATTTATCTGTCGGTGGGTAAGTAGTTTTAGGTAGAGGGGGAAATATGAGAATCTCACCATTAGGCTGCAGGGTAGGTTCATCTATAAGAAGATTTCTAAGGTTAAATTCTGGGCCGTCATAGGGTACTAAATTCTCAATATTGAAAGTCTTACTTATGCTAAAACCTTCAGGAACGTTAAAGACAAGCATTATCATTGATTTTATGTAGAATTTTAAATGGGTCTGCAGCACGTGTGTTCAATTTCTTAATGGATACAGCTGGAAACCGTTCCGGATGAATCCGAACCATCACTTCATCACCAGCATCAAAAATTTTAAATTTTCTTCTAGTATCTGCTATTAACTTGTAGTTAAAATTATTCTCATTAATTTTCTTGAAAATTTCTCTATGCAAATCACGAGTGTCGGATGCAAATGAGGATGCAGACTTTGTGACTCTATGATGTTCTAACACATGGATGAAATCTATGGGCTGCCAAGTGATTTGGGAAGGAATGAGTGACTCAGGTACATTCAATGGAGTTGATTGGATCGATCGAATACAATTGAGAAACTGGTCATCATCTCTTCACCGAAGTCATCACTTACATGAAGCTTATTGGTAAACTCATTATTGGGCTCATCAGCAATGACAGCGGTACCTTCTACGATGTTGATCCTATTGGGACCGTGACAGTTGCCAGCAACATGGCCGTATCCCTTGCATTTATTGCACTTAGTGAGATGATCAATCTTAGAGTAGTTTCTTTCAGTGTTCTTACCCGTGTTGTCATTTTTTGGTAGATAGGAATTTGAAGTAGGCTAGCATGAGAAAGACTTGTTTTGGTACTGAGAAGAGGAGGGCTCAGGCGTAGATGGCTCAGTAGAGGTCATTATAGAGGAATGATCTCTCGAATCGCTGGACTTGGAATGAGAGCTTACTTTAAGGGAATCCATATCGAGGACAAGTGCATAAGCTGCCAATGAGTTCACATTTCTATGGATTAGCTCGTTCCTAAGATCGGCTCGTAGTCCAGTTCTGAATCTAGAGAGAGTTTGTTCTTCGCTCTCTTTACCTAAGATATTGCACCGAATAAGGAAGTCATCAAACTTATCAACATACTCTTGGGTGGATTTGCTTCCTTGATAGAGTTGGTTCCACGAATCTAGCAATCGGGTGTGGAATGATAACGACACATATCTATCAGTGAGCTTCTCTTTCATGTCTTTCCAAGTTATTATGGGTGTCAGGCCTCGGCCTCTACGAGCATGTTCAAGATTGGTCCAATGTTGTTGAGGTTTACCAGTCAATTTCATCGTGATAAATTTAACCTTCAGGACTTTGCTCATATCAAACCACATGAAGTAGTGGTCCATGACACGGATCCAATCGAGATAAGCTTAGAGTTCCATACGACCTTCAAAGTGTGGAACATCAGCCTTAACGTTCTTGTATTGTTCGTCAGGATCATGATCTTGACGTCGGTCGTCACGATCATTCCCTTGAGGGATCTAACGATGAAGTTAAGGGATAACATTTTGATTCAATTCCACTTGCTCAAGTCTCTGATTGATGTTGGTAAGAGTTGCTTGAATGGAGCGAGGGTAGTGTAAATATCAGAGTTGTCCATTTCAGTTTGAAAAGGGGCTCGCTGAATTCTAGGGGTTGTGGTGATGTATGTTTGTTGAAATTTGGGGAAACGTATCCTAAATGCACCTAAAATAATTTTTTTAATATATAAATGATGCAAGAACGATTTCTAAATGAATGCACAAATTATGACTAAATGATGCAAAAACTAGAGTTTTAAAAACCTGGCTCTGATACCAAAATGATGTAAACTTAACCATAATGAAAGGATTTTCAAGAATATTAAAATAGTAAGTTTACCAATAAGTAATGCAGATTAAGTTAGAAATTAAAACAGTTAAGTGGTTCGATGGATTTTCAAGATATGAGATAAGTGTAACAAATCCAATTAAAATTCAATCATAATAATCAATAATTATATACCTAAGCATTTTTAGCAAGTAACAGATGCAATAAAGATTCGTATGCTAATTAGCAAGTGGAAACACACATACTCAATATGTGTGGACGACAATAAATTTAGATAATAATCTAGAGATGATAAAGCAATATCACAAATATTTGAGAAGAGGAAAGAAGTTACCGGGGTTGCGGATAGAGGCTGTGGCGGTGCCGGTTGGTGGTGTTGTCGGCATTCGATGGTCGTGGCTGCAAGCTTGCGGTGGAGGTCGCGCGCGAGAGGGGGTGCTCGGGATGGCAGTGGAGAGGTGGTGATGAGAGGGCTTTGGCGGCTGCAGGAAGGAGCAAGGAGCTCGGGAGTGCAGCGAGGTCGACGTGGGGTAGTCGACAGGGCAATGGAGGCGACAACGGTCGTGTGGTGGTGAAGAGGCAGTGGGATGCGGGAGGAGGGCTCAGGTTGTGGTGGTCGAAGGCGGTGATAGCGCAGTGGTGGTCGGGTAGCGACGGCGCTAGCGTTCGGTGATGGGCAGAAGGTGGAGACGGGGTGAGGGAATGATCGGGAGGGGGAGAGAAGATGACGAGGAAGAAGGGGGTGGGTTTTGGAGTATGGAAGAGGAAGATTGTTTAGGGTTATAAGTAATTTTGGGATTAGAGTGTGGGATTTGTGTGGATTTGGAGGTATTTTGAGAGTTTATCACAAACCCTAAAATTGTATCTCAATATTTCACACAAAAAGATGAATGAAGAGCCAAAACTCAATCACAATAATTTATTCAATCAAAAGCATACATTCTCATTATTCTTTCCGACCTATATATAGGCCCAAAACAAATCTCAATACAAATCTCTAAAATATTATAATGCATAAAATAAAGGGTGCAAATTGTAAAATTATTACGTATTGTTAAATTTCAAAATAAAATAAAACAGAACCGATGTCATCATCAAACTCTGTCATCTCTTCCCTCCCTTTATTCTAGGCTTTTTTTATCCTGAATTTTGTCGGTATCAGATCAATTTGGTCTTCCTCGATATGTGTTAGGAATCCAGGAGAACTCATCCTTAAAAGTTAGCTGTTAAAGGGAGGGAACCCAAGTTTATAACTACCAACATTGGTTCCCCATAGAACCGATGTGGGACTAATTTGGATCATAATATTCCACCACGCTTCCGTAACCCGTCACCCTCGGCGGTATTCATTCTAGCGACACTGGCCCGTCCCGGACCTACTAGTAATTTTAATCTAGCCTCTAGGTGGCCCTTTTCGACTCTCGGCGGCGTTCACTCTAGCGACACTGGCCTGATCCGGGTCTACCAGTAATTTTAATCCAGCCTCTAGAGCGAATGAACATTGGTTCCCCATATAGCCGATGTGGGACTAATTTGGATCATAACATTCCACCATGTTTTCGTAACCCGCCGCCCTCGGCAGTATTCACTCTAGCGACACTGGCCCGGCTCGGATTTACCAGTAATTTTAATCTATATACCAATTGTTAGGAATCCAGGAGATTTCACCCTTAAAAACTAGCTGTTGAAGGGAGGGAACCCAAGTTTATAACTACCCAACATTAGTTCTCCATATAACCGATGTGGGACTAATTTGGATCATAACAATATGACAAGCCCCTCTTTAGTCCATATATTCTATGCGAAAATTTGGAACTAGTTAAGAAAGGCCTTAACGTTTACGTTGATCGTCAGGTATAAATTTTCTGTTTAAACTTTCTTGTTGTCTTGCAGTCCATACCCGACCCCTTTGATGAGAAGCCTAAATGATAATGATAACAGTCATGAGACTCGTGCCAGGTTTTGTATTTGTGTGACATATATTGCTATGTCTAATAAGATAAATTGTCTTTCCTGTTGCCACTATTGATCCTTCGAATCATGATTGTCAATTGCCAATGAGTTGAAAGGGCTCAATACAAATGCCATATCCTCTCTTAATCTGCCATCTGCCGTTGTACTTACAAATGACTTAATGTGTAAATGAGTATTGTGGATTGAACACCCATATTATGCAGATCAAGATCCAGTATCTATCTTAATGAAAAACACACAAAGGTTATAAATTTGGAAGAATTGTTAAAAACATTTGAACTTGAGATTTTAAGTTCATAGAAATACTGAATAAGGGGGAAAAAATTCAAATTGAAGAGAACTGTGTAGATAAAGATTTTGGCCTTAGACTTTATTTCTCAGTCTAAAATGCCTGAGCCTGTCACTCGTGCTTTCTAATGTGTCTTTTGATGTATGGCTGATGATTGTTTACATTTGCATGTTATCATCTGGAAGGACCAGGTTTGAAATGATGGCTGTTGGTGAATAATTATGGTTAGCTTCACTGACAGTTGTACGTTTCTCCGGTTAATTGTCTAAACAACCATGCTTTGCAATTACAAGGGATTTGTTGTTACTATGCACAAAATCTTTAAGCGGGCGAGATGGAGACGGAAGTGAGGTGGGTGCTTAGTTTCATCCAAGCTTACGGGCCCTTGAATCCACATAAACAGATAAAAGAAAAGAAAATCTTTGTTTCTGAATAATAATATAGGTCTTAATACAAAGAAAACTTAACAACCCATTATATTGGTTGACTAAACTTGTGGAAAAAGAAACTCTAATATCTATCTGGAAAGGAAAGAAATTACAAAATTATTTACGAATATCTATAAACCTGGATTCTTGGAAACCAACTTAAATTTAAAATCTGGTTGAAAATTGGCTTCAAAATATTTGCCCGAAAATTCTGATTAAAAATTGCCTTCAAAATACTTGCCAAAGTTATCCGCTCTGCCAAAATTGAAGAAAACCACTCTTATTTTTTGTCAAGAAACAAAATTTATGTTCTCCTCGATTCGACTGTTCAGCCTTTCAGCTCCTTCGAATTATTCTCTCCTGCTTGAAAAATAATTCGACCTTGAGTAAAGGGGTCCATCTCGAATGGCCAATATTTCTTTTGTTTCCACCTCTGATACAAACCAACACGAATTGTCGTTCTGCTTGAAATGTCATGACTTCATCTCCAATCTTAAACACCTGCTCACGATGTTTCTTTGCTGCAATCGTATACTTCTCCTTGGTTGTTGTCTTGCACTCATCACTTGATCGGAAACAAATATGATGATACCCACTTCGTAGATCAATCTTGGAAAACTCGTGAGACCTCTGAAACTGATTGAACATGTCCTCAGGCCTCACAATAGAGAACTTACAGCGAACTTTATTCTTGTTGATTGAACGGCTATCTTCACATGTTCGCCAAGTGTCATCCTTCTTGGGAGAAACAATGCTGAGACTACATATGCGCTCATACTTTCATGAACTTGCCCTTTCTGCAACAACTCATTGACTTTTTCGCACTCTTTCTTAATGGATGGCACTTGCTCAGTCATAATCTCTACCGCAATGCTTTCACCTTGCAGCTCTGAAAGACTGAAATTGGAACTATGTCAATGGCACACTGAAATGCTGAATATCTATTATTAGCTGAAGTTAATTCAACACTTCCTTTAACAAGGGTTCGCTAAACTCTTAAGGTAGGTTGCACTATTTCTGGAGTGTAATGTTCAACTGCTTTTTCTAGCATACAATCAAGCGCACAAAACTCTCCTTCTCTTTGACTTCTTTGCTGAAAGTGACTTTATTTGGACTGAAGAAAATGGTCTCTTCCCTGTTGTGTAAGGAAATTTTGGCTGATCAGTAAGTGTTGGCTTGGATACAAGGCTATTTCGTGATACTCTAAACAAATAAGCATTCTCCTTTCAAAAATACTTGGACTCCCACATCAAATTGTCACGGCCTCCCCAACAGAACATGACATGAATCCATCTCTACTACATCAAGTAAGATCTCAAATTTGTACTACTTACCAAATGAAAGAGGAACTTTACAAATTTTTGAGACATGAAGTGTGTGTCCCATCCAATCAATTCGATAGGGAGCGATGTGATTTGGTCTTCAAGTGCTCCACTAGTGCTTCCATTAGCAATGGACTTTGCACACCTTGTTGGTCGTGCATGTGACAGATTGTGTTGCTGTTGTGATTTTCTTGCATTGGCGCAATAACAGATGTATAGGTCAGCCCTTCATCTCCGTTTGAGACTGTATTTGTTGTTGCTAGTTCCTCCTTAACATCATTCTCTGAATAGACTCCCCCATCAGCTAGGTTCATCTGTTATTTAGGGCAATTATTGGAATGATGACCAGGTTCTTTACACCCGTAACAGTGATCTGCCCATTAAACCTGCATAGGGAGGTCGTGGGCACGAATTGTTGGGCGAGGGCGGTTCACCCTGAACTTATTATATTCATTGTCCTCTTCAAAGTCTTCACTAGTATCATCAAAGGTTTCTTCCTCAAGAGGCAGTACTCTTCAATTCAAAGGGTTCCAACAAGGAAAAGGTTGAACGCCCCTTGGAGGAAAAAGATTGCCTCTCTTCCGGCATGAACTCTTTAAGGCACACGTAGAAATCGTCAGTGATTCTCCTTTTGATAGTGGCTGGTGGAGATCATCAGGATCACTGGTGAAAGTGTTTTTCTTCTTCACGTTCAGAGTTGACACCTAACATCCTATGTAGATAATCTTATTCTCTGATAGCATCTAATGCATAACGGAACTCGTTAAGGCACATATAATTCTCTTGATCCCGTTCAACTTTACAAACCCTTGAATCCACAAGATCAGATAAAAGAAGATCTTCTATATTTCTGAATAATTATAAACTAAAAAGACCCTGACAACCATTATATATGTTGACTAAACTAGCAGAAAAAGAAACTACCTAATATCTGTCTTTAAAGGAAAGAAAAAATATTGACAAATATCGCTAAACTTGGAAGCCAACTTGAATTCAAATTTTGGTTGAAACCCGCCTTCAAAATACTTGCCCGGAAATTTTGATTGAAACTTGCCTATGAAATACTTGCCAAAATTATATACTCTGCCGAAATTGCCATCCCTAACTGAAGAAGTCCACTTGACATAACGCATTCTAGAGACTGAGTTGTAGCTTAGATGGTAAAGGGTTGGGATGGGTAAATGAAGGTCCCAAGATGGAGGCTGTTAGATATTGTATTATATTCAGCCCCATATTGGGTTGTACATCAGTTTAGTAATTGGTTCCCTCCTATATATAGGAGGCATTGTACTCAACTCTAATCAATCCAATAATATTTCCTAATCTCTCTGTTAACCTTATCTTGGTATCAGAGCACTAACCCAAAATTCTTTTCTCCCTCACTAATCACTAACCCTAATCACACAAATTCCCATCTTCTCAACAACAAACAACAACTTCGGCAGCGACAATAACTCCGACGACATCATCATCATCATCATCATCATCATCGTCATCATTAGAAGTGAAGATCCACTTCTGATTCACAATCGACCAGAAACCCATCACTCTCCCCGTCGACCTGCAACTCACCACCACCGCAACTCCCACCTCCGCTGCATCCACACCACCAGAAACCCATCACTCTCCCCGTCGACCTGCAACTCTCACCACCATTGCATCCCCCAACTCCGCTGCATCCACACCCCCCATCGTCTTCATCCCGACGCTCCTGATCTCCAACTCTCGAGCATCATCCAATCCCCCGCATCACTCTCTCCGTTGACCTCCCCGACTTCCAGAATCGAAACCTTAGCCGCCCATCTCCACTCTCCTCAAACCCTGCTACCCAAAATCCTACAAACCCTAGCCGCCCCTGCTTCTACTTCTTTTACACCCGAAACCCTAGTTCCCCCCTTCTTCTAAATCCACTCAAATCCTATATCCCAAACCCGACCCGCGCCAAACTCTAACCCTACCCACTTTCAATAAATACTCGAATCCACTTGCCAAATAACCTATACACCACATACCCTATACCCGTTTTCTCTATAAAAAAACATCAAACCGAAGCCAAACCCACACACCCGTTACCCAAATCAAAATCCTGAATCCAACCAATCCGTTTTCTCTTTTCTTCCTGTTTGCTGCTACTACTGTCATAGTTGCCGCCGTCGTCGTCACCGCTGTCGTCAGTTCTCTTTTCTGCTTGTTTGCTGCTACTACCTTCATAGTTGTCGTCGTTGCCAGTCGTAAAAAAAATAATCAAAAAAGTCGAAAGAAATAAAAAAAATCAAAAAAAATGGAGTCACTTCTCCAATGGACCATCAGTTTCACCAGTATCCTTTCGTCTCCACTGACTTCCCCGCTGCTACATCCTCCTCTTCCTTCTCCTTCACATCTCGATCTTCATCCAGATTCAAATAGAAGCAACGTTGCCCTCATCCTCATTCCGGTCTCCATCCTCTCAACATCATCCCTAACCCTACCCTACCCCTTCATTCGACACCGACAGCACCATCCAGCTCACTATCCTGATCCCGACACCAGCAACTTCCTCGTCTTCAGTTTGATCCTTGCCACGACAACATGTCTCATTCCTCCTCACCGTACTTCTTTTCTTACACCTTCGGCCATGAATGTTACTCCAGCTTTGTCATCTCCTGCTAATTAGGCTAATTTTCAACATCGCCTTGCTCAGTTGGAACTCCAGCTCTTAGGTCAGTCTGTCGCTGCTAGCCCTTCTGCCTCTGCATTCTCTGTTACTCCTAGTATGATTTTTTCCTGGATTTTAGATTCTTGTGCATCACATCATCTTACTAGTAATCATACACTTCTCACCACCAATACTGCACTTCTCTCTCACTCTGCATCTCTACATACTGCCGATGGCTCACAACTTCTTACTACACACTCAGGGTTTATTGGCTCTTCCACTCTCACATTGTCTTATGTTCTTTATGCTTCTCATTTATCTATGAACCTTATTTCTATTAGTGCGCTATGTGATAGTGGTGATGTAAAACTAACCCTAAAATAGAGAATTTTTAAGAATCTTAACGGGTTAATTTTATCAACATGCAATGCGGATCAAAGTTAGAAGTTTAAACAATTAATTGGTTTGATGGATTTTCAAGAACTGAATTACGTTTAACAATCCCAATTAATAATTGAACCTTACGATCAATAATTAAATCCCTGTGTTTAGCAAGTAATAGGTTCAATATTGATTCGTACTCTACTCAAGCATGTGGAACACTCAATCTCTGTTATTTTGTGGACGACAGGCAAATCGGATAATATAATAGATAATAAGGCAGTAGAATATAAATATCTAATAGTGGAAAGAGTATACTGAATGCGAAGAAACCAGCATAGATCTCGGAGTTGGACAGCAACAAAGATTGCAGCACTTCAAGAACAGCAAGAGCAGTAGGAGAGGTGCATCAAGGGGATCTGGCCACTGCCGTCGGAGCTGATGGCGGCACAGGGCAGCGCTGAGGAGAGGTCTGCCGGCGACGCAGAGGAGGGACGTGGCAACGGGGGGAATCGATCGGGAGGTTGCTGCGACTGTGTGCGGGTGAGGGAGAGGGGCACGGGGATGCAAGTAGTGGTGGTTGCGGGTGGCAGGGCATCGAAGTGGGTGTGTTGTCGCCGAAAGGGAAAGAGGAAGGATCCGATGTTCTGGAGGCGCGGAGAGGTGGCACCGACGATGGGGGTTGGCGATGGGACGGCGTCGGTGAAGGAGAGGGCCTGGAGCGACGACCAGGAATGGTGAACGGGAGATAGGTGGGGAGTTTGGAAGTGGCGGCTGTGATGAGGGAATAAGGTAGAGGAAGAAGTAAATGAGATTAGGGTTTGGATTTTGGGGATTTGGGAAATTAGGGTTAGGGATTTGTATTTGGGGATTTTTAATTTGGGGTAGATTTTAGAGTTAATCACTAATCCTAAAATTGTATTAGAATTTATCACAAATCCTAATAATTTAGATCTCAGTTGTATCACACAAAGGAGAAGGGAAGAGCAAAAAACTCTACACAATAAATTTTAATCAAGAGTGGCATACTTTCTCATTAATCTCAAGGCCTATAAATAGACTCAAAATATATCTTGATACAAATCTCAAAATATTCTCAAAATCTAAAAAATACAAAAAAGATTACATATGGCTATAATTGCCAGAAACAAAAATGGCACTGAAATAAAAAAATCCTAAACTAAACAGGAAAGATGTCCTCATCAAGTGGTCTTATCATTACCTTTGATTCTTTAAGTTGTTCTGTTACCGATTCATACACCGGTCAAGAATTTGGGTGTGCTAGTAGATATGGTCGTTTATATCATCTTGATTTTCTTCATGCCCATAAATTTCATCCTCAATTTGTTGGTGTTTTGTTCACGTATGTTGATTTGTGGCACAGACGTTTATGACATATTAGTGAGTTTTGACTCAAGACTTTAGCCCGTAGTGGTGTCCTTGGTCCTTTTTCTTTCACTCATTTGTCTGATTGTCAGGTTTGCCATTTGGCCAAACACATCACCTTCTTTTAATCACCAAAGAACTTCTCAAACCACCCATCCTCCACTCTGACATATGGGGGCCCTCTCCTACACCTTTTCACAAAGGTTATCTCTATTATGGTAGTTTTATCGATAACTTTACTAGATTCACATGGGTGTTTCTTGTGCCAATGCTCAGAGATCCCTGACATTTACTAGTTATTTACGAATTTGGCTCACACTCTGTTCGGTGTCCGTATCAAAACCTTTCGATCAGACGGTGCTCGGAGTACACTTCCGCTGCTATGAGATCGATCCTTCAATCTCATGGTACTCTTTCAACAATCATGCCCATGCATGAACAGAATGATGTAGTTGAACACAAACATCGTCACATCCTTGAAATGGCTCGCACTTTTCTACACTCCCCCTCTATTCCTCGTTCTTTCTGGACTGAAGCTGTCATGACGTCTGTCTGTCTCATTAACATCACTCCCTCGTCTTCCCTATCTGGCACATCACCTTTTGAGGCTTTTCGTCACTCACCATTGGACTACAGTATGCTCCGTACTTTTGGGTGCACCTATTATGTTCTTCCCCCTCCCACTGAGCGCACGAAGCTCAGCGCTCGAGCCACTAAGTGTGTTCACGTAGGTCTCAGTCCAGAACATAAAGGATATCGTTGTTTTGATCCTGTGGTAGGTCATGTTTGTATTTTCTGACATGTCTCCTTTGTGGAAGACTCCCAACTACCTGACCTCTCCTGAGGATGCTAGTTTTCTCGATTCCCCAGTTATTGGGCCTATCTCCCCGATCATACCTTCACGCATTCCATATGATTCCACTCATTTGGCTCCTTTCCCATCCCCTACTGACGTTCCACCTATTGTTCCTCTTACGGAGACACCACCTGCATCCCCATTGCATTCTACACATTCACTACTTGCATCCCCACAGCTGCATTCACCCACTTCACCTATCTCACCCCCACATACTGTCCATCTACCACTGGTCTGTCAATCTACACGTTCTACCTCAGGCATCCCACCGGCACGATACATACCTGATGCCACTGGTCCTTCTGACCAGTTTGGCTTTGCCACCCTTGCCTTCTACTTATCACAGTTTCATGCATATCTCACTGCTATACACTCCACACGTGAGCCCAGATTCTATCAGAAAGCTATTCAATTTTCTGGTGGGAATCTATTGCAGAGGAGTTTCGTTCATTTGATCAGACTAACACTTGAGATGTTCCACTGCCTGGGGGCGTCCATCCTGTTAGCTGCAAGAGGATCTTCAAGGTCAAATATCGACCCGATGGCTCAATTGAGCGGCACAAGGCTCGTCTAGTTGTCCGAGGATTTACTCTGAAGCATGACATTGATTATGATGAGACCTTTGCCCCAGTTGCACTGATGTCTACAGTTCACACCCTTCTTGCTGTTGCCTTCGTTTGTCAGTAACCGTTATACCAGATGGACGTGGAGAATGTCTTTCTTCTTGATACCTTATTTGAGGCTGTTTACATGCATCCTCCTTGTAGCCTTACCACTAATCCTCATCATGTTTGCCATCTGTGTCGCGCTATATATGGCCTTAAACAGGTCCCCCGAGTTTGGTTTGAGTGTTTTCGTCATGTCATCACCCAGACTGGTTTCAGTCAGAGCTCACTGGACCATTTTATGATTATGCGGTCATCACAGCAGGGGAGGGTATTTCTACTATTATATGTTGATGATATGATTATTACTGGGAATGGCTCTGCAGGCATTGCATCTACCCAACACTATCTTCACCAGCTATTCTAGAGATTGCCCATGGATTTCCGGGCATACTTATTTCTCAACAGAAATACACATCAGATATTATCTCCGCAGCATGTCTCTCTGACAGTCGATCGGCAGATACTCCCTTAGAACTTCATGTGAAGCTTCGTCCCACAGATGGTAAGCTCCTTCCCGACCTTACTAGACACAGACAGGTTGTTGGATAACTTATCTATTTATGCATGACCAGACCCGATATTGCTCTTGCAGTCAGTATTGTTAGTCAGTTTGTTTCCGCTCCTACATCAGTTGACTATGGTGCTCTTCTTCGGATCCTCAAATATCTTCGAGGCACCATCATTCGCTCATTATTCATGCATTCTACATCCAAATTGGAACTCAGTGCATATTTTGATTCAGATTGGGCGGGTGATCTTACTACCAGACAGTCCATCACAGGTTTCTGTCATCTCTTGGTGATTTGCTGATATCATGGCGAAGCAAAAACAGCCAGTTGTTGCATGTTCTTTTACCGAAGCTGATTACAGAGTAATGACAGCTACTACTAGAAAAATTGTTCATGTTCGTTGGTTGTTATCAGATATGGGTGTCACTCTTACAGGAGCTGCTCCTCTTCATTGTGATAACCGGAGTGCATTGCACATTGCAAGCAACCTAGTATTTCATGAGTAAACAAAGCACATAGAGATAGATTGTCACTATGTTCGTGAGCGCTTTGAAGCAGGGACCATTTCACTTCATTCTGTTACCTCTTCACCGCAGATAGCAGACTTTACAAAATCACACACGGTTCGGAGATTTCGTTACTTGGTGGGCAAACTCACACTGTTTTACCCACCGTAAGTTTGGGAGGGGATGTTAGATATTGTATTTTATTTAGTCCCATATCGGGCTGTATATCAGTTTAGTATTTAGTTTCCTCCTTTGTATAGGAGACATTGTACTTAGTTATAATCAATTCAATAATATTTTACAATCTCACTGTTAACCTTATCAGAGGCCATGCTATATCATGGCCCTTTATTCAAAGGCTACTTTTGGTCATTTCCACTTGATAGGCATATCACGTGTTTTCATCCAAAAAGTTCGTTTGCCCGTTCCACCAGAAACACTTGGCAGGTCTGTCCAAAAACAAATTTTTGTTCTCTTTGATTCCTCCATCATGGTGTCAGTGGGAAAGGATTTCAAAATTAAAGTGTGGTTTAAGAATTAAGGTGATTCCAAAACCAAATTGCGACAAGTTCAAAATCCTTGCGACTCTTATTATGACTTTCAAATGCACACCCTGTGTGATTTCTAAAATCACTCAACTTGGTTTTCACATACTTCTTATTACTGTTAATGATTACAATAATAGAAGAAAATTGTATTCTTTATTGTTGTTAACTGACATGTGCAATGGTCATTACTATGTTTTAAGCTTATCTTCATTATAATATAGTATAATGCAGATGTGATGTGCATAAAAGTTAATATTATTTGTTGATATAAATAGAACTTAAAATGTGTGGTAGAGATTATATGTTGATTTTTTATTTTAAACCCGGCCATTGAAATATAATAATAAAGATATGATATACTATTAGATATTTTTAATTAAAGATGACGATATTATATTTTTTGCTAGAAATATGATAATTAACATTATGATTTCTATTAAATAATGCAATAGAGAGAAAAA
The DNA here is from genome assembly GCA_017893485.1 of Hemerocallis citrina. Lineage (NCBI taxonomy): Eukaryota > Viridiplantae > Streptophyta > Magnoliopsida > Asparagales > Asphodelaceae > Hemerocallis > Hemerocallis citrina. The sequence continues at coordinate 153,925,511 of CM030361.1, forward strand.
AATTTAGTTGGAAGGTTGTTTTTTTACAATTTTTATTTTTAAAATTATGTTTACTTCTACTTTTATATTATTTGTTTGAATGTAAATAGAAAAAGCAAAAAAAAATGATGGGAGAGACAAGTTGGCCAACTTTCAAGAAGGAGAGGAGGAAGGAGCTGCACAATTACTAGGACTTGAGAAATATAAGGTAAAGGGGTGTGTTTCTGGAGCAAGGATTTTGGGCTTATTTATTGTATATGTGACTTTGAAAACGTGAAAATTGTTAGGAATTGTCGACTCAAATATACTTTGGCATGAAGAACTTTGAGTTGGAGAAGAAGAGGAGAAGACACGAAGGCAGCAACAAGAAGAAGCAACAGTGGTAGCAAACAAAAGCAACAGCAATGCTCGTCGACTGTGCAGCTGACCACATGCTCTCTGTTTATGAATTGAAGAATTGCGGTCGACTGCCAAGGAGGGCAGTCGAACGCATCGGGGCGCTGTGCGTTTATTTAGGTTGCGGGTTTGGATCCAAGTACGTATATTTGTGTTTATCTTTTAGGGTTTACCTGGGTACTATATATATGTATATAGAATTGAATTCTTTGGATAATGCAATTAAGAGAGTGACTAATCATACTGTTAAAGTAACCTTAATTTTAGTCCCACATCTGAAATAAACTTAGAATTAATTATTGTACTCTTATATATAGAGGAGCCTACAAAAAATTAGGGTTTCTTCTCTAATATATATATATATATATATATATATATATATATATATATATATATTGTTCCCCCTGCTTCCTCCGAAACATAATCTATCCACCCAACCCTACCTCCTCTTCCTCCCGCCGCCACAAACATCCCCTCCCGCTGCCGCCGTCGGCCTTCTCTATGTCCGATCCCGACGACCTCCTCCCCGCCGCCACCAAAACCCCCTCTCCTCCCGATCCTGAAGGTCTCCTCCCAGCACTCCCTATCTCCCGAACTCCCTGCCGCCACCAAAACCTCCCACTCCACTGCCTCGCTGCCGCCGGCTCCTCTGCCCCTCGTCCCCCTCCTCCGCCGGCGTCCCCCCACTCCCGTACTACTCTCCTCCCCGTGCAGCCCCCCCTAACTCCTTGGCCTCGCCTCCTCTGCGCATCGTTTCCCTCCTCCGCCGACGTCCCCCCTCCCGACCCCCTCCCGACCTCCTCTACTCCTCTCTCACTGCAAAGTCCAAAAAAATGATGATGAAGCTCTGTGATGCGTGCTATTTTGGATCGTGTGCCAGTGTTTGATGCCCTCTTCAGCCCTCATCTATTCCTCTCACCCGTTCTCTCCTTCAAATCTAATCTAGATCTGCTTGTATGACGATCTCAGATAATTCAACGACCTTTCCTCAGTAGACGACTGATTTCCCTTCTCTCTTGAAGGCCGAATACATGACCACTGAGAACCACTCTGGACGCAACAACTTCATGACATGGTCTCGTTTTGTCATGCGTTTTTTCAAAGGGTGCGAGATGTTCCATCATTTCACTGTCCCAACTCCCCTGTCTACAGATCCCACATTCAAAGTCTGGGATCGTGATGATAACTTGATTGTCAATATGATGACTAGTTGTATGGACCGGGAGATCTACACCTCCATCACTTTCCTCGACACAGCCAAAGAGATTTGGGACTCTTCATAACATGTACTCCTCTTTTAATAACATGCAACGCCTGTATGATGTCTTTCGTGATGCCATCGAGACCAAGCAAGGTGACGACATTCATGCATATCTATCCTGCTTCACTCAGTTCTTAGAAGAATGGACGGTCTATCACCCACTCTGCCGATTTTATTGTCAGCAGCAACAACGTGAGGCCGTTCTTGCCGTTCTTGCTTTGGACAATATTTGCCCATATCTTGAAGGTGTTCGCTCTTATATCCTTACCACCAACGTCAGTCCCTATCTACGTGGTCTCCATGTTCAACTACCCCGAGTACCCACTTCTGCTCTTATTGAAATCCCAACACCGTCTGCACTCGTCTCTGGCCGTGGCCATGGTTTTTTTGATCCCTCACAACTATTATCATTGTCCTCCAGAGGTCATGGTTCTTATTCTTCACGAGGTCGTGGTGATTATGGTCGTGGCCATGGTGACAGTCATCGCAACACTAAGTATTGTACCTATTATCAGGGCCGGTCTCATGACTATGCGACAAGTTGGAAACGTATTGGTCGTCCTCCTGTTGCTCATCAGTCTTCCACTGTGGGATCTTTTTCTTCCACTACTGCTCCTACAGTTTGCGAACCTCCTCTCAGTTTACCCTCTCTGTTGAAGAGTATCGGGCATTCCGCAATTTGCTGTCTCTTGATAAATGTGTTCACTCAGGTATTGGTTGTCATGTTTCTTCACATCAATGGATTAGAGATTTAGGTGCTTCTGAACATGTCTCATTTACCGCTTTCTTCTTTTTCTTTGCCTTCCATTTATCATGTATGTACTGCTGATGGCTCTCCTGTCCATATTGAAGGAAAGGATGATATCTCTCTTTCGCCAGCACTATCTCTTACATCTGTTTTATGTGTTTCTACATTTCCTCATAACCTATTATCCGTTCCTAAACTTTCTCAAGATTTAAACTGTTCAGTAACATTTTTTCCTTCTCACTGTGTGTTTCAGGATATTACGACGAGGAAGGTGATTGGCACAGGTTGTAAACAACAAGAGTTATACATCTTGGATTCTCCTATCTCGGTTTTTCATTCTTCTGCTAATCCTGCATTATGGCATCGGCGTCTGGGGCATCCTTCCCTTCCTACTCTAAAGCATTTAGTTTCTGGTTGTGAGTTTTCTTTTCAGCTATCTTGTGAGTCCTGTGAGTTAGGTAAACATCATCGAGATCTCTACCCAGGACGCGTCAATAAACGTAGTGAACATTTATTTGACTTAGTACATTCTGATGTTTGGGGACCTATTGGTTTTCTCACGTTTAATAAATATAGTTATTTTGTTACGTTTATTGATGATTTCTCCCGCATGACATGGTTGTTTCTCTTACATGATCGTTCTGAAGTGTTTACAATTTTTCAAGAATTTTTCTATGAGATAAAAACATAATTTGGTACTACTCTTAAATGTTTTCGTTCTGATAATGCAAAAGAATGTGAGTTATGATTTTCGAAAATTCTTTTCTCAACATGGAATTACACACCAAACATCTTGTGCATATACTCAACAAAATTGAGTGGCCAAACGCAAAAATTAACATTTACTTTGCACTGCTCGTTCTTTGATGTTTGAAATGAATGTGCCAAAATTTTATTGGAGTTTTGTGCTTCTCACTGCCTATTTTCTTATCAACTATATGTCTACTCCTCTTCTTCAAAATCAGTCACCTGACTCACCTTTCAACCTTGTATTTCCATCTAAAGATCAATTTTTCCTACCACCTCGTGTTTTTGGATGCACATGTTTTGTTCAAAACCTCCAACTGGGCATTGATAAACTTGACTCATGTACTACTAAATGTGTGTTTTTTGGCTATTCGCGTTTTTCGAAAGGTTATCTTTGCTATTGCCCTTCACGACAGAAAATGTTTACCTTGGCAGATGTTTCGTTTTTTGAACATAAACTTTTTTTGAACAAATTTCTCACAAAATTTCCGATTTACCAAAGGCTGTTGTTGAGAGTCTTGGTTTTCCACCACCATCACCATCACCATCACCACCACTAACACCACCACCGCCTTGGCCAATGCAGGTTTATGTCAGAAGACGTACGAATCGTTCCGACTCGGCCATCCAAACTATACCCTCTGTTATTCAACCAGTGTCAACCACTTCTATCGGTAATATTCCTACCACAGATGATTTACTTATTGCTCAATATAAGGCTAAGCGTTTTTGTGCTCACTATCCTATTGCCCAGTATGTTTCCACTTCTAAACTGAATAGTTCTTTTTGAGCCTTTACTTCTTCCTTGGATTTCATCTCTATTCCTACCCATGTTTAGAAGCACTCAAGCACAACAACCATAAAAGAGGTAATGCAAGCTCTTCAGCAGAATGATACTTGGCAATTGGTTAGCCTCCCTATAGATGGTAGGTCAGTTAGTTGTAAGTGGGTATTCACAGTTAAACACAATCCTGATGGCACAGTTGAACGACTCAAAGCTTGCCTTGTTGCTAAAGGGTATACCCAGGAATTTGGGATCGACTATGCTGAGACTTTTTCTCCGGTGGCAAAACTCTTATCTGTTCATGTTCTTATCTCTCTTGCATCCATTTGTTCTTGGCTTCTTCATCAGCTTGATGTCAAAAATGTATTTCTTAATGAAGATTTGAAAGAAGTGGTGTATATGCAGCAACCTCCTTGTTTTGAGCGACGGGGGGAGAATCTTGTGTGTTCGCTCAAAAAGTCTTTTTATGGCCTCAAACAGTCACCTCGAACTTAGTTTGAAAAGTTCGGCAAAGCTGTGTGCTCTTATGAGTTCTCAAGAAGTAAGCAGATTATTCTCTCTTCACCAAGAAAGGAAGTAAATGAATTGTTATTCTGTTAGTCTATGTTGATGATATCATTATCACAGACAGTGATTCCCAATGAATTACAGACATCAAGTTGTGGTTAACTCAAACCTTTTAAATAAAGGATCTTGGTCCGCTTCGATATTTTCTTGGCATTGAGGTTGCATGCACAAAGGATGATATCTTTCTATCTCAAAGAAAGTATGTCCTTGATATTCTTACCGAGATAGGAATGTTGGAATGTTGCCCCAGTGACGCACCTATGGATCCCAATATTAAGATGTCCTCCTTCTCCAATGATACATTGTTCTCTAATTCAGGACGATATCGCAGGCTGGTTGGCAAACTCATATATCTTTCACTAATCAGACCAGATATTGCCTTTGCAGTTAGTCGAGTTAGTCAGTTTATGCATGCACTAACTATCGCTCATTGGGAAGCAGTGGTTCACATTCTTTGTTATCTTATGAAAGCCCCAGGGCAAGGACTTCTCTTCAGGCCTGGTGAATCTTTCTTTACGAGGATATTCTGATGCTGACTGGGCAAGGTCGATTGATGACAGGCGATCTATTAGTGGATACTGTGTTTGGAGGAAATCTGGTATCTTGGAAGAGAAAGAAGCAACCTGTTGTAGCTAAATCAAGTGCAGAAGCTGAATACTGAGCCATTGGGCATTTGGTTTTTGAAGTTTTATGGCTCAAATCTCTCCTTCGAGACTTGGCAATTTCAGGTTGCGTTTGGCCTAGCTTTTTCTGGGCTTTAAAGCTACTTTAGAAGGAGAAGCCAGAAAGTAGAGTTTTGAAATTAAAAGCTGAAGCTATTTGGATAGTCAGCTTTTTTGTAACTTTAAAGCTACTTTTAAGCTAGAAGTTGTTTGGCATAAGATATCAATTGTAAGCTACTTTTATACTCAATTTAAGCTTTTAATTTTATTTAAGAATAAAATATAATTTATCAAATTACAAAAAAAAGCTTTATATTACTAATAAATGAAATATTTAGAATAATCTAAAAAACTCGTAAAAAGGAAAAAAGTCACCAACAACTTGCACTACTTTGAATCAAGCAGCCAGTAGTACATGAAGAAAGCATAGCAGTCATTTGTCTTGGCAGTTGGAACAAGTCACTAACAACTTGCACTACTTTGAATTTTTGAATTTTGTAAACAATGGGCATATTGTTTACAGAAATGAAATTCAAAACGTTAAAGAGCCATCCATCGAGTGTTGACCCAGCACCGTTGTTGGTCAACAGTAAGACTATCGTAGCTGGTCATAAAGTATATGCGGAAAAGGAAAAAAAACGATCGATGCAGGTACGATAGCCACAAGAAACCCAAGTTCATATGGTCAGGCTCCAAAACACCCATCCAGTTGTAACATTCATCAGCCATAATTATACATCACTATATATCCAATTACATTAAAAACAATCAGTACAACATCAATGTATAATGATCAAAAGGTCTTAACAATTATAGCAAGTTTCGATTTGGAAGCTTGCTCTAAAGGTACACGAACAACAACAAATGATACATCTCTGCATGATATGTGCGACTCTTCGACGGCAGAGTTCGACGGCAGGGTTCGACGGCAGTGTTCCCCGGTCGCGAGGGTTCGGTAAGGAAGGGGAAGGGGAAGGGGAAAAATTTTTGTTGTTAGGGTTTGATATGGGGAAAGAGCCAAAAAAAGAGAAAAGGTAAAAAAAAGAGAAAAGGAGAAGCCAGAAGTTGCTCTTGAGGGCTTTTTTTGAAGCTCCTTTTTTTCATTAAAAATAAGCTACTTCTCCTTCTGTAGAGTTTTTTAAAATATGCGTTTGGCCCAGCTTCTTCTGCTAAAGGAGAAGAGAAGCTAATTTTAAGCTGGGCCAAACGCTACCTCAGTATCTTCTCCAGTTCCACTATATTGTGATAACCAAGCTGTTATGCATATTTCTGAAAATCCAGTGTTTCATGAGTGCACAAAATACATCGAGGTCGATTGTCATTTTGTTCGTGATGAGTTGGAGAAGAAAGTGATCTCATTTTCATATGTCCTGTCTGGTAAACAACTTGTTGACATCCTCACTAAAGCATTACCTCCTAAGTTCTTTCAAATTTTTTTGAGCAAGCTTGGCTTCGACAGTATCTAGGCACCAGCTTGAGGGGGAGTGTTAAAGTAGCCTTAATTTTAGTCCCACATCTGAAATAAACTTAGAATTAATCCTTGTACTCTTATATATATATATATATATATAAGGCAGTGTATTCAGTTATAATCATCCAATAAAGTACTCCTTTGAGTCTTTATACTTTATCACATACCATTGTACAACTTCAAAAGAGGTGAGTACCGAGCGTTTCAAAGGTCAGGGAGAGAAATTAGAGTTTGATCTTGATGAGAACATCGGTTCCAGACGATTTGGGCGTTTCTATCAGCGCAGGCGTCGTCGTCATCAGCTGCTTTATTTAGTTTAGGATTTTTATTTTATTACCATTTTTGTTTCTGACAATTATAGCCATATGTAATCTTTTTGTATTTTTTTAGATTTTGAGAATATTTTGGAGATGTGTATGGAGATGTATTTTGAGCCTATTTAAAGGCCTTGAGATGAATGAGAAGATATGCCATTATTGATAAAAAAATCTGTGTTGAGTTTTTGCTCTTCCTCTCTCTCCTTTGTGTGATATAACTGAGATCCCCATTATTAGGGTTTGTGATAAATCCTAATACAATTTTAGGGTTAGTGATTAACTCTAAAATCTACCCCAAATTAAAATCCCCAAATAAAACCAATTCCAAAACCTTAATTTTCCTAATCCCGAATACAAACCCTAATCACAAAACCCCTTCACCTGCCGCCATTCATCTTCTTCTCCTTTCTTCTTCGTTTCCCGATCCCCTTTCGAAATCCCCTTCACACACAAAAAAAAAATCCCTAAACCCCCTTTCGAAACCCATCTCCCGACCCTCCTTCGACCTCCGACCGCCCGACACAACCCCTTCCCTCTTCGTCTTCCCCTTGCCCTCTTTTTTCTGTCGCGTCGCCCAACCACGTCGACGACCCACTCCATCACCACCACTAGAACCCATCAGCTACTTCCCCCTTCCCCCTCCCGAAAACCCTAAACCACTCTTCTAGTCCCAGTCGCCGTCATCCTCCCCTTCTCCGTCCTCCACCTCGCCTGCATCCAACGCCCTGGTCCCCCCCCCCCCCCCCCCCGTCGCCAGTCAGCAACCAACGGCAGCACTGCCCTCGTTGGCCCGATTGCAGCCCGACAGCCACCAGCCGCTCGAGTAGTCGCCACTTCGATTGCTACAATTGTTCTTCGCATTCGGTATACTCTTTCCCTTATTAATATTTGTGTTCTACTGCCTTGATTATCTAGTATATTATCTAATTTGCCCGTCGTCCTCAAAATAATTGAGATTGAGTGTTCCACATGCCTAAATAGTGTACGAATTGATATTGAACCTATTACTTGCTAAACACATAGGAATTTAATTATTGATCGTTAGGTTGAATTATTAATTGGAACCATTACACTCATTCAATTCTTGAAAACCCATCGAACCTGTTAACTGTTAAAAATTTTCAACTTAGATCCGCACTTTTATGTTGGTAAAACTAACCCATTAAAATTTGTGGAAATTCTCTATTTTAGGGTGGTTTTACATCAGATCTCTTTTATCTTTGTATCTATTGAGTAATAAGAAGTATTGGGTCATCTCTGCATATCGTTGTGTTCTTGTGGTTGTGAGATTTTGCAAATTGTCTGGTAGATCTTACGTATTGTGTGGTAGATCTAGGTCATGTGGGCGTTCTTAGGCACTACAGAAATTGAGATTATTAAAATCAACAAACACCCAACTTTGGAATCCTCTCCCACTAACACCTAACTTTGAAAACATTGTGATCAATAAAGTATCTTCGAAATCCTCTCCCACATCCCCTATACTCAAAAGTTACGTGCAATATTAGCTAATAGAGAAAGATACACCGTCGAACTTGGATTAGGAAGTAGATTTGTTGTAAATTAAATTATATATATTTTTTGACACATGAATTCATTAAATCATGTTCATTAATAACACCGCTCTCATTTCATTGCTCCAGAAATTTATGCACTATCAAACTAAACGGTCTTTTGAGATCCCCCCCTCACCCAAAACAAAAACAAAAAAAAAAAAACATCCACACCCTCTACTACTAGGAAAAAGTAATGGTGGCCATTTTATCAGTCACATATTACTGACATTTCTTTTATCTCAAGCTTTCATGAAAGCTCAGGTTGACTATTATTTTCTCTTGAAGCCCCGGAAAGGTAAACTTTGCCTTAGATTAAGGTGCGCAAACTCAAATTAGCAAACTAGCGGAATTAGTTTTGTTTCATGTCCAAAAATAGGTGGTTGTTTGCATCTGTATTGATTCAACCAGAGAATATTCTTTGGTACAATTTTAGATACATAATTATTGCTAGCTGTATAGTTGTATGTCGAATGGTCTTTGCATTCACTGTCTAAATTTGAACTTTCGTTTGTAAACTGACACTGTTCTTCATTCATTGTAGTTGTTTTATGTCATGCATAAACTTCATGGCTCTTGATCCAAGTTTATCTTCACTAAATGAGGAAGTATTTTCTTTTTGCAGCCATATGGACTGCAATGGTGTCCTTTTCGGGGAATTACACAGCTTGCATCACTCTTCGAGTAAGTCTGTATTATTATTTATTAGTTAATAGTGTCCAGTTAGCCTCGTTTTCCTTTCAATTTCACTTTTGCAAGGAAAGACCATCTTCAGGCTGAATATGCACATTCTTTTTATATTTGAAGTTCCTTATATTTAAAAAACTTTGTCTAACAGATCTGATTGCTGTTCTTTCTCTGTTTCATTCTAACAGCTTCTGAAATGGAAAGTTGTGTTTTCTGACATAAAAAACAGTCTGTTTCCTTATTTTATTTTAAAGTTGTTTATTTGTTTAACTTCAGTTCTTTATCAAGATTCTGTATAGGAGCATATTGGACATGATTTACATGTTTGTCATTACTTCTACTACTACTACTAGTAATAGCAGTATAAGCGGGATTAGCATCGTATACAAGATTCAAGAGATTACTTATGCTGTAAGTACAGGGAAGGCACGTTTCCAGGCGATGTGATGTTTAAATGCATTTAGGTTGTACTGAATGGGGTCAGCCACACATGCAAGAAAGAAGACTAATGAGAAGGGATTTGAATCACTGAGCCATTTACCGGCATGTAGATTTAGTGGAAAATTATTATGCTTTATAATGTGCTATACGTATTGAAAACATTAAATGGGCTGATACTCAGTCCTGCAGGTGGACTGAGTTCAATTCAGCAGCAGCCTGGTACCATTGCTACTTCTTGATTTGTATTTCTTCCGTATAGTTTCCTATTGCTTTTTAGCTGGACCGATGTCTGTCCTGTAGAGGACTGGTAGTTGTCCTGTGTCTCACAGCAGAAGGCGTTCTAATAATATTATTGTGTATTAAGTTAATAGATAGCATCAAGATTAAAATAAATAGTGTGTAACTACTGGTTTGTACTTGATAATTTATATTATTGCGTAGTGTCTTATGTCTGCTTTTTTAAATGCAGAAGACATTAAGGAAATAATAAGATCAATATAACAAAACAATATCATTCACCATCCCATATTTTTAGAGGTCAAGTAGGTCAAACTAACATTTTGTTAGAAATTACTTGGATAATACGCTGGCTATGCTTGTGGATGCTAGTTTATGGTGGTATGACACTAAACATTAAGCTTGCTTTATATACTATTGTCCGCACGCAATCAACATTTAAGTAGAAGTTTATTTAGGCATATGTTTGTAGAGGCCCAACTTTAAAATCTTGTTGTTATTGACTAGTACTAGTATTTAATATTTGTGTGTAGCATTCGTTACTAATAGACTACTTTTTCTTGTTTCAATTTGTGCTTCTATGCATTTTAGATTGGCAATCATGTTCTTTGGCTCAATTATTTAGAGTATTAAAAAAAATTTCTAGCAAACTCCAATTCTTGTGCATATCTTTTTGCTTAGGAATTAAACATCCACTGTTGATGTTAGCGATGGTAGAAGTTGGCAAATCCTCTGTGGAGCCTTGTGCGTCTTAGTCAAAACCATATGACGGGACAAGATTTTGATGATAATGACAAGAATAAAATATTTTTCTAGTGGTGTATGTTTCATCACCTTTACATGTTTGATTTTGGTAATGTTCATCTTTGTATCTTTCTTAGCTTTTTATTCTTTTAGAATGAATGCAAGATTCCTTGGACATGATTGGATGATTTCTTTAATTCTATGCCTCTATCAATTGTAAAATTTGGTCACTTGAAATTATGAAATTATCTCTTGAATCAGGATTTCATATTAAATAATTGTTGGTTATGTTACATCTCTACTACTACAATGGGAGAAGGCCTTAGTGTAATTTGGCCATATCCCAACCCGTACAATGCACGTATAATTAAAGTCTATAATATAAACCACGTGCTTCTCCCATTATAATATAGATAAACTTAATATAAAAAAATATTTTTCAGACGTGCATTGCACGTGTATTTACTAGTTGACATTGATGGCCAAGAAGTACTTATTAGTTGATTAGTCCTACTGTCTAGGATCCGTCATTCATGGAGATATGGGAGATTGAGAATGATGTTCTGTAAAATCTAAGCAGAATAACTGAAATATATATTTTCTTCTAGAGTTTTCTGTGATTGAAAAATACCATTGAAATTGAAGGCACCATTATTTTAAGACATTGATATGTCCAGCCATGCTTTATGGATCAGAATATTAATGCATATTGAAAATAAATATGAGAACAGTTTTTCTCTGAATGAGGCCTGGAAGCGACCGACTCTCACCCCCAATAGGGTATTGTTGTTGTAGAGAATCTGATACCACTTGTAGTGTCAATTGCAGAACGTATACCATAAGAAACAGATATGCCCAATGCCTAGATGAACCAAGAACAAGTTATCACAATAATCGCAGTGTCAATTGCAGAACGCATACCATAAGAAACAAATATGCCCAATGCCTAGATGAACCAAGAACAAGTTATCACAATAATCGTAAGATCTCACAGCTACACGAACACAATAATATATACAGAGATAACTAATATTTCTTATTCTTTCAGAAATACAAAGATTACAAAGAGATCAAAACTCTCAATCCCTCTCTCACCTTTGAAATACTCGGCGCTCACCTCTTTTGAAGTTGTACAATGATAATGGCTCACCTTGATTAACCATAGAGTTCATATCTATTGCTATATATATAGACTTTGAGCAAACCCTAAAAGATAAATCCAAATACAGCTTATTGGACCCAAAATTTACAGCCCAAATAACATACACCGCCACTGCGATCGACCGCACCTTAAAGCGGTTGACTGCAATTGAGTCTCGCCAAAATCCGAAGTTGACTGCATGTGACAGTCGACTGCCCCCTCCTCTATCGCTGCTGCCTCTTCCTGTCTTCGTCTTCTCCTCCATCTTGTGGCTACTTGTATTTGAGTTCATAATCCTAACAATCTTCCACTTGGACCAAATACACAATGCTTCATAATTATTATATCTTTACCTCACATTATCTCTGTTAGTCCCCCACAATTCATGAAAGATCCAAGTACCCACTTTCATGAAGAGCACCTCCGCCACTCCACCACGTGGAGTGCACCAACCACCCCTCATAGGTTAATGAAGGATGTGCCCCACCAATTGCATATAGAACGAATAACGGAAAAACAACCTTCCGGTCAGATTCCGTTTTACAAGACTCTCCAATTCGCAGAATCTTTGCTAACACCAGATATGGTTCAAAGCCTCTGAATGCACCTTCTGCCCTAGAAGTCTTTGTGGACGATACCTCCACAAAATCCGTAGACTGCTCAACCCCCACAACCTTGTTTCCGATTACACTCATCGACATCACCCCGCATATTGATATCAGTGCTTTCTATCTCACGAGCGACTTGAAGCTGCTTTTGTCATATCACAAAGAACCATCACCGCAACAATGTCTTGCTCTCTAGGATCCCTCTCTTGGCCAGCAGCTGTCACTAAATTTGTAATCTCCTGTAAATCCTCCTCACAACTGAAAGAATTCGGTTGCACTCCACACAACCTACTACTCGATCTCGGCCAAAAGTCTAACTACAAGAGGAACGACCCTCACGTATGTAAGCAAATACAACGTTCCCTCATGCTTTCCTCTGGCTATTACCCTTAAACCTGCAGTTATACACCACTCCTCACTATTAAATGTAGTTGTCAAACCCTTTTTGTCTAGCCTTTCCATTGAGATAGATTTTCCTTCAAGTCTGGAACACGTCTTGTCTCGCGCAAGACACTACTCTGATTATCACTGGCTTTTACGCGAACAGTACCAACTCCACTTACATGACACCGCTAACCTTTCTCTACGATCACATTTCCGAAGGAACCCTCTCTGTATTCCTCAATTACCTTTCTCATCGAAGTGCAATGATAAACTCCCAAATCAATACACCAATCTCGCATGTCCAACTCCACCCTAGGTGACAAGCACAACTCACCAGCATTGGTTTCCAAGACCACCACATTGGCTTCCTTGGGTTTTTCTTGCTTCTTCATAAAGGCCTTACAACTACACATTATGTGATCCATCTTTCGATAATACCAACACTCAGGTCCACATTCCTCATTGCTGTCATCAAACCCAATCTCAGACAAACTACTCTGATCATTTCTTCGACTGCTCTTAGATCTCTCACGTCTCTTCTCAGCTGACACTGCGGAATCCTTAGAAGATGATGATGAAAATCCTCTGTTTCTCACCCTTCTCACCTCCTCGTTCAGAATGCTACTCACCATCCTGTAGAGTCGTTGAATCTGTCATTGTGCTTGTAATAGTCTGTTCTACTGTACCATAACTATCGGGCAAAGTAGAAGAAGTAACAATGATTGTCCCCTTTCTGAAAACTTCAATCCTGCAGCTTCCATTTGGTTGTAAGCTATGTAGTAATTGTTCACATTTTCTGCTACTGAATTTCCTTCCCTCAACATCATGTTAATCAACTTCTTCAGATGAAGAATTTGAATAGATGCTGACGGTTTCTCATACTTATCCATGAAAATCTCTATAGCCTTCGTTACGGTCTTTGCCTTCGAGATATGAATGCCTTTCTGCACAGTCTCAACTGAATATGCCTTAGTACCTTCTAATCCAAACGATTCCATGCCGCCAAGATCTTCTGCACATTTCGGCTTTTCATCAAACAACGGACCATCTAGATATTTCTGACAAAGATACGCTATCGTTTGAATCTTTCACATCGTGAAATCACTCTCATCGAACCTCTCGATTTTCGACTAGCTATCGGTCATCACAAAACCTTTACTCTGATACCACTCATAGAGACAATTGCAGAACGCACACCACAAGAAACAGATACGCTCAAGATTTAGATGAACCAAGAACAAGCCACCACAATAATCGCAAGATCTCACAACCACACGAATACAATAATATGCTGAGATAACTAATAGTTCTTATTCCTCAAGAAATACAAAGATTACAAAAAAATCAAAACTCTCAATCTCTCTCTCTCATCTTTGAAACACTCGACACTCACCTCTCTTGAAGTTTTACAATGAAAACGGTTCACCTTGATTGACCCTAAAGTTCACATCTATTGCTACATATATAGCCTCCAAGTAAACCGTAAAAGATAAATACAAATACAGCTTATTGGACCCGAAACCCGCAACCCAAATAACATACAGCACCACTGCGGTCGATCGCACCTCAAAGTGGTCGCCTGCAATTGAGTCTCGCCAAAACCCGAGGGTCGGGCTGACAGTCGACTGTCCCCTCTGTCGCTGCTGCCTCGTGCATTCTTCATCGTCTCTTCTTCTTTTTCAACTTCAACTCAGCTCGTGCGTACTTGTATTTGAGTCCATAATCCTAATAGTTGCATGTGGGACTCAAACACCAGGCCTTTTGTTCACTAGCAAAGATGTGTACCTCTAAACCCTAGTGGCCTTGAAAAAAAAAAGGATTACTGTTGACTTGAGGATGTTGAGGTGTGAGCGCCAATAAGACAACTATATCCAACTACGCCTTTCGGGTCAGAATATGAGGCAATTTAGAAACTTTGACAGTAAATAGATGTAGTTGAAATGAGGATGTTCGGGCAAATGGGTGTCAAAACAGCAAAAGACAAGAAACAAGAAATTAGATACAGTTCAATTCAAAAGATAAAGGATCTTCTCCACAGTTCAATTCAAAAGATGAAGGATTTTCTCCTACCTATATCCATATCTGATGTCTTAATTTCATATTTATCCCTTATAATTTCATATTTGTCCCCAACAGTGTTGGAGCCCATGCTTAAGTTATCCGTCTTATAAGTTTTTCCAACTTAACCGTGATTAGGCGTTTACCAAACATCTCAAATGACCGTTTTGCCCTAAGTTAAAAGCTAAACTCCATATCTTTAGCTCTCATATTACCACCACATATTTAGAGATTCGCCATTACAAGGATTAGAAAAGACAAACAATTGTATATAGGGCAAAATCAAAGGGGCAACTATCACTATGGATGAGATTTACAAGGATTAGAAAAGACACAATTGTATATAGGGCAAAATCAAAGGGGCAACTATCACTATGGATGAGATTTACTGTAAATATACGGGAGGCTGGCTGAAGATTTGCTTAGGAGATCGAGGGCAAAAAGCTGGGAAAATGAACAGATCAAGTAGGGAATTTGGTCAAAACAACCTTGTCCAACTGGTGTTAACTTAAGGGGGTTATTCTGTTTTGTTGTTTTCAGTTGCTCCATGCAATTAATATCTCTGACGTGATACTCTAATTCTTCATTTCCTAGTTTAGAATTAAGATATTTGTTAGGGACAGAGATGTAGAAAACCCAAAGAAAAAATGAGGAAAAATCAGTTGATATCGACGAAGCACATGAACATACACATATGGACAGGATGCAGCACAATACATCAACAACGCTGAGAATTCCAAATTAGTACATTGAAATAAGTCGTTCTGATAGGTGTATTGGAATATGGCTTCTAAATTGAAGTTTACATGCTGTATACGTTAAGATGCATCTAGACAATATAACTTTCGATATTGAAATGTCTTATCATTTTAGGTGGAGCGAAGAGGACTTAAGGCCTAAATGAACTTTGGTTGAGCTAGTAAAGAATAATATTTTAGTTGTAAATTTTTGAAAGTGGAATTGACCCTTATGTAGCTGTATTAATCAAAAAAATTCAGGTGGTGTAAAGGCTTTGTTGTTGTCGTAGCTTTTTAGTATTGGCCATGTAGCCACGACCCAGGATCAGCACTTGATTTTGCTGCTAAGATGTAGCATATGTGGAATTTAAATACATACCTTGATGCTTTCAGTTGATTTTTGTTAATTGTTGATGCCAGTATATTAACATTGCCAATCTTTCATGCCTGTAGGGAAGGAGACTCCCAGTTAAATTCTTGTAAGTTTCACATTTTTCTCTGTTCAGTCAAAGCAGCTTATCATATACTACTTTTTGTTTACTATTTTAACCTTTTCTCTTTTCTTTTTGTACCTTTTCAATCTTTATATCCAAAAGATCATGAATCATTTAGTAACGGTACATTTGGAGACCACTCGAGAACTCGTAGTACACATGTATGCCCCTACCTGGCCTTCAATGGATTTCCTCATGCTATGCATACTGCCCCTCCTTCAGGTGCTTCTGATCCAGTTTCTGAGAACAGTACATTTACTCGCCATCTTAATAACTTGGGAGGAGGGCAAAGATCTGTTGAAATGCCCAATTCCCATAGTTTCACCCCTACGGATCCTCAAAATAATAACTGGCAGCTCCACCAGACTATTCCCTTCCCTTTACTTCCAAATGCAGCTGACCAGTCTTCATCTCAATATGGTTCAAGAGTGTCCAGAAGTGACGCCAGTAGTCAGCAAAGATTAGGATCTTTTATGCATCCCCACTCCCTCAGTGGGTAAGTGTTCATCATCTCTCTAAGCCTCATCTCATTAGCTGTATGTAAACCCTCCATTCTTTTATCATAGGTTTGGGCCTCTAAATGCAAGCAATCTAGTTTTGGGAGAGATAGGAGGTCATGGTCATACTCGTGGCCATGGCAGCGATCATATCTATCAGCATTCTACTCCGTCCTCTTCTGTTCGAAGTGGTCCAGTGCCTCGTCCTATCAGAACATCAAGGCCAAGAGGAGTCACTCTCATCTCTTCGTTAGCAACAAACTCTGCTGAAGTCGGCGGGTTCTACGGTTTCGCGTCGGTTTCTGGTTCTGCTAACAGAGGTTCACAAGATGTGGAGAACATGGCTCGCCATTTTGATCATCAACCTTATTCTGGATGGGGCAGTAGGGATGGGTTGGCTCCATTCCCTTGGATTGCTCCGCAAGAGAATGATTCTCTTCGATGGAGCGCTTTTGATCCAAACCAGGCCCAGCGATCAGGAGGAAGCCTCCGTCAGAGGTCCAATACTTCTTTAGGTCTGCCTCTGCCAAGAGTGCCACCTCCAAGGATGCCACCTCCGTCGTATATGTGAGAAACATGCGGACCCAGCTGTTTAATTTGAATTCCTTACAATGTTGTGCTGTTTATTTGTAAAAGTCCCTTGATTAACATATGCATGGAAACTGCTTGGTCTGGACATTGGACACTGTTTGGTTTTGGCAGTTTGTGCATCGGGATTTAATGTTGTTGGCACTTGTACCGGAACAATTTTCTGAGGTTTTATTGTTAAGAAAAACAGCCCTAAATTTCGGTGGGCTGTGGATGTGATGTAGTTCTGCTTGTGTTGTGACCCTCGGTGGGTTCTTATGTTCTGCAGAATGTTATATATAGGGATAGGAATAAATAGTTTATTGAGTTGTATTAACTGAGTACAATATGTTTTCTATATAAAGGAGAGAAGGGAAGATAAACTAATACATTATTCGAAATGGGGCTAAACTAATATATCATCTAATACAATATTTAACACCCCATTTCAAACTCTAAGTTGATTTAAGTAACATGAGTTTGGAATACTGACGATATTCATGTGGCAGAGACGGCTCACGGTGATGCACTTGGTGATGACGCATGGTGTAGGGAAGGCACTTAGGTAGATGTGACACATGGGACATCGCACTCTGGCTCATGGACGATCCGGCTTTTGGATCTTGAATGGTGTACAACTGGGAAGTTGTTAAAGGAGTTGTGTACGGTAGATGACGAACTAAGTTGTGATCTCACCCCTGAACTGAGAAATAGTAGAAGAAATGGTGACGCACGGTAGGGATGCATGTTGGGATCTCACCCCCGAACTGAGAAGAAGAAGAAGTATGTTGGGATCTCACCTCCTGACTAGAGATGTAGTAGTAGTAGTGGAAAGAAGTAGTGGTGGCGCATTATTGGGATCTCTATATCCCGAACTGTGGCGAGATCTTCATATCTCGAACTGTGATAGGATTTCATCCCCTAACTTGATAATTGTTCCTGATAGGATCTCACCCCTGACGTGAGAATTGTAGTAGTGGTGGGATCTCACACCTGACATGAGAATAGTAGTAGTGTTGGGATCTGGAATGATGTTGGGATCTCCCCCTCTAAAAATCACGATGGATTAACCTGTGTGAGATTGTAGAGGGATCTGGATGCGGAAGCAGAAGCCGAAGAACCTGCAAGATTTTTTTTTCTTTTTTTTAAACTAGGATTTTGGAAGAAGAAAAAAAATTAAGAAAATAAAAAAAATTAGGATTTCGGGTTTGGAATTGGAGTGGGTTTCGGGTTTGGAGTTGGAGTGAGGTTGGATTTCGGGTTTCGGGTTCAGTTTTTGGGTTTAGAAGGGGATGGGTTCAGTTCTTGGATTAGGGTTTTGAGAAGATAGGAGAAAGGTGGCTAGGGTTACGGGTGTGGTGTTTGGGGAATGTGGTGGCGGGGTAGGATTTCAGGAAGGGAGTTCGTCAGGAGTTGATTCACCACCGAAGTTGAGGGTTATGGTTTTTGGGGTGGTTGTTGAAAGGAGGGGAGGTTGATGATGATGAAGACAGCAGAGGAGGTGGACTTTGGGATCTGAACGATGTCGACTTCGGGATGATGTTGATTTTGGGATGGGTCAACATGGGTGATGGATTTGGTGGTGGGTATGGTGGGTTTGGGTCGCCAGAAGTGGGGTTCGGCCGTTCGGGAGTTTGGGAAGGCGTCGAGGTAGATGTTTTTGATGTTTGGGTGTTTGGAGGTGTGCTGTCGACGATGGTGGTGAGTGGTGTCGCCAGAGTTGCAGTGGTGGGTGTTGCCGGAGTTGGTTGCAGGTTGATGTTTGGAGAAGAGGAAGAGGGTGTCGCCGGCGACCATGCTCTTGCTGTTGACGATTAGGGTATGGAGATTAGGGTTTGATTAGGAGTAGGAGATGTCGGGTGGTGGAGTGATTCCGATGAAAACGAGAACCACTCCACCTCGATAACGAGGATCAAATTAGAATTGGCCTTATAGGAATACAAACTCTAATACCATGTTAGATTTAGGGATAGGAATAAATAGTTTATTGAGTTGCATTAACTGAGTACAATATGTCTGCTATATATAGGAGAGAAGAGAAGACTAAATAATATATTATTCGATATGAGACTAAACTAATATATCATCTAATATAATATCTAACACAAAACATGGAAGCGCAATCTATTTATGCCTTAATTGCTTGCATTTGATCGTTCTAGGTGTTTTTCTATTTCTTCGTGTGACTATAATTTTAATTAACATTCTCATGTTTGCTTTCCCGTTTGTTAGTAATAGTTGAATAACGTTAAAACCATCGGTTGCTCACCTGTTAGTGTGTTTTAGTCAATTGTTTGCCCTTTTTAACATGTGTATCCCTAACAAATATGCTAATATCATATATACTCCTCACAAATCAGTATTATCACATTTGCCACTAACAATATAAATCTTAATCATATATATCCATCAGGTTATACGACATCCAAAAGGGATGGAATATTCTGTTTTTCTTAACAGAATTAATGAAAAATGACTAAAATACCCTTCTATCATTTCCCCTTCAATTTCTTCCTCTTTGTATTCCCACCCAACTTCATCACTTCATTCAAAACCCATAAGCTCTCTTTCATTGTTTCTTCCTTAAGCTAGTAATTTATTCCCAATTTGTCTTTAGATTTCACACTATAAACCCATATGATCAATCCTCCAATTATTAGATAATGTCACGCCCCACTTCCCACTATACGGAAATGCAGGCACGCAACTGAGGTCCAGCGAATGATATACATCATCCATAAGCTGTGCAATTATAAGCTCAACAAGATATTTATAACACATTTACGCAGACAAATATAATGATCACATGAGCTGAAAATAAAATAACCATCATCCAGATAATACATCAACATCGGGTCAAAATGCCCGAGAATACAAGGTGCCATAATTAAAACAGTACGATGAACAGTTCGCTATAACAACTAGATAAAATAGCGACTGAAAGAAAAACAACATGTAGTAACAAAGCAGCAACGATCATCTAGAGAGTCTGCTCATCTGGTCCATCAGTACCTGTATAATCATTAACTCAAAGAAAAATAGAAAAGTTCCCGTTAGAGCAAGTTTCGGGCAGCAAGTAGCAACAAGCAGAAAAATGGGTAATATAACAAGATATAACATGGAAGAAACAAGAGGTAGAAGTACAAATACAATATGGAAGTAAGCAAGGAACTGGGACAATATGATCATGTAAGTAATAACTGTAACTAGTGTATTCTAGACTTCAAGGTATAAGCAATTGATAACCTAGGCTCAGTTAATCGATAATCATGTAATCAAGGATCGAGAGTCATGTAATCAAGAATCATGTAATCAAGAGTCTTGTAATCAAGAGTCATGTAATCAAGAGTCATGTAATCAAGAATCTTGAAATCAAGAATCATGCTTAGTGAAAATCTCGAGTTTATCTGTTTTATTAACTTATCTAATGCACGTAATCCTGTGTCCCATACCACAAGTTCGGTGCATATCAATCATGTGACGTTTAGACTTAAGTAGTGAATTCTATAGGATTATATACTCGGGTCTTCCAGTGATAGTATCAAGACATGTAATTATGAATCATGTAATCGAGAATTATGTAATCAAGAATTGTGTAATCAAGAATCAAGAATCAAGAATCACTATTTCGGGAAACACGGGCCCCCTTCCGAGTATACTCCCCTATATTGTCCACTATTAAGTCGTACCCTTATAACCCCGGCTTGTTATTCTTTTATAATTAATTATGAACATGCAGTTGGTACGACTAGTGGAACGGTGTAATCAAATAGTTTAATCAAGAAAAATATCAGGGACAGTAATCATGGACATGAGACGTAAAACGAGTACATGTATCGAGAGTAATTATTATGGAATTATCAAGTGGTATAAAATACATTCTATCAACCTATTATATTTATGCAAGTTATTATTACAAGAACAATAATACATTCAGTTCATTAATTATGAAAAATAAAGGGTTTATATGCAAAAATGTATAGATGAATTTTTAGACAACTTGACATATCTGCATTCAAATTCACTTTCCCGTTGTTACAGAAAAGCAAATCCAATTCCGTCAGAGGTTCTAGAAAGTAGACTCTCTTCCGGTTCTAACGCATATTCACACGATACATTCTAAAGACATTAGCGATGCGTACAAATTCATTCTTCGTTGGTTTCGATGTTTCGCACGCATTCTGGAATTTCGGAGTCACAATACTAAAACTGTGATATCTCACAAACTATACATCGGATTGAGAAACTGTAGGATGTTTCGGATATCTAGACTCGAAGGGCTACGATTTTCATGTAGAAAGTTTTCCGATCCAGTGTCGGGAAGATGGTCAAATTCTCAGTACAAGATACCGTTCGTAATCCCGTGCAGGTTCAGAAATTCATATATGTCAGTACTAAAATCGCGATATCTCACAATCTATACATCCGATTGAGAAACCGTCAGATGTTCTGGATTCGGGACTCGATGGGCTACGATTTCCACGTATAAAATCTTCAATCCAGTATTGGGAACAAGGTCGAATTCTTAGTGCAAGGTCAAGAAATTTTAGAGATAGTAAGGTTGAATATTCGATATTCGATAACACGATCCGAAATGTGTTAACGGTTCACTCTTGAGTTGATATAGTATGGAACAAGTGACTAGAACAGAGTTTGTCAATAAAATATGATGATAACTAGACTACTTGCCACGAGTCAAAGGAAATGCTTGTACGAGAACAAAAATAGTGTACAAGGTACTTGCCTTATAATGTGACGATTACGGTGGTAGTGTTAACCACGGAAAGAAGCGACGTCGGCAACGGACGGCGGCACAACTGCGGTAAGAATGGCGGTAAGACGGTAGCTAACGGTAGCAACGGTGAGTGACGACAACAACAAGGTGGCGCGGCGTCGGGTTATTTTTCGGGGTTCACGGGATCGTAGAAGCGGAGTCGTTGGTTCGAAGGTGGAATGTGAAGTGGAGCTTGGGCGTTGCTTGCTCTCGGATGTGGAGGCAGAGGAAGAGAAGAAGGGAATATGAAGATAAGAGAAGAGAAGGATGTGGGATGTAGATAGGAGAAGAGAAGAGGTGGGAGGTTCTGCATGTGTGTGTGTGTGTATTTATAGAAAGGGAGTGATAGGGAGGGGGTGTAGAAAAATCAAACATGTGGGTGGAAAAAATTGACAAGTTAGGCGTAGAAGGAGAAAATGAGGGGTTAGTGGGGATTAGGTTGGAAACTAAGACCAAGGAGGAGAAGTCAGTAGAAGTCAGGTTGTAGGATTAGGCAGGATTAGGATTAGGATTAGGATTAGTATTAGGATTAGGATTAATCGGTGTTTAAAATTTGTATTTAAACTCCGATCGAAAAATTCACAAAATTATAGAATTGATCAGAAAAATATTCTGGCTTTAGATAAAGAGTCCAAAGAGAAAAATAAAACTGATCTGAAAATTGAAGTACAAAAATTTACGTAGTAAAATACGTACAACTGGAACAGGGAGTTACAGATAATCTCCTTAAAGAATCAAAGATGAATTTTGATAATAAGAGCTCTCAAATAATATGAACATAAACATGAGCACAATGAGTTTTAGATAGCCAATCACATATAAAAGAGGTTTTCATCGAATCGAAATTACAAAAAGAGCAGATTTCTTAATACAAAATATAAAGATGATCCTACACCATGATCATGAAACAGTGACAATTCACAAAAAGTGGAAAAACAACTACACATTTTACACAAAATCCAAACATGTAACAAGTTATAAGACTTGGCTCATTTATCTCACTTCTTTACTCAAAAGGAATAGAGATAATCAATCCTGTTGATCTCATCTTCAGAGAGACTCTCATATCTCACTTTATTGATTTTTAGTTCTTGTAGGACCTCTCCATGTTGAGGTGAAGCGGATACTCCATGATTCCCTTGCGTAACTGCAACATTTCTAGCTCCAATATCGTGATTTTCAGCTAATGCTTGGCTTGAATAAATTGAAACATTGTCAACTGAGACTCCCATTACTCCTGATGCTCCATGTAAGGATGTTTGAATTGGCTGAGACCTCACATCAGTATGCCTACTTTGATTTTGGTGGCTTGAAGTATTGTCTTCTTTGTTTCCCCTTTCCATGTATGTGTTGTTTAGGTACGGACATGAGGGAAGAACGAGAGGAACAATTTTCATCAGAGAGTAATATTGCATGGTTTTTTGTTTTTTGCACAAAAAGAAATGTTATCTTAATAGGATGGCAAGCAGTGAAGTTTTAAAATATAGAATGACATTTTCTGGAGTTAATTGAATAAAACTGTTTCTCACCTGTTGTTATCATGTTGGAAATTCGTTTGAGATTCTTGAGTCATATGTTGTATTATAGGTTGAGCACCATCCTTGATTTTCACTCCACCATTCCTATGAACAAAAATAAGCTTTTATCACACACACACACACACACACACACACACACACATATTTGAAAAAACATGGATGCTAAAATCGAACAAATACACACACACACACACACACACACACACACATTCGAAAAAACATGGATGCTAAAATCGAACAAATACATACACAGCTTCACACACACACACACACACATATTCGAAAAAACATGGATGCTAAAATCGAACAAATACATACACAGCTTTAAGACGGGCATCATTTTCTTCAAGGAGCAAAGAATTATGCAACCATCCTTCATCAAATCTAAGCAGTAGTAACATAATCCTTTCACTTACAGCCATCTATATGTTGGAAAAAGTTTTTGCATATTTTCCGGGCTGGAGGTGGGCTCCGGCCACCGGCGGCGCCGGAAATTGATTGGATCACGTTCCTTTCGTTGAGTACTATTCCGTAATGTACTCATTTGCCAAAAACGGTTTTCGTATGAATGAGAATGTAGGTCCAAAGTTGGGTACTCGAAATGTACTAACTTGGACAGTTGGAACGAATAGTCCCACATCGGAAGATGGAAAAGATTTTCTCTAGTATATAAGCTAAAGAAATAGACTAAAGGGCGTAGCCCCGGGGTTACCACTAACGTGTAGTGGAGAGAGGACCTAGCCAAAATAACAAACACACGCGCGCGTCCGGCCCCGGCCTCGGCTTCGGTTTGCTTTGGTCTGGCCTGGCCTGGCCTTTCATTGTAGCACTATATCAAAGTTTCTCTTCAATTAAATCAGATAGAAAGCAATTCTTAATCCACGTTCACCATCCATGACACAACACATCTAGAATTAAAAAAAAAAAAACTACTGTAGTTTTTATAAATGATGCAAACCATTACTCCACTGTTATCATTTCGAAAAAAAAAAACTAACAGTTCTATTTCAACTGTTTCAGAACATAGAAAACACACAAAACGATAATATCAGTGGACTTATCAGTGAACAAATACCAGTGACCCAAAATGTGACTGCACAATCGGTTACGGCACAAATGGTCGTTCTGCCCACACATATAACTGTGGGAGAAAAACCAGAGAAGTTCAATGGAACTGGATTCAAGAAGTGGCAAGGAAAAATACAATTCTACCTGTCCACCTTGAAGCTGGACAGATTTCTTACTGAAACTGCCCCTATGCTGGCACCTATGGATGCACACTCCGTTGCTGCGATCGATCATGGTCTCAGGGTGATTATCTCTGCAGAAATTACATCCTGAACGACTTGGTAGACTCACTGTACAATGTTTACTGTGTCTACAAGACTTCCAAACTTCTGTGGGGGTTTTTGGAGAAGAAGTACAAAACAGAAGATGCTGGCTCCAAGAAGTTTGTAGTTGGCAAATTTCTGGACTACAAGATGGTTGACTCCAAGTCAGTTGTGAGTCAAATCTAGGAACTGCAGGTGATAATTCATGAAATCGCTGCAGAGAACATGACGTCGTGTGAACCATTCCAGGTTGCAGTGTTCATCGAGAAGCTTCCACCTGGATGGAAGGACTTCAAGAACTACCTCAAGCACAAGCGAAAGGATATGTCTCTTGAAGACCTCATTGTCAAGTTGCAGATCGAAGAGGAGAATCGCAAGGCTGACAGGTCCTATGGAAATCAGTCCATAGAAAAGGCAAACATGGTGGAGCATGAACAGAAGGGCAAAAAAAGAAAGTTCTTGCCATATGCTTCGAACAAAAAACCTGCAGCAAAGAGGTTTGCTGGAAAATAACACAAGTGTGGTAAGCTGGGCCATAAAATTTCTGACTGTCGTAGCAAGGACAAAAATCGTGCTGAAACTGGACAGGCCAAAGGGATTGAAAAATTCCATGCACACATAGCTGAGAACTTGTCCACCGGTCTCTCTGACCTGGACCTCTGTGCTGTTGTATCAGAGGTGAATCTAGTGGGGAGCAATCCTTGTGAGTGGTGGTACGACACTGGGGCCACCAAGCACATCTGCTCGGACAAGAAAATGTTCACTTCATACCAGAAGTGCAACAAGGATGAACAGTTATTCATGGGGAATTCTTCCACCTTCAAAATTGCAGGAACAGGGAAGATAGTGCTGAAGACGACTTCAGGCAAGGAACTAACACTAACAAATGTGTTGCACATTCCAGATATTAGAAAGAACTTGGTATCAGGATCTTTGCTAAGCAAGAATGGATTTAAGGTTGTTTTTGCTTCTGATAATTTTGTATTGTCTAAGAATGGGGTGTACTTGGGCAAAGGATCTGTAAAGGATGGACTGTTCAAATTTAATGTAATGACAGTCATCCCTAAATCTATTGTTCCTGTTGTTCCCAAAGTTAATGAAATTACTCCTGTTCCTTATGTTATTGAGTCTTCTTCTGTTTGGCATGAAAGACTAGGCCATATTAATTTCAATTCTATGCATTGATTAATTAACATGAATTTGCTACCAAAATTTAAGGTAGACAACTGTGAAAAATGTGAAGTTTGCACAGAGGCTAAACTCACTAAAACTCCATCACGTTCTGTAGAAAGAAACACAGAAACTCTAGGTCTAATTCACACGGATCTGTGTGATTTGAAATACGTGCAGACCAGAGGCAGCAAAAAGTAATTTGTGACATTCATAGACGATTGCACAAAATTCTGTTATGTATACTTGTTACATAGCAAAAATGAGGCTTTGGATAAATTCAAGGAATAAAAACTTGAGGTTGAGAATCAACTTGGCAAAACGATTAAAATCATTAGGAGTGATAGAGGAGGGGAATATGATGCACCATTTAATATGTTCTGCTCTAAACATGGAATAGTTCATCGGACAACTGCTCCTTACTCACCTGAATCAAACGATACTGTCGAGCGCAAGAACCGAACTCTAAAGGAGATGATGAATGTCTTGGTGTTGAATTCTGGGTTACCCCAAAACATGTGGGGGGAAGCATTGCTGACTGCCAATTACATTCTCAATAAAATATCTCAGAAGAAAATTGGAAAGACACCATACGAACTGTGAAAAGGTAATGTACCTTCGTATAAATACCTCAAAGTGTGGGGGTGTCTAGCAAAAATGGGAGTACCTAATCCAAAATAGGTCACAATAGGACCTAAGACTATTGATTGCATATTTATAGGCTATGCACACAACAGTAGTGCATATCGGTTCTTGGTATATAAATCGGATATACCGGACATCCATGTGAATACAATAATGGAATCAAGAAATGCTTCCTTCTTTAAACACGTGTTTCCATGCAAGAATGCTACATATCCCAAACGTACACGTGAACAAGGGAATGCAAGCACTTCGGTTGATGAACTAGGACATGATAATGATGAGCCTAGACGAAGTAAACGGGCTAGAATATCAAAGTCATTTGGTCCTGACTTTGTATTGGCCTTTCTGTTAGAGAATGAGCCCAGAATATTCAAGGAAGTCATGTCTATGCCTGATGGTCCTATGTGGAAGGAAGCAGTAAAAAGTGAAATAGACTCCATTATGCAAAATCATACGTGGGAGTTGGTCGATTTGTCTTCTGGGTGTAAAGCTTTAGGAAGCAAATGGATTTTCAAGCAAAAATTGAAACCAGATGGTTCAATAGAGAAACTTAAGGCGAGACTTGTGGTACAAGGATTTAGGCAGAAGGAAGGCCTAGACTTCTTTGATACTTATTCTCCGGTCATAAAAATATCTTCCATAAGAATGCTGATAGCTATTGCAGCTGTACGTAACCTCGAAATACATCAAATGGATGGCAAAATTGCATTTCTAAATGGGAATTTAGAAAAAGAAATATACATGATACAACCTGAGGGTTATGTAGTTCCTAGACAGGAAAACAAGGTGTGTAAGCTTGTAAAATCCTTGTATGGACTGAAACAAGGTCCAAAGCAGTAGCATGCAAAATTTGACAATGTTATGATGTCAAATGGTTTCAAAATAAATGAATGTGATAAGTGTATCTACATCAAAGATACTCCAAATGGATACATTCTGGTGTGTCTGTATGTAGATGACATGCTCATTATTGGTAGAAATAATGACATTATCAAACAACCTAAGAACATGCTCAGTGGCAAGTTTGATATGAAAGATCTGGGAGTTGCAGATGTCATACTAGGAAACAAAGTTTCCAGAACATCTGAGGGAATTACTCTGTCTCAAGCTCATTACGCTGAGAAAGTACTTGAAAGATTCAAGAATTACTCCAATGAAACTGCCAAATGTCCAGTAGATCCCAATCTTCACTTGTTCAAAAACACGGGTGACAACATATCACAATTGGAATATACATGTGTAATCGGTAGTCTGATGTACTTAACAAATTGTACAAGACCAGACTTGGCACATTCAGTAAATGTACTGAGCCGCTACACAAGTAATCCATGACGAAGTCACTGGAAAGGAATAACTAGAGTATTGAACTACTTGCGACATACTCAGAGTTATGGGCTGCATTACACCAGATATCCAGCAGTACTAGAAGGCTACAGTGATGCCAATTGGGTATCGGACTCCAAGAACTCAAAATCCACAAGTGGATATGTCATCACTCTTGGTGGTGCAGCTGTGTCATGGAAATCCTCTAAACAAACGTTACTGGCCAGATCCACCATGGAATCTGAGCTTATTGCTTTAGACAAAGCAGCAGAGGAAGCAGAGTGGCTTCGAAACTTTGTAGAGGATATTCTCATGTGGGAAAAATCAGTGCCTGCTATATGTGTACACTGTGATAGCTAATCGGCTATAGCAAGGGCACTGAGTTGTATGTACAATGGTAAGTCTCGTCATATCAGAATGCGACACAAAACCATTAGACAACTGCTCTCTAATGGAATAATCTCTATAGAGTATATAAAATCGGTCGACAACCTAGCAGATCCATTTACTAAAGGTTTGTCATGAGAGCAAGTTGTGAGATCATCAAGAGAAATGGGTTTAAAGCCTATAACGAAAGAGGATACTTGATGGAAACCCTACCTAGGAATAGGAGATCCCAAGATCTAGGTTCAAGGGGACAACTAAATCTTGTTGAATCGACAGAAGTACTGAGAGATTAAAATCTCATACCCACTTTTAGGATGATAAAACAGTGCTGCCTACAAAGAGTCAGGTTAAGGTTGGCTTTTAATAATTCCCATAGCTTTGAAATAAAAGTAGGGTATGACAAGATACTCGTTATGGTCAATCACCTTGTGAGTGTGAACTGAGGCTGTTTCTAGGAGAATGAAGAGAGGCTACATTCTCCAAGTTCACTCACGATTAACCAAGGTTGTTCAAGGCCAAAATGAACACAACAAATGAATCTAGTTCTGTGAGGAGATGAAACTGTGTGATAGTAATTCTCTAGGTTCACATCTAAGCCTGAGTAGTTCAAGACATCATGTTCACTACCTGGTCAAGTGAATCCGATGGCTACTCACTAAGGGTGGTTCAAAGTTAAAAATTACTACCATTACTGATACAGTTATTTTCCAATTGTATTCTCAGAGTCCTTTCTGTCATGTGTTTTTCGGTCATGTGTTTTTCTGTCATGTCTGGATTACATGGTCTGGTCATTTCCATTCTTGTGGGGGATTGTTGGAAAAAGTTTTTGCATATTTTTCGGGCTAGATTCCAGTGGGCTCCGGCCACCGGCGGCGCCTGAATTGATTGGATCACGTTCCTCTCGTCGAGCACTATTCCGTAATGTACTCACTTGCAAAAAAGGGTTTCCGTATGAATAAGAAATGTAGGTCCAAAGCTGAGTACTCGAAATGTACTAACTTGGACAGTTGGAATAAATAGTCCCACATCGGAAGATGGGAAAGATTTTCTCTAGTATGTAAGCTAAAGAAATGGACTAAAGGGCGTAACCCTGGGGTTACTACTAACGTGTAGTGAAGAGAAGACCTAGCCAAAATAACAAACACACACACGCGGGCCCGGCCCGGCCCGGCTCCGGCTTTGGCCTCGGCCTCGGCCTTGGCTTCGGCTTCGGCTTCGGCTCGGTTTGGTCTGGTTTGGCCTGGCTCTAGCCTATATATTTTTTTGCCCCGCTCCAAATTTTCCCTCAGTGTCACGCCCCGGTTTCCAAAAATACGGAATACGAGCACGTAACTAAAACCCAGCAAATGATTTTCATCATCCATAAGCTGTTCAGGAATTCTTTACAACATACCACAGGAATAATCAGAGTTGGAAGCCAGAAAAATATCAACCAACATGCATAATTGGAACAAGATACCAACAGAAATTACTCGAAAACCAAATACAATAATCTCAAATAATCAGGTTCTGAACAAAACAAATATCTCGGGTCACATCGCCCAAATACAATAAATGTCCAAGTCATCAAGTAGATTTTATTCAAGTTCAAGCAACAATAACAATAATAATAAAGCAGAAACTCCAGCACTAATACATCATCTCACCAATACCGTCTGGAACCTGTTCTCCAAAATCTGCAATTCAACGAATGCAGGAAAGAGGAAAAGAGAAAACACGTACCCGTCAATTGCAAGTTATGGGCCACTTATAATGTAGGATACAAGCACATGGGGAACTAACTAGCAACATGGTATAAGTGTGATGTCAAAATAACAACTAGCATGGTAAAAGTGATCAAGTGACCCAACCATCCGGTACACTGTCTTTTTCTTTCCTATGACTAATAGCTCTAAACCCCGCGTTTTTGACATAAACCACGTTTTCCCTAATAGGCGCTGATTGAATTCGAGACGTTTCAGGAAGGATTCGGCACAGTTCTATACGGATACTTCTGGGGGATAGAGTCCAAATCGAAATAAGCCTGTATACGCTCTTAGAAAACAGGTAACCAGCGATACTATAGTAAGTTAGGGTAAAGCGACGCATCAAAAAGGGCTGGCCCGTCAAAAGTCCGGTTCCTTCGCGAACGAAGTTCAGAATCAAAGAATTGTCGAACACTCGTCGACTCGGGATAAGTTCAGAATCAACAAGGGTTCGTAGAACGAAGGGGGCGACTGCTGGAACGACCTCACTGCCCTCACCTGATTTCATACCATTGACGCTGGAAGGCAATTGAGCTCTCGACACTTTTCTCATAGACCAAATATTCACTCAATATTTTAGTGTCAAGTAATCAAGTATCATGTAAACATGTATCAAGGGTCAAGTATCATGTATCAGGTAACAGGTATACAGGTAACAGGTAAATAGGCAATCATGTAACAGGATAATCAGGTATACAGGAAATCAGATTATGTCATGTCAAGTCTTGTTATTTTACTATCTAGGTAACACTTCATGCATCCCGGTTTTTACTACATGGTTGCTACAACAAACATTTTCGCTTTAGATTTCATAGTGGAGTCCATAGGGCAGTGTACTTAGGTACAGGAAACAGGAATAACAGCAACAGGTAGAACCTAGTGGTTCTCTTCTGAGTACATCTTCCTAAGGGAAGTATGCAGTCAGGTACAGGAAATAGGCATAACCTAGTGGTTATCTTCCGAGTACATCTTCCTATAGGAAAGCATGCAGTCAGGTACAGGTAACAGAATCGTGAATCATGTAGTCATGAACACGTAACAGGCAGGTAGGACACCAGTCTTCTTCCAAGTACACGCTTCTATATTTTCCACTACTAGATCTTTTCCTTAAACCCCGGCTTGGTCATTTATTATTATAATCAGGCATGCAAGTATGTGTCACAAAACAAAGCAAGAATAATAAGATATAAACATGTATCAGGTTCAGGGTGCAAAATGAACAAGTACAGGTACAAGATAATGTATAACAGGGTAAAATAACTAGTTTTCTAATTCAGGACAGCAAGATAGTGTTGTACTAAAACAGTGATCCCCGCTACTACAAACATCCAAATCTGGATCCGTCAAAGGATCTGGAAAATAGATTTCCACACGAATCCAGCGAGTATAAATAAGTCATATAGTAATTGACATCATCATAACTCAAAACAGATTTAAAAACAGAAAATATGTTCAGTCAGAAATCAGGAAAACGAATTCTCAGTCAGGAAAACTGCATCAAAACCTTTCAAATAAATTCAGGAAAAATCTGGGGTATTTCTCTATATGTCTAGATTCAAAATATAAAGTTTCATAATATTCCAGTAAAATTTATTTAGTCATCAAAATTAAGAAAACATCAAGAAACGATACTTTGGAAAATCTGGAAGTTCCAACACTGCTGTACGAAAACTGAGATATCTTGCAACCAGTAAAACGAAATCCAAATCCGCCAAAGGGAGGTGAAAATAGATAAAATATAATAACTTTTATATTTCACAAACAATTTTCATACAGTATAAGGAATCATAGTGAAAATAGGGTTCTTTACAGAACAGCGAGCAAAATACAGCACGAATAGATTTTAGAAACGAGCATGAAACATCACATAAAACTTATCAATAAAATTCACCAAAATTCTGGGTAATCCCTAACTTAATAAAGAAACACTGACCAAAGTTTCAAATCAAAATAATATGTATAGCATGGTTCTTGAAAATAGTTTGTTATAAAAAATACTACAAAACAGAATCTGGAAAAGATCAACACCTCTGTACTAAAACAGCGATAACTCAGTCATAAAATCATAACCAAGCAAGGTTAGGGGGGTTGGAAAATAGACAAAATTATCTAAAACTCATATTTTGTACTGAAATCAAGATACTGACTGTAGCACAGTCGGAAACAGCAAACAAAACAGAACAATGCAAAAAATACAGATTTTTCCCCTTAAAACAAAACCAACATAGCTTCAAGAAAATTGATCCAAACACATCCAAACTTGAAATAAAGTCTACCAAGTGTCTAAACATCATGAATTAGGCTTATTAACATGTCATCGCCAAATATATTTCATGGGTTTTAACCAAAACACAAGTTTGCACACAAGTCTCACATACATGTTCCAAATCAAGAATCGGGCGAATCCTAGGTTAAATCATGTCAAGATTGTGTCGTGAGTCTTCTATGGCCAAAATATCACAATAGAGACAAAACCCATCAAGAAAAACACAATCAAGAGTTGTCTATAGACCCAACTACACTATAGGTGAACCTTTTGACTTGTATCAAATAAATGAATTAGAGTACAAGTTCTTGCCTGAATTTGTGGATGAAGAACGATGCAAATGAGAAAATAAGCAAAATCCACGAACGAAAATCCGCTAAAATCACGAATCCAAGCAATCACGAACAAAAACTCCACACGAACGAAACTCCTTAAAGCGTGAGACGATCAAAGCGTCTAGCAACCACTTTGAGAACACCACGAAGAGAGTTGGGGCTTGATGGTGCAAGGAGTTGATGGTGGTATGGTGAGAGGTGGTCGGCAAAGCAAGGGAGTAGGGTTCGGGTTTGGAGGGTGGCCGGAGTGGGGAGGTGCCGGACTAGGGTGGTCGGCCTGGTGGTGGAAGAGGGTAGGCCAGGGGTACTGTGGTATCGGGTTGGGGTTGTGCAGCCGGAGGGAAAGAGAGGGAGAGAGATGGAGGCCGAAATTTAGGAGAGGGAGTATTAGGGTTAGGGTTTAAGGAGAGGAGGGTTTATATATAGGATTAGGATGTGGGTTAATGGGTATTGGGTATTAGGGGTTAGTAATAGGTATACAAATGGGTTTTGGAATTTGGGTCAAATAACAATAGAAATGCAATTAGGATTGGGAGTTTATTTGGCTATGAAAACTTATTAGGGGATAAAATAATAGGAGTGGGAAAAAGACCATCCAAACACCACCACAACACCACGAAGAATAAAAAATAAAGATAACGAGACCAAAAATGAGGGAAAGCCAACAAAATGAAAAACGAGACAAAAGAGACAATCAATCACACACGAGGAGCTCAAAATGAAATAAAACGAATATATATTGAAAACAAATCCAATATACGATTCAGAAAATACAAGAGAGATAAAATACACTAAAACGAAAAATACACTTCAAAATACACAAAATGAAAAACAGGGGTTACACCGAGTTACTGTTGAGGCTTTTCAAATTCTGTAACTACTGGAACCATTACTCTGTAACAGCAGAGTAATGGCTCATCAGTTACGTTTTTAAACCATTACTCCACTGTTACAGAGTAATGGACCATTACTCAGTTGTTACAGAGTAATGGACGTACTCTGCTGTTACAGAGTATACTCCCCTTCTCTTATAAAACCATTAACTTTTGTCTGCCATTACACAGAGTTTTCTGCAACATTCTGAATCTTCTTCTTCTTCCTCTGAGTCAGAGTCTGAGAGAGTACAACATAGCTACCGGTTCGCTGAGATCTCTGAAGCTAGGGTGCTGCTCTTCAGGGAAAGGTAATACAGTTGTATCCTAGGAGGCAATTCATCAACAACCGTCACACTACGGGACGAATTTTGCTTTAAGGACAGAGATCTTAATCTCGACTTTGTATTGTACTATATGGTTTGTTCTTTTATTTCATGTACTTGTAATTCTTCACAAATATTGTTAGCATTTTCCTGTTTTATGAAATTCAAGTTCTAACACTATATAATAAAACACAAAGAAAGCTATCAAGTGGCTCTCATTCAATAGGGCTGAAATCAATGGTCCAGATCTAACCTCACAATACATGTTTTTCCGCCCAAAAGTTTCTCCCCAAAACTCAAATTCGAATCCCCCCAAAACAACTCATTTATTTATTTATTTATTTATTTATTTCTCTCTCTCACCCCCCCTGCCCCCCCCCCCCCCCCCTCTCTCTCTTGCTCGCTCTCTCTCATTCTCTTTCTATTTGCTCAGAAATTTATATTTTCAGATTTCAGGTTTGTAAATTTTCAAATTCTTATGCATTTTTTTATTGCTCATGTCACATTGAAAATAGCAAATATCTCATCAACATTTAAATTTCATCATTTTCCACACTCAAGATTCTAAGAAGTTGGATTTTACACCCCCATTTATAATTATTTTTCAGCATGTACTAATGGAAACATAGACTTTTATTTACAACTAATTATTGTTTTACTATTCAAACTTGAGCTACATAATTATTGTTTTATTGTTTACAAGACTTTTATATGTTGTATCGTTTCGAAGACATGTCGTAGGCACGTGCCCACGGGCAAATCTGGTATATATACAATTCATAAAAGATAATTATTTATATAACTTAATATAAACTTACAGATCAAAACGAGGAACTTCACTTTCATTGTTATATGGGATATCATTTTGTAACCCTTCTTCAACCATTCTAAATACAAATGCATACGTATTGGTAGTGTAATTCAATATATTTGATAAAATTTATAATGAATAATTCGCATATTTTAGGTATATACCTTCGCTCACTTGTTTCCGTTTGTCGACTTGCATTGGCCTCAACCTGATCTTGTGATGCCCTTGCATTCTTAGATTCCTTTGTTTTTGTGGATGTAACACTTCAATTAAAAAAACAAATTTAATTAGTAACTAGAATATTAGCAACATAAAAGAATTAAAAATAAACTCCAAATAGCTTGCTTTCTTACCTTTTAACTTTATGACTGACATTTCTTTCAGTTTGAGCTAATGCTTCACTTGGCCTTGCTCTTGTACTTGCAACACTACAGTTAAATAAACATAATAAATGCAAGTATGTATCATGAAAGTATAACAAAAATAAAGAAAATACATAAAGAAAATGTGGGATTTACCAATCAACAGCTTGGGAGGTTTCTTCAACATCATTGCTTGACTGTTGAATCCTTTGGTTAATGGGTTCCTTGCAACTATTCTTGTAATGACATGTATTCCACATCTTCCACACCTTACAATTCTTTTTGCCTTCCCTTTTCCCTTCTCATTCCCCTGTAGTTCATCTTTCCCCTCTTCCTCTTCTTGGCTGGCCTACCCCTTGGCCTTTTGGCATGAGGAGGGCCAATCTCATATTCTCTGTCAACCCTCTCTCATTGGATGGTAATGTAGCAACGGAATCTTATATGCAAGTTTATACCTGACCAATGTAAAGAATAAAGTAATAATTACCCTAATTGCAGCAATGTTTATTTAAAAGGTAATGAATGACAAAACTTATATAACATACCTTTTATCTGTGTAAAAACCATTCACAAAATCTTCCCAAATGGCTTCTTTAAGTTGTCCAATCACTGCTCCAACGTGTATGCAAGGCAGGCCAGTGACCTGCCATCTCTTACAAAAGCACTTTATTTGATTAAGGTCTATGGTGAACCTGTCAGCTCCATTATCTACCTCCCATCTAGAATCGGCACTCTTTCTGACCTTCCAACTACCCATGTTTATGCTAAGATCCTTCAAATATCTATCAGCCATAGGAACAAGCTTGGACTTCCACTTCTGAGAAAGTGTCCATCTCTTGCTTCTCTTCTCCATTTCTTGAATTCTGACTTTATCGACTAAATCCACTGCTGGAAGATATCTGGCCTCCAAAATCCAAGCATTGTATGACTCTGATATGTTATTTGTGATATAGTGATTCTTGCACTTAGTAGAAGACGTGTATATGCTCCATTTATACTTATCAATTCCCATAAGCTCATCATAGCTGGAATTGAGACCTCCCTCAACTCCCTAATTGCTCCATAGAATGAAGGGCCATTAAATGCCCTTGCTGCCTTCCACACAAGACCCTCAAATAAATCACCTTGGAATTTTTGCTTGAAATTTTTCCACATATGCCTCATGCATACCCTTTGCTCTGCCTCTGGAATTAGTTCATGCAATGCCACTTGTAGACCCTTCTCTTGATTTGATATGATTGTAATTTCACTCATATCCCCACCAAATGCAATCTTCAAATGTTAAACAAACCAAAACCAAGTGTCGCTGCTCTTATTCTCCACCAGAGCAAAAAGCTACATTGACCAACCCATTATCACCATCCAATCCTATAGCACCCATTAGCATTCCTAAGTATTTGGACCTGAGGTGACAAGCATCTAAACCTAAGAATGGCCTACATCCTTCCTTGAACCCATCCACACATGGTTTAAAAGAGATGAACATTCTTTGAAAAGCTTTATCAACCTCCAATTTAATCTCAATGTGACTTCAAGGCATCCTTGACAGTAAATCTCCTTTCAATGCATCCATCAGGTCATAAGATTTATTTACAGAAATCAGATCCAAAGCTTTGTCTTTCCCTCTCAATGCCCTTATATATGAACTGACACACCAAACTTATCTTGAAGCCTCCCATGAATGTCTTTTGGTTTTATATGTGGGTTTCCTCTGACATCTTCCAGCATAACCTGTGCAATCCAGAGAGCTGTAGCATGTTTATTTCCACACTTATTAACTTCTTTACAAATGTGGATGTCTATCAACTTAGTAACCTGCAATGTAGTAAAATCATCCCCCATTCTGTAGGCCCTAATATACCAAGGACACTCCTTAATAACACACTTTGCAATGTACCTTTCTCTGTCACTCTTGATAACATTATAGTTGAAATTATTTATCACTATTAGTCTGGAGACTAATTCGAAATGCATTAATACTCTCAAATTTCATACCTATTTTGTAATGTGTGTCATCACTACTCCTGAGTTGTCTTGATGACAATAGATTTACAGTGTCAAAAGATTCAGAATCATAATACTCGTCCTCACTGCGATCATATGAATGGTATGAATCCTGCGAGTAGCAATCATCTGCCTCATCAGATGCATTTTCTTTATCATCTATAAGAGTCTCATTTGTCAACCTAGATGTCACATTGTTAGGCACTTCTTGATCTACATCACCATTAGTTTCATTTTCACTCAGCCTTACTTCCAAACTATCACCATAGTTATCCATCTCCTCCTTAAACAGTACATAATTGTCATCCTCATCATCAGGATAATTTCCATCATCATCAGATGACAATTCATACTCGAGAAATTGATAAGACCCCCCAATATTCTTCTTTTTCGATGTTGTGTTTTTCGTTTTCACATGTCTCAAAAACTTAGAGTTCTTTTTATTCTTTAAATCAACTTCTATAAACATCTATGTCATTTTATAATTAGATAACCCACCCTCAACCACCTTGATATACTCCTCATCCTTCAATATTTGTAAAAAATCCCTTGGATTTGTCCCTGGGACTGTATACCACAACTTCAATCTACAACCCTTCAACCATGGCATACTAGACCCTATAGTTTCTCCAAACTGCTTTAAAGATGTCTGGCCTACAATTACTGTCATCTTTTTATAATGTCCACCCTTATACTGTAGTCTATTTGTCCTGAGTACACTTCTTCGGTGACCATCATAATGCAACTTAATATCTAATTTATCATTTATGGCCATCCTGTATAAATAAACACAACATACATTTTAGTAAGATCAAAAACTATAAAAAAACATTAAGATTCATACAAAAAACTGACCAATATACAAATAAGCAAATATTTGGTAATCAAATGCACATATTCATAGTTGTTGAAGCTTTAACAACTATGAATATGAAGCTTTAACATGTGAACAATGCCATTCTTTTCTACCCTTTTCTATCAATTACATGGCTATGAAGGATTAGTAGTTAAGCACTATGGATTTTCCCAACCCTTAAAAGCACAACAAAAATTTGTTGAAGAATCTACCACACAACTCGTAGTGCTAATAGCAGAAACACACCACAAGCAATAGAAACTCCCAAGCCATAGATGAACCAAGAACAGGCCACCACAATATGAAAGTTCTTACAAGAACACAATCAATATGCAGAGATAACCAATACTTCTTATTCCTCAAGAAATACAAAGATTACAAAAGAGATTACAACTCTCAATCTCTCTCTCTCACCTTTGAAACACTCGACATAATTCCCTCTTGAAGTTGAATAATGATAATGGCTCACCTCTTGATTACACAAATTAATGGATTAGATCCACACAAACCCTAGAGTCTACAACCATATATATAGCCACAAGTAAACCCTAAAAGATAAACAAAAATCCAACAATTGGGCCTTAAACTCGTAAGCCCAAAAATAGTTAGAGCCGAAGTCGGTCGACCGCACCCCCAAGGTTGGTCGACCGCAACGTGTAAGTCCAGACCCGAGAGCTGACCGGTCAACCGCACGGTCGACCGTCCCCTCCTCTGTTGGACCTGTACACTCGAAGAACTCTCAGCAGTGTGGGTCGGTCGACCGCACCCTCAGGTCGGTCGACTGTAAATCTCTAGACTATATTTCTTCTACTTGTTGTTGTCTTCTCTTGCTGTCTTTGTCTCCTCCTCCTCTTCTCCAACTTCAAGTACTCAGTGCCTACGTGTAATCGATGCCAAAACCTTAACAATCTCCCACTTGGACCAAATACACAACGCTTCAAAGTTATTGCAATCTTTACCTCGCATTATCTCTTCCAATCTCCTAATTTCATGGAAGACCCAAGTACTCCCCACTCTCATGAAGAGAACCTCTGCCACCCCACCACGTGGAGTGCACCAACCACCCCTCATCGCCTCACGAAGGATGTGCTCCACCAGTCGCATAGAGCATGAATACCGGAGAAACAACCTCCCGTGTCGGATTCCATGTTATGAGACTCTCCAACTCACAAAATCTCTATTAACACCGGACATGGTTCAAAATCTCTCAATGCACCATCTCCATTAGAAGTCTCTGTGGACGACACATCCACAAAATTCACAGACTGTTCAACCCCTACAGTTCCAATTCGGTTACACTCATCGACATCACCCAGCATATCGATACCAGTGCTCTCTATCATACAAGAGCGACTTGAAGTTTCAGCTGCCATATCGCAAAGTACCCTTACCGCAGCAATGTCTTTCCTTCTAGGATCACTTCCATGGCCAGCAGGTCCCACTAAATTAGTAATCTCCCTTCCAAAACTGAAAAAACTTGGTTGCACCCCCACACAACCTACTACTATATTCTGGCTGAGAGTCAACTACAGGAGAAACACCCCCATGTCTCTAAGCAAATACAACGTTCCCTCACGCTTTTCTTTTGCAATCACCCTTGAACCTACAGCTATAAACCACTCCCCACTACAAACTGTAGTAGACAACCCCCTTTGTCTAGCCTTCCAATCGAGATAAGATTTTCTTTCAAGTCTAGAACATGCCTTGTCTCCTGCAAGACAACACTTTGATCATTATTGGCTTTCACGCAAACAGTACCAACCCCACGTACAGGACACCGGTGACCATTTCCCACGATCACATCTCCAAAAGAACCCTCCTTATAGTCATCAAACACCTCTCTCCTCGGAGTGCAATGAAAAGAAGCTCCTGAATCAATACACTAATCTTGAGTGCCCAACTCCTCCCGAGCTGATAAGCATAGATCCTCAACAAGCCCTACTTGAGCTTCCTTTGGAGTATCTCTCTTCAGTTTCTCCTGTTTCCTCTTCATATAAGCCTTGCAACTGCGCATCATGTGACCCTTCTTATGACAATACTAGCTCTCAGGCCCATGTTTCCCATCACTGTCATCAGACCCACTATTAGATGAACTACTTTGATCCTTTCTTCTTTGAATGCTCTTAGAACTCCCACGTCTCTTCTCAATGTAAATTGCGGAATCTCTAAAAAATGATAATGGATATCCCCTATTTCTCACCCTTCTCACCTCCTCGTTCAGAATGCTACTCACCATATCCTATAGAGTCGTCGAATCTGTCATAGTGCTTGTAATAGTCTATTCCACCATACCATAGCTATCGGATAAAGTAGATAAATGTAACAATGACTGCCCAGTTTCTGAAAACTTCAAACCTGCAGCTTCCATTTGGTTGTAAACCATACCGTAATTGTTCACATGCTCTGCTACTGAACCCCCTTCCCTCAACTTCATATTAATCAATTTCTTCATATGAAGAATTTGTTTAGATACCGACGGTTTCTCATACATATC
This sequence comes from Hemerocallis citrina, assembly GCA_017893485.1. Taxonomy (NCBI): domain Eukaryota; kingdom Viridiplantae; phylum Streptophyta; class Magnoliopsida; order Asparagales; family Asphodelaceae; genus Hemerocallis; species Hemerocallis citrina. Next base: position 153,965,830 of record CM030361.1, read on the forward strand.
CGTGAGAATCTCCATAACCTCCTCTGTGGTCTTTACCTTCGAGATATGAAATAACACCTTCCTACTCAGCCCCAACCGAATCTGTCCCAGCGCCTTCTGATCCAAACGATTCCAATCTGCCAAGATCTTCGCATCCTTGTCTGCACCTACCGGCTTCTCATCAAATAACAGACCATCAAGATCTTTCTAACGAAGATATGCTATCATCTGAATCTTCTACATCGTGAAGTCACTCCCATCGAATTTCTCGATCTTCATTTTGTTATCGGCCATCTCGAACCAACCAGGCTCTGATACCACTTGTTGAAGAATCTACCACATAACTTGTAGTGCTAATAGCGGAAACACACCCCAAGCAATAGAAACTCCCGGAACTTAGATGAACCAAGAACAAGCCACCACAATATGCAAGATCTCACAAGAACACAATCAATATGCAGAGATAACCAATACTTATTATTCCCTAAGAAATACAAAGATTACAAAAGAGATTACAACTCTCAATCTCCCTTTCTCACCTTTAAAACACTCGGCACAATCCCCTCTTGAAGTTGAACAATGATAACGACTCACTTCTTGATTACACAAATTGATGGATTGGATCCACACAAATCATAGAGTCTACATATAGCCCCCAAGTAAATCCTAAAAGATAAACACAAATCCAATAATTGGGTCTTAAACTCGTAAGCCCAAAAACAGTCACCCCCAAGGTCGGTCAACCGCACCCCCAATGTCGGTCGACCGCAACGTGTAAGTCCAGACCCGAGAGCTGATCGGTCGACCACATGGTCGACCGTCCCCTCCTCTGTTAGACCTATACAATCGAAGAACTCTCAGCAGTGTGGGTCGGTCGAATGCACCTCCAGGTCGGTCGACCGCAACTCTCTAGACTACATTTCTTCTACATACTGTTATCTACTTTGATGTCTTTGTCTCCTCCTCTTCTTCTCCAACTTTAAGTACTCAGTGTCTACGTGTATTTGAGGCCAAAACCTTAACAAAATTAGGTATCAGGAGTATCGAAACCCCAAACAAATTAGAATTGAAGTAACACTACAATTGGGGAGTGAAAATTTGGAGTGTGAAATGAAAGCACATCTCAAGAAAACACTACAATCAAAAGAAAAATTGGAGTATGATATGAAACAATACAATCTCAAGGAAACACTCCAATCTTAGGGGAATATTACAATCAAAACAATACAATCTCAGGGGAACACTTGTAACACCCTATATTTTTGTTTTATTTTAAAAATGCATTTTTCAATTTTTTGCACGTATGATGCACGTGCTAATTTTTCCATCTCTAATTCTTACTCTCATTTACTAATTTTAGCATGCATAATCTTATTTAGCCTTTTTATTTAACCCATGGACCTAAAGTTAAATTTTAGCGCATTAAATTAATTAAAAGGAGAGCCCACTAGAATAATTAAGTTAGTTAATTAAAATAAAAGCCCATGGGACAAGCCTATTAATTAAATCCTATTTTAAGTTGTGCATGGACTAATACATGACATGTAACAACTTTTAGTACACATTTTTAAACTATAGGAATTGTATTAAATATTTTACATGTGTGTGTGCACTAGTGCAACTAAGAGAGGAGTAGGGTCGCTAGTTTTGAGTAATGGGGAGAGAGAGGGTTGGGGGTTATGGGGTTAAGGTTTTGAAGAGTTGAAAATGAGTTAGAAAATGAAAGGTTGAGTGGGTAATTAAGGAGAGAGTTATTAGGTGGAGATTTATGCAAATTAAACCCTCACCTAATCCTATAAATACACCTTCATTTTTTCTTCTCTTGTCACACCTAAACTAAACAAAATTAAGAGAGAAAAAGAAAGAGAGAAAGAGAGTACCTTGTGCTTTGAAGGCTTTCTAGGAGGAGAAGGACACGGAGGTGCTAGTGGAGCTAGGAGCTAGGAGCTAGGAGCTAGGAGAGGTCTCTTCATTGTGATTTTTCATTCTTCATAGAGGTGGGTGATTTCTTACTTTCTAGATGTAGAGAATGCATGCTAAAAACTATAAATGAGTATTATAAGTTGATGTTGATGTGAAATATGTAGATAAAAATTCATGCTAGTATAATATGCTATGAATGAGAATAATCTTGTTGTGATAATAGCCACCATGTTAATTAGAAAGAAAAATTTTGATAAAAGAGTCAACACTATGAATCATGTTAGTATGCTTGTAAAATTTTGTACATGTTGAATATATGAAAATTTGTTGGAGGATGTCATATTCAAATCATGCCTTAGAATCATGATGATTAAGAAAGAAGAAAGAAAGTAAAACAAATTTAGTTAGTGCCATGAAATGTGTTGACATATGTATATTTGCCATGTTGTATTTGAAAATATAAATTCTTGCATGAAAGAGGTTTTTGTAAAATTCTCATCATTAAGAGACATGTTGGCATTGTTATAAATGTTTAATTTGCATAAGTGAGAACATAAACTAGTTTTTATGAACATTATTATTAAATTCAAGTTTTGAGAAAATAACAAGCCTATGTGTAAAATGAGAAGAGGAATTATTTAAAGAAATGGAAATATGGTTTTAATGAATTTGAAATTTGTTGTTTACTGTTTTTAAAAATTCATTCTCAGTCAAGAGAAAGTTTATTTCAAAATCCTAAAAAGATTGGATCTTTGGATAAACGAGTTTGTGTGAAAAAAGAACCAATTTCTGAACAGTATGAACAAAAGTATATTAATACAACTCCTAAACAGAAATTACACTTGGACTTACTGGTTAGCCAGTGCAACACAGAGCACTGTTTGTAAGAGATCTTGGGTTCGAAACTTGATAGTCACATTTATTTTTGCTTCTTTTAATTAATTTCCGAAACCCGAGATTTAACTTATGAGCATTTTGGCAAGACAAAGTCCATTGAACTTTCTAGCTAGCGAGTTTGGGCTTTGGGGCATTACTGTAGCTCCTGACCGGTTCTAGGTTCGAAACCAAAAGCCAACATTTTGATTTTTTTGAGTTTTGAAATTATTTTTAAGACGTTAAATGAGAATAAAAAAATTGAGAAAAATAATAGAATTTCTATAGAATGAAATAGAGTTTACTAAAAAGAGTTGTAAAATGTTTCAAGTATATTTGAGATACAAAAATAGAAATTGAGATAGAAAGATGAATAATGTGAATTTCAAAATCTGTTATTGAAGAATAGATTTTTCTTTTGTGAAAAAAAGTAAAATATTAGTTTGTGAAGTGATTTCTCTTGAAGAGATTACACTCTTATTTTGTTTAAAGAATATTTTGAAGTGAGTTGAGACATTGTATGAGCTTGATTTTGTTCATAAGACTTCATGTGAAGAAATTGTATTCTTGAAAGGAATTATTTGCTTATAAAGATTATGAATGAATGAATAGACAAGATATTGATCATTTGTGAACAAGTTGAAGATGAAAATATCTAAGTTTAAGACATGTTTATTGAAGGGTATGTGTACCCATGGATTCTTGTACATGAAAAAGTTGTGATTTTGAGTTAGTGAGACCTCGGGTACCGGCACTACTGAATTGAAAAGAGTTGAGATATATTTTGGGATATGGCCATGGAGCTATCTCGTATTTGTTGATTAAGTCCGGTAGGTGGTAAAACTAATTCTAGATATGGAAATTGATTCATGTCTTGAACTTAAGAGTTAGGCACATAAGTGAAGATGGAGTAAACCTGGGCAAATGTAAGTGGGGCACTCTATATAGTCGGGTGGTGGATTCCGGAATTATAGACCCAGTCGGGCGGTGGATTTCGGGACTATGGTTGCTTCGTGGGAGACGGCCTTTTATTTTAAATCTGGAACTATGCGTTGTCGGGCGGTTAGTTTACTGTTCTCCAATGTATATACATATACCGGAGCTAGAGGGGCACTTACGGGATGATTCACACAATAAGGGATCTGTTATAACAGTCGGGCGGTGGATTCCAGGATTGGGGTCTTTATTTGTGGAATGATCTAAACCTTGTCTTATTACTGGATAGTTTTCATGGCGAGGGACAGAACCCTTAAATGTGGAGTACGTAGGTGCGTGTCTTCGAACCTATGTAGTATGAGATGCATAGAATCCAAACAAATATGCATTAGTGTCTTCCTAGTATAAAATTTGTGCATTAGGCATTAAGGCATCACATACACTTACATATTTAGAATACTCACTTTTGACACTTTATTGTTCATTCAAATTGTAGTTTGTTAAAGTATGAAATCGTTATATGTACGGCATAGAGAGGATGACCGAGTATAACATTTTTGTCAGTTGTAAGTGACTGATGTGCCCACAGCTTAATATGCAGGTAATGTACATTTTCATGGAGAAGTAAAGATGTTAAGATGCTGTTGACTAATTACATTGATGAAGTTGTACAAGTTGTATATTATTTTCATTTATGTATCTTCTGCTGTGTAAACTAAATGTAAAGACTTCTGATGTATGTTGAAAAGTTTAAATTTTCTTGTAAAATTGTACGAAGTGAAGTGTAAAAATCTTTTGGAATCTCGAATTCGGTCTTATTTGGAATTCGGGGTGTTACAGATGGTATCAGAGCATGCTTTACAAATTTATAAGGAACGACACCCTAGTGTGGACATTAGAGTGTGAGTTTCAACTTATAGAGATTTAAACTTATGTTTGTGTTGCTCTATGAGATGACATTTTTCTCCTCCTTTTCATTATAAGATGGCCAATAAGCATGATCCCCAGAATGAGTCGTATTGTTTGTCCCCTTCGAGGATGAAGAGGAAGAACCAATAGAAGAAGAAGAAGACCCAGAAGAAGAGGAAGAAGAAGAACTAGTGGAGATAGAAGAGGAATTCCCCGAGTCCAGGGAGATTACTCCACCTCTGCCTGATCTCCCCGAAGAATCCTCTGACGAAGAACTCGTCCCAGATGACCCAAATGATATTGTTGCTTCTCTTCAACGAGAATTGGATGCTCAAAAGTGGAGAGTTAACCACTTAGAATTGCAACGGGTAGAAGACAAGGAGCGCATCCAGGAGCTGAGCTTTCAAGTGTGCGAGCTCGAGAAGGTCCAGCATGTGAATGATTGACACTTTGTCAAGTTAGACCACCTCACTCTCTGGGACAAGCAAGAGCGACAACAGAGCTTTGAAGACATGAGGCAAGAAATCCGGGAACTACAGGAAGAGCTCAGAGAAGCCAAAAGAAACCGTAGAATCTAGGATGTATTTTATTGAAGGATGTAATGGATGTATTTGGAACAAAGTTTTTTCTTTCTGAATGTAAAGAGTTTAATTTTGGAATGAATAAATTTTGTTGAAGCGATGTTAATTGTGTTAATTATGATGATTAATGATGAAATTTTATGACTCAGAAATGGCACAAAGAATCATGAACGACGAAGAGCATAACGGTGAAAATGGGCTAGATTTGGAAACCGAATTAGCTCGGGTATATCAGACCTTAAATGCTGTCGCCGCAAACATTGCTAGAAACAGGGGACCAGGGCCAGCAGGGCATGTTCCCGAGGCAATCAGGTTGGTTGAATCGTTCAAAAGAATGAAGCCACCTGTGTTGAAGGGCAGGCAAATCCAGACACAGCTGACGACTGGATCAGACAGATCAAGACCGTTTTTGATGTACTAGAAACCCCAGAGGCCAGTAAGGTGAAATTGGCCACCATCCAACTAGAAAAGGATGCAGGTGTTAGGTGGCAATCGCTGAAAAGGACCTTAGGCAATGTACAACTTACTTGGGAGGAGTTTTTTAATGAATTCAGGAGTCACTACTTTTCATTGGATGTCTAAGAGAAGAAGGCGATGAAATTTCTGGGTTTGCAGCAGGGCGGTATGTCGGTACGGGAGTATGAGACCAAGTTCAACCAACTCTCAAGGTACGTGCCTGAAATGGTACAGGATGAAGCCAAAAAAGTGCGAAAATTTGAGCAAGGACTGAGGCCTAGCTTGAGAACCCGCATGATACCCCTGGGCATCTGCAGATTTGAGAAGCTGGTCAGAAGGGTTGACGCTACTGAGTCAGACATGGACCAGTTCCAGGCAGTACAGGTCAAGCGGAACAATTGGAGCATGGGCAAGAGGCATGCGGCGCCGAGCAATTTCAGGAGTCAGCCCCCAGCGCAGCGTTTCAAACCAACTGGAGTAAATGCTGTTGCAGTGACTGGCATGGTACCCACTTGCTACAAATGTGGAGAGACAGGCCACATATTTTTGGGGTGTACCAAGCCGCAACCGATTAGGACTTGTTTTCTTTGTGGTAAGGAGGGTTACATCAAGCAATTTTGCCCTCAACTTCAGTAAGAGGATCGAGTTAGAAGCACCCCAACCCAGGGCAAAAGCAATTCCGACAGGGGCAAGTGTTCGCTCTGACCGAGGCAGATGCTGATGATGTAAACAACGTCATCACGAGTATGGGAGATGAAGCTTAGTTGTCTTGTTACTTTTTTCACTTATGTAATAAAATGTTATGTAATGAAAGTACTCTTATGTAACAAGAGACATTCAAATAAATGAGATAAAAGTATCAATGTTATTTGATACGGGATCATCGCACACTTTTGTGTCACCCTTATTTGCAGAACGATTAGGAGTTGAATCTAAATTTTTTCCTGGTAAAGTTCTATCTATGGCTAATCCGTCAGGAGAAAACTTAACTACCGATCAATATTATGAAGGGTGTGATCTTGAAATCGGAGGCAGGCTCTTTGGCATTGACCTTGTAATATCTCGGACGGATATTACCATGTATAAATTACTATTTTATTATTATTTTATTATTATTTTGTTTTAATTCCAAAATCAAATTATTTTGGTGATTTTCGCCGGTCCGTTCACAAACATTGTCTGCGCGCATATATCGGCCGGTGTACATCCGAAGTACATCAAATTGGTAGCGCGATCCTCCGAATTGATAATAAAACTTATTTTATTATTATTTTCAAATTAAACTATTTTATGAGAATTATATAAGGATTTTTGGTATACACATACATACACATATACACACATTGTATTGTACCAAATTAGTACATTATACAAAATGTGTAGTATGTACTCTTGGACAAGGCACTAATCTTGTCATGACAACTTAATTAGATGGTTAGGGTTTGATTAGGAGACATAATCTAAGGTTTTTGTATGCATGAGGAGATTAAGTAAAAATTCCTTCTAGAAACCTTATCTTTTTACCATGCTTCCAACTTACCCTAGCACCTTACCTCCACCTCACCCCTACCCCCCTACCAAGCATGGCCGGCCTCACCTCCTCCAAGGGGTTTTGTGCATAATGTTGAGTGCAATTTTGCACTCTCCACCATTCTCTCCACCTATAAATACCCCCTCCTTCTCCACTTGTCTCATTTTTACAAAACAAAAGAAAGGAAAGGAAAAGAAAGAGAGAACCCACCTTTAACTTGAGAGTTTTGTTTTGTAGGTTGTTAGAAGCTTTCATAGGAGCTTAGGGGAAGGAGAAGTTTAAGCTAGCAAGTCCTTCCAACAAAGAAAATTAGGTGGGGGTTCTCCACTTTCTTTGTTGATTTGTTGTTTTGACTTCTTCTTCTTATCCTCCTTGTTTTGTTTCTTTTGTTCTTTGAGAATGGTTTATTGTGATAGTGTTGTGGTGTGTAGTTCTTATTTTTGTATGGTTATGGATGGTTAAAGATAATAACCACATGAAAAGAAAAGAAATGAATGGTAGTAGTAAATAAACATAAAGATTAAATCTTTATAGTTGTAGTTGTTGTTTTGTGTTATGAAATGGGACTAAAATAAACATATGCATATAGACTTGTGTATACAACCATCTTGGGTTGTAGGACTTGAATGTGAACTCATACATAAAGCATATGGACTTGTATACAACCAATTTGGTTGTAGGACACACATGGGACTTGGACTAAAAAGAAAGCATATGTTGGATGGACCAAAAAAATAAAGGGTTCTTACTTTATCTTATTATTGTTATTTTCTTTTATAATCTTAAGTAAGAAAGAACCCATTGTAGATGTTAATCCTAATTATGAAAAAGAAACTAATCTAAAATCACTAGTTGTAGAATGGTTAAAAAGATCTCTTTTTATGATCACTAGTAATAATAAGAAATCGGTGCTAATCAAGATTTAGTAGATATTAAGTAGTAGATGTTTTATGTTTAAATAAAGTAGTAGTAGTTTATGTTAAAAAGAAGTAGTTATAGATGGTTATGTTATGTAAAATGTTAGTAGATAAAATAAAGTAGTAGTAGAAGTAGATGGTTATATGAAGTAGAGTAGATGTTTTGTTAAATAAAGAGGCTTTAGTGGATGGTTATATGGATAGTAGTAGATGCTTGTGTTAAATAAAGAAGTTAGTAGGTGTTTTATAGTAGATATTGGGTTAAATAAAGTAGTTGTAGATGTGTATGTTGTGTAAAGTTTTAGTAGATGCTTAATGGTATTCATGGTTAGGTCATTGTACGAAAAATGTATACAATGTTGTAAGAATCATTATACATGCTAGTAGGAAGGTTGTATACCATGCTAGATTAATTTATCTATGCTTAGATAGTTGTAGTTTAGTGGTATATCATGCTAGATTAATTTATCCATGCCTACATGCTTGTAGGAAAGTGGATATCATGCTAGATTAATTTATCCATGCTTACATTCTAGTAGGAAGGTTGTATACCATGCTAGATTAATTTATCTATGCTTAGATAGTTGTAGGAAAGTGGTATATCATGCTAGATTAATTTATCCATGCTTACATGCTAGTAGGAAGGTTGTATACCATGCTAGATTAATTTATCTATGCTTAGATAGTTGTAGGAAAGCGGTATATCATGCTAGATTAATTTATCCATGCTTACATGCTAGTAGGAAGGTTGTATACCATGCTAGATTAATTTATCTATGCTTAGATAGTTGTAGGAAAGCGGTATATCATGCTAGATTAATTTATCCATGCTTACATGCTAGTAGGAAGGTTGTATACCATGCTAGATTAATTTATCTATGCTTAGATAGTTGTAGGAAAGTGGTATATCATGCTAGATTAATTTATCCATGCTTACATGCTTATAGGAAAGTTATATACCATGCTAGATCAAATAAATATTCATGCTTACATGATATCCATGCTTAGATAAGTATATATTCATGCTATGTTAGTAGATGATCATGCTTAATCATTATTCATGCTAAGTTAGTAGATGTCATGCTAATTATTGTTTATGTTAAGTTAGTAGATGACCATGCTAATGATTGTTTATGTTAAGTTAGTAGATGACCATGCCAATGATTGTTTATACTAAGTTAGTAGATGATCATGCTTAGATGATATCTATGCTTAAATAGTGTTTGTTCATGCCTAAATATTGTTCAAGATCGAGCTAGAACATACTCATGTTTAACAAATGCCATGTTAGATTTAGGTAGGGATTAATCTACCATGCTTAGAATGTGTAGGAGTTATAATTCATGCTTTGAATATTATAGGAGTTATAAGTCATGCTTAGGAATATTGTAGCTTGGGTTGTGATGATTAATCATGTTAAGTAATGAAGATCCATGCTTAAGGTGGTAGTAGAGATATATACTCTAAGTAGTAAGTATTCACACTCAAGTTGTAGCTTATGATTGACTATAGTAAACTTCACGTTTAGACCATAGTGATTATTCATGCTTAAGCTTGATATAAGCACATGCTTAAATCATTTTCGTACTTAGGAGTATTGTGGTGGGTGGTGATGGTATGTACCATAATTAGATTGTCGTAGGTAGATGCTTGCAATTATATGCCCTGCTTAAGGTGCTATAGGTTGAAGTAATAGGGAAAGAATCACGTTGAAATTGTAATGACAACTACCTTGTTGTAGTTAATGTTAGTAGGGAGCCCACACATGCTTGAAGAGTATAGTGTAGCATCCTAGTGGAATATTGAACGAACGTAGGTTCTATATTGTTCTAGTCGTTGTGAAAGGAAACCGTGAGTTCTAGTGTGTGAGGTTCAAATTAGAATTAGACCCTATCATGGGGACATTCCTCATCCGTAGGGGTAATAAGGATTGGGAAGATCACTAGTAATAGTTAGTTTGATAAAGGTTGTTATGTCGCCTTCGGTTTTTCATTGGTAGAATACCGATCATAGACTATTAGTAGATTCTTCTGTTGCTTCAAATAATAGAAGATCAAGTTTGCTAGTAAGCACGTTTGGTTGCTTCTAGGTTGATTACCTGTATGATTATTTGCATATGGTTGTGCTCGTACGTGGCTCGACTGGCCCGTATGTAGCTGTAGGTCTCATACGTAGTTTATTTGGCTCGTATGTAGGTTGTTGTCTCATACGCTGCTCGACCGGCCCGTGCGTAGCCGTTGGTCTCATACACGGCTTATTTGACTGGTATGTACGTTGTTATCTCCTACGAGGCCCGCCTGGCTCGTAGGTAGTTATTATTTCATACGTAGCTTATTGGCTCGTATGTGGTTGTTACTCGTATATAGCTTGTTAGCTAGTACACAGTTCATTGTGCTCGTCTAGGGTGATATTACCACCCTAGGGGCTATCGACCATCAAGACATATGTTTTCTTACCCTAAGGAACTGTGGTGGAGTCACTCCTCGGGTGCCATCGGATCTTAACCTGTGTAGGTTGACCGAGGACTGGAGTATAGACGGAATCCAAGTTCAGGGTAGTGACATGCATAATCGCATTGCCGAGGTCTTGGATCGATAAGTCACGAACCGGATCCCGAAGGGTTCTGGTAAGTCTAGGTTGAGCAGCCTAGTAGAGTTGTCTTGCGAAGTCTAATTTAAGGCCCAGCATGTTGTGTTTATAATATGGTCATCCCTAGGATTGTTCGAGTCAGGGACATCACTAAGGTAGTGACTTATAAAGATCATTTTACTTAGACCCTTGCCGAAAAGAAAGGAGTTGGTTGTAGGGGGCGCCTTACGACAAACTTGTCCCTTGAGGCAGGCCTTAGGTGGTGATATTGGGTTGTACCTTCCCTTCAAAGGGATACGTACGGTGGCGTGTCACAAGTTGGGAACACGGGTTGCATATCTCGCGCTGTTAATTCCTGAAGTGCCGTGGCTGGGGGTGCCACAGGATGCATTGTGCAGTCCTGCGCTTGTTAGACCCCAGAGGGTGCCACAGGGTAGGCTTCGCGCTACCCTGCGCTTGCGAGACCCTATGATTTTGGTTTTTGGAATGACGCCCGATACACTGGGTTCGTCTGTTTTTGAGTGAGGTCCGGTTAGCCGGGTAGCAGTGGCAAACATGGACACCACTGGCGGACTGCATTAGTGGGACTTGACCACATCTGCAACCTCATTAGTCACGTTGTATCTGTCAGGAACAGGTCGTGTACAATTAGAATTCATAACGCGGGTTCAAATCCCTATATATGGAGAAATGGCTTGAGATGAGGTCGCATGTAGTATGAGCTGCATGTTGCTTCGGAGACTCGCTGACATTAGAATAGGAGCATCCTAGTTCTATTTAAATATCGCATTAGAGTCTAGTCATAGCACTCACGAACACTTAAACTCCATTACTATGTTTTGTATGTTGTTTGGGAGGTTCGCTGCTTTGTATCAGCCTTTAAGCGTCAGTGAATACTGACGTCCCCACTTCCATAGGTACTGGATCGCCGAAGTACAAGGGCGAGACTCAGGAGGACTCAAGGCAAGGGAAGCAAGGAGTCAATGTCATATTTAGTTCCGCTGTAATATGTGTGTTGATTATCTATTAGTTGAGAAGTACTCAAGTGAGAGTTACCAAGTGTTGTTCTTCATTCCTTGTACTCTGATGTAAGATGTTGAAGGTTGTAATACTCGGGAATGTAAAGGTAATATTGTAACTCTATTGTAAGGTATTGCAGTTGTATAATATTCAGACTTGTAATACATTGGGTGTTGAATAAAAAGTTTTAAATTCTCCTATTTTTCTGTGTATTGTGACTAATTAAAGAAAAGGTCTTGGCTCGTGTCTCGGTTTTCCCAGTATTGGAAATCGGGGCGCTACAGACCTCATTGAATTGGCAGTTTTGGGAGTCGACATCATTATTGGCATAGACTGGATGTCAGTTTACAGTGCCACTATTGAATGCAAGAGCAAAGAAGTTATGGTGAAGGCATCAGGAGGACCAGCAGTTACATTTCAAGGTAAGAGGAAGTGTAAGCAGTTGGTAGTAGCTTTGTCAGAGCAGAAAATTCTAGAAGAAGTGAAGCAGATCCCAGTTGTCCGAGATTTTCTAGCTGTATTTCTTGATGATCTACCAGGGCTTCCCCCTCATCGAGATATGGAGTTCAGCATCACTGTTCAGCCAGGAAGTGTACCTATTTCCAAGGCACCATACCGAATGGCACCGGTTGAGCAAGATGAGATCAAGAAGCAGACCGAAGAGTTGTTGAGTAAAGGATTCATCAAGCCTAGTGCATCACCGTAGGGAGCCCCAGTTCTTTTGGTGAAGAAGAAGGATGGATCAAGGAGGATGTGTATCGACTACAGAGAGTTGAACAAGGTTATTGTACAGAACAAGTACCCAATTCCTCGAATCGATGATCTGTTCGACCGTCTACAAGTAGCAGCTATTTTCTCCAAGATAGACTTGCGGTCAGGATATCACCAAGTCCGAGTGAAAGAAGAAGATGTGCACAAGACGACTTTCCGAACTAGGCATGATCACTATGAGTTTCTAGTCATGCCATTTGGAGTCACAAATGCACCGGCTATTTTCATGGATATGATGAACAGAGTTCTGCGGTCATTCATCTATTCTTTTGTCGTTGTATTCATCGACGACATATTGGCCTATTTCAAGTCAGAGGAGGAGCATGCCGAGCACCTAACAAAGGTTCTGAAGAAGCTATAGGAACACAAATTGTATGTGAAGTTGTCCAAATGTGACTTCTGAAAAACCAAAGTCTCCTTCTTGGGTCACATCCTTTCTAAGGAGGGAGTGGCTACTGATCCGCAGAAGCCTGAAGCAGTGAAAGATTGTCCAAGGCCGACCACAGTGAAAGAGATTAGGAGTTTTCTGTGTTTAACTGGATATTACAGAAGGTTCATTCAGGGTTATGTCCAGATAGCTGTGTCACTCACAAGTCTTACAAGGAAGAACGTGAGTTTCAATTGGTCGGAGCAGTGTGAAGCTAGCTTTCAAGAGTTGAAGGGAAGATTGACTACCGCTCCCATTTTGGCTTTGCCACAAGCAGGAGTCGAATATGATGTCTACAGCGATGCTTCCCATCGCGGCTTGGGCTGTGTACTGATGCAGGAGGGAAAGGTAATAGCTTATGGGTCTAAACAGCTGAGACCACATGAAAAGAATTATCCAACCCATGATCTGGAGCTGGCAGCAATCATCTTTGCTTTGAAGCAGTGGAGGCATTACGTGTACGAAGAGAAGGTCAACATGTACACGGATCACAAGAGTCTGAAATATATCTATCAGCAGAGCGACCTAAATCTAAGGCAGAGGAGATGGTTAGAAATGTTGGAGGACATCCGACCTGAGATCAAGTACCATCCGGGTAAGGCCAATGTTATGGCAGATGCGCTCAGCAGAAAAGGCAATTTGTCTAGACTGATCACAATTCAGGAAAAGTTGGCAGAGGAGCTTGATCGAGCAGAGATTGAAGTGATTTTGCAAGGTTTGAGAGCTTCCTTAGCTCAGTTGAGAATTCAACGTACCTTGAAAGACAGAATTATCGACAGTCAGTAGACAGATCCAGAGATCCAGAAGATGATAGAGCAGGTTGGTGTTGGCAAGTTGGCAGAGTTTCAAGTGAAGGATGTAGTGTTGTGGTATGGAGAGCAGCTGTGTGTGCTAGATCTAGCAGAACTGAAGGAGAGTATTCTTTAGGAAGCGCAAGCTACTTTGTTGTCCGTGCATCCACGGAGTACCAAGATGTACAAGGACATAAAGCTATACTTCTGGAGACCAGGGATAAAGCGAGATGTAGCCGAGTTTGTTGCTAAGTGTGCAATTTGTCAGCAAGTCAATGCAGAGAATCAGAAGCCCGAAGGTTTGTTACAGCCTTTACCCATCCCAGAGTGGAAATGGGATTGTATCAGCATGGACTTCATCACAGGTTTACCCAAGAGTTCCAAAGGCAACGATACAATTTAGGTGATAGTGGACCAACTCACCAAATCGGCTCACTTTTTGGCAATGAAGCTTATTTGGTCAATGGAAAAGCTGGCAGAGATGTATGTTGGCGAGATGGTGAAGCTTCATGGAGTTCTGCTATCAATAGTATCCGACCGAGATGCGCGTTTCACTTCGCATTTTTGGAGAAGTTTTCAAGCAGCTTTGGGGACGAAGATTGATTTCAATACGGCCTTTCATCTTCAAACTGATGGGCAGACTGAGAGAGTCAACAGGGTACTAGAAGATATGCTGAGATGTTGTGTGTTGGACTTTGGTAGCAGCTGGGAGAAGCATTTAGCTCTTGTGGAATTCACCTATAACAACAGTTTTCAGGCAAGCATTGGGATGGCGCAGTATGAAGCTCTATATGGAAGGAAGTGCAGGACACCGGTTTGTTGGCATGAAGTGGGGGAGCGGCAGCTGTATGGGCCAGAGATTGTGCAGCAGACCTCAGAAAAGACCGAGCTGATCAGGAAGAGGTTAGGTGACGCACAGAGTAGGCAAAAGAGTTATGCTGACAACCGGAGGAGAAACCTGGAGTTTGATGAAGGTGACTATGTCTTTGTGAAGGTGTCTCCAACGAAAGGGGTGATTCGGTTCGGAAGGGGAGAAAAATTAGCCCCGGGATACATTGGACCTTATAAGATATTGAAAAGAATTGGGAAGACAGCTTATCAGTTAGAATTACCAGAAGAGTTGGCCCAAGTGCACAATGTCTTTCATATGTCCATGTTACGAGGTTACATCCCAGATCCGAGTCATCATTTACCAGAAGTGCCTGAAGGTTTACAACTGGATTTGAGCTATGCTGAGCATCCTATTGAGTTAGTGGATCGTCGATAGAAAGTCCTAAGAAACAAGACAATACCTATGGTCAAGGTCATTTGGAGGAACCAATTTGTTGAGGAGGCCACTTGGGAATCAGAGGAAAAGATGATGAAAGATCACCCTGAACTCTTCAACTAAATTTTTTTTGTAAACTTTTCTTTTCTTTCTTTGTATTTTTCTCACTCCTAAGTGTAGTTCCGGGGACGGAACTATTCTAAGGAGGGAGTGTTGTAACACCCCATATTTTTGTTTTATTTAAAAAATGCATTTTTTTAATTTTTTGCACGTATGATGTACGTGCTAATTTTTTCATCTCTAATTCTTACTCTCATTTACTAATTTTAGCATGCATAATCTTATTTAGCCTTTTTATTTAACCCATAGACCTAAAGTTAAATTCTAGCCCATTAGATTAATTGAAAGGAGAGCTCACTAGAATAATTAAGTTAGTTAATTAAAATGAAAGCCCATAAGACAAGCCCATTAATTAAATCCTATTTTAAGTTGTGCATGGACTAATACATGACATGTAACAACTTTTAGTACACATTTTTAAACTATAGGAATTGTATTAAATATTGTACATGTGTGTGTGCACTAGTGCAACTAAGAGAGGAGTAGGGTGGCCGGTTTTGAGTAGTGGGGAGAGAGAGGGTGGGGGATTATGGAGGTTAAGGTTTTGAAGAGTTGAAAATGAGTTAGAAAATGAGTGGAGATTTATGCAAATTAAACCCTCACATAATCCTATAAATACACCTTTATTTTTCCTTCTCTTGTCACACCTAAACTAAACAAAATTAAGAGAGAAAAAGAAAAAGAGAAAGAGAGTAACTTGTGCTTTGGAGGCTTGCTATGAGGAGAATGACAAGGAGGTGCTAGTGGAGCTAGGAGCTAGGAGACGTCTCTTCATTGTGATTTTTCATTCTTCATAGAGGTGGGTGATTTCTTACTTTCTAGTTGTAGAGAATGCATGCTAAAAACTATAAATGAGTATTATAAGTTGATGTTGATGTGAAATATGTAGATAAAAATTCATGCTAGTATAATATGCTATGAATGAGAATAATCTTGTTGTGATAATAGCCACCATGTTAATTAGAGAAAAGAATTTTGACAAAAGAGTCAACACTATGAATCATGTAAGTATGCTTGTAAAATTTTGTACATGTTGAATATATGAAAATTTGTTGGAGGATGTCATATTCAAATCATGCCTTAGAATCATGATGATTAAGAAAGAAGAAAGAAAACAAAACAAATTTAGTTAGTGCCATGAAATGTGTTGACATATGTATATTTGCCATGTTGTATTTGAAAATATAAATTCTTGCATGAAAGAGGTTTTTGTGAAATTCTCATGATTAAGAGACATGTTGGTATTGTTATAAATTTTTAATTTGCATAAGTCAGAACATAAACTAGTTTTTATGAACATTATTATTAAATTCAAGTTTTGAGAAAAATACAAGCCTATGTGTAAAATGAGAAGAAGAATTGTTTAAAGAAATAGAAATATGGTTTTAATGAATTTGAAATTTGTTGTTTACTGTTTTTAAAAATTCATTCTCAGTCAAGAGAAAGTTTATTTCAAAATCCTAAAAATATTGGATCTTTGGATAAACGAGTTTGTGTGAAAAAAGAACCAATTTCTGAACAGTATGAACAGAAGTATATTAATACAACTCCTAAACAGAAATTACACTTGGAATTACTGGTTAGCCAGTGCAACACAGAGCACTGTTTGTCAGAGATCATGGGTTCGAAACTTGATAGTCACATTTATTTTTGCTTCTTTTAATTTCCAGAACCCGAGACTTAACATATGAGCATTTCGGCAAGAAATTTTGACACCGGAGTCCATTGGACTTTCTGGCTAGCGGGTTTGGGCTTTGGGGCATTACTGTAGCTCTTGGCCGGTTCTAGGTTCGAAACCGAAAGCCAACATTTTGATTTTTTTGAGTTTTGAATTTTTTTTTAAGACTTTAAATGAGAATAAAAAATTGAGAAAAATAATAGAATTTCTATAGAATGAAATGAAGTTTACTAAAAAGAGTTGTAAAATGTTTCAAGTATATTTGAGATACAAAAATGGAAATTGAGATAGAAAGATGAATAATGGAACTTCAAAATTATTATTTAAGAATTGATCTTTCTTTTGTGAAGAAGAGTAAAATATTAGTTTGTGAAGTGATTTCTCTTGAAGAGATTACACTCTATTTTGTTTAAAGAATATTTTGAACTGAGTTGAGACATTGTATGAGCTTGATTTTGTTCATAAGATTTCATGTGATGAAATTGTGTTCTTGAAAGGAATTATTTGCTTATAAAGATTATGAATGAATAAATAGATCATGAATAGTGACAAGATATTGATCATTTGTGAATAAGTTGAAGATGAAAATATCTAAGTTTAAGACATGTTTATTGAAGGGTATGTGTACCCATGAATTCTTGTACATGAAAAAGTTGTGATTTAGAGTTAGTGAGACCCCGGGTACCGGCACTACTGAATTGAAAAGAGTTGAGATATATTTTGAGATATGGCCATGGAGCTATCTTGTATTTGTTGATTAAGTCCGGTAGGAGGTAAAACTAATTCTAGGTTTGGAAATTGATTTATGTCTTGAACTTAAGAGTTAGGTACATAAGTGAAGATGTAGTAAACCTGGGAAAACGTAAGTGGGGCACTCTATATAGTCGGGCGGTGGATTCCGGGACTATAGACCCAGTCGGGCGGTAGATTCCGGGACTGTGGTTGCTTCATGGGAGACGACCTTTTATTTTAAATCCGAGACTGTGCGTAGTCGGGCGGATAGTTTACCTTTCTCCAGTATATATACGTATACCGGGGCTAGAGGGGCACTTACGGGATGATTCACACGATGAGGGATCTGTTATAACAGTCGGGCGGTGGATTCCAAGACTGGGGTCTTTATTTGTGGAATGATCTAAACCTTATCTTATTACTGGGTAGTTTTCATGGCGAGGGACCGAACCCTTAAATGTGGAGTATGTAGGTGCTTGCTCTCGGACCTATGTAGTATGAGATGCATAGAATCCGAACAAGTATGCATTAGTGTCTTCTTAGTATAAAATTTGTGCATTAGGCATTAAGGCATCGCATACACTTACATGTTTAGAATACTCACTTTTGACACTTTATTGTTCATTCAAATTGTGGTTCGTTAAAGTATAAAATCGTTATATGTACGGCATAGAGAGGATGGCCGAGTATAACATTTTCGTCAGTTGTAAGTGACTGACGTGCCCACAGCTTAATATGCAGGTAATGTACATTTTCATGGAGAAGTAAAGATGTTAAGATGCTGTTGACTAATTACATTGATGAAGTTGTACAAGTTGTATATTATTTTCATTTATGTATCTTTCGCTGTGTAAACTAAATGTAAAGAACTCTGATGTATGTTGAAAAGTTTAAATTTTCTTGTAAAATTGTATGAAGTGAGTGTAAAAATCCTGTGGAATCTCGAATTCGGTCTTATTTGAAATTCGGGGCGTTACAACACTAAATGCAAGTACAGGTTAAAGTTCATTCTTAAACCAATTATTAAGTGTTGTTTAATTATATACAACTAACATCGGTCTGCATCATTCTGCATTGTACAACTCAGTTAGCTAGCTCTCTTATACCAATCATGGCTATTATGCAATTGTATTTTCAACACCTGAAACTGATGTAGTTACTTTGCTATCAAAAATGAAGATAATATGTATATACAATAAATCCAACTAGAACTAACACACAAGACTAACTGGTAATCTCATCAAAAGCATTGCAATGCACCAATTTCAAGAAAATTAGACAAATTATTTCAACAGGGAACATCTACATCTACTGGTGTTTGTTTCAATTCATGCTTGATGCTTGAGAATGCAAAGAAACAGTTGTATTGCATATACAGGTTAACCACATAGCAGTAATAACCTAATAAGGGGAGAAACTTTCGAGATACAGAATATTAAAGAGTTAATATTTATATATCTCTATAAAGTGTTCTGTAAAAACCTATAGCAACATTCAACAACAACTCATCCAGTAGAGGGCACCAACAACATCAATTGCTGTAATCACTCTAAAATATGAGAACATCTCAGGTAAACACTACAATCAAAAGAAAAATTGGGGTGTGATATGAAACACTACAATCTCAGGGAAACACTCCAATCTCAGGGGAATATTACAATCAAAATAATATAATCAAATGAAAGAACATCTCAGAGGTGTGATATGAACATATAAAAGAAATGAAAGAAAAACAAAGAAAAATTGCGGTGTGAAAACATATCATCAAATTTCAGAGCATCTCAGGGGGTTTACGTCTATTTCAGAGCATTTTAGGGGGTTTTCGAAAAGTTAGGGTTTTTTTGGGCGGCGAAATGAAGATGGGAATGGGTTTTTCTGGTATATTAGATGAGAATGAGGGTTAAGTGGGTTAATGGGTATGGTTCATTACATTAAGTAATAAGGGTAAGAGAGTCATTTTAAAAGTGAGGTAAGGCCTGAACTATGGTTAAGTTGCAGAATTCTAACAGAGTGGCAACTTAAGGCAGATCTCAGATTGTTAGTGACAAATATGATAATATTGATTTGTGAAGGGCATATATGATATTAGCTTATTTGTTAGGGGGTACACATGTTAAAAAACCTCCTACTTTTCGTTTTCTATTGCTCCATGGAATTGATATTGCTAATCTAGTTTTCCATTAGTCCCTGCAACTGATCTCTCTTGATGTTACAGCTAATTTTGGTAAGGGAGCAAACAGATGATTTGTAGATTCTTCTGGAAATAGTAAAAGCAAACATGTTGACTTCTTGGCGGCGTTGATTGTTTCTTACCGTTGTCGCTAACCTGCAAAAAGTTTGAAACACCAGGATGGATCCCAGCGACGAACCCTCCGACGCTCAAGTCAGTAATCAGGAAGATTATGAGAGAGCGCTTTGTGGAAAAAATACTGATTACCTTTTTATGGTGGGGGTAGAGGGGTATTTATAGTTGCCTTTAGAAACAGTTTTAGAGATAATCATTTATCACTATGTCCCGATATTTTTGGATAAGCAAGAGAGTTTAAATCGTTTCATGGTAAGAGATTTGGTTTAAACCATCTCTTATAGATAATCATGAATTTGAATTACTCTTTAAATATCTGGGCTTGTTCATGATGGGCTGTCACCCTGACCCAATAAGACATACCCATTTTTGGGTTTGAAAAGGACCCAGTTCCCATTTTCAGACCCGTTTATTGGTGAAATTACCATTTTACCTCTGAGAGCTTTACGATTCGTGCCCAATTTGAACGGTCCTGATTTTGTTCTATTTTTACCCATATCACAAGCCCCCCACTCTTGAAGACTGAGTTTCACAGTCTTTGAGGAGTAGTTTGCCCTTTTTTATGGTTTACAGAACTTATCGAAGTTGCCGAGGGAGTTTAGATCTTGCTCGAGGTGTAACGGTGTTATTCTAAGCTTTTAAAATACCAAAAATTATTTTCAGAATTTTCTAGATTTTTAGTGATTTTTTCCAATTTTTAATCATTTTTGAATTTTTTATTCAATTTCCGCATGTAAATAATTAATTTTTGAAATCTTTAATTTATTATTCTATGTGAATAATTATTTTTTCGGAATTTAGAAATATTTTACCAAATTAATAATTATTTTTAGAATTGTTCATTAATTTTTTCTGATTTTTTATTTTTTCATCGAAATTTTTAAATAAAATATTCAATTTAATAATTAAATAACGGATTTATCAAATTACCCATCGATGTGGCATAATCTGGGCCGTCGATCACGGCCGGCTCAGATATCTGGAACATCGAACGGCCAGGAGAGGCGAAAGCGACACATGTCCTTTGACCGTTGACCATTTTTGCACAATTTCGCGTACAGGGGGCACGTTTGCTCGGAGTACGCCACCAAAGAGCGATGGCGGATCGGTAGCGGGACACGTCTCCTTTGACTAGTCAACGATTTTTGTGTGATTTCACGTTCGGGGAGGCGTTTGCTCGGAGTACGCCACTGAAGAGCTATGGTGGCTCGGCATCGTGAAACATGTCCTTTGACCGTTGACCATTGACCAGTCAACGGTTTTTGCGTGATTTCACATTCAGGGACGTGTTTTCTCGGAGTACGCCATCGAAGAGCTATGGTGGCTCGGTAACGTGTCACGTGCCCTTTAACCGTTGACCGTTGACCAGTCAACGGTTTTTGCGTGATTTTACGTTCGGGGATGCGTTTGCACAGAGTACACCATGAAGAGCGATGGTGGCTCGGCAGAGTGACACATTTCCTTTAATCGTTGACCATTGACCATTGACCATTGACCAGCCAATAGTTTGTGCGTGATTTCACGTTCGGGGACGTGTTTACTCTGAGTACGCCACCGAAGAGCTACGGTGGCTCGGTAGCATGACACGTGTCCTTTGACCGTTAACCGTTGACCAGTCAATGGCTTTTGGCGCTACATGAGATTCCCACCTTTTCGAGTTTTACCGCTTGGTATTCACGATTCTTTGGGCTTTTCAGGGGTTTGGGGGGCCCAAATGTCTCAGAAGTCCAAACGACGCCCCCCTCTCTATAAGACTTCACCTCCTCTTCATTTCCTCATTCTCTTCTTTGATTCTTGAAAAAATTTCTGTCTCCTGGGTAGTTTTGCTAGCGGTCGCGGCCAGGCATTTTGACTTCCTGCGAACTATTCCGATCATAGCAGTCACATCAAGGTAAATATATATTTTTGCTTATATATTTTATCATGAGATGTATAGGGTTTCCTCGGGGGATGAGACCTCCACTTCGGACCACGAAGGGGATTAGCAGTTGATCGTTTCCCCAACAGTGGATACGGGGAAGAGGGTGGTAGGGTTGGTTATTGCTAGACAGTAGTGGAGAAGGTGAGGGAAGCGGGGGAGTTAATTAGGCTTCCGTACCCCTTGATGAGCCTCAGTGGAGTTCGAGATTACTCTGACGACCTTCTGTCCAGGATAGTATACGGAATGTCAACTTCATATGAGGAGAATAGGCCCCGGGAGCACTCCGAAGTTGACGACATCCTATCGATACTTTCATAAAGAAACTTGATACTTATTCGTTGGAGCTTCGTGATACCAAGGGAGTTCGGGCTTTTCTTTCCCGGTCTGGGTGTTAGAGCATGTTCGCCGACCTCTCCTGACTTGTGTTTTTTCCCATTTGACACATTCCACGCCGTCCTTCGTCTGCCTCTTCTGCCATTTGTGATCGAGGTATTGAAGTGGTACTCTTTGAGTCCGGTCCAGTACATGCCGAACATGTGGAGGCATGTCAATGGCTTTATTCTTCAGTGTCAGGCAGTGGGGGGTGAGCCTTAGCAGAGTGTTCTCCGGAGGCTCTACCGAATCCATCGGAAAAGCAACACGGAGTATAGGTATTATCTGTCGCCGCGTCGGGGGGTAAAGCTGATTGACAACCCGGACTCCATCAAGTTTTGGAAGGAGAAGTACTTTCTGGTTCGGGGTGACGCACCATGGGAGATTCCCATGAGGTGGAGAGAGGAGGTGCCGATATAACCCCTATTTCTTATATTTGTATTTTTAAATTATATTTAATAAAATTCTTGATTATTCTACTTTATTTTTGGTTGTATTTATTTTCATTTCTTTTGCATCGTGTGTTGTTCTTCACTCTCTTGTGATTCATTTTGCATTAATTCAGCTTTTTATTCTCATTTATTTGATCTATAATTTGTCTTTGATCTCGTCTATTATTTAAACCTATTTCATGACCTATTTGTCTCTTATTGGATTCTTTTCTTCCTATTGGATACTACCCAGTTCACCCAAATTCATATTGTCTCTATATAAATACCCTAATTGAACCCTAACCATAATTACCAAACCCTAATATCCTATTTCTCTTTCTCATCCTCCTGACTGTCATTCTCATCTATCCCCCGACCTCACCTCCCGACCGTCTTCCCCTCTCCTCACCGTCGTCGTCTACTTCTGATGCCGGAGACCACCACTGCACCCCCCTGTCCTTTTCCCTCTCCACTGCCATCGGCTTCTCTATGGTCGACAACACCCCAAGCCGAGCCCCTTGCTGCCATCGTCTTGTTCGAGCACAGCCGTGACACCCCCAGCCCCAGACCGCCGCACCGTCGTCTTCCCTGGTGGTTGCTGCCGCCGACCTTGCTGTTGTTGGCTATTGTCTCACTGGGTTTGTGTGCTCGTGCGTCTTGTGCACATGTTTCGGCTGTGGATTCTCGTCTTTCGTTCGTTGTGTTCGTTGTTCGGGATCCGTTCCCGTCATTCTGTTCTTCGTTTCTGTCGTCTTCATAACAGGCAAGTAGCTTGTATGTGTTCTTTTTGTCATACAAGTTAATACCATAAGTAGTCTAGTATGAAAATGTGTGTGCTCTCATGATGATCCAAATTTGTTAGTTTAACTGTTGATATCATCTCTTGATCATGAGTTGCTACAATAGTTGACACCCGTTGCATGAAAACAATTAGATTAGATGACACTTTGACTGTATGTTGTTTGTGACACACCGTATGTGGTAGATGACTATTACATAGATATTTGTTGGATGTATGATATCATTATAGATCATTTATTCTCATTCCATGCTAATTTGAGTAACCCACATATACTATGCTTTGTATGACATCTACAATGGACCGTTTATAGTTAAGTTGTTTGATAAAATGTATAAAAGAATTTTTGTTTTGCTGCTGCCCTTTTTTGTACAGTAATTTCGACCCTGTTAACATTAGTAAAATAAATAAATTTGTGAACATGATTTATAGCCTTTGTTTTCTAGTTTTCAGAACTTTCGACGGATCTGAATTCCGATTTTTGACGCATGGTTATTACTGTTTTACTGCAGTCGTATCGTATATTCTAGATTCTGAACTATATGTATTCTGTATGGAATTTTATTTTAAAACTGATATTAAAAGTAGAATTTGAACTCTATATTTTGCTGAGTATATTTAGATATGACTGGGATCAATCCCTAATTTTTGTGGAATTAATTAATGACTTTTATATCTCATTTCATGCTTTCGAAACCAATCGAAATAATTCCAAACTGCGTGCTGTTCAGTAAAGAATTATATTTTCAACCTGATTCTATTCATTTTTGATGAAAAATTTATGAATATAAACTGTAGCCTGATTTTTCTATTTTACTACCCTTTTGAAGGATCTTGAATTATAGTTTGTGAATTATCTCAGTTTTGGTACTGCTATGTCCGAACTTTCAGAATTGAGATTTTGTTGCATTACTCTGTTTTCCCAATTTTGTTGACTTACTATCTGTAATATAATTTCATGATATTTTATATTTTGAAATTAGATATCATAGGGAATTTTTCAGATTTTTCTCAGATTTAATTATGATGTTTTAAACTCTTTTCATGCTTATAAACAAGATTTTGCATTTTCTGACTGAACACAATTTCTGTATTAAATGCTGTTTTCAACCCTGTTTCTGTGGCTGATATATGACTTATATATATGTGCTGAAATTGGAAGAGAGTCTAGTTTCTATATTTTCTGATGGATCTAGGTTTGCTGTTATGTAGCAACGGGAATCTCAGATTTGGTACAGTAGTGTCTTGCTGTCCAGAACTGACAGTTTCGTTGTTATGACTATTATGAGTTGTTTTTATCAATTGTTCTAAGTACTACTTCATCTTAGAATTATCCTTTGTTCATGCCATGTCTTTAGCCTGTTGTATTCGTTCACACCTGTTGTTAATAATGAAAAGAAATCAAGCCGGGATTTTTAAGGAAAAAGATCGAGTAGTGGACAATATAGAAATGTATATTCGGAGGGAACTCATTTTTCCCCCTGGTTGGTGTGGTACCTACTGTTTATCTCTAGATGCATGAGGGTATGATCCATTACACCGTTTGTTGTTATTACTGTTATTGTTATACTTTTACAGTTATTCCGCTGCTGACTGTCATCTATAGACTATTATATTTACTGATTCTCCATGTTAGTATTTCCTGTCTAGTTAGCACCCCCCCTCTCCTTACTTTTATTGCTTGGGACCCGAACTTGCATCTAACAGGTGTTATGTTTTCCTATTTTCCTATTTTTCCTTGTAATTGCCATATGAGCAGGTTTCGCTAATCAATTGCCTACTGGAGTTGGTGAGCAAAAGTTTGAGCTGCGCAATTGGAATCATTTGCTTAAAATATTTTGATGAACTATTTATATTTGTGAACTGTATTGAGACTTGTATTTGAGCTTGTAGTCCCAGGATTATTATTTTGTTTCAGATCTTGTATTTGTTAGGATACTTATTATTGTTGCAATAAATGCTATTGAGTTATGATTGTTTATGCATGCTTGGTTGGAGTATACTGTTATATTTATTGTTGTGATGAGTCAAGCAGATCTGTACAGCTTATGGATGGTGAAAATTATCCGCTGGGCTTAGTCGCGTACCGCATTCCGTATTCTTTTGGGAAGCGGGGCGTGACAGCCGAAGTGGGCAAAAGTCGAACCGGTGTTGAGTCCGGAGGAGGACGAGGTTGTTTTAAAACTTCTGAGTCGTCCTCCTCTGTGTTGGAAAGATATAACCGAGGAGGTCCTCTTCGGTGGGGGTCTCAGTCCGATCGACCCTAGTATGCATCTCATATTTCTCATTCTTTTTTGTATAGACTTATATATCTCCATATGCTAATTCCCTCGTGCCTCACTTCGTAGAAACAACAAACATGGATTTCAAATCGTTGTTGTCTGATTAAGGAGGTCTAAGTAGAAAGGCTCCCAATAGGAAGAAGAGGATGGGAATGACTGTGGGGCCCTCGTCTGCCAAAGCTGCACGGGGCTCGGTGCCCACCACACCTTTGGTCAATTTGGAGTCTCCCCCTTCCACTTCTCCTGCCATGTCCACCGGGGAGTTCACCCTCAGTGCTGCATTGGCTTTGGAAGCTTTACCTCTTACTGCAATGGCGGTGGTGATTCTTACTGAAGAGCACAAAAAGCTCTTCGTCCTCGACTGGCACGTGATGAAGCACGATGATTTCCTCGGGGATTCCGCCATGTGCATGGAGGCGGTGCAACACTTGGCGACTCCGAAGGACCGAGCCGCGATGAAAGCAGGGTCGGTAGGTGACGACGTGCTAGAGATAGTCAGGGCGTTTATGTCGGTAAGTTCTATCTTGAACTTCTTCACTTAGAATTGTTTTCTTGTGTCTTTCACACTTGGAATTTTTCTTAATTTCACACTTAGAATTTTTTCTTTGTTCTTGTACATCACTTGCCACTTTAGCCACCTACTCGAGCAGTTTGCCTAGTAAGAGAAAGAGCTCAAGGCGGCGAGCGATAGGGACCGGTTGGAGCGAACGAAGACTGCGAAGGCGTACGAGGAGGCGAGGTGCTTATCGGAGACTCAAGCGGTTCAGATAAGTTTGCTTGAGTCTGCGCCGGCGAAGGCAAACGATCAAATCACCTTGGAGAAGGAGAGGGCAGACAGGGAGAAAGAGCTCGCCGCGAAGGCGATAGAGGCTACGAGCAAGGAGAAGGATGCGGCTGTGGAGGAGGCTGTGGAGGCGACAAAGGCCGAGGCAAAGTGACACCTGTGTTCGAACATGGAGTAGTCATACGCAAGGGCGCTCAAGCACGTAGAAGCGCGCATCCCCGGCTTTGATTGCTCGGGGTACAATCTGTACGACCCCGTCGACGGCGAAGAGGAGGAAGTGGGCTAGGAGGAAGAAGAGGAGGAGAACATTGTGGCGAAACCCCAGTCGGCTATAGTGGCGGTGCCGGAGGCGACTGAAGGAGCGGTCGCGAGCCCACACCCCCTGTAGATCAGTCTGCCGAGGTGGACCCTTGACCTCTTTTGTAGATACACCACTTTTGTTCGTTGTTATTTGTTTTCTCCCTTTATTTTGTGAATGCTTTTGTATCGATGCCTAATAGTGGACTGGCCATTGCTTTTGTATCTTTACTTTAGCAATGAAGAAAATCTTTTTCAGGAGTCTTCATTATGTATGGAAGTGAAGCTCTCTTTATGTTTTTTTTAACTTGGAGCTATCTCGTAGCTTTCACGCTTCAATTTAGAGCTATCTTGTAGCTCTCACACATTAAGTTAGGGCTATCTTGTAGCTCTCACACTTGATCTTAGAGCTATCTTGTAGCTTTTACATTTGGACTTAGAACTATTTTGTAGCTTTTACACTTGGACTTAGAGCTATTTTGTAGCTTTTACACTTTCAAGTTAGAGATATCATGTAGCTTTCACACTTTCAAGTTAGAGCTATCTTGTAGCTTTCACACTTCAAGTTAGAGTGATTTTTGCTTCTTTCTTTGGTTGGCAGGTCTTGGCACTCCCCGTTAGGGCTGCAAACAAGCTGAGTCGAGCCAAATATCTTGAAGCTTGAGCTCGGCTCATTAAGCAATCGAGCTCAGTTTTGAGCTCGAGCTAGGATCGAGCTCGTTTCGAGCCGAGCTTTGATCGAGCTTTGACCGAGTTCGAGCCAAGTAGCTCGCGAGCTTAGCCTAATAATCACAAAAAGCCCAAGCTCGAGTTCGACTCGTTAAGCTATCAAGCTTGAGCTCATCTCGAGTCGAGCTTTGACCGAGCTCGAGCCGAGTAGCTCGGTTCGTTTGCAACCCTACTCCCCGTACATGTTTCTCAAGACAGCGCGACGTTTCAGCTTCGTACCAAGCTCCGTATTACTGAGTTGGGACTCGCTCAGTCTCGGGAAAGACTTTCGAAAGCTGAAGTGGAGCTCAGCTACTAGAGAAGAGTGTTATCCTGTTGAGAGATAGTAGCGCGGTGCGGTGATGTGGATTCGAGGGAAGTAGAAGATAATCCTTCAGGGGAGGCAACTACTCGAGCCTTCACAGGTTAAATTCCTTCGTCACTCCCTACTTTCAGCTCCCACTGAATGAGACGGGTTGAAAAATGTGGTGCTCGAGAGAAGTATGGAGGTCGTCCATCTTAAGAGGGAAATTCTCGAGTTTTCAGCGGGAAGCATGCCCCGTTTGAAGCTTAAGGTGAAGGACAATTCTCTCAAAGAGAGAATGGTTGAGTTAGAGATGGAAGTTCACCGATTGAAGAGGCTTGTTGATGGTGGCAACATGAGGAGCACGTCATGCTCGCGAGAAGAGCGCGCCCAAGGAAGATCGTTTCATGAGTTAGCTCTTCGTTTGCCCGAAGTCCGCGAATCCCAGGGGACACTCGGAGCGGAGTAACTAGTTCGTCTAGCGGGTCATCGGTTGGAGGTGCCGCTAGAACCATGGGGCCTGATGGTACGACTCGGCTCGTGGGTCTAGAGATCTCTTCAGAGGGGTCGAGAGAACTGCATAGCGCTTGTCGGATGCGCATATCCCTCAACAGGAGCGTCCCTCTTCCAAGGAAGAGTTAGGGTGATTCTTGGAGTTTTGTAGGAGCTTTTGTCCCAATAAAACTTGTAACCCCAATTTTTGTTATGAAATAAGATCTTCTCAACACTTAAGCAATATTTTTGTTAGTTGTGCCCTTCTGATCTTGTAATCGGTTTCTTTTTTGGAATAAAAATCCACCAAGTATTTAAGTGTTATTTTCCCTTCGTTGGATAACTGGAATGTTGTGACTTTCGTTTAGGAGTTTTCAACAGTTGTGGGAGCAATTTCGAATGGCGAGCTACTTCGCACTTGCTCGTTTGCAAGTGGTTAAAGTGGCATCGAACCAAGTGTTGGACCCTGAACTTGTCGTTTAAGAGTTTTAAAAAGTTGTGGAAGCAATTCCGAATGGCTAGCTACTTTGTATTTGCTCGTTTGCAAGTGGTTAAAGTGGCATTGAACCAAGTGTTGGACTCCGAACTTGTCGTTTAAGTGTTCTCAACAGTTGTAGGAGCAATTCTGAATGGCGAGATACTTCGCACTTGCTCATTTGCAAGTGGTTAATGTGGCATCGAACCAAGTTTTGGACTCCGAACTTGTCGTTTAAGAGTTTTTAACAGTTGTAGGAGCAATTCCGAATGGCGAGCTACTTCGCACTTGCTCGTTTGCAAGTGGCTAAAGTGGCATCGAACTAAGTGTTGGACTCCGAACTTGTCGTTTAAGTGGGGTTGTACTTGGAGTAAAACAAATAGTTCTTGACAATAGTTGTTCGAAAAATAAACTGTGTTTTTATAAGAAAGAAAACTAAGTGGCTGCTTCTAAGTTGCAAGTCTTTATTACATGGCGATGAATAAAAAACAAAGGAATCTAATTCTCTTGGAATTTCATCAAATGCTCTGCATTCCAAGTTCTTTGCAATATCTTCCCTCCGGGTCTTCAAGTTGATACGTGCCAGGGCGGACAAATCTGGAGATCCTGTACGACCCCTCCCAATTCGGAGATAGTTTTCCCTTCTTTCTCGAGAAGGAGATTGATAACTTTCTAAGGACCATGTTCCTTTGAGATTTGTGGGGTGGATCTTCTTGTTGTAGGACTGCTCGACCCTGCACTGATAGATATGTTGGTGGATGGATGATCTTTCCCACATCTCGTCAATAAGGTCAAGATTGCCACGGAGATGGTTAGAATTTTGTTCTTCACTAAAGGCTATCAAGTGGGGAGAGGGTAGGCCAACTTCAAGTGGGATGACGGCTTTTGAGCCGTAAGTCAAGTTAAACGGAGATCCTTTTATCGGGGTCCGGTGCGGTAGCTCCAAAGCACATTGGGAAGTTGTTCAACCCACAACCCCTCAGCAGATTTTTCGAGTCTCTTCTTTAGGCCAAAGAAAATTTGCCGGTTGGCGTTCTCTGTCTGACCGTTGGATTGCGGGTGGGATATTGAGGAGAATCGTTGCTGGATGTCGAGATCCGCACAGAAGTTGCGGAAGGCCGCCCTTGTGAATTAGGTCCCTTTGTCAGTTACTAAGATCCGAGGGATGCCAAATCGGTAGATAATGTTCTTCTAGAAGAACCGTTGGACCCTGTTCTCCGTTATTGTTGCTAAGGTTTCGGCTTCAATCCATTTTGAGAAGTAATTGATTGCAACAACAAAGAACTTCTTCTGACCAGGCGCTAAAGGGAAAGGCCTGAGCAAGTCCATTCCCCACATGCCAAAGGGGATCAGACTAGATAAGGAGGATAGCTTGGCTTAAGGCGTACGCCGATTGGATGAGAACCTCTGACGGGGGTGCACTAGCAAACATGATGTTCGGCATCACTAAGGAGTATGGGCCAGAAGTAGCCATGATTCAGTATTTTGCGAACGAGGAGCTTTCTCCCATATGGGCACCACTGACTCCTTCATGAACCTCTTTGAGGGCGTAATGGGCTTCCTCGGGGGAGAGACACCGCAAGTAGGGTCTGCTGTCTAGTTGGGTATAGGAGTGCTTGTACATAACTCCCTCGATAAGCGTATATCGCTCGGCTCTAGTTTTGACTTTCTTAGCCTCTTTAGGGTCTGCTGTCTACTTTGGTATAGGAGCACTTGTACATAACTCCCTCGATGAGCGTATATCGCTCGGGTCTAGTTCTGACTTTCTTAGCCTCTTTAGGGTCTGGGGGGAGGACTCCTTTTTCGAGGAATTCGAGATGGGGCTTCATCCAATTTTCCCCGTGTGCCAAGGGTGGTATCTCCATTAGTTTGAGGCTTCCTTCCTCAATGCTGGATCTTAAAAGTACTTCGATCAAAACAGTGCGCTCAAGCCCTTGGAAAGAAGAGGAAGCCAACTTTGATAGAGCATCTGCTTGCCCATTTTCTTCTCGAGGGATCCGTAGGACCTCTGCTTCTTTTCTTCTTGGAAGGTGGCTAGCAGCTTAACCTTAGCTAGATACTTAGCCATGCAGTCATCTCTAGCCTCGTACTCCCCCGAGACCTGGTTTACCACTAGCTAGGAATCGCTAAATACGTTGACGCGTTGAGCGCCATCCTTGCGTGCCAGGAACAAATTGGCTATGAGAGCTTCATACTCTGCTTCATTGTTTGATGCTCAGAAGTTGATGTAGAGCGAATACTGAAGAACGAGGTCATCTGGGCCGATTAGGATGACCCCCACTCCAGTTCCCTCAGCACATGAGGATCCATCGACATATATGCTCCAGAACGGGGGTTCCTTGCCTTCTTTGCAGGGGTCGGGGATAGTGCTTTCCACTATGAATTCTGCTAGGAATTGAGCCTTGATAGCGCTCCTTGGCTGATAGCTGATATCGTATTGGCTCAGCTCTATGGACCATTTCATGAGGCGCCCCGAACTTTCAGGCTTGTGCAACACTTGCTTGAGGGGTTGGTCGGTAAGAACGACCACTGAATGGGCTTGAAAATATGGGCAGAGCTTTCGAGTAGCCATGACCAGTGTAAAGGCCATTTTTTCTATCTTGGAATAGCGGAGTCCGACATCCCGGAGGACCTTCCTCACATAATAGATCGGCCTCTGGGCTCCATCTTCTTCCCTCACTAGGAAGGCACTGAGTATTTGTTCCAATGTGGCAAGGTAAAGGTAGAGGATTTTTCCAGGCTTGAGCTAACTCAGGAGCGAAGGGTTGACGAGATATGCTTTGAGTTGGTCGAAGGATTCCTGTTGCGATTATCCCCACTCAAAACCTTTCGTTCCTCTTAGGGCCTTGAAAAATGGGAGACACTTCTCCCCTGAATTGGAGAGGAAATGCCCTATGGTGGCGAGGAGCCCTGTCACACCTCGCTTCCCAAAATATGGAACACGAGTACGTAATGCAGGCCCAGCGAATGATGTAAACACCATCCATCAGATGTACCAGACTAACTCAGCAATAAGAACAACAAAATACAACCACGCAAGAAATGTAACCGCATGAATCAATGATAAAGTTCCAATAATAATGAAATAAACCAACAGTATAAATATCCAACATCTGGGATCAAAACAAACTACGGGTCATAGAGCCCAAAACAAAGTATAAGTTATAATAAGTTATAACAATGTTCAGAGAATAAATCTAGCAGCAATTAATAAAAAAACTACACAGCGAAGACTGGATCCATCACTAGAAACGTTGCTCACCAATTCCTTCGGGAACAGGTCCTTCAGTACCTGTAAAATATTGATCCAAAAAGAAGAAAAAGAGTGCCCTTAGAGCAAGTCGTGGGCAGCAAATAGAGAAAACAAAGGATAATAGGAAAGCATGAATATCAAAGGAAAGGAACATGGTCAAAGACAAAGAACAAAACAAAGAGCAGACAATATTATCAAAGGTGTCCAATAATCACACATGAAATGTGTGATGTCAAGTCAAGTTCAATACAAGATCAAGTATGCAGGTTGTTAAGTATTTTATTAACCTATCTAGTGCACGTACTGCTGCGTCCCATTCTACAGGTTCCGCACAAGCACAGTGATCGTTTTAAACCGATGGTGAATTCACGATTCGTGTAATCGGCATTGATAACAATAATTTACAATCATGAATCGTCAATAAATCATTGCAATCTATACTCCTCCTTTCAAGATAATACGATATAATGATAAGGCCTTACCGAGTACATTTTCCGATTGTTCACTACCAAGTCTACCTATAATACCCCAGCTTGTTAACAGTTTATTTTCTTCCTATGTAAGAATGCAAGAGGGTGTCAATGTTGTATATTATTATGTGTGACTAATTCTATTCGCTACAGACAAAACATGAAGCAAACACATTATATAAACACATTTCACAAAATCAGGACAGCATGACCTTGATGTACCAAAACATGAATTATGGTCACTACACAATAGAAAAACTGATTCTGCCAAAAGTTCTGGAAAGTAGACTTCCACACGGTTCCAGCGAGTATAATTAAGGCATATAAAAGACACAGGAACTAGGGTGAAAACTCTATTCTAATTAGATTTTATGTTCAATCAGTATACAGTAGGTTATGTTCTACTAATTATTTCAGATCAGAGAACTCATTAATAAAATCTACAAAAATTCAGGGACATACCTATACATGTTTAGGTCCAGTCTAATTTATTTCATATTTTTTCTTTTACTGTTAACAGGGTCAAATAAAATAAGAAACAGCAGGATACACATGAAATTATGAGTCTGAAATTACTAACACAGTTGTAGTAAAGTGATGATAACTAACAGATAACAAATTGGAATTTAAATCCAGACTAGGGAAATATTATCTAGACATCAAGGGTTACATTTTATATTCAGTAAGTTCTTTCAAATTATGTCATTAGCATGGTTAAAAATATGATTCAAAGTGAAACATACAGCAGTCCAGAAATCAACTTAGCATTAAAAGATAACAAATAATTCTTGCGATCACATATAGCATGAAAATTGGTAATCAAAGCAATCCTAGGTGTCAACATGTAAATTTCTAAGGTTTAAGATACATTTATCACGGTCATGATGTCAATTCATCGAGCAATTTCAATTTAGCACATACAATTTCAATGTCCAATTTATCAAGCAGTCCTATGCATGAATCTAGTTATTTAATGTACATATGCATGAAACATTGGGGACTGGGTCTAAGATTAAAGAGATAGCACGATGTTAAGAGTGTGTCGGGTTAGCTCGTGTAAACCCTCGATAATCTTAACGTGTAATACCCTAAGCTTTCATTTTAATAGAAATGTTGATTTTCACGTGTTGTGCACGTTCAAATTTCATATGTATATTTATTTATTTATTTTTATATATAAAATTTCTTTTGGTAGTATGAACAATTATTTTCTTCCTTTCCTTTATTTTCCTAAAAGCCTATTTTGTAAAGCCTAAAATATTATTTTCTTATTTTGAGCCCACTTTAATAATTTATTATTTTATTATTTTGGACCACAAGTCTAAGCCCACTATTTGTGAAGCCCACAAATTTAATTAATCATTTAAATTGTCACACTTGTCATGTAGACACAATTTGTGAACAATTGATTAATTAAAATTGTACAAATTTCAAATAGGGAGGTACTAGAGGGCACATGCATGCACGTAGTGTGCATTGCACACCTATGGGAGGCCGGTTTGTGCATGGAGAAGATGAGGAGTGGGTGTGTGTGTGCATGGGTAGTTATTTGATTGTGGGTGGTTGCTACAACTTCCCCTCCTATCCTAGCCATCCATCTTTAACATCTAATGAAATCCTAGCCCTCCAATCCATCCTAGAACTAGTATAAATACCCCCACCTACATGTATTCTACACTAAGAAATTACTGAAAGAAAGAATTTATATAGGAGAGAATTACATAAGAGAGTATATAGTTTGAGTGTTCTTTGGTGTGTCCCAACATTGGAGGCCGGCCCATCCCATCCACAAGAGAGCTCTCGGTTTTGGCAAGGGAGCAAGAAGGAGGACTTTTGCATCACAATCTAGGAGAAGACTACTCTCTCGCATTCTAGGAGACTCTAGGATCTTGTAATTGGTTTTTCTCCAAAGAGGTGGGTGTTTCTCATTGCTTCTAATATTAGAATGCATGCTAGGTATGTTTTAAATAAAATTATGCGAATTAACTAGTAAGAGATTGGAACCATGTTTGTTTAATTAAAGTATTAAAGTAGAGTGGTAATATTAGAGATAAATTGATGGAATGATTACTAAGAGATAATTGTTAGTTTTTGTAGTAGAATTTTCCATTTTATATGTGCCATATGAATGTAAGTATAATGAAAAAGATTGTATTTGCAAACAAATGATTGAATGCATCATGTGTAAATCAGTGGATAAAGATAGAAGTTTTATTCATTAGAAAAGATGATTTTGTGTTCTAAAAACATAGTAGTTGTCAATAAGCAAGAGAACAATAATGTAGTGATTTTTGTGGGAACCTATCTTTAATTATGAAGAATTATGCTTTAGTTCTCAAATGTCGAAATTATGAACATGGAATACAAACTAGGGCTAAAATGCATGTTTTAAAGAGTTAAAAATACTTATAAAAATACTGGTTGCTGTAGATTTGGGTGTATTTTAATTCTGGAAAAATTTGTTTTCAAAAGAGGAGAAAAAGAGACAATTTTTGCTTTGAGACTTCATGAATTATAGCTATGAACAGAGAGCAAAATCAAAACCCAAATTAATTACTTTCAAAATGAAATGGCCACTTAGACCAACTGGTCGGTAGAGCTTTCGGTCGCTACAGTAGAGGGGAGGTCTCGGGTTCGATACTGAGGCTTTTCGTTTATTTTTTTTTGTTAAAAATCCGATTTGCCGAGAGTCGATACTTAGGGATTATAAGCCCTAGTTATATCGCCTTGGGGCTTTGGCGCGTTGGTCTTGTGCGCTGTCTATTAGGCCGCTGGTTGTGGGTTCGAATCCGGTTGGGGGTTTGGATTTTAAAAAAATGTTTTTTTTGGGGGTTTTTTTAATATTAATTGAGTTTTAAAAATAGAATAAAAATTGGGAAAAATATGGAATTAATTACTGAAAATTATTTGGACCTTATGAGAAAATTTTGTATAACTTTTGATAAAGTGTAATTGAGAAATTGAGGCTTTTTGCAAGAAAGGACTTCTTTTTAAAATTAAAATTTGTCTTTTAAATAAAAGGAAAATAAATGAGATTTGTGAGTTATAATGATGACAATTAGAAATGAGGAATTTTAGAAAGTTATGATTTTGTGTAATTAATTGGACTTATAACTTGTGCTTGTAGTAAGATTTTGAAATGAGAATAATAGATTTGTGAAATAAATGAATTACGGATTACTACTAGTTGAAATTTATTTTTACGCATAAATTGCACGTGAAGTTGACTTATTGATTGTGATGAGTTATGAAAGATGTGAATACATGAATACTATGCTTATGAAAACATGAATTGTGATTAATCATGAAAAGACCTTATGAGTATGAAAAACTCGATGTTGTAATTATGAGTTGAAATTGAGAATTAGGATATAGCCAAGCCTTATACTGGCAATAAAAGAAATGTGAAAATGATATTTGAAAAGAGAAGACCAAGGTTTGGGTCATGTGAAATAAATGAATAAGACCGGTATAGTGGGAGTGCTACACTATAAGGGTTTGATTTTATTCATGATTCAATTAAACTAAGGATTAGATACATAGTGAAGATGTGATGAAAGTAAGAGAAAAACATTAAGTATGAGGGCCATTGGATTGACGACGTGAGAGTATTCACAGAATGTCCCATGATGCGTCATGATAGGGCATGGATACTACTCCAGAGTACCATCCCGGTGGCGACGCTCGTGGGGTGTTTGACGACTGAGGGTGGTGTCATGTCTATGGTAGGAGCTGAATTACCACAGGATGCCTGCATGATGAGTCATGTGACAGTGCGTTGGGATTCCCTCCAGGGTGCCTAGACATGAGTTCGTAGGTCAGAAAACATCTAGGATACTTACCGTAATTACAGTAATAGATTAAGTCATGACGAGGGATTGAACCCTACAAGATGAAGAACGATTAAGGGCTTGCCCTCAGACCTATGTAGTATGGGCTACATAGACTCTGAACAAGTGCGCATTAGTGTCATATAATACAAATAATTGCATTAAGGACTAAGTGCACATTCACAACACGACATCAATAGGATAGTCCCTTTAGCTTTGTTTGTGAACAAGTTCGTGGTTTGCTAAGTATTGAGAATCGTTATACTGTTTTCGGTATAGAGAGGATGGCTGTGTATAATATTTTGTCAGCTGAATGAACTGACGCACCCACAGTTTTACATGCAGGGTAAAGAGGCTTGACACAATTGAAGTATACATGCTGCTCAAGATTGATTTAAATGTTGTTTCATGTAATTTACTGTAAAATTGCTTCCGCTGTAAAAATGTAAAGGTGTAATGTAACTCTGATGTAAGAAATATTTTATTTCCTTGTAAAATTGTATGAAAGAAGTGTAAAGATCCTGTGGAACTTCGAATTCAGTTGTATTTTAGAATTCAGGGTGTTACATAACGAAATTGTCAAAAGCAGTTTTTGATAACCAAATGGACATGATCTACTTGCAGGAGATCGAATAATCTTGAACATAAACAATGTAAGCCCTATTTTAGAATTTTTATTGTATTTTGTATTCTTTTGATTATTGTATTTGAACTCATTTGTTATGGAGTATTTTGTCTTTTCTTGGGTTCTTTTGTTCTCTCTGGATCAATCTGTGTTCCTTTGATTGGATTCTGTTCTTTTTTGAATTTGGCTCTTTTTTATTTTGAATTTAATTTGTTCTCCTTTGTATTCGTCTCGTATCATTGCATTTGTTTGTCTCTTTTTGGAGCTAGAATCGATACCCAGAACCCAATATATCGACCTAAAACCCAAATTCCTGGATCCCTATAAATACCCTATTAATTAAACCCTAATTAACACCCCCTTTCTCTCTCCGCCGTTTCTCTCTCCCCGCACACTTCTTCTTCTTCTTCTCTGTTTCTTCACAACACCCCAACCCGCAACTCTTAAACCCTTCAACCATCACACCCGATCAACCCCACCACAGTCACCTTCATCAACCCGTCACTGCCTTCGTTCCCTCGACCCCATCACCGTCGTCTTCTTCATCGTCTTTCCCCATCCTCGCTGTCACCCGATCGAAACCTATTGCCAAAGCTTTGCCATTGTCGTAAGCTTCATCCATCACCCTAATCCATCGCTGTGCACCCCCCGTCGTCTTCGTTATTCACCGCCACTCCACCGAGACCCCCCAGTGCATCGCTGTCCAGTCCTCGAAGTCGTCGCACTCGTTGTCTCTGTTTTTGACCGAAGAACAGGGCATTCGTTCATCGGAGTTGTCGTTGCCACCATCGCTACTCGACTGTGGTGTCGTCGCCTCCGCAGTGGTCGCGCCGTTGTGCCGCCGCCATTGCAGTCGCCATTCATCGTGCTGTTCTTCTCTTTCCGATCTGAGGTTGAAGACGAAATCCTAGTGGACGATTTCGCTGTCCTGTGTTATGGCCACTTGGATCCGAACTCGCCGTTGTGTGTTTGGATTTGGATCCGGTGTGGGATCCGAGTGTTGTTGCTGCTGTGCTTGGTTGTTTGCTGGCTTGTTTCTTCGCATGGTCTTCGCACGTATTTTTGGGAGTTTTCACCTGGGATTCTGATCCCGTTATTCTATTTTTAATTATATTTGCAATAACAGGCAAGTCTCTTCTTGAACCCTTTTTATTGTTTGTGTTCAAGATTAATTGATCTCATGCACGTAGATCCATCCATTTTGTTATCAAAAATTTTCTTTTGACAATTTCGTTAAGATTATCGAGGGTTTACACGAGCTAACCCGACATACTTTTAACTTTGTGCTATCTCTTTGATCTTTAACTCAGTCCCCAATGTTTCATGCATATGCACAATTAAAATAACTAGATTTGTACTTAGAACTGCTTGTTGAAATGGACATGTTAAATTAAATGTACTGAATCGGTTTTTAATTGATGAATTGACACCAGGACTGTGATGAATGTACCATGAACCTTAAAAATTGCATGTTGACACCTAGGATTCACTTGATTACAAATTTGCATGCTTTCAATGATCATATGATTTAATTATTTTCCTATTCATGTTTGGACAATTGCTGGACTGCTGTATGTTTCATTTTGAAATAGATTTTTGACCATGCTAGAGACATAATTTGAATGAACTCACTAAACATAAAATTGAGCCCTTAATGTCTAGATAATTTTTTCCTAGTCTGGATTTAAATTCTAATCTGTCATCTGTTAGTTGTCATCACTTTAATGTAACTGTGTTAGTAATTTCAGACCCATAATTTCATGCGTTCTTTTCTGTTCTATATTTTATTTGACCCTGTTAATAGTACAAGAAAAATCTGAATTAATTTAGGATGGACCTAGACATGTATAGGTATCACCCAGAATTTATATAGATTTTATTAATGAGTTTTCTGACCCGAAACAATTAGTTGAATACAACCTACTGCATGCTGCCTGGACTTAAAATTTGATTAGAATAGAGTTTTCACCTTAGTTCCTATACCTTTTATATACCTTAATTATACTTAATGGAACCGTGTGGAAGTTTATTTTCCAGATCTTCCGACGGATTCGGTTTTTCTAATTTGTAGTGCCCGCAATCCACAATTTGGTACAGCAAGGTCATGCTGTCCTGATTTTGTAAATGTGTTTATAGGACGTGTTTGCCCCATGCTTTGTCTGTAACTCTTAGAATTAGTCACACATAGTAATGAACCATATTGACACCCTCTTGCATGCTCACATAGGATGAAATAAAATGATAACCAGCCAGAGTTATATGGAATGACTTGGTAGTGAACAATCGGAGACTGTACTCGGTCGGGCCCTACTGTACTGACTGTACTGTATGGCCATAAACACTGCTCGAGAAACACTGATACTGAACATGATACACTGATTGCTGGGCCGAGTACACGAACTGTGAATTCACCATCAGTCTAAAGCGTTTACCGTGTGTTGTGCGGAACCTGTGGAATGGGACGCAGTAGTACGTGCATTCGATAGATTAATAAAATACTTAATAACTTGCATTTCCTGCTTGATCCTGATATCACTCATTACATGCGTGATTTACTGTAGACCTTTGAATATATTGCCTGCTCTTTGCTTTGTTTCTTATCTTTGACCATGTCCTTATTCCTTGATATTCATGTTTCCTTTATCCTTTGTTTTCTCTACTTGCCACCCACGACTTGCTCTAAGGGCACTCTTTTATTTCTTTTTAGACCAGGAATTTATAGGTGCTGAAGAATCTATTCCTGAAGGAATTGGTGAGCAACATTTCTAGAGATGGATCCAGTCTCCGCTGCTTAATTTTACTTATTGCTATTTATTTCTTGAACTTTGTTAAAGCTTGTACTTTGTTTTGGGCTTTATGACCCGTAGTTTTGTTTTGATCCTGGATGTTGGATATTTATACTGTTGGTTTATTTCATTATTATTGGAATTCATCTTCTTTCATGTGATTATATTTTCCTGCGTGGTTGTATCTTTGTTGATCTTATTGCTGAGTTAGTCTGGTACAGCTTATGGATGGTGTTTACATCATTCGCTGGGCCTAGGTTACGTACTCGTGTTTCCGTATTCTGGGAAGCGGGGCATGACAAACAATAAAAAGGGTTCAAGAAGAGACTTGTCGTTATTCCAGATATAATTAAATAGTAATAACGGGATCATAATCTCGGGCGAAATCTTCCAAAAACACGTGCGAAGAACCAACAACAATAGCCAAAAGCCAAGAGAAAACTTCACACCGGATCGGGAAAGAACACAGAACACCAAAACTGGATATGATGCGCTCAGAACACGAAACACCAAATCTGACCAATCGGATCTCTTCCTCACACCTGATCCAATCCAAATAGGGGACAGCAAAAAAGGGACCTGGTGTGGCCGAACACGGGACAGCAGATCCGACCAATCAATGGTCGTCTTCTTCGGCGAGGAGAGAAAGAGAGAGATGACGCGGCGACTGCGATGGCTGACGGCACGACGACGCGACCACGGCGAAGGCGACGGCACCATGGTTGGGAAGCGACGACAACTCCGACGAGCGAAAGCTCTGTTTTGCGGTTGGAAACAGAGGGCGTCGACGATGGTGACTCCGGGGCTCGAACGGCGATGCTAGGGGACTCCGATGGAGCGGCGAGAGACGACGAGGGTAATGGGGGTGCACGGAAATGGGTTAGGGCGATGGTGAAGAAGCTACGTCAATGGTGAAGGTTCTGGCAATGGGTTTCAGTGATAGGATGGCGATGACAATGGGGAAAACGACGGGATGGAGACGATGAGGGGATGCGATGTGTCTAATTTTTATACAAATATTTGTATTCAATAACCCATTAAAAGTGCTTGTTTTCAATTATATTGTCTATAAGTCGTCTTATTTCTCTAAGATTTCAATTGATTATTTATTTATGAAGAAATAAGATTTTTAATGCAAAAAGTGATTATTTCTGATAAAAATCGACTAAACAAAGAAAAACTATTGTTTTATTATTTTTAAGGATTTGTTAAATTTTATGTGTTACAAATTAATAAAATAGGAGCAAAATACAATTTTAATTTTTATAAGGGTGTAAAAGGAAAAAAAAATTTACATGGATTTGGATAAGGCAAAAAGATAAAAATCTGTTATTTTAAGTTTATCTAATTAAAATTAAATTTAAAGACTAAATTCTGATTTGTATCTTTGCAGATATATCATAATCTACTGATACATCCAAATCCTATTGCCGTACTAGACCTACTCTTATAAATAGAGAAGCCAGAGGAGCAAAAGAGAAGGCCAGAAAATACAAAAAAAAAAGCCAGCGAACACAGAGAACAAAGAAGGAAAAGTAAGAGAGAAAGAGAGAGAAATAGAGAGACTCTTCTCTCTCTCTTCTTTTCGGATTAAAGGAACAAGAGACAGCACGTGACGCAGGAGCACTGTAGCTTGATTCGACCAGGAGCTGTCTTCTTCCTCTGACATGGCGTGCGAAGCTGAGTGGGCACGTGATCAACGCAGTCTTCTGGCTTCGTGGGCGACAGGGTGACGTGGCGCGGGCGTGTTTTCCAAGTCAACGCATGTGACAGTGCTTTGGTTCGGCGCAGTCTTCAAGGAAGGATCCAGATTTTGAGTCAGAGGGGTTTGCAATAAATTTTTTATTCTTTTTCTCTTCTCTCTAATTTTTGTAATGCAATCCTTGAACAAATTTATTAATTGCAATAGTTTTATTATGAATATGTACAACTAATTTCATTGTTGGACAGATTGAAACCATAGTCATGTAATGTTATAATCTTCTGAACATTATTTCTATCACTTATTGATTAAACCCAGTTATCGTGATCAAACTTATAGTATGAATCAAAAATTATTAGGAAGTTCTTCAAAACTGTCGACTGATCTGAAGAACTTGATATTATAAAGTTAGCCTATTATAAAAATTGACTCTGTTATATAAGTATAGAGACGATCCGTATCTTGTGCTCATACTTGTAACACAGGATTCTTTAGGGGTTCTTGGTTTAATCAACTTGAGGGATCTAGATTTGATACCAACTTCTAGAGCCTTGAGTGTTTGTTCGTTTCCATTGATCCTACGCTTTCTTCAAGTGCAACTTAGTAGATACCATGCTAAATACTTAAGGAAAGAAATGAATTAGAGTAGATATTATGCCTAATTCTTGGCCTAGGGAAACATTAACTTTAAGGAGTAGATTCCATGCCCTTAAAGGAACAACATGAGTGATGAGAATGGTGTAGAAGGTATTCTAGCATTCTTAACTATAGGTGGAAATCAAGCCCAACTCATTTAATTGATATTTTTGATATACTACTTGATCTAGTTTTTAATCTCTTTATTTCCTTTCAAATAAACTTTTAGAACAAACTTTATGATTTGCATTTTTTTCTTTATTTTATTGATTAGTGAGTTAAGTGCTACAATCTCTGTGGGAACGACCCTTGCTTTTCACTACGCTTCTATAAACGATTCATACACTTGCGAGGTTTTAATTTGTGTCTAGTTTATCTATTTATTTAGATAGCTGAGATATACAACAGGATGGAGACGATGATGAGGGCGGTGATGGTGGTGAAGGGCGATCGGAGTAGAGAAGGGGGTAGGGTGGAGCTCGGTTGGGTTTGGGGTTAAATGAAAACAGAGAGAGTAGGATAGGGATCGGGGAGAGAGAAAATGGGTAATGACGGAAGTGAGAGAGAGAATAAATTATTAGGGTTTAATGGGATTATTTGTAGGGGTTCAAGAATTTGGGTTTTGGGTTGAGATTATGTGGGTTCTGGGTAACGGTCTTGGCTCCAAAAAGAGACAAACAAATGCAAAGAGATGCGACGAACACAAAGAAAAACAAATCAAACTCAAAATAGAAAGAGCAACATTTGCAAAGAGAACATGATCCAATCAAAAGAACACAGATTGATCAAGAGAGAACCAAAGAACCAAAGAAAAGACAAAATACACTATGACAAATGAATTCAAATACAATAATCAAAAGAATACAAAATACAATAAAATCTGAAAATAGGACTTACAAGTCCTGTGAGCCTTTGTACTTCCTTAATGCTCGACAGGGGAGCCATATCCAATATGGCTTGGATCTTCTCAGATTGGTTTCTATGCCCTTCTGGCTTACCATAAATCCTAGGAATTTGTCGGACGATACTTCGAAGGTACATTTGGATGGATTGAGCCTCATGTTGTGACTTCGCAAGACATCGAAGGCTTCCTGGAGGTCGACCACATGGTCCGGTTTCCGGTGGCTTTTTACCAACATATCATCCACATAAACCTCAATGTTCCTCCTGATTTGTTCCTTAAATACCTTGTTGACGAGGCACTGATATGTTTCCCAAGCATTCTTTAGCCTGAAAGGCATGACGCGGTAACAATTATAGACCTTGGTCTATTGTGAAAGAAGTCTTCGGAATATCAGGAGGGAACATCTTGATCTGATTGTACCGGAAAAACCGTCCATAAAGCTTAAGAGTTCGTGACCGGAAGTTGTGTCAATTAGTGCATCGTTACTAGGAAGTGGGAACGGATCTTTCGGACAGACCTTGTTCAAATCCGTGAAGTCGATCCAATCCTCCATTTTCCATTGGCCTTTTTCACCATCACGACGTTGGAAAAGCCACTCGGAGTAATTGACCTCTTGGATGAATCGAGCTGCTAAAATTTTATCTACTTCTTCTTTGATGGCTTTCTGGCGGTCCGGTGCAAACTTGTGACGCTTCTATTGGACGGATTTAGCTTTAGGAGCTATGCTGAGGTGGTGCATGAGTAATTTCTCCGAGATACCGGGCATATCGCCAGCAGTCCATGCAAACAGGTCTCAGTTTCCTCTTATA
Organism: Hemerocallis citrina; assembly: GCA_017893485.1. Classification (NCBI taxonomy): domain Eukaryota; kingdom Viridiplantae; phylum Streptophyta; class Magnoliopsida; order Asparagales; family Asphodelaceae; genus Hemerocallis; species Hemerocallis citrina. The sequence goes on from CM030361.1 coordinate 154,009,515, forward strand.
CATTGGATAATGTCGGCTTTGATTGGGTGGGGGAGGACTTTGCTCACTTGGAACGTCCTGGTCTGGCCTTCTTCGAAAATAGTCACTTCTTCTAACTCATCGAATGGCTCCGAGGCAGCTTGGTTGCTCCCTTGGGGGAGCTCAAGGGTTTCGAGAGAGAGAGGACAGGACCCTCCACCGAAGTCATGTAACATTTCTGGATAGTCTCCTGGCCCCCCCTGACCTCTCCCACCCCTGCAGATGTGGGGAATTTCATCTTCATATGGAAGGCAGAAGGTACAGCTTGAAGCGCGGCCAGGCTGGGTCGGCCAAGGATGATATTATATGTGACCTTTACATCGACAACCATAAAATCCATTGGTTCTGTTCGGGTGGCTGCAATTTTGCTAGTGGTTACGTCGAGAGTGATAACTTCCTCGATGGTCACTACCACCCCGGAGAATCCGTGGAGAGTGTAGCCGGCGGGTTTGAGGCGGTCTTGGGACAACTTAAGTCCTTGGAAGGCCTCTAGAAAGAGGATATTGATGAGCTGCCATTGTCGACCAAGATTCGGCACACTTCGTGGTTGGCCATGTGGAGGATGATTACGAGGGCATTACAGTGAGGCGTTTGGACGCCTTCTAATTCTTTATCTGAAAAGGTCACAGGGACCCCCAAAGCCTTTGGGCGAAGGATGGTTCTGTACTGAGTTTACTTCTCGTATGAAGGCTTTTCTGAAGGAGTTCGACTCTCCCCTAATTGGGCCTCATGGATGAGGTGCAGGATTGCTTCAGGTTCTGAGTCATGGGACTCAGCAGGTCTCTCAGATCATTTGTTCGCCCCTCGGGGTGGAGGAGGATCAACTCTATCCTTCCTAACAAACTTGGCCAGTTGCCCGGTAACACTTTGCAAAATTGCGTGATGACAATTTTGCCCCCGTGTGTTACGCACTTATATTTTGTACTGTTACGAGTAATTTTCATAACGTATTTTAATATAAATGTCCTACATATTTCTGCATTTCAATTATTTATACTTTTTTTGTTTTCCCAAAACTCATTTTATAATATTTTAAGCCAACTCAAACATTTATTTTGAACTTTGTGTTTTTACGTACATTGCACGTAAAATTTTATCCACATTTTATTTCTAAAATTTTTCTAAAGACATGCACATTTTTCTTCTCATTTTTTTTGTCACACTTGTGTTATTTATTTTAATTTAACTCATTAGGCCTAAATCTATTTGGTAGCTCACTAAAAATAAATTACAAATTGAGGCCCATGCTTAATTCTACATTTAAATGAACATTAAAATCTAGTACACTTGTCATGTGTAACATACACCTATATATAATTTAATAACAATTAATAATAGAATTTATATGAGAAGTAGTGTGCACATAGGGTGCACGTGCACGTGCTTGTGCATTATAGGGAGTTGGCCGGCCTTTAGAAGAGAAGAGGGCGAGTGGGGGAGTGTTGTGAGTGAGTGGGGAGTTATTTTGGGTAGTGGGAGTCATCTCAACCACACAATATTCCTATAAATACCCCCCCTCCTTTAACATGAACAACACAAAGAATCAAACAAAAATTAAAAGAGAAGAGAGAAGAAGGAGAGGTTTCGGATTTTGGCTTAAAGAGGAGAAGGTTATCTTGTGTTGGAGCTTTGGAGCATTTTTCTAGGATTTGTACTTACTTTTTGCATCAAGAAAGAGGTGAGTGTCTCTTTTACTTTCTATTTTTTTGTAGAATGCATGCTTAGATAAATTGTGTTTGAAATGGAAAGTTTGGGATGAGTTCTTAAATTTCTAAACTTGTTATGATGTATATTGTGTTGACATCTAGAGTTTTTAGTAGTAATGAATTATGAAAAATTAATGCATGCTAATTGGAAATTTCAATATAGAATTATTATATTGTTAAATTAAAAATCTATTTAGAGCATGTTGTAGTGATGTTAGGCATATAGCAGTATGCCATGATTAATTTATATGAATTGTGTATATATCCATAAAGTTGTTAACTTATGCATAGGAAATTGAGTAAATATTGGGGAGGATTATAATTTAATAGGGAGATGAGAATTCTCCATACAATTGCTAAAAGAAAATATGTTCATGTTAGTGGTTATAAAAAAGCAGTCTTGATGATAAATAAAAGCATATGTTTATGAAGGTTCTAAAAAAAATTACTATTTAAAATATTTGTGTAAAATTCCACTTTAATATAGATAAAATCAGTGAAAAAGCATTTTTGAAAATTTAGAAAACTAATTTAGTAGTGTTAATTATGAAGGGAAACGATAGAAATCAAAGTAAACGAATAGATTAAAATGAGAAGAAATCAGAGAGTGGGGTTAAAAGGTTTTAAACACATATTATTAGATTGGCGCTTGGGCATAGTGGTTAGCACTTGTGCTTGGGGGTTTCTTTGGTCGTAGGTTCGAAGCCTGGGGGAGGGGGGCTCTGCCTCTTTTGAATTTTTGGAAAAAAATGAGTTGTCATTTTCGGGATTAAAAAAGTAACTCAGTGGGCCTTTTATCACAATTCGTGAGTGGCTCACTGGTTTGGGTGATTGTTGGCTTGCGGTCGGTCATGGGTTCAAAACCGGGTGTCTACATTTGGGGTTTATTTTACTTTTTTGAGATTTTTTAAATTTAAATATTGGGAAACTTCATAGAAATATTTTAGAATATTATTAGAACACTTGAGGATTATTTCACATTATTCTAAAAGATATTTTGAGAATTTAAAAATCATATTCATGTATTATATGAGTTTTTGAATTCAAGTTTAAAAAGAAAATATACATGATTAAAGATTTTAAGAGATTGTTAATAATAAAATCAAACCCATGATTAGGAGATTAAAATCGGGAATTTCTAGTGATTAATCTTAAAGAGATTGTGTTTTAAGAAATGGTGATTTAGAGAACTTTGGTATTAAGGAATATGCTGGAAGTGTAGAAAAGTATGAAAATGTTTTATTAACTAAAAGATCTTGAAAATTTATTAAAGTGAATAGTTTGGTTGGATAACCAAGAAATTGTCTACAAGAATTTGATTTGAGAAATTGTTATCGAATGTTGTTATGAGAAGTTGAGTACTTCGTGATCTATAAACATAAAGAAAGTGAATAAAGAAGAAATGATGGTTAAGGAATGAGATATGTTTGTTGAGGTTGGATATAACCTAATTGATCTCTATAGTGAGATAGTTGTTGGAATCTAGAGGCTAGGCGAGACCCTTAGTAACCGACAATTTGTGAATAAAGAAATTTGAGAAGTAGCCAGTGTGGTCTAAATGTTTCTCGTTTGTTGATTTAAGTCCAGTATGATAATCTAGCTCTAGGTTGTGATGATTATAATTAAACCTAAGGATAGGCACTAGGGGGAGATGTGATGAAGTATGGGCAAACATGAGTATGGGGGAATCATATGATTCGCGGTGGGAGATTATCTTCAGAATTATCGGGGTGTGAGGCATTATGTCCAAAATCACTCGCGGTGGGAGGTATTTCTTTAGAATTATCGGGATTGAGGTGACGCTCATAGGGTATTTGTGTGATGAGGTACCTATGACTCGCGGTGTGGGTTTCGCTCCAGAATTATCGGGGTGTGAGGCATGATGTTCGAAAATCACTCGCGGTAGGAGAACGACTCTCAAGAATTATTGGGTCATAGCTCGCGGTGTGGGTTTCACCTCCAGAATTATCAGGGTTACAACTCGTGGTGTGGGTTTCGCCTCTAGAATTATCGGGGTTACGACTCGCGGTGGAAGAGCGATTCTCAAGAATTATCGGGGTGGTACTAGATACTCATAGGATATCTAAACCTTACATTACTCACCGTAGTAGGATTTCATAGCGAGGGATTAAACCCTATAATGAGGAATACGATAAGGGATTGCCCTCGGACCTATGTAGTATGGGATGCATAGAATCTGAACAAGTGTGCATTAGTGCATCGTAGTGTAATGCCTGCATTATGCATTAGGTCATATCATACACTGACATGTTTAGGATAGTCACTTTTCCTATTTTGTTGTGCATTCAAGTTTGTGTTTGCTAAAGTATGAGAATCGTTGTATTATAGCATTGCGTCAGTTGTATGCAACTGACGTGCCCACAGTTTTTTAGTGCAGGGCTTGGATTAGATAAATGCATAAAGATGAATTGATATTGATGATTACTTCCAGATTAAAGTTGTGATTGTTAAAGTTGTATATATTTTGTTGTAACTTCCGTTGTGTATTTTTGTAACAAACAATGTATAATGAAAAAGATTTAAAATTCATTGTAAATTTGTACAAATTGAAGTAAAAGATTCTATTGTGCTACGAATTACATGTATTTGAAATTTAGGGTGTTACATGCCCTCTCTAGATGATGGCCTCAATCTCATCCTTAAGGGCCTGACAGTCGTTTGTGTCGTGGCCATGGTCCCTGTGAAAGCGGCACCACTTATCTCTGTTCCTCTTCTTGCCAGGGGTATTCATCTTTGGAGGAGATTGGAGCAACCCTTCCTTACCGACCTCCAAGAGGATAGTCGAGACACTGGCATTGAGAGAGGTGAACTTTTCAAAATGGGGAGGAGGGCGGCGCTGGCCATTGTTATCATTTTGGAGCTTCTTAGTGCCTTCTTATTCTGCTCCCTTCCGTTTGTTCGGATATGGACTCTTTGTAACACCTCGCAAAATTGAAAATGACAATTTTGCCCTCGTGTGTTACGCACGTGTATTTTGTATTGTTACTAGAAATATTTGTAACGTGTTTTCACTACGTATTTTGATTTCCGATTATTTATGCATTTCAGGTATCGATTTTCTATCCTATTGGAGTCAACTCAAATATAAATTCCGATCTTTGTATTTTTACGTGCTTTTTACGTGTTTGTAAATACATGTATCTCGATTACGTATTTTTCCGTCGTTACGTGTGATATTTTTATGTGTATTGATTATTTATTTTACGTGTTCGAACTCGTTTTATAAACGGAAGTTCATTTTTCTCCATTTCGATTAAAATAATTTTGTACGTGTAATGAACGTGTTTTCCATGTACGTAGTGCTTACGTCGTGAAATATATAAAAACTAATAAATATATTTTCTTAAGTTTTTTTCGATTATATTTTTACAATTTTCGGTTGATAAAGTCGATTTTCGTATTTCGGTATTTTTACGTGCAACGCACGTGTTTTCGGTAAACGTATTGTGGGCATGTTCATTTTCAAAAATAAATTCTGAAATATGTGTCTATTTTATTTGTGCATGAAAATTTATAATTAAACTAATTTTTACATACGTACTTTATATAATAACCTATGTTTTAATTTAAATAAAAATAATTAATTGAAGGAAGTGTGTGTGCACTAGTGCACAACACGTGCACGTATGTGTAGAACCCCGTATTTTTAAAAATATTATTTTCAAAGGTTTATAAATGACTAAAATGATTTTTGGAGAATTTATGAATATTTTCAGAAAAATTTATCTTTTTACACGTGCAAAACACGTGCAAATACTTTCTTGAGAAGTTTGAAAGTCAAGTTTTCTTCATGAAAAATCATTATTTAATATTTGGGATTTATTTAGTATTTTTCCAGATTTTTCTGAAATTAATTGGAATTATTTGCAAATTTTGAGAAAAGAAGGATCTTTTTGCAAATTTGTCATTTTTAGGGGTTAAAATGTAAAATGTACTTTCTGGACGTTTTGAACAGTACCGGTTGAGATTTAGGATTGTATTTTACTTTTAAATCCTAATTTAAATGAATTTTGTTGAATTTCCAAGTATAGAACTATATATATAAAGTGGTATTTTGAAGGGATCATTTTGTAAAAGTGGGGTAAAACCCTAAACTCTTTATCCTGGGTATTTAAAAGAATTTTTGCAGCCGTCATTCGCTGCACAATAGAGAACTTTGTGATTTGTTTTGGTGGAGCAAGAGGAAGATTTGGATCTCGCAAAAAGGAAGGCTTTTTCGTTGGATCTTTTCAATTCAAAGGTGAGTGACATTGTTTTGTTTTGTTTTGTTTTGTGGATGATATGAACTTTGTTTGTGAATTGATCTATGCGAACGATTGTTTGTCGTTTGTTTGATATGTTATTTATTTGGTGTATTTTGCATGAGAACGATGCAAAGGATGTTGTGTGTACCATGTATGTGAAATCTAAAAATGTTGAGTAGATATTGGTTTATAAATTTGTATTGCTAGAAAGCATGTTAAGATTTGAGTATGGTTATGATCGGATGGATGAACATCTGGATCTTGTGTTTACAAATCAGATCTTGGTTATGAGTTGTGAAGAAATTAGTATTGAGAAACCCTAATGGAAGAATTAGGAATTTAGAACATGAGAATTGAGTTTTGAGATATTGGATGTTTTGAGTAATATATCCATAATGAGGATTATTTTAGATTGGTCATTTTTACTGAATACGAATTATTTTTATAAACAATGAATCTTTAGAAAAACCCCAGTTTTGATTATTGTATACAGACCTAAACTATGCAGACTGTAGGCCGACAGTCGACTGGTAGACTTCTCAGTCGACTGGTACGACCCAGCTGCTGTATCTTTAGTTTTCTTGAAAATCCGTTTTGGACAGTCAACTTAGACCCTTATTCAGTCGTCTGGTATACTTAGAATTTATTTTGCAAAATTATTGCAGTTCTTTTCTGGACAGTCGACCTATGACCTCTTTAAGTCGACTTATGTACTTAGAATATTTTCTGGAGAATTATTGGAATTTGTCTCGGGTAAGTCGACTGATGGCTTCTTAAGTCGACTTATATGACTTAGTTTATTTTCTTAAGAATCAAGGATATTTGTCCCCTGGACAGTCGACTTACTACAGTATAAGTCGACTGGTACTGATGAGTTTTCGTAAACTTGAATGTTCTTTCGAATGGTTAGTCTTCAGATATTTTGAGATTATACTTTGTCTTCAGTTGAGCATATGAATTTGAGATATTCAGTTGAGCTATTTTGTTTAGTGGAAAGTTGGTTTAGACTTTTTGAGTTTGAGTCTCTAGAGGAAGTGTGTGACCCTAGTATACCGGTGTTGAGTTATTTTGTTGAGGCCTGTTGAGGCATTTCAGTTGTTCAGTTTTGAGTTGAGTCCGGTAGGGTACACCACTCTAGGAGATTCGTTGAGTAATTAAGTAACCCAAAAATAATAAGGATAGGCACTAATGGTGATATGATGAACGGGAACATGAGTCAAGTACCTCAGTATGGCTTTCGGTGTGGGATTTAATCTCCGGAATTATCGAAGTATCTTACTTTGGGTGTGGGATCTATCTTCGGAATTATCCAAGTATTTTACTTTGGGTGTGGGATGATCTCCGGAATTATCCAAGTAGTTGCTTTCGGTGTGGGATGATCTCCGGAATTATCGGAGTCGAGGCGAAGCACATGTGGTATTCGTGTGGTGATGTGTCAATGTTTCGGTGTGGGATGATCTCCGGAATTATCCAGGTAAAATATCTTGGGTGTAGGATCTATCTCCGGAATTATCGGGCATGGGATACTATCCATAGCTTATCTTTATCTCGTAGTAGTCATCGTGTTAGGATTAGTTGCATACCGGGGGATTGAACCCTATGAAGTGAAGACGTTAAGGGCTTGCACCGAACCTATGTAGAGTGGGATGCATAGACTTCGACAAGTACGCATTAGAGAGTCCGCATATAGAAATTGTGTTTTCTTGACTTGGTTTTCATGCATGTGGATTTCCTGTTTTCTACACTTGACACTTGGTTTAGTATCACTTGTTGTTTACATTCCTTGTTACTTCATATTTTATGTATTTTGGTTCACTATATGTTGTTTAAGAATCCTTGCTTACTATTTATTTATGTTGTTTGTTGTTTTATGTCACTCACACCATTTATGGCTGACCCCTTTAGTTTGGGGGTTAGGGATCATCTCTAGCCTCATGTGTTGCAGGTTGTTGCTTAGAGTTTGGAGGTTTGGATGCTTGAGATAGTTGTGAGATAAATTAATTTAATGGAGTTTGTGTAAATTTGTAAGAACAATGTTGTAATAAGACTGTGTTGTAAGTAAAAGAAAGCTATGATTTAGATGTTTTAAATTCCGCTGTGCTATGTAAGAGATTGTTGTAATAAAAGCTGAAAATTTTATTGGTGTTGGTTGTGTTTAATGTTACATTGAAGTTGATGCTGGGATTGTGCCACGTATTTTCTAAGATATTATATTAGAAATTCGGGGCGCTACAGTATATGCACTCCAAAAGACTTTTGGCCGGTTTGGGAGAGAGAGAGGCCGGAGGCTATGGCAGATGGAGAGTTGGAGAAAGTGGGTGAGTGGAGTTGTGGAGAGTAGTTATTATGACTACTCTATTAAGACCCTATACATACCCCCTAATACCCTACATTTCTCCTCATCTTCCTCTTTCTTTCTTTCTTCTCTGACCTTGCCGAATCCACCAAAAGCATCCAGCACATGCCTTTCTTTCTCCATTTATCCATCATACAATGGGTGTGTACACATATACTTATATTCCCCAAAACAAATTCATTGACTCTTTCCTTCTCCGTTCTCTTCTGGTCACATCTGAAACCAAAAGCCTATCCACTGTACCACTCAACCAACTCCTCCACCTAATACACATACATATCTAGCCTATTCTAGCGTTTATATATATATATAGTTATATGTATATATACATATATATGTTAGAGAAAAAGTTGAAGATGGAGCTACTGTTGCTTGGCCGAAAATGAGGTGGAGTTAGTGCTCTTGCTGTCTTTGCTTTGCCGAGATGAGGAGTTTTCTTACGCACGGAATTCAAGGAGGCTAATCGGAGTTTCTAGGAGCTCTCATTCTAGGAGTGCAATTGCTAGGAATTTAATTTCCTTGGGTAGGTGATCTTGTGCTTTCTAAATGTAGGAAATGCATGATATAAATGATTAATGAGTGGTATAGATTAAATTTGATGTGTTAAATGTAGAATAGAATCCATGCTATTGTATGTGCTATGACTGGTAGTAATTTTTTGTTGTGATAAAAAAAAAGGATAGTTGCTGATATGGCTAAAAATAGGGTTAAATCGGAACCGTCCAAATCGGGCGCGAATCTTAAAGATCAGGGGTAAATGGTAATTTTACCCACAAGCGGGTCTGAAGTGGGTACTGGGTCTTTTTTCCAAAGGCCCAATAACCCACGAATGGATCCATCTCAACTGGGTGTGGGTTTCAACCTGCAAGAAACCCGGTCCAGCTGGGTAGAATTAGGGTTTATGATTATACCTAATCAACGACCCTGATTCACTTCTATCCATTTACTGGGAAGTAGGGATTTGATCTTATCCCGAAACTGGTCCCTAAGGCGGCTATAAATACCCCCCATCCCCCACTATTAATAGGTAATCAAACTTTTGCCAATAAAAGCTCATTCATAATCTTTCTGATTACTGACTTGAGCGTCGAAGGGTGCGTCGCCGGGATCAACCCCGGTGTTTCGCACTTTTTGCAAGTGAACGGCAGGAGATCACAGTCAAACTCCGGCAGAAAGGTTTCAGGTTTGACTATTCAACATCCCAAAGAATCCACAAATTCTATCTATTTGCCCCTACACTAGATTTAGCAGTAACAGATTGGCGCCGTCTATGGGAACGCACGAATAGAAATCCTTCCTCTTCCCTTGGTAGATCACCTCCAGCCATACCTCCCCGAAAACTGAGATCCAAAGGGTCCAACCGTGAACCCACTCCTCCTCAACCACAACAGGAGGTCCGCCTCCAAACCGTCCAGCAGCAGGGGCAACTTCCTCCTCAGCCTGATCAGCCCTTACAGCAGGAGCAACCTCCTCTTCAGAACCTTCATTCCCAAAGGGCTCCGCTCGGGCCCCAGAATGCCGGCGCAGGGGCCTCTCGTCGCAACCCTCAGAGGCAACCTCCTTATCGAGACCGCATCTCCGTACACAACCCTTCTACCGATTCAATGGCATCTCACAACCCCCGTCCTTCTGAAGACCTCCGCAATACCCTCCTTAACCGGCAGAAAGAAGAGGACTTTCGCCACCGTTTGGATGAAAGGCGGGCCCGTGAAGGAGCCTCCCACCCGGAATGCCCAAATGAGCGATCTCCACGTTGCCGTGACCACAGGAGGTCCCCTCCTCGCAGGGGGCGGAGAGAGTCCCCTGAGTACCATTGAAAAAGACATCGTTCTCCCGCTGGTCGGCAGCCCCCGAGGAACGATAACAGACCTATCACCTGAGCCGACTTCCAAGAGTTCCAGGCAACAATCCTGCAGGCCCTCAACCTCTAGCCGAACAACAACAATGCTCAGAGGGTCCCCACTCCTCCTCCAGTCCAAAGTCCTTGCCATCGGTCCCTAACCCCTCCTCAAGCTCCGAGTCACTGCCATCACAGTCCTCGTCATTCCCTTAGCTACCATCGCCAAACTCCGCGCTCCCCTTCTTACGAAGACGAGTCCAGAGACTTGCTTGGCTACCGTCGAAGGGACGATGCGGTCTACCGCCGTCTCCAAGAGATGGAGAGGCGCCTCGGCCAACTGGATAAAGAGGAAGAGCTGAGAGGAAGGACCCTCCGTCCAAGCCGACCCCCTTCTCTCGAACAATCATGGAGGTGCTCGTTCCAATAGGCTTCAAGCCCCCGCAGTTTGAGACTTACTCTGGGGAGTCAGACCCCGTGGACCACATCGAAAGCTTCAAGACCCTCATGTTGATCCACCAAGCTTTCGATGCTCTACTGTGCAAAACCTTTCCAGCTACTCTCAAGGGTCCGGCCCGAGAATGGTACTCTCGTCTTGCCCCATCCTCCATATTCTCCTTTGAACAGTTTGAGACCATCTTCGTCACCCACTTCGTGAGTAGCCGCTGCATCGAGAAGACTAGTATTTCGCTACTCTACCTCAGTCAGAAGAAGGATGAGAAGCTGAGAGATTATGTGAAGCGGTTTACCGCGGAAGCTAGGTCCATTGCCTCCCTCGACCAATCGATCGCCGCTGCAGCCTTCCAGTCAAACGTCCTCAACTCAAGCCTTCGGTCCTCCCTAGCCAAGAAGCCCCCGCAAAACTTCTCTGACCTTCTTCTCAGCAGCGAGAAGTATATCCAAGCTGAGGAAGCTAAACATCGCCCCACTTTTGAGGGGTCTTCCTCCGGGACCAAGAGAAAGTCAGCTGAAGAAGAGGGAGCTAAAAAGCTCCAAAAGGACAACGGGGGCCAGCGCCGCCCGCCTCCCAGATTTGAGAAGTTTACTCCTTTTAACGCCAACATTTCTACCATTCTCATGGAGGTCGAGGAGGAAGGAGTTCTGCCTCTTGCCCCGAAGATGAATACCCTCGGTAAGAAGAGGGACAAGGAAAAGTGGTGCCGATATCATCGAGACCACGGCCACGACACCAACGACTGTCAGGCCCTGAAGAATGAAATTGAGGGCCTCATCCAGAGAGGGCAGCTGTCTAAGTTTGTGAGAAAGGACCGAATTGATCTTCCTCCTCCCCCCGGGGGGCTAACAAGCATCCCGAGAGGCGCGACGAGACTCCCGAGTTTGAAGAGGAATGCATCTTGCATCTCATTCATGGAGGTCCCATGGGAGGAACCTCCAACTCTTCCAGGAAGGCTTTCATACGAGAAGTCAATTCGGTTCAGGGCATACCCCCTCCCAAAGGCCTCGGAGTCTCGGTCAGTTTCTCGGACGAAGACCTGGAGGGTGTCCGAACCCCCCATTGCGACGCATTAGTAATCAACCTCCACATGGCCAACTTCAAAGTGGAGAGGATTCTAGTGGACAATGATAGCTCTGTCAACATCCTCTTCCTAGCGGCCTTCCGAGGACTCCAGTTATCGCGGGACGAGCTCAAGCCCACCGGCTACACGCTTCATGGGTTCACGGGAGTGCCAGTGACTATCGAAGGGGTAATAACCCTTAACGTAATCGCTAGAAAAACTCCTACTACCCTGACGGAGCCAATGGATTTCATGGTCGTTGACATCCCAGCTGTTTACAATATGATTCTAGGCCGACCTGGCCTAGCTATTTTAGAGGCCGTCCGGTCGGCTTATCATCTTAAAATGAAGTTCCCCACCAAGTCAGGTGTAGGGGAAGTAAGGGGTAGTCAAGAGATGGCCTGCAAGTGTTACATGACCTCCACCAGGGGATCTGTCCTCTCCCTCGAGACTCTTGAGATTCCCCAGGAGAACGCCCAACCTATGTCCAAACCAGTGGACGAGTTAGAGGAAGTGCTCTTTTCCGAGCAAGATCCAAACCGCAAGTTCTTCATCAGCAAGACCCTCCCCTCTGCCCTCTGTTCTAACATAGTCCAATGCATCAGGAAGAACCATGACCTCTTCGCCTGGTCGGCTGTCGATATGCCAGGAATTTTCGAGGAGCTCCTCGTCCACCACCTAAGCATTGCTCCGGGGTCCAAACCGATCCAGCAGAAGAGGCACAAATTTGCCCCCAAGCACCAGCAAGCCATAAAGGAAGAAGTGGACAAGCTCCTCAAAACCCGGTTCATACAAGAAGTCAACTATCCCGAATGGCTCTCCAATGTTGTTATGGTTAAGAAGGCCAACGGAAATTGGAGAATTTGCATCGACTTCACGGACCTGAACAAAGCATGCCCTCAAGATCCATTCCCTCTCCCCAGCATCGACACCCTGAACAAAGGATGCCTTATCTGGATATAACCAGATCAGAATGTTCCCCCCGGATATCCTGAAGACCTCCTTTGTCACCAATCAATGACTCTATTGCTACAGGGTAATGCCCTTCGGGCTGAAAAATGCCGGTGCCACCTACCAGCGCCTCGTCAATAAAGTCTTCCAGAATCAGATTGGCCGAAACATGGAAGTGCATGTGGATGATATGCTAGTCAAAAGCGTCCATGGGACCGACCATATTGCCGATCTCCAAGAAGCTTTCGATGTGCTGAGGAAGCATGACATGAGGCTCAACCCGAACAAGTGTGCGTTCGGAGTCTCGTCGGGAAAGTTCCTAGGTTTCATGGTCAGCCAAAGAAGAATCGAAGCCAACCCCGAGAAAATCAAAGCCATATTGGACATGGCCCCTCCTACAAGTGTGAAAGAAGTTCAGAAGCTCACCGACCGCCTCGCGGCGATAGGGCGCTTCCTGTCTAAGTCAGGAGAGAAGTGTCTTCCCTTCTTCAAAGCCCTCAGGGGGGCTAAGGGCTTCGAGTGGGGCCAACAGCAGTAAGAGTCGTTCGATCAGCTAAAGGCCTATCTGGTCAATCCCCCTCTCCTCAGCAAGCCTATCTCCGGGGAAACACTCTACCTCTACCTAGCTGCCTCCGAGCAAACCCTAGCGCTGTACTAGTGAGGGAAGAAGACAAGGCTCAGAAGCCTATCTATTATATGAGCAAGGTACTTCGGAATGCCGCGCTCCGCTATCCGAGATTGAAGAAGATAGCATACGCCTTGGTTATGGCAGCCAGGAAGCTCCGCCCTTATTTCCAATCACACTCGGTAGTCGTTCTTACCGACCAGCCACTTAAGCAAGTCCTACACAAACCCGAGACCTCAGGCCGTCTGATGAAATGGTCGATCGAGCTGAGTCAGCATAACATATCTTACCAGCTGATGTATCTAATTTATATATAAATATTTGTACTCATTTACCCATTAAAATAGCTTGTTTTCGTTGATATTTTCTATAATTCATCTTATTTCTATAAGATTTCAATTAATTAATTATTTTTGAAGAAATAATATTTTTGATGCAAAAAGTGAAGATTTGTGGCTAAAAATCAACAAACAATGTAAAACAATGGATTTATCAATTGTTATTGTTTTGTTGAGTAAAGGTGCGATAAATAATTTTAGAATGATTTTAATGAGCTATTATGATTTTTAGTTAGTTTAATTAATTTTGAACTAATTAATTTTATTTTATTTAAATCCTAAATTCTGGTCTTAATTTGTGTATGCAGTAGCACGTGCTTGCAAGAAAAGGAAAAAGAAGAAGAAAGGAGAAAGAAATAAATATCTGGGTTAAAAAGGAAGAAAATAAATGAAGAGAGTGGATTTTTCTGCAAAAAGAGCAAACCCTAGATCTTATTCCCGTTGGTCTATAAATACATGAAGGGGGCACAAAAAGAACTCGGAAGAGGTGACGGCTACATTCGTTAAAAAAAAAAAATAAAAGAAAAAGGGAAAGGAGAGAGAGACGAGAAGGAGAGCTAGGTTGTTTGGGGTTTGACGACACGCGAAACGAAGCAAAGGGAGAGAGAGGCACTGATGTGGAGCTTCTTCTCTTTCTCTCTTGCGAGCGTTCAGAACAACGAGGAGAGAGACGAATCACACGTGGTGACTTAACTTGCAGCTCAGTCTTCTACGTGACGGCGAGACAGTAGACGTGACAGCGCTACGACAGTGATGGGCGTGATAGGCCTGAGGTGCTGACTAGGCGTGGGCTGTACGGCTCTGACGGCGACAGCCTTTGGCATCTTCTTCTTCTGCTGGCGCAGCTTTTGAGACAGACCCAGAAGAGAGATAAAGGCTTGGGCTCGGTTCTAGGAGTTCGGTTTGCAATATTTATTATTTCTTTTGTATCTCTTCTTCTCTAATTTTTTACGATGCAATCCCAAACAATTTTTGTTAGTTGCAAATTGAATATGAACTAAATTTATTGTTCTAGAGGCTAAGATGTAGCCTAGTTTTGTAGAACACAATTTTAATTCCTCATTATTATTCTATTTTTCCTGGTTGTGTGTTAATTTTTATTATTTATGCGTACAATGGTGGATAGACATTTGTATGATCTTTTAAATCATGAAGAGACCGAACTGGTGATTTGTGGTTAATAAAAATTAAACACCTTTATTGGAGGACGTGACCGTTAAGAAATCCAAATTTTCAATTAATATTTGATGGATAGGCAAATAATTAGTTGAGAATAATTTTTAGACTACGTGGATAGAGTGGTTAATATTTTTAGGATTTTGGTCTACAACTTGGAAAGATAATATTTTTATTCATAAGGAGTTATAATTTGTGTGTGTAATAAACGAGGTGAAATCAAGAGCCCTAGAACTAATTTTACCATTAACAATTCACAAAAGATTCACAGTTTCACAGCCCTCTCCCTCTTCACAAATTTGGTTAGTTTTAATTAGATTAATTTAATTTAGTTGTTTTATCATTTATAAATTTCGATCTTCCAAATAGCGATTAATCTAGTAATATTGGTACTCAATAAAATAATTAGTCCCTGTGGGTTCGACACTCTATTCACTTAAACTATACTACTTGTTGCGATTTTGTACACTTGCAAATATTCACATCAAGTTTTTGGCGCCGTTGCCGGGGACTAGTTATTCTTTTATTGCTATTGAAAATTGCTAGATTAATGCTAGTTTGGATTTTTGTAATTATTTTTGTTTTATTATTATTTTACATCTTTATTTTCTTTTGACTAACTTTTACTTTTATTTATTTTTCTTATTATTTTTTTTTTAGTTTTTCTATTTTTTTTCTTTTTCGATACTTATATTACAGGACATACACGCACATTATCATGGGAAACAATGAAAACAGGCCTTTGAGAGACTATGCTATGCCCTCAATTTATGAATCAAGCATAAACAAGCCGGTTATTGAAGCTAACAATTTTGAGATTAAACCGGCAATGATTCTAATGATTCATCAGACTGTTCAATTTTTTGGGACTACCGCACGAGGATCCTTATGCTCACATTTCAAACTTTCAAGAAATTTGTGACACTTTCAAGCACAATGGAGTATCAGATGATGCAATTAGATTGAGACTCTTTCCTTTTTACTACGAGATAAGGCGAAGGCTTGGCTACATTATCTACCACCCGGTTGTATTACGACTTGGGAGGAACTTGCACAAAAAATTTTAGCTAAGTATTTTCCGCCAGCAAAGACTGCAAAACTAAGGAATGATATTGTCACATTTATTCAAATTGAGACTGAGTCTTTGTATGATGCATGGGAAAGGTACAAAGAGTTATTAAGAAAGTGTCATAATCATGAACTACCGAAATGGCTGTAAATGCAAACATTCTATAATAGTTTGGGAGTTACACATAGATCTATCATTGACACAGCAGCTGGTGGTGCACTCATGAGCAAAACTTACATAGCAACCTATGATCTTTTAGAGGAGATGGCATCAAATCATTACCAGTGGTCTTCAGAGAGAACAATGCCAAGAAAAGTGGCTAGAGTTTTTGAACTTGATCCTTTTTCTACTTTAAATGCAAAAAATGATATTTTATCTAAACAAGTAGAAAATATGAATTTTAATGCTATTCAATCTAATATGATTTGTAATCTTTGTGCAGGAAATCATTCAAGTTCAGATTGTCAAGTAGGGAACCCTTTTGCTCATTCAAATGCCGAACATGAAAATTTTGTGTCAAACTTTCAAATGCAAAATAATCATTATGCAAACACATACAATCAAGAATGGAGAAACACCCCCAATTATCCATGGAACTACAATCAAGGAGCAGTTGTACCACCTCAAAATTTTCCACAGCAAGAAAAGAAGCCGACACTTGAAGACATGTTTATGCACTACATGCAAAGGGCAAAAAAATACATACGAAAGACAGATTTGGCAATCCAAAATGTTGCAAATTCAACTTCAGCTTCCATTCACAATCTTGAGGTACAAATTAGTCAATTTTCAAATATTCTTAACGAAAAAACTATAGGAACATTACCATGCAATACAGTTGTGAATCCCAAGGAGCATGTTGAGGCTATAACACTAGGAAACGAGAGGACAATTGAGCAACCACAACAAGAAAATGGTGAACATAATGTGGTTGAAAAGCAAAGTGAGATTGAACAAATTGTGGAGGAACAAATTCAGCATGAGCAAGTAATGTATGATGTTTTTAATTCCATAAAGTTATCTCTTGAAGAACAGTCGTGGATTCAAGTAAGTAAAACTGATTTAATTGTGGACGAGAAACATAAGGCTGAAAATGAAAAATCACCAATTGAAGTATGTCCAACAAATGCAGAAAATTTTGAAATTAAAAAAGAAAATATTTTTGAACATGTCATGTATTTGGATGCTGCACCCTCTATTTATTCATTTTTTCAGCATAAATTCAAAGAGGTGGGGGAATCAAAGACTTCATCATCAGGAAGGAAACGCCTCAAATTGGAGCTTGAACCTGATCCACATCTGAAGAGAAAAATTAGAAAGGATGTGTTAATGTTGTTGGATCTTGGCATTACTTAACCATCTCACCCCCATGTCTGGCTGAGGACTTAAAACTTAGCGCTTCTTGGGAGGCAACCCATGTTTTCTTTTATTGCAATTAGTTTTGATTTATCTTTCAGTTTATTTTATTTTAATTTTTGATTTTATCTTGTAGGATTGCATAAATTTTGAAAGTCGCCGGGCGGAGCTGTTTTGTACGCCTTCATTGATGGCTGTTTTTTAGCAGTATGGAGTCAGAATTTGGAAACCTAATTCAAAGAGAAATTGTAACCTATTGTCTTAGCTTTCTAGCACAAAAAAAAAAAAAAAAAAAAAAAAAAAAAACCAACCCATTTGGACACCTACAGCTCCAGATATTGTCACAATACTGAATACTGCGTGTGCAGAAATTTAAAGACGAATCAGGAGAGAAATTCTAAACTTTTTGCATTCTTTTTGTTTTTGTTTTTCCTTTCCCATTGAGGACAATGTGATATTCAAGTTTGGGGAGAAGGTTTTACAAATTTATTATTTATTTTTTTGAAAAGAAAAACAAAAGAGATTTCAATTAGGCTCACCGTTACACTTTTGAGTCCTTTATTATGATAAGCATTGAAATAATTTTTTGGGATAAACAATTGCTTATAAAGCAAGAGTAAGCATACTTATTTACTTTAGAATTATTGAGTTTCAAAATTTCTTACAAAATTGTGTGAGTCATGCTATTATACATAAAAGACAAATGTGATGTTTTTTCTTGTGATTATCCCCTTTGATCTAGTCCTAAACAGAGTTTAAATAAATAGAGTAATAACGAAACAAAAAAAATAATAAAATATTTATGAATAAAGTCAATCTACTCCATTGTTTTGAGTTGCTTAGTAACTAGGGGTATTCATCACCAATGTTTACTTTTACGTCAAACGGCAACTTGAAATATGAGTATGCAAAGTACTTTAAGTTTGTGACTTGTTGAGTAACTGGGTGAATTCATCACAAATATTTTGCATTCGCGTCAAAAGGCAAGTAACAACTTAGAGAAGAGACTAAAATAAAGAAAATATATAAAAAATAAATTAAAAATTAAAAATTAAAAAAATTAAAATAAAAAAAAACTCTAGTTTGCTACTCGGTTTGTAGTAGTGAGAAGGAATAATCACAGATTGAGTTGTTACATACTATAATTACATTAATTGCATGACAAATATGATCGGGTTTAGAATTATGAATAAATAATAGCACTGGAGAAAGTGGCTATGCTTGATTTTACTTTATTTGTTATTGTTTATATATTTAATTGTAATTTTGATGCTTGCATGATGAGAATTCTTAGTGTGATGGGTTGAGCCTACTCTTGATTATTATTCCCTTGTTCATGATTCTACTTTTTGCTCGAGGACAAGCAAAATCTTAAGTTTGGGGGTATTTGATGTAACGCCCTGAATCCCAAATACACTGAATTCGAGATGTTCTACAGGATCTTTTCACTTTCTTTAGTACAATTTTACAGGGAAATTAAAACTTTTCATCATACATCAGAGATTACATCAAATTACATCTTTCTTTTACACAGCGGAAGTAAAATACAACAATTGAATACAAGTACAACAGCTTGATATAATCTTTAAGCATCCAATCCTCTTTAATCTTTAACATAACATTTACCTGCATATCAGACTGTGGGTACGTCTGTTTATTCAACCGATGAACATTATACATGGCCATCCTCTCTATGCCGGAAATAGTATAACTTAACTTTTCATATTTAGCAAACACAAACTTGTCACATACAAACTAAAGGGACTACCCTATTGATGTCGTGTTGTGATTGTGCACTTAATCCTTAATGCATTTATTAATGTTACATGACACTAATGCACACTTGTTCGGATTCTATGCATCCCATACTACATAGGTCCGAGGGCAACCCCTTATTCGTTCTTCATCTTTATAGGGTTCAATCCCCCGTTATGTCTTAGTCTACTACTGTAACTATGGTAGTGTCTTAGATGTCCTATGGTCTATGAGCCCATGTCCAGGCAGCCTGGAGGGGAATCCCACGCACTGTCACGACGCATCGAGCAGGCAACCTATGGACAATTCAGCCTCCGCCATGGAACAATGGCACCACCCATAGCCACTCGAACATCCCACGAGCGTCGCCACCGGGATGATAATTCTGGAGTAGCGCCCACGCCATGTCTTGACGCATCAAGCAGGCAGCCTGTGGATCGCTCTCACACCGCTATCCGATGGCCCCCATACCCATGTTTTTCTTCTACTTTCATCACGTCTCCACTATGTACTAATCCTTAGTTTTATTAAAAATCATGAACAAAATTAATCTCTAGAGTTAGCCTCTCCATCAACCGGACTTATTCATTCATTTCATCATGACCAACCTTGGTCTAATTTCATTTCAATTTATTTTCTTTTTCAATGCCGGGGAGACTTAGCTACTCTAGTTCGAATTTCATTTCACAATCTTCAACTTGAGTACCTACAACTCATAAGATTCATATTCATAGCCAATAGATCTTTTTTTTTTTTCATCAACATGATTTCTAATTCCATAATCATACATGAACTCATGCACTTCATAATTTCACATTTGAAATTCATATTACTAATAAACATTCATGCTTCATATTTTGCACAATATTCTCAAGTGAGAATTAATAATATCATGTCACACAACAAGGTTCTTTTTGCCAATTACTTTCTAATAAATCCATTTCAATTTATCTTTATAAACTATAATTTTCATAAGTGTATCTTAGAACCATAGCTCTAATTGTGCCTTTTGTTCACAAACCATACTGTATTTCATTCAAATAATACCCAACTCAATCTTATAAAATTCCTTGCATTTTTATAAGAATTACCATATTTTTTTTTTCATATTTTTTGGACATCACAAACTCACAAAAAAAATATTTTTTATAAGCGCCGAAGGGAGGAATCGAACCCAGGCACAACGGGAAACAAGCCAAGAGCACCCGCCAACCGGCCAAACTGTGCTAGCGATATAAGTAGGGGTCAAATGGTATATATGGTGTACAGACCGATAGTTATAAGTTCTCAAAAATTTGTAGAAAAAATGTTGTCATCGCTGGGGCTCGAACCGTTCGACCCAGAGAAGCAACCCGCAGTCAGTGACCGCCTGAGCTAGTAGCTCGGGTTGTCACAGTACCCAAATAAAATCCATATATTTCATATTCGTACTGTTTAGAAGAACAACTCGATGTTCAAATTAACTAGTTTCATATTGCCTTTATAAAAACTACTGAAAAATTCCAGATTAAATCTTCTTTACCTGATCTTCATAACAGCAAGTATAAAATACTTTTTTGTACTGAAAACATAATTTTTTCCACACAATTTAATAAATTGTTCATTAAGACTACCATACTTTTTATTTTCGACATTGAATAATCAATTGGTCTTCTAATCCCTTTTTATTCACAAATTTCTTATGATAATTCACTGCTATAAATTTTTTTATTCACAACACGTACATTTTGGTTTTATCCATCCCCATATCAACATAAAGATTTATTTAGCATATGAATAGGTAAACTCGAAACTACTAATTTTTGAGTAATTCTATTTTGGTGATAACAAAGTAATTTCATTAGTTCATCTATGTCACAACATATACTACTACTCATTAATTAACATAATTACAACTCAATCATTCAAGAAACTCTCTATTCAAATTAAAGTGTGCCATCAATTTCATACTTCAACCATACAATTTACAAGCGTTCTAATTGGAAATTTTCATGCATCATGCTAGCAATATTCCACCATCATTCATTCAAATTAATAATCATGGAGAATTCTACATACAATTTAATTTCATGCTAGAATTTCACACACAAGTTAATCACATCATTTCAATCCATTCATACACTAACTTTTCAATTTAAGTGTGTTCTTATTAGTATTTTTCATGCATAGTGTTGATAATTAAAACTAGCATAGATTCCTACATTAGAAATATGAAAGTTTTACCCACCTTGTATGGAGAGAAAACACAAAAAGCAACCAAGTCCTTGTAGATGAAAGCACCTCCTCCTAGACAAAGCGCGCACAAGCTCCACACCAAGCCTCCTAGCACAAACCGAATGCTTCCTAGTAGTAGCCGGCCTCTCCTTCTCCAAGCAATCCCACACAACTCTCTATTTTTTTATAACTCACACTATTACTACAATAATACTATAGCTTGGAAATATAATTTGCATATGAAAATTAGCCATGAGAGGGAGAGTATTTATACTAAAAGATAAGTGAAATGGAGGGCTAAGATTGCTTAGGTGGTTGTAGAATGAAGGGCCTAGATCAAAGTAGGAGTTAGAAAAACTACCCACATTCACAAAACTACCTCCATGATCACCATGACAAAAATCAAATCTCCCTCCAAAAAAGAATGCATCCCGGCCATGAATAAAGTGTGCAATGCACGTGTACGTGTAGTGCACGTGCATGCAACTAGGCCAAATTTGTACCTTTTTAATTTGTACAAAAATAAAATAATGATAATTTAGTCTTCTACATGACAAGTTTTAATAAAAAATAGATTTATTCATGGGCTTTGTTTTTGGGCCAAAATAGTTTATTAAAATAAATAAAATAGAAATACATTTGGGCTTTAAGAAAAAGGCCTTTTTAATTAAATCAAAATAAGGCTTTAAAGAAAGGCTTTTTGTACAAAATAATTGGAGAACAAATATATATATATATATATTTATACACATAAAAATAATTCAACCCAAAATATTGCACGTGCACACTACGTGCAAAATAAATAATTTTTCATTAATTGAAAAATCAGGGTATTACAGCACTCCCTCCTTAGAATAGTTCCGTCCTCGGAACTACAATCAAGAGCGAGAAAAACAAAAATAAAAACATACAACACTCATACAAGAACAAAAGATACAAAAATACAATCAAGCAAAAAGCTCAGGATAGTCCTTCAACATCCTCTCCTCAGATTCCCAAGTAGCCTCTTCAACCAAGTGGTTTCTCCAGACTACCTTGACCATCGGTATCGTCTTATTCCTCAAGACTTTCTCTCGACGATCAACAATCTCAACAGGAGACTCGATGTAATTCAGGTCTAACTGCAAACCTTCCGGCACTTCAGGCAAATGATGACTCGGGTCTGGAATATAACCTCTCAGTATAGACACATGAAAGACATTGTGCACCTGAGACAACTCTTCCGGTAATTCAAGCCGGTAAGCAGTTTTCCCGATCCTTTTCAATATCTTATACGGGCCTATAAACCTCGGGGCTAACTTCCCGCCTTTGCCAAAACGAACCACACCTTTACTAGGCGATACCTTCAGAAAGACGAAGTCACCAACCTCAAACTCAAGGTCCCTTCTCCGGTTGTCTGCATAGCTTTTCTGCCTGCTCTGAGCTTCCACCAACCTTTTCCTGATCAGATCAATCTTCTCAGAAGTTAGTTGCACAAGCTCAGGACCAAACAACTGACGCTCCCCTACTTCATACCAACAAACAGGAGTCCTGCACTTCCTGCCATACAAAGCTTCGTACGGCGCCATCCCGATGCTAGCCTGAAAACTGTTGTTGTAGGCAAATTCCACCAAAGGTAAATGCCTTTCCCAACTGCCTCCGAAGTCTAGTATACAACACCGAAGCATATCCTCAAGAATACGATTGACTCTCTCGGTCTGCCCATCGGTTTGCAGATGAAAAGCAGTGCTGAAATCTGTCTTGGTACCCAAAGCTGTCTGAAGACTCCTCCAGAAATGCGAAGTAAACCGCGCATCTCGATCAGACACAATAGTTGAGGAAACACCATGAAGTCGGACAATCTCACCAACATACATCTCAGCTAACTTGTCCATCGAAGCAGTGAGTTTCATCGCCAAAAAGTGAGCGGACTTGGTAAGTCGATCGACTATAACCCAAATAGCATCATTGCCTTTAGAACTCTTAGGCAATCCCGTAATGAAATCCATACTGATGTTATCCCACTTCCATTCCGGAATAGGTAACGGCTGTAATAGACCTCCGGATCTCTGATTTTCGGCTTTGACTTGCTGACAAACCTCACACTTCGCGACAAATTCAGCTACATCCCGCTTCAAACCTGACCACCAGAAATGCTGTTTAATGTCCTTGTACATCTTAGTACTCCCAGGATGTACAGACAAAAGAGTAGCATGTGCCTCCTGAAGAATACTCTCTTTCAGGTCCGCCTGATTTGGAACGCACAGCCTATCTCCGAACCACAGCACTCCATCCCTGATTTGAAATCCGGGCAACCTGCCAGCACCAACCTGCTCCTTCAACTCCAAAATATCAGCATCAACCTCCTGACTTGCAATGATCCTAGCATTCAAGGTAGGCTGAAGCCTCAACTGAGCCAAGGATGCTCCCAATCCTTGCAAGACAACCTCAATACCTGCTCGGTCCAACTCCTCAATCAGCTGCCTCTGAGTTGTAATCAAACTGGCCAAACTGCTCTTGCGACTAAGTGCATCAGCAACAACATTAGCCTTTTCAGGATGATACTTGATCTCAGGTCGCATATCCTCAAGCACTTCCAACCATCTCCGCTGCCTCAGATTGAGATCCCTCTGCTGATATATATACTTCAAGCTCTTGTGATCCGTGTACATATTCAACTTCTCACCGTACACGTAGTGCCTCCATTGCTTCAGAGCAAAAATAATCGCAGCCAACTCCAGATCATGAGTCGGGTAATTTTTCTCATGCGGTCGTAGTTGCCTAGACCCATACGCGATTACTCTCCCTTCTTGCATTAAGACACAACCAAGCCCTCGATGTGAAGCATCGCTATAAACGTCATACTCAACACCAGCTCTAGGCAAAGCCAAGATAGGTGCAGTAGTCAGTCTATCTTTCAACTCCTGAAAACTCGCCTCTCATTGCTCAGTCCACTTGAAGCTCACATTCTTCTTGGTCAGTCCAGTAAGCGGTACAGCTATCTGAGCATAACCTTGAATGAATTTCCTGTAGTATCCAGTCATCCTAAGGAAACTTCTGACTTCCTTCACTGTAGTAGGCCTAGCCCAATCTCTCACTGCCTCTATCTTCTGAGGGTCAGTTGCCACTCCCTCCTTAGAAAGGATGTGACCTAGGAATGCCACTTCAGATTTCCAGAAATCACACTTGGATAACTTGGCATACAACTTCTGCTCTTCCAATTTCTGCAAAACTGCTGCCAGATGCTCGGTGTGCTCCTCCTCAGACTTGGAGTACACGAGAATATCGTCGATAAACACCACGACGAAAGAATCAATAAACGGCCTCAGAACTCTGTTCATCAAGTCCATGAAGATTGCGGGTGCATTAGTCACTCCGAATGGCATAACTAAGAATTCGTAATGCCCATGCCGAGTTCTAAATGCAGTTTTGTGCACATCTTCAGCCTTCACTCGAACTTGGTGGTAACCTGATCGAAGATCTATTTTGGAGAATACAGCTGCTCCTTTTAGACGATCGAACAAATCATCAATTCGAGGAATAGGATACTTATTCTGAACAGTGACCTTATTCAGCTCCCGGTAATCGATACACATCCTCATCGATCCATCCTTCTTCTTTACCAAAAGCACTGGTGCTCCCCAAGGTGACGCACTAGGTTGAATAAAGCCTTTTCCCAACAGTTCCTCAATCTGCCGTTTCACCTCATCCTATTCCACTGGAGCCATCCTATACGGTGCCTTAGAAATGGGTGCACTTCCCGGTTGAACAGTGATGCTGAACTCTACATCACGATGCGGAGGTAACCCAGGAAAATCTTCCAAGAACACAGTCGGATAGTCCCGAACCACAGGAATCCCTTGCACTTCCACAGGAGTCTCTTCCTTGCGGATAGTTGCCACCAGCTTAGAACATTTCCGCTTCCCTTGGAACGTGACTTCAGGTCCACCTGGGGCCTTCACTGTCACCGTCTTGGTCTTACACTCGATGCTTGCACTATACACCGACATCCAATCAATGCCAATGATAACATCGACTCCCAAGATAGTCAGCTCGATCAGATTAATGCCAAAGATTCGATCTCCAATCACTATCTCGCAATCAGCATAATACCGATCAGTGGTTAAAGTTTCCCCTGACGGAGTAGCTACTGCTAAGATTTTGCCTGGAAAAATCTTCGGCTCAACTCCCAACAATTTAGCAAATTTTGGAGACACAAAAGTATGAAAGGATCCAGTATCGAACAATACGACAGCTTTCATTCCATTAAGATAGAGTTCGCCTGTTACATAATACACACCATTACATAACAGTCTCACTAAACAAAGGGAAAAGAAATGACAAAGACTCTAAACACCAGCCCTCGTACCAGAGATGACCTGATCTGCCTCCTCAGCATCAGCCTCTGTCAAGGCAAATACTCGCCCTGATTGGTACGGCCTCTTCCCAGCCTGCTGCGTTGGTGCGCTGCTATTACCATTCCGTAGTTTGGGACATTGAGATCGGTAATGCCCCACTTCACCACAGTTAAAGCAAGTCACCGCAGGAGGTCTCACCACATTGTTCCCTGGTCCTCCAGCTACACTAACAGCGTTCGCCCCTGTCGGTTTGAACCTTTGTGCAGATGGTTGCCCCTTGAAACTCCCAGTATGTGCAGGCCTCTTTCCAGACTGCCAGTTGTTCCTCCGGTTCTGAACAACTTGGAACTGCTCCATATCCGCCTCCGTCGCTGCCGCCCTCTTGACCAGCTTGTCAAATCGCCTGATACCAAGAGGTATCATACGAGACCTCAAGCTCGGCCTCAGACCATGCTCGAACTTGCGAGCTTTCTTGGCCTCATCAATCACCAGTTCTGGAGCATACCTGGAGAGCTGAGTGAATTTGGTCTCATACGCTCTCACCGACATGCTGCCATGCTGAAGCGACAGAAACTCCATCGCCTTCTTCTCCTGGACGTCGGAGGGGAAATAATGGCTGTGGAATTCTTCCAGAAATTCCTCCCAGCCAAGCAACAAGACTCCCATGGTCCTCTTCATGGATTGCCACCAAACCGCCGCATCCTTCTCCAGCAGCAAAGTCGCCAATTTGACCTTGCTACCCTCCGGTGTCTCCAACACCTCAAAGATCGTCTCCACTTGCCGTATCCAGCTGTCAGCCGCATCTGGGTCTGACTTTTCCTCGAATACAGGTGGTTTCATTCCCTTGAATGATTCCACTAGCCTAATCGCCTCGGGCACTGAATTCGCCGGCCCTCGACCTTGGTTCTGAGCCACTGCATTAAGCGTCTGGTAGACCCTAGCAAGTTCAGTCTCCAGATCCAACCCTTCCCCATTCCTAGCTCCTCTTCTCGACATGTTCTGATGCAAACGATCCGTCAAATTCGAAGTATAAGACAAGAATTTAAACCAACTTGTATCTCATTGAATTCCAAAGTCTATACATTCGAATTAAAAACAGTTTTGACATCAGAATGGAAAAATAACAGAAGCTAAGACAGTCTAACTCCTACGGGTCCTCTTCGCTGCTCGAAGTTCTTCCCGCAGTTCATCAACCTCATTCTTCAGCACATCAGTTAGGTTCTTTTTCTTCTCAAGTTCCCAAATCCGATGGCTAAGAACAGAATAGTCGGCCTTCCGCTTCTCCAGCTGAGCCTCCAACAATCCAACTCTCTCCTTCAGGGTTTCCACTTGCCTTTGAAGAGAAGTCACAAGACCACTTAGAACTGGTACTTCTTCTTCGTCAGAAGAAGAATCATCAGATGAATCCGGAGGTGGGGTGATCTCTCGGGATTCAGGCCATTCTTCACCGTCAGAATCAGCTTGCCCAGGGTAGTACTCGTCCTCGGAATCTGCCTGTCTAGGATGGTACTCTTCCTCAATAATATGTCAGTCGTCGCCTCCAGTAGGGTCGAAGTGATCAGCCATCTTAGAAATAGAGAGGAAGAAGCATAAATCTTAGAGCAACACAAATGTAAGTCACTTACATTTAAATCTCTAGATTCAAACACACACTCTAATGTCCACTTCTAGGGTGTCGTTCCCTATAAATTTGTACAAGTGTGAAAGGTGTAGAAAGCCTGGTTCTGATACCACTCTGTAACGCCCCGAATCCCAAATACACTGAATTCGAGATGTTCTACAGGATCTTTTCACTTTCTTTAGTACAATTTTACAGGGAAATTAAAACTTTTCATCATACATCAGAGATTACATCAAATTACATCTTTCTTTTGCACAGCGGAAGTAAAATACAACAATTGAATACAAGTACAACAGCTTGATATAATCTTTAAGCATCCAATCCTCTTTAATCTTTAACATAACATTTACCTGCATATCAGACTGTGGGTACGTCTGTTTATTCAACCGATGAACATTATACATGGCCATCCTCTCTATGCCGGAAATAGTATAACTTAACTTTTCATATTTAGCAAACACAAACTTGTCACATACAAACTAAAGGGACTACCCTATTGATGTCGTGTTGTGATTGTGCACTTAATCCTTAATGCATTTATTAATGTTACATGACACTAATGCACACTTGTTCGGATTCTATGCATCCCATACTACATAGGTCCGAGGGCAACCCCTTATTCGTTCTTCATCTTTATAGGGTTCAATCCCCCGTTATGTCTTAGTCTACTACTGTAACTATGGTAGTGTCTTAGATGTCCTATGGTCTATGAGCCCATGTCCAGGCAGCCTGGAGGGGAATCCCACGCACTGTCACGACGCATCGAGCAGGCAACCTATGGACAATTCAGCCTCCGCCATGGAACAATGGCACCACCCATAGCCACTCGAACATCCCACGAGCGTCGCCACCGGGATGATAATTCTGGAGTAGCGCCCACGCCATGTCTTGACGCATCAAGCAGGCAGCCTGTGGATCGCTCTCACACCGCTATCCGATGGCCCCCATACCCATGTTTTTCTTCTACTTTCATCACGTCTCCACTATGTACTAATCCTTAGTTTTATTAAAAATCATGAACAAAATTAATCTCTAGAGTTAGCCTCTCCATCAACCGGACTTATTCATTCATTTCATCATGACCAACCTTGGTCTAATTTCATTTCAATTCATTTTCTTTTTCAATGCCGGGGAGACTTAGCTACTCTAGTTCGAATTTCATTTCACAATCTTCAACTTGAGTACTTACAACTCATAAGATTCATATTCATAGCCAATAGATCTCTTTTTTTTTTCATCAACATGATTTCTAATTCCATAATCATACATGAACTCATGCACTTCATAATTTCACATTTGAAATTCATATTACTAATAAACATTCATGCTTCATATTTTGCACAATATTCTCAAGTGAGAATTAATAATATCATGTCACACAACAAGGTTCTTTTTGCCAATTACTTTCTAATAAATCCATTTCAATTTATCTTTATAAACTATAATTTTCATAAGTGTATCTTAGAACCATAGCTCTAATTGTGCCTTTTGTTCACAAACCATATTGTATTTCATTCAAATAATACCCAACTCAATCTTATAAAATTCCTTGCATTTTTATGAGAATTACCATATTTTTTTTTCATATTTTTTGGACATCACAAACTCACAAAAAAAATATTTTTTATAAGCGCCGAAGGGAGGAATCGAACCCAGGCACAACGGGAAACAAGCCAAGAGCACCCGTCAACCGGCCAAACTGTGCTAGCAATATAAGTAGGGGTCAAATGGTATATATGGTGTACAGACCGATAGTTATAAGTTCTCAAAAATTTGTAGAAAAAATGTTGTCATCGCTGGGGCTCGAACCGTTCGACCCAGAGAAGCAACCCGCAGTCAGTGACCGCCTGAGCTAGTAGCTCGGGTTGTCACAGTACCCAAATAAAATCCATATATTTCATATTCGTACTGTTTAGAAGAACAACTCGATGTTCAAATTAACTAGTTTCATATTGCCTTTATAAAAACTACTGAAAAATTCCAGATTAAATCTTCTTTACCTGATCTTCATAACAGCAAGTATAAAATACTTTTTTGTACTGAAAACATAATTTTTTCCACACAATTTAATAAATTGTTCATTAAGACTACCAAACTTTTTATTTTCGACATTGAATAATCAATTGGTCTTCTAATCCCTTTTTATTCACAAATTTCTTATGATAATTCACTGCTATAA
Organism: Hemerocallis citrina; assembly: GCA_017893485.1. NCBI lineage: Eukaryota > Viridiplantae > Streptophyta > Magnoliopsida > Asparagales > Asphodelaceae > Hemerocallis > Hemerocallis citrina. The sequence continues at coordinate 154,038,835 of CM030361.1, forward strand.
ATTTTTTTATTCACAACACGTACATTTTGGTTTTATCCATCCCCATATCAACATAAAGATTTATTTAGCATATGAATAGGTAAACTCGAAACTACTAATTTTTGAGTAATTCTATTTTGGTGATAACAAAGTAATTTCATTAGTTCATCTATGTCACAACATATACTACTACTCATTAATTAACATAATTACAACTCAATCATTCAAGAAACTCTCTATTCAAATTAAAGTGTGCCATCAATTTCATACTTCAACCATACAATTTACAAGCGTTCTAATTGGAAATTTTCATGCATCATGCTAGCAATATTCCACCATCATTCATTCAAATTAATAATCATGGAGAATTCTACATACAATTTAATTTCATGCTAGAATTTCACACACAAGTTAATCACATCATTTCAATCCATTCATACACTAACTTTTCAATTTAAGTGTGTTCTTATTAGTATTTTTCATGCATAGTGTTGATAATTAAAACTAGCATAGATTCCTACATTAGAAATATGAAAGTTTTACCCACCTTGTATGGAGAGAAAACACAAAAAGCAACCAAGTCCTTGTAGATGAAAGCACCTCCTCCTAGACAAAGCGCGCACAAGCTCCACACCAAGCCTCCTAGCACAAACCGAATGCTTCCTAGTAGTAGCCGGCCTCTCCTTCTCCAAGCAATCCCACACAACTCTCTATTTTTTTATAACTCACACTATTACTACAATAATACTATAGCTTGGAAATATAATTTGCATATGAAAATTAGCCATGAGAGGGGGGGTATTTATACTAAAAGATAAGTGAAATGGAGGGCTAAGATTGCTTAGGTGGTTGTAGAATGAAGGGCCTAGATCAAAGTAGGAGTTAGAAAAACTACCCACATTCACAAAACTACCTCCATGATCACCATGACAAAAATCAAATCTCCCTCCAAAAAAGAATGCATCCCGGCCATGAATAAAGTGTGCAATGCACGTGTACGTGTAGTGCACGTGCATGCAACTAGGCCAAATTTGTACCTTTTTAATTTGTACAAAAATAAAATAATGATAATTTAGTCTTCTACATGACAAGTTTTAATAAAAAATAGATTTATTCATGGGCTTTGTTTTTGGGCTAAAATAGTTTATTAAAATAAATAAAATAGAAATACATTTGGGCTTTAAGAAAAAGGCCTTTTTAATTAAATCAAAATAAGGCTTTAAAGAAAGGCTTTTTGTACAAAATAATTGGAGAACAAATATATATATATATATATATATATATTTATACACATAAAAATAATTCAACCCAAAATATTGCACGTGCACACTACGTGCAAAATAAATAATTTTTCATTAATTGAAAAATCAGGGTATTACAGCACTCCCTCCTTAGAATAGTTCCGTCCTCGGAACTACAATCAAGAGCGAGAAAAACAAAAATAAAAACATACAACACTCATACAAGAACAAAAGATACAAAAATACAATCAAGCAAAAAGCTCAGGATAGTCCTTCAACATCCTCTCCTCAGATTCCCAAGTAGCCTCTTCAACCAAGTGGTTTCTCCAGACTACCTTGACCATCGGTATCGTCTTATTCCTCAAGACTTTCTCTCGACGATCAACAATCTCAACAGGAGACTCGATGTAATTCAGGTCTAACTGCAAACCTTCCGGCACTTCAGGCAAATGATGACTCGGGTCTGGAATATAACCTCTCAGCATAGACACATGAAAGACATTGTGCACCTGAGACAACTCTTCCGGTAATTCAAGCCGGTAAGCAGTTTTCCCGATCCTTTTCAATATCTTATACGGGCCTATAAACCTCGGGGCTAACTTCCCGCCTTTGCCAAAACGAACCACACCTTTACTAGGCGATACCTTCAGAAAGACGAAGTCACCAACCTCAAACTCAAGGTCCCTTCTCCGGTTGTCTGCATAGCTTTTCTGCCTGCTCTGAGCTTCCACCAACCTTTTCCTGATCAGATCAATCTTCTCAGAAGTTAGTTGCACAAGCTCAGGACCAAACAACTGACGCTCCCCTACTTCATACCAACAAACAGGAGTCCTGCACTTCCTGCCATACAAAGCTTCGTACGGCGCCATCCCGATGCTAGCCTGAAAACTGTTGTTGTAGGCAAATTCCACCAAAGGTAAATGCCTTTCCCAACTGCCTCCGAAGTCTAGTATACAACACCGAAGCATATCCTCAAGAATACGATTGACTCTCTCGGTCTGCCTATCGGTTTGCAGATGAAAAGCAGTGCTGAAATCTGTCTTGGTACCCAAAGCTGTCTGAAGACTCCTCCAGAAATGCGAAGTAAACCGCGCATCTCGATCAGACACAATAGTTGAGGAAACACCATGAAGTCGGACAATCTCACCAACATACATCTCAGCTAACTTGTCCATCGAAACAGTGAGTTTCATCGCCAAAAAGTGAGCGGACTTGGTAAGTCGATCGACTATAACCCAAATAGCATCATTGCCTTTAGAACTCTTAGGCAATCCCGTAATGAAATCCATACTGATGTTATCCCACTTCCATTCCGGAATAGGTAACGGCTGTAATAGACCTCCGGGTCTCTGACTTTCGGCTTTGACTTGCTGACAAACCTCACACTTCGCGACAAATTCAGCTACATCCCGCTTCAAACCTGATCACCAGAAATGCTGTTTAATGTCCTTGTACATCTTAGTACTCCCAGGATGTACAGACAAAAGAGTAGCATGTGCCTCCTGAAGAATACTCTCTTTCAGGTCCGCCTGATTTGGAACGCACAGCCTATCTCCGAACCACAGCACTCCATCCCTGATTTGAAATCCGGGCAACCTGCCAGCACCAACCTGCTCCTTCAACTCCAAAATATCAGCATCAACCTCCTGACTTGCAATGATCCTAGCATTCAAGGTAGGCTGAAGCCTCAACTGAGCCAAGGATGCTCCCAATCCTTGCAAGACAACCTCAATACCTGCTCGGTCCAACTCCTCAATCAGCTGCCTCTGAGTTGTAATCAAACTGGCCAAACTGCTCTTGCGACTAAGTGCATCAGCAACAACATTAGCCTTTTCAGGATGATACTTGATCTCAGGTCGCATATCCTCAAGCACTTCCAACCATCTCCGCTGCCTCAGATTGAGATCCCTCTGCTGATATATATACTTCAAGCTCTTGTGATCCGTGTACATATTCAACTTCTCACCGTACACGTAGTGCCTCCATTGCTTCAGAGCAAAAATAATCGCAGCCAACTCCAGATCATGAGTCGGGTAATTTTTCTCATGCGGTCGTAGTTGCCTAGACCCATACGCGATTACTCTCCCTTCTTGCATTAAGACACAACCAAGCCCTCGATGTGAAGCATCGCTATAAACGTCATACTCAACACCAGCTCTAGGCAAAGCCAAGATAGGTGCAGTAGTCAGTCTATCTTTCAACTCCTGAAAACTCGCCTCACATTGCTCAGTCCACTTGAAGCTCACATTCTTCTTGGTCAGTCCAGTAAGCGGTACAGCTATCTGAGCATAACCTTGAATGAATCTCCTGTAGTATCCAGTCATCCCAAGGAAACTTCTGACTTCCTTCACTGTAGTAGGCCTAGCCCAATCTCTCACTGCCTCTATCTTTTGAGGGTCAGTTGCCACTCCCTCCTTAGAAAGGATGTGACCTAGGAATGCCACTTCAGATTTCCAGAAATCACACTTGGATAACTTGGCATACAACTTCTGCTCTTCCAATTTCTGCAAAACTGCTGCCAGATGCTCGGTGTGCTCCTCCTCAGACTTGGAGTACACGAGAATATCGTCGATAAACACCACGACGAAAGAATCAATAAACGGCCTCAGAACTCTGTTCATCAAGTCCATGAAGATTGCGGGTGCATTAGTCACTCCGAATGGCATAACTAAGAATTCGTAATGCCCATGCCGAGTTCTAAATACAGTTTTGTGCACATCTTCAGCCTTCACTCGAACTTGGTGGTAACCTGATCGAAGATCTATTTTGGAGAATACAGCTGCTCCTTGTAGACGATCGAACAAATCATCAATTCGAGGAATAGGATACTTATTCTGAACAGTGACCTTATTCAGCTCCCGGTAATCGATACACATCCTCTTCGATCCATCCTTCTTCTTTACCAAAAGCACTGGTGCTCCCCAAGGTGACGCACTAGGTTGAATAAAGCCTTTTCCCAACAGTTCCTCAATCTGCCGTTTCACCTCATCCTATTCCACTGGAGCCATCCTATACGGTGCCTTAGAAATGGGTGCACTTCCCGGTTGAACAGTGATGCTGAACTCTACATCACGATGCGGAGGTAACCCAGGAAAATCTTCCAAGAACACAGTCGGATAGTCCCGAACCACAGGAATCCCTTGCACTTCCACAGGAGTCTCTTCCTTGCGGATAGTTGCCACCAGCTTAGAACATTTCCGCTTCCCTTGGAACGTGACTTCAGGTCCACCTGGGGCCTTCACTGTCACCGTCTTGGTCTTACACTCGATGCTTGCACTGTACACCGACATCCAATCAATGCCAATGATAACATCGACTCCCAAGATAGTCAGCTCGATCAGATTAATGCCAAAGATTCGATCTCCAATCACTATCTCGCAATCAGCATAATACCGATCAGTGGTTAAAGTTTTCCCTGACGGAGTAGCTACTGCTAAGATTTTGCCTGGAAAAATCTTCGGCTCAACTCCCAACAATTTAGCAAATTTTGGAGACACAAAAGTATGAGAGGATCCAGTATCGAACAATACGACAGCTTTCATTCCATTAAGATAGAGTTCGCCTGTTACATAATACACACCATTACATAACAGTCTCACTAAACAAAGGGAAAAGAAATGACAAAGACTCTAAACACCAGCCCTCGTACCAGAGATGACCTGATCTGCCTCCTCAGCATCAGCCTCTGTCAAGGCAAATACTCGCCCTGATTGGTACGGCCTCTTCCCAGCCTGCTGCGTTGGTGCGCTGCTATTACCATTCCGTAGTTTGGGATATTGAGATCGGTAATGCCCCACTTCACCACAGTTAAAGCAAGTCACCGCAGGAGGTCTCACCACATTGTTCCCTGGTCCTCCAGCTACACTAACAGCGTTCGCCCCTGTCGGTTTGAACCTTTGTGCAGATGGTTGCCCCTTGAAACTCCCAGTATGTGCAGGCCTCTTTCCAGACTGCCAGTTGTTCCTCCGGTTCTGAACAACTTGGAACTGCTCCATATCAGCCTCCGTCGCTGCCGCCCTCTTGACCAGCTTGTCAAATCGCCTGATACCAAGAGGTATCATACGAGACCTCAAGCTCGGCCTCAGACCATGCTCGAACTTGCGAGCTTTCTTGGCCTCATCAATCACCAGTTCTGGAGCATACCTGGAGAGCTGAGTGAATTTGGTCTCATACGCTCTCACCGACATGCTGCCTTGCTGAAGCGACAGAAACTCCATCGCCTTCTTCTCCTGGACGTCGGAGGGGAAATAATGGCTGTGGAATTCTTCCAGAAATTCCTCCCAGCCAAGCAACAAGCCTCCCATGGTCCTCTTCATCGATTGCCACCAAACCGCCGCATCCTTCTCCAGCTGCAAAGTCGCCAATTTGACCTTGCTACCCTCCGGTGTCTCCAACACCTCAAAGATCGTCTCCACTTGCCGTATCCAGCTGTCAGCCGCATCTGGGTCTGACTTTCCCTCGAATACAGGTGGTTTCATTCTCTTGAATGATTCCACTAGCCTAATCGCCTCGGGCACTGAATTCGCCGGCCCTCGACCTTGGTTCTGAGCCACTGCATTAAGCGTCTGGTAGACCCTAGCAAGTTCAGTCTCCAGATCCAACCCTTCGCCATTCCTAGCTCCTCTTCTCGACATGTTCTGATGCAAACGATCCGTCAAATTCGAAGTACAAGACAAGAATTTAAACCAACTTGTATTTCATTGAATTCCAAAGTCTATACATTCGAATTAAAAACAGTTTTGACATCAGAATGGAAAAATAACAGAAGCTAAGACAGTCTAACTCCTACGGGTCCTCTTCGCTGCTCGAAGTTCTTCCCGCAGTTCATCAACCTCATCCTTCAGCACATCAGTTAGGTTCTTTTTCTTCTCAAGTTCCCAAATCTGATGGCTAAGAACAGAATAGTCGGCCTTCCGCTTCTCCAGCTGAGCCTCCAACAATCCAACTCTCTCCTTCAGGGTTTCCACTTGCCTTTGAAGAGAAGTCACAAGACCACTTGGAACTGGTACTTCTTCTTCGTCAGAAGAAGAATCATCAGATGAATCCAGAGGTGGGGTGATCTCTCGGGATTCAGGCCATTCTTCACCGTCAGAATCAGCTTGCCCAGGGTAGTACTCGTCCTCGGAATCTGCCTGTCTAGGATGGTACTCTTCCTCAATAATATGCCAGTCGTCGCCTCCAGCAGGGTCGAAGTGATCAGCCATCTGAAATAGAGAGGAAGAAGCATAAATCTTAGAGCAACACAAATATAAGTCACTTACATTTAAATCTCTAGATTCAAACACACACTCTAATGTCCACTTCTAGGGTGTCGTTCCCTATAAATTTGTACAAGTGTGAAAGGTGTAGAAAGCCTGGTTTTGATACCACTCTGTAACGCCCCGAATCCCAAATACACTGAATTCGAGATGTTCTACAGGATCTTTTCACTTTCTTTAGTACAATTTTACAGGGAAATTAAAACTTTTCATCATACATCAGAGATTACATCAAATTACATCTTTCTTTTGCACAGCGGAAGCAAAATACAACAATTGAATACAAGTACAACAGCTTGATATAATCTTTAAGCATCCAATCCTCTTTAATCTTTAACATAACATTTACCTGCATATCAGACTGTGGGTACGTCAGTTTATTCAACTGACGAACATTATACACGGCCATCCTCTCTATGCCGGAAATAGTATAACTTAACTTTTCATATTTAGCAAACACAAACTTGTCACATACAAACTAAAGGGACTACCCTATTGATGTCGTGTTGTGATTGTGCACTTAATCCTTAATGCATTTATTAATGTTACATGACACTAATGCACACTTGTTCGGATTCTATGCATCCCATACTACATAGGTCCGAGGGCAAGCCCTTATTCGTTCTTCATCTTTATAGGGTTCAATCCCCCGTTATGTCTTAGTCTACTACTGTAACTATAGTAGTGTCTTAGATGTCCTATGGTCTATGAGCCCATGTCCAGGCAGCCTGGAGGGGAATCCCACGCACTGTCACGACGCATCGAGCAGGCAACCTATGGACAATTCAGCCTCCACCATGGAACAATGGCACCACCCATAGCCACTCGAACATCCCACGAGCGTCGCCACCGGGACGATAATTCTGGAGTAGCGCCCACGCCATGTCTTGACGCATCAAGCAGGCAGCCTGTGGATCGCTCTCACACCGCTATCCGATGGCCCCCATACCCATGTTTTTCTTCTACTTTCATCACGTCTCCACTATGTACTAATCCTTAGTTTTATTAAAAATCATGAACAAAATTAATCTCTAGAGTTAGCCTCTCCATCAACCGGACTTATTCATTCATTTCATCATGACCAACCTTGGTCTAATTTCATTTCAATTCATTTTCTTTTTCAATGCCGGGGAGACTTAGCTACTCTAGTTCGAATTTCATTTCACAATCTTCAACTTGAGTACTTACAACTCATAAGATTCATATTCATAGCCAATAGATCTCTTTTTTTTTTCATCAACATGATTTCTAATTCCATAATCATACATGAACTCATGCACTTCATAATTTCACATTTGAAATTCATATTACTAATAAACATTCATGCTTCATATTTTGCACAATATTCTCAAGTGAGAATTAATAATATCATGTCACACAACAAGGTTCTTTTTGCCAATTACTTTCTAATAAATCCATTTCAATTTATCTTTATAAACTATAATTTTCATAAGTGTATCTTAGAACCATAGCTCTAATTGTGCCTTTTGTTCACAAACCATATTGTATTTCATTCAAATAATACCCAACTCAATCTTATAAAATTCCTTGCATTTTTATGAGAATTACCATATTTTTTTTTTCATATTTTTTGGACATCACAAACTCACAAAAAAAATATTTTTTATAAGCGCCGAAGGGAGGAATCGAACCCAGGCACAACGGGAAACAAGCCAAGAGCACCCGCCAACCGGCCAAACTGTGCTAGCGATATAAGTAGGGGTCAAATGGTATATATGGTGTACAGACCGATAGTTATAAGTTCTCAAAAATTTGTAGAAAAAATGTTGTCATCGCTGGGGCTCGAACCGTTCGACCCAGAGAAGCAACCCGCAGTCAGTGACCGCCTGAGCTAGTAGCTCGGGTTGTCACAGTACCCAAATAAAATCCATATATTTCATATTCGTACTGTTTAGAAGAACAACTCGATGTTCAAATTAACTAGTTTCATATTGCCTTTATAAAAACTACTGAAAAATTCCAGATTAAATCTTCTTTACCTGATCTTCATAACAGCAAGTATAAAATACTTTTTTGTACTGAAAACATAATTTTTTCCACACAATTTAATAAATTGTTCATTAAGACTACCATACTTTTTATTTTCGACATTGAATAATCAATTGGTCTTCTAATCCCTTTTTATTCACAAATTTCTTATGATAATTCACTGCTATAAATTTTTTTATTCACAACACGTACATTTTGGTTTTATCCATCCCCATATCAACATAAAGATTTATTTAGCATATGAATAGGTAAACTCGAAACTACTAATTTTTGAGTAATTCTATTTTGGTGATAACAAAGTAATTTCATTAGTTCATCTATGTCACAACATATACTACTACTCATTAATTAACATAATTACAACTCAATCATTCAAGAAACTCTCTATTCAAATTAAAGTGTGCCATCAATTTCATACTTCAACCATACAATTTACAAGCGTTCTAATTGGAAATTTTCATGCATCATGCTAGCAATATTCCACCATCATTCATTCAAATTAATAATCATGGAGAATTCTACATACAATTTAATTTCATGCTAGAATTTCACACACAAGTTAATCACATCATTTCAATCCATTCATACACTAACTTTTCAATTTAAGTGTGTTCTTATTAGTATTTTTCATGCATAGTGTTGATAATTAAAACTAGCATAGATTCCTACATTAGAAATATGAAAGTTTTACCCACCTTGTATGGAGAGAAAACACAAAAAGCAACCAAGTCCTTGTAGATGAAAGCACCTCCTCCTAGACAAAGCGTGCACAAGCTCCACACCAAGCCTCCTAGCACAAACCGAATGCTTCCTAGTAGTAGCCGGCCTCTCCTTCTCCAAGCAATCCCACACAACTCTCTATTTTTTTATAACTCACACTATTACTACAATAATACTATAGCTTGGAAATATAATTTGCATATGAAAATTAGCCATGAGAGGGGGGGTATTTATACTAAAAGATAAGTGAAATGGAGGGCTAAGATTGCTTAGGTGGTTGTAGAATGAAGGGCCTAGATCAAAGTAGGAGTTAGAAAAACTACCCACATTCACAAAACTACCTCCATGATCACCATGACAAAAATCAAATCTCCCTCCAAAAAAGAATGCATCCCGGCCATGAATAAAGTGTGCAATGCACGTGTACGTGTAGTGCACGTGCATGCAACTAGGCCAAATTTGTACCTTTTTAATTTGTACAAAAATAAAATAATGATAATTTAGTCTTCTACATGACAAGTTTTAATAAAAAATAGATTTATTCATGGGCTTTGTTTTTGGGCCAAAATAGTTTATTAAAATAAATAAAATAGAAATACATTTGGGCTTTAAGAAAAAGGCCTTTTTAATTAAATCAAAATAAGGCTTTAAAGAAAGGCTTTTTGTACAAAATAATTGGAGAACAAATATATATATATATTTATACACATAAAAATAATTCAACCCAAAATATTGCACGTGCACACTATGTGCAAAATAAATAATTTTTCATTAATTGAAAAATCAGGGTATTACATTTGATGTGTCTAATTTATATATAAATATTTGTACTTATTTACCCATTAAAATTGCTTATTTTCGTTGATATTTTCTATAATTCATCTTATTTCTATAAGATTTCAATTAATTAATTATTTTTGAAGAAATAATATTTTTGATGCAAAAAGTGAAGATTTGTGGCTACAAATCAGCAAACAAAGTAAAACAATGGATTTGTCAATTTTTATTGTTTTGTTGAGTAAAAGTGCGATAAATAATTTTAGAAGGATTTTGATGAGATATTATGATTTTTAGTTAGTTTAATCAATTTTGAACTAATTTATTTTATTTTATTTAAATCCTAAATTCTGGTCTTAATTTGTGTATGCAGTAGCACGTACTTGCAAGAAAAGGAAAAAGAAGAAGAAAAGAGAAAGAAATAAATATCTGGGCTAAAAAGGAAGGAAATAAATGAAGAGAGTGGACTTTTCTGCAAAAAGAGCAAACCCTAGATCTTATTCCCGTTGGTCTATAAATACATGAAGGGGGCACAAAGAGAACTTGGAAGGGGTGACGGCTACATTCGTTTAAAAAATAATAATAAAAGAAAAAGGGAAAGGTGAGAGAGACGAGAAGGAGAGCTGGGTTGTTTGGGGTTTAACGGCACGCGAAACGAAGCAAAGGGAGAGAGAGGCGCTGATGTGGAGCTTCTTCTCTTTCTCTCTTGCGAGCATTCAGAACAACGAGGAGAGAGATGAATCACACGTGGTGACTTGACTTGCGGCTCAGTCTTCTACATGACGGCAACTCAGAGACAGCAGACGTGGCAGCGCTATGACAGCGATGGGCGTGATAGGCCTGAGGTGCTGACTAGGCGTGGGCTGTACAGCTCTGACGGCGACAGCCTTTGGCATCTTCTTCTTCTGCTGGCGCAACTTTTGAGACAGAGATAGAAGAGAGATAAAGGCTTGGGCTCGGTTCTAGGAGTTCGGTTTGCAATATTTTTTATTTCTTTTATATCTCTTCTTCTCTAATTTTTTGCGTTGCAATCCCAAACAATTTTTGTTAGTTGCAAATTGAATATGAACTAAATTTATTGTTCTAGAGGCTAAGATGTAGCTTAGTTTTGTAGAACACAATTTTAATTCCTTATTATTATTCTGTTTTTCCTGGTTGTGTGTTAATTTTTATTATTTATGCGTACAATGGTGGATAGATATTTGTATGATCTTTTAAATCATGAAGAGACCGAACTGGTGATTTGTGGTTAATAAAAATTAAACACCGTTATTGGAGGACGTGACCGTTAAGAAATCCAAATTTTCAATTAATAATTTGATGGTAGGCAAATAATTAGTTGAGAATAATTTTTAGACTACGTGGATAGAGTGGTTAATATTTTTAGGATTTTGGTCTACAACTTGGAAAGATAATATTTTTATTTATAAGGAGTTATAATTTGTGTGTGTGATAAATGAGGTGAAATCAAGAGCCCTAAAACTAATTTTACCATTAACAAATCACAAAAGCTTCACAGTTTCACAGCCCTCTTCCTTTTCACAAATTTAGTTAGTTTTAAATAGATTAATTTAATTTAGTTGTTTTATCATTTATAAATTTCGATCTTCCAAATAGCGATTAATCTAGTAATATCGCTACTCAATAAAATAATTAGTCCCTATGGGTTCGACACTTTATTCACTTAAACTATACTACTTGTTGCGATTTTGTACACTTGCAAATATTCACACCACCAGCCTCGGACCGCAATTAAGGCTCAAGCCTTCACTGAATTTATTGTTGAGAGCACCATCCCAGAGGTCAGTCAAGCAGCGAACGGGCCTTCCATCTGGACAGTGTATGTAGACGGGTCCTCTTGCACCGAAGGGAGCGGAGCCAGGGTCATTCTGGCAGGTCCAGATGACTTCGTTCTCCAATACTCCTTCCGCATCAACTTTAAGGCCTCCAACAACGAAGCGGAGTATGAAGCCCTTGTAGCCGGCCTCGGTATGGCTCGCAAAGCAGGGGCACAACGTCTCCGGATATACAGTGACTCGCAGCTGGTCGTGAATCAAGTCTTAGGAGAGTACGAGGCGCGAGACGTACGAATGGCTAAATACCTAGCCAAGGTCCAAAGTCTCATGGCTTCTTTCGAAGAGGCACAAATTCAGCGGATCCCTAGAGAAGAAAATTCCCAAGCAGATGCCCTCTCCAAATTGGCCGCCTCCTCCCTTCAAGGTCTCGAGTAGACCGTCCTGATTGAAGTGCTCCTAAGACCAAGCATAGAAGAAGAAGCCACCGACTCGATGGAGTCATTGCCCGTCCAACTTCAGGATAACTGGATAAAACCTTTGATAGAATTCCTCAAGGATGGGCTCCTCCCCGAAGACCCTAAAGAAGCTCGTCGAGTCCGAATGAGAGCGGAGCGGTACACACTTGAAACGCTCCTACACCCAAGTAGACGGCAGACCCTACTTGAGATGCCTCTCCCCGGAAGAAGCCTCATATGCCTTGCAACAACTCCACGAAGGTGTAGGCGGAGCCCATTCAGGGTCGAGGTCCCTCACCAAGAAAGTGTTGACTATGGATATTTTTGGCCTACCCTACTTCGAGATGCCGAGACACATGTTCGGCGATGCAGCCCTTGTCAGCAGTTCTCCGACATTCGCCGTCTACCCCAAGCAAAACTCACATCACTCTCAAGTCCAGTTCCCTTTGCGATGTAGGGGATGGACTTGCTACACTACAAGAAATTTGCCATATACCAACGGACACCTATAGTGACGGATCTCTAAAACTGTGGGTATAGGTATCATATACCTACAAATGAGATAAAACACCATGGGTATAGTCCATAATTTGTTTTCCCCCAAAAATTTTCATTTTCCCTCTCTCTTCCTCCAAAATATTTCATTTTATCCCTCTAAAATTCCTAAATCCCTCTCTCCCCAAACCCAATCTCTAAATCCTCCTCTTCCCGCTGCCGTCGCCCCCCTCTTCCCTGCTGCTGTCGCCTCTTCCCGCTACCGTCGCCCCCCTTCTTCCCACTGCCATCGCCTCTTCCCGCTGCCGTCGCCTCTTTCCAACTCTGAACCCTTCAAGCTTTCATCAATGGCGTTGGCGACCCGCAAACCGCTTGGTTTGATGGAGAACGCGATAAAGAGGAAGGAGAGCTTCGTACAGTTCTTCTTCATGCTCAGCCTCCGTTCGCTCGGCCAGAAGTACCGCATCCACGACCTCACCAACGACAACTCCGACCTCAGGGACGAATCAAAGTCCCTCTCCCTCCGCATGGATTCTATCAAAGATTCCCTCCTTCGCGAAGCTGCTTTGGATTCCTCCGGTGTTCTTGCTTCCCAACTTCGCAGACTCTTCGATGAGAAGAAATAGGTATCTCAAGACTTTTTCTAGGGTTTCTAGATTTCAGTTCTCTGTTTCTAATTAATGCACAAAATTTTACATGTTTTAGTACTATTTAACACTTTACAAAATTTTCTTACTTATTTAGCCATTAAATCTATAATTATACATTATAAACTTATCACTGTTGTTCATAATCCCTTCTTTTGCCCCTATTTATCAGTTACCAGTAAAAATTAAGACTGACTTCCGAAAGATGCATGAATTCTAACTTAAATACAAAATCAATCTTAGAACCCCTTTGATGCCTCACAAATCCCAGCTTATATACAATTTAATGCTTAGGACAGAGAACCCCCAGTTAAATCCCAGTTGCTGCCACTATTACTTGAAGTCAGTTCAGACATCTGGAGTGGCTCCAATGAATCCACAACATCCCTCATTAGTGGCCTAGCCTTCGGGTTCCGGTTAAGACAGTAAGAGGCCAACATTGCTGCCTTGTGAATTGACCTATCCGGATAATTTCCATCTAGCCTAGGATCAACAATGTTGAGTAATTTCTTCTTATTGGAGAGTAGAGGTACTGCCCAATCAGTAAGTGTCTGCTCTCGTGGGGGTCGCGACTTGTCTAAGGATTTTCGACCAGTTAAGAGCTCAAGGAGGACGACGCCAAAGCTACAAACATCACTCATGGCAGTAAGATGGCCTACAAGAAATGCAATAGTAAAATCATTATAAAGTTAATGATGCAGACAGAATTTGAAGAGGACGACACAGACTGTACCTGTCATGATGTACTCAGGAGCTGCATAGCCATATGTCCCCATAATTCGAGTGGAGACATGAGAGTTGTCACCAACAAGTCCATCTCTTGCAAGTCCAAAATCAGAGAGTTTGGCGTTGAATTCCTACGTTCATCGTGAATGGATCAGACAGTAATATTATTATGGGAAAGATTCTGATGAGAGAGAAAGGACAGTTGATATTGTTTGAGAGCGTTGCAATTTACGGAAGATTCTGAAATTTCATCATTTTTGCACTGGTTTCATTGGTTGATTTCGTGAGATTCAGAAATTTCAGCATTTTTGCACAATTTTGTGCAATACAGTCCACCGATTTTGACCAATTTTGAGAAAATTTGAAATTAGAGCATGTTTTGCACAATTTTTGGATTATATTATTCCAATTTGGACCAAGTTGGAGAGATTCTGATACTTCAACATTTGTGCATAATTTCGTTGGTTATAGTCCACCTTCAAAGAAAAGTCCTTTTTGTAGTAATACTGTGTATAGATTTGAACGTGGCTGTTGCTGGCCTATTTGTTTAAAGATGATGGGGATACAAGATTTAGATGATGATGATGAAATATGGTGCAGATAGATAATTTGTTTGTCGGAGGTCCATAGGTCACCCATTTTTTCCTGTGACACTTGCTTGGAAGATGTATTAATACATCTAATGAAGAAGAATATTCTCGGAAAGCAGGATAATCATCATACTCACTTTACAACAAGTGTTCTAATGGCTTTTTAAAACTTAAATTAATGGACATATATAGTGAGCCATAAAACTCCTGCATGTACAATTGTTAATTAACTATTTTATTTTGTAGCTGAACATTAATAATACCAAACATCGATCTAATATTTATGGTTTCAGATTGAAGGTGGATATCTTGATGGTAACAAATCTTTGAACAGTTGGGATGTCTTCACACACATTTCAGGTACTATTTTTGTCTACACTAAGTTTTCCTTAGTCTAAAAAACTCGGTTTCCAACAAAAAAAAAATGCAAAGATCAAAATTTTTACTACTTTTTCATTTTTGTTACTTCCTTTTTTTAACCTTAACTACACCCCCAGTAATTTTTGGTGTGCCATATCAGGAAACAGTATTGATGATAATAGCAATGGAGATGTTGCGGATGATCACTACCACCGATACAAGGTGTTCATTTTAACTGAACTTTTAAGGATATAGATTATTTGCAATTACTAAATGATAAAGTGATAACATATAGCTACTGAACAGAGCCAAAGTATTATCATTATTAAGAAATATGGTTCCTACTGTTAGCTAATGTCATTAAATAGTTGGAAGTATTTGTTCGTTATCCTAATAAATAAATATGACAATGAACAGGAAGATGTGGAGCTAATGCATTCCTTAGGAGTAAACTCCTACAGATTCTCCATATCATGGTCAAGGGTTCTACCAAGTAAGATTCTAACAGTCAGTCAAATTTGTCCATTCATTAATATTAGGAATCATGAAAGATTGGCAATAAGAAAAATTCATTTATGTGAACAGGGGGTAGATTTGGGGAAATCAACTCAGAAGGCATCAAATTTTATAACAACCTGATCAACAATCTATTGCTCAAAGGTAGGTAGATCCGAATTCTCAAAAGTTAACTTCTTTGGTTGTTCTGTTTATTTGATGAACCTACTCCTTTTTGACATTGGCGTAGGAATACAACCATTTGTTACACTGAGCCATTATGACATTCCCCAAGAACTTGAAGACCGTTACGGTGCATGGTTGAGCTCAGAAATACGGTATGATATTTGTACTCTACACTTAATTTTATTGTCAAATTTACATGAGAATTCAGACTTAAAACTGGAAAGGAAAGCCCCTCAAAACCCTAGCTAGCACACAAAATCTACAATAAACTTGGGACCATAAT
Source organism: Hemerocallis citrina (assembly GCA_017893485.1). Classification (NCBI taxonomy): domain Eukaryota; kingdom Viridiplantae; phylum Streptophyta; class Magnoliopsida; order Asparagales; family Asphodelaceae; genus Hemerocallis; species Hemerocallis citrina. The sequence continues at coordinate 154,054,853 of CM030361.1, forward strand.
CTACTGAGAATAAGTAATTATGCCTAATGGCCTTCTATATAAACAAAAACAAAATGGCTTATATATTAAACTAAAAACAATGAAATAAGTACCTTTGATTATCCATTGAATTTACATTAATCATTAGACCCCATTTTTTACCTCTCTTGCAAGAAAGATTTTGGATACTTCGCTGAAGTATGTTTCGAGGCATTTGGTGACAGAGTAAAATATTGGCCTACATTTAATGAACCAAACGAAATGGTGAAATCTGGTTATTTGACGGGAAAATATCCACCGATGCATTGCTCAGAACCATTTGGACATTGTTCTTCTGGGGACTCTGATTTAGAACCATATATTGCTGCTCATAATGTGATTATATCTCATGCTACTGCTGTTGACATATACAAAAAGAATTATCAGGTATTTTACTTTTGCAATAATTAAATTGAAATTAAGTAATAGTTCATCATGAGATGGAACAATTTTAAATAGATTCGTTTTTATTTTTGCTATATTTATAATATGCACTTTATATAAGTATTTAGAAGTATTTATGCTCAGATATAATTCATGTTATTTGATAAGCATATTCTTATTTGATCTGTGAAGTGCTCAGAAGTATTTATGCTGAGAAGGACATGAAAATGTAGAAGTATATATAGTGAATGAGTGTACATTGTCATAATGCAGGATGTGTACATACTGCATTATGATGTGCTAGACAATGTACACTTTTACATTGTCATAATGCTGGATATGTAATTTAGACAATGTACACTTTTTCTAGATTATATAGTTATTCTAGATTACATATATTCAAACTCATTCACCAATACTAACTCAATTCTAAACAGTCCTAGCACCAATACTAGTTTTATTATGTCCCCCTATGAGCCGATAAAATGATATTGGTATATATAATTTTACATATATATCAGTATGGTCTATTTAATCCATCCTTGTTAATTTGTCTATATCAGATACATATATATTTTGATATCAGATACATATATATCAATGTGGATGTAATCTAAGCCTGCAATTCTAATGTTAACAGCTTGTATCAACCTTCGGCACAATTAGTAATGAGGTATGCTGTGTATGTCAGGGCTTGGTTACCAATATTTGACAGGTCAAGTTCCTATAGACCTGCTTAACCCATTTAATAATTGGATTGGGTTCAAGGCAAATGTACATGGTGCCTTGTATATTTTATCTGGACCCAAACCCATCCAGATGAGACACATTAGCAATCTTATATTACTGCACATGCACTTATGTACATACACAGAAGTAAATGCATAATAAGGCATGCCCCTTTTGTAGGAATTAAGGCATATGCAGATTTTATAAAAATGATCTTTATGTGGATTTTAAGTATGCAGTATTCATAGGAGTTGGTATTTAGTTGAATCAAACATGTGCAGGTATGTGGAAGATGGTCAACAAGTTTGTCAACAAGTTTCAGTTCCGAATATCAGACAACATTGGTAGAATTCTTAGCCTGTTGACAAATGTTCTGTCGTTGATTCACAATCGATTCTCTGGAGAAGATGTGAATGACATTATACAGGCTGCAAGACAGGTATATTATATTTTACTCTTGGAGTTCATATTTCAATGTTATGTTTTGTATGAGATATTTTTGTATTTATTATTGATTTTTCATATGTTTAATTCTAATGTATTGCATTTGTAAGGTCTTTTTTTCCATAAATTTTTTTCTTTAATGAATGATGGAAATATTTATTAAGAAGAGTCTATAAGCTGTATTTTATTTTTAATAGGTTACAGATGCTTCAAGTGCCCCTGACCATACGCATTCTCTAAATCCAGACACTAATGAAGATATTGAAGATGGTATCTAATTAGTTTTAACTAATTCTTACTGAAATTTTTAATATTTCTTATGTTGAGTTATGTTGTGATTCATTTGTTCTTTTTGTTATTTGCAGGTGAGGATTAGAAGCTAATTTTTTCTTGATGGAGCAAACTTAGAAATTGAGTGGATGAGATTGTTAGAAGACTTTATATGTTTATTATATGTCAGTATGGTACTCTTAGGTTGACTTTTCAACTATTTTGTAATCGACACTCTTGTAATACTTTATTTATTTTTAATATGATTGAAGTTTAATTTTATTTAATTTTGTTTCATAAACACATTTATTTATTTTATTGTATTCTTAGTTTATAATTGGATTAATATTATAAAAGAATACATTAAATTATCATAAGCGTAATTAATAAGAAAAAATTGTGTATAGAGCAAATTATGACCTATCTGTAAAATTTGGAAGGGGGGGGGGGGGTATGTGTAAAAAATGTTGCTAAAACCTATACCTACGGACCGCACAAAAAGAACTATACCAACGGAATAAATACGGTGGGTATATATTCAAATAATTAGATGCTAAAACCATTGCTAAAACCTATAGCAATGGAGTTTCAACCGTGGGTATAGGAAAGCAAAAGGTGTCTTTAAAACCTATACCAACGGATACGAAACCGTGGGTATAACACCGATACCTATACCAACGGGTGAAAAAACCGTCGCTATAGGCTATAGTGACGGCATTTTGCCGTGGGCATAGCTAATTAAAAACGACGGAAAAATATGTCCGTTGGTATAGGTTTTACAGGCTATACCTACGGTTTTTCGCCTTTTACCCACAGATTTTTGCTGTCACTATATGTCAAATTCCTTGTAGTGCTAGGTCCATTTCCACCAGCTTCGGGTCAGCTCAAGTTCCTAGTCGTGGCGATCGACTACTTCGCTAAGTGGATAGAGGCCGAGCCATTGGCTACGATTATAGAGAACAAAGTGCTGCATTTCTTTTGGAAAAATTTGATCTGCAAATTCGGCGTACCTCGGGTCCTCATAACAGATAACGGAACACAGTTTACAGGGGCAGCTTTTCGATCTTTATGTGAAGACCTCGGCATCCAGCAACGTTTCTCCTCCCTCTCCCATCCTCAGTCCAATGGTCAAGTGGAGAATGCCAATAGACAGATTCTCTCCGGCATCAAGAAAAGGCTAGATAAGTCGGCTAAAGGCTTATGGGCGGAACAGCTTTTCAACATATTGTGGAACTACCGCACTACGAAACGGACCCCCACAAGAGAGTCGCCATTCAATCTCACCTGTGGGTCCGAGGCTGTGATCCCCTTGGAAGTCGGTCTACCATCTCCTCACCTTATGGCCTATGAAGAAGAGCAGAATGCCAGAGAACTCCGAGCAAATTTGGACCTGATTGATGAGCTCCGTGAAAGAGCTTCTATTCGCCAGCAAAATTATCGGAAAAGGATTGAGCAGGCCTACAACAAAAGGGTTCGTCCCACAGATCTCAAGGAAGGGGACTTGGTCCTTAGAAAGCTAACTATCTCGTTCCCTAGTCAAAAGAGTAAGCTAGCTCCGAATTGGGAATGACCGTACAAAGTTTCCAAAGTAGTCCGTCCCGGAGCGTATTGTATAGAGGACCTTGAAGGCAGGGAGATACCTAGAACTTGGAATGCCGACCATTTACTAAAGTACCAAGAGAGTGCCTGAACGCCTCTCCGAGTACCTTCAAATGTCGAGCCATTCCTATCATTTTATTTGTATTTGCTTCTTTACTTTCTCATTGTAATAACGGCTTGCAACTTAGAAGCAGCCGATTAGCAGTCTCCCATATTTTCCTTGTGATTATTTGTATCTCTCTATTTAAGGCCTTTTATCGCTCTTACTCAAACGACGTGTTCGGAGTCCAAAACTTGGCTCGATTCCGCTTTGCAAGCTCGCTCTTAAGCGAGCTAGAAGTGGTTCGCCATTCGGAACTGCTCCCACAACCGTTGAAACCTACTCAAACGATGTGTTCGGAGTCCAAAACTGGGCTTGATTCTGCTTCACAAGCTCGCTCTTAAGCGAGCTAGAAGTGGTTCGCCATTCGGAACTACTCCCACAACCGTTGAAACTTACTCAAACGACGTGTTCGGAGTCCAAAACTTGGCTCGATTCTGCTCCGCAAGCTCGCTCTTAAGCGAACTAGAAGTGGTTCGCCATTCGGAACTGCTCCCACAACCGTTGAAACCTACTCAAATGATGTGTTCGGAGTCTAAAACTTGGCTCGATTCCGCTTCGCAAGCTCGCTCTTAAGCGAGCTAGAAGTGGTTCGCCATTCGGAACTGCTCCCACATCCGTTGAAACATTACTCAAACGATGCATTCGAAATCCAAATCACTTGGCTGGATAACTGGTTGTTTCTACAACTATACTAGACATGAGAGAAGAGTACTTGGAGGAGCTAACCATTTGGTTCTTATGGTTCGTTTAAAGTTGAAGTAATTCTTCAAGAGGCTGCCCCCCACTGCAAGAAACTGGCTTCTCTCACAATTCGCAGTGGCCCTAATATGGGGGAGGCTACAAAAACCATAGCACTGCTTATCAATCTCAAGTTCACGAGGTTGACATTCCCTGCCTATAAGAAGGAATATTTGCTTCTGATTCTGAGTAGTTGTCAAAAGTTGGAGGAGTTGTACATTCCCCATTGCTTCACCTGACTGGATAACTGATGAAGATATTCAAGCATACATTCCCAAGCGACTCGCGTTCTGAGCTGCGTATTGGGGAAAAACAACTTTCTCCCCAAAATTCGTGTAAGATCTTGATCAAATGGCTCAGATTTGGCCATGTCCACAAAATGACAAGATAGCATTTTCTTGTGGTCCACACCGTCTTCTACATCAAGGTCCACGCAAAACCTTCTCATAAGCAAGTTACAAGTGGTACCAAACAAATAACAAGTACTAGAAAAACATGCAAAGCCACAAGTGCCAGAGAGTAAAACAAGCTTTCACTTTTATAAAGTTTAAAGTACAAGGAAACTCGAGTTACAAGACCAAGCTACGACGAGCTACAAAAGAGACATAATCACAACAACTTATTCAACCCTTCTTCGGAACAGGGACGTTTCGGTTCAAAGACACCCGGGGACGGCGTCGCCTAACCTCAGAGCTCGTCTCTAGACCAACAAACCGAGACGCCCCTTCAGCACTGCCCCTGACCGTGGCCCCAACCGAAGCGCCACTAGACGAAGCAGCCACCCCGCTTTTGAGCATCAACCGGGCTACGCCTATTGGCAGGCGAGCGAGTCGCAAGCTCGTAAAACGAGATCCCTCTCTCACTCTCTTCGCAAGTACACAACGTCCTTCTGACGTTAATCCGTTTATGCCGAGGTTTGAGTCGAGCCACTTCCTCCTCGAGCTCAACGATTCGATCCTTTAGAGTAGCATCCTTCATGACTATTTTTAAACGAGGGAGTTGAGTGGATCCTGCAGCTCCAGAGCTATCGACTGTAATTTGACGGAGATGGGTCACTTTGATGCTTTTGTCGACCGTAACCCTCCTCAACTCGTCAACCCTCGCCGTCAGCTCATCACGCTCGACCATCAACTTACCCACTGCAGAAGCTAACTCCTCTTCCTCAGCCGAAAGTTCTTCTTCTACTATCTTCAGGTGATGAACCTCCGCCAGTAGTTTACCTTTCTCCTTCTCAACGTCGAACAGCATCTTCCTAAGCAACTCCACCTCGCCTTCAAGACGAACCTCACGAGCTCGCTTCCATAGTTGTTTCAACTCGGAGAAATACTCTCTCGGCGTTGCCTTGAGATCCTCTAGTTCCAACTCGTTTTTGAGGAAACACTCTCGGCTGCGGGAGAGGACCAGCTTCGCTGCATTCAAGTCAGCACGAAGACGAGAGGCTTCAGCTGCTGAACTCGACTCAACAACCTAAAAAGCAGAAGCATATCAACACGAAGAACAAGAGGCGGTGCTCAAGACAAAACTATTTTCGGAAAGATTCAAAATAGACTTCAACACTTAGAGAGTTTGCCAAAAACAAAAATTTTATTGATACCAAAAAGTGGTGGCCAGTCCGCTACAAGGCAGTACATCAAAAAAAAATGAAGAGGATCAAGGGGCCACCTTGAAGGGTAGCTCGGAAGGTAGCTCCTCGTCCCCTGCTACTTCAGCTCGAGGGTCGGCCGCGACCTCGTCGTCCCCTTCCTCCACCGCCACTATCTCAGGGTCGGCAGGAGCATCGTCACCTTGTTGCTCGTTCCCCTCCTCTTCTTCCTTCGGCTCCTTCCTCGCCTTCAAAGCCCTCCCGACGGTCGGGCCCCACAGCCCATAACCTGACCTATCGAATCCAGGGACTCGAGCCTTGACGTGCTCGAGGGCGGTGGCGTAAGACCGCTCCATGTTGGCCGCCATGTGCTTCTTAGCCTCTGCCTCAATCTCCGCCCTCGCCTTCTCCACGGCCTCGACTTGTTGCAGCTTCACTGCATCCAAAGCGCTCGCTGCTTCGACCCTCTCCTCGGCTACCTTAGCGACCTCCGAAGCGAGCTTCTCCCTCGCTTGCGCCATAGCCACTTCAAGGTTGGCAACTTGGACCGCCAAAGCGTCCGAGCGGCACTGCTCCGTTTCCAACTGCTTCACGGCCCTCGCTCTTTCCGCTCTGTCCTTGTCACTGAGGGCTTTCAGCTCCCTCTCTTGCTCGCATATTCCTCGAGAAGGTGGCCGAAATGACAAGTGGCCTGCGCAGAGAAACAGTTAGAATGCGACGAAAGCCAAGCTAAAGACTTAGAAAATTTTCAAGAAAATTTTGATAAACAGCAAAGAAGACTTACCGACATAAGCGACCGAGCTACTTCAAGAGCATCGTCGCCCGTCGTCCCCGCCTTCAGCGCGGCCCGGTCCTTCGGGGTTGGAAGGTGCCGAACAGCTTGCATGCTCATCCCCGAGTCCCCCAAGAAGCCGTCATGGTTCTTCACTCGCCAATCGGGGACAAACAGCTTCTTGTGGGCCTCGGTCGGTATGACCTCGGCCTGCTCAGTTAGAGGCGGGGCCTGAAGCACCAGAGCTGCCGAGACAGAGAAGCCCTCCGACAGAGCCGGCTGAGGAACAACGACAGCCGGGGTCGATTGTCGAGGAGAGGTGAGGTCGACCGTTCCGACCATGGCCGAAGGAGCCTTGGTGGGTTGACCAGACGAGGGACCCGCACTCATCCTCTTCCTCTTCTTGGCATCCGCAGCCTTGTTTTGCTCGGCCATCATTGCCTTGAAGTCCATGTTCGGAACCTCTGTCGAAGTGAAGGAAAAAACAAGTTAGAAAAAATAATAATACAAGGTATTAAAGAAAAGTAAAGCATAAAGAGAGATGTCAGGAGCGTACTCGGGTCGATCGGACTAAGGCCCAACCCGTGAAGTACCTCCTCGGTCATTTCTCTCCAACTCAACATCGGGAGACCGATCAACTTCGCCGCCACCTCTGCCTTGGCCGGGGTCAACACCGGCTCAGCCTTTGCGTACTTCGGCACCTCCTCCTTCCACCGGATCGGGAAGTCCCACGCCGAAGGGCCCTTGATTAGAAAGAATTTCCCCTTCCACGACTTTATCGAGTCAGGGTTTTCTATCAGCTTGACGCCTTTCTGAGGCAACAGATAGTAGCGCGGCGCGAGCTTACTCATTCTGTTGATCCGGTACAAACTCCGGAGGATGACGAGCTGCGGCTCCACCTTTGCCGTTTGGCACTGAAGCAAAAACCCGAGCACATGGCGCCACATGTTCGGCATGAACTGAATAGGACACAGCCCGTACCATCGGAGAATCACAGTGACGAAGGGGTGAAGGGGAAAATGCAGGTCGGCGTTCAACGCGTCATAGGCGAAGACACAAAGGTTCGGCATAAAGGCTGTGTTCGCTCGCACCTCCGGACCGGGGAGAATCAAGGTGTACTTCGAAGGAATGGCAAAACCCTTCCGAGTCCGGAGTAGGTCCCGCTCGGTTAAAACCGAGGGGATATCATCCACCTCGATAACCTCCCTCGGGTTGTTCTCCTCGTAGGTTTCCAAATGACCAAAGACAACCTTAGTCAGCAGCTCGCCACTGTACTGCCTTATTCCCCCGTGATCGGATAACACGGTCGGCATCCTACCCAGCTCACCCGCCTGTTTCACTATCTCGACCACCGTCTCGATGACCAAAGATCGGACCACTTTCTCCCCCTTCTCCTCGGCCGCAGACGACCCTACTATCTCCTTCCCTTTCCTTCAGCTCACCACTTCTCTCCCTTCCTCAGCCGAGGAGGATGCCTCACTACCCGATGTTGCTCATGACATCTCGAAGAATAAATATCTAAGGTTAAGTGAACTGACCTTGATGTAATGTTTACGGTCAGAAAAAGTTTGCCGGAAATCGCCTGGCCTTCACGACAGCTAGCATAACCGCCCTTGAGCTCAAATCTCCGCTAGCAGGGCAACTCTAGAGCGAAAGTAAATTTTGAGAGTGAAAAGTGAAAGAATGAGCTAAGGGGTGAGGGGGTTGAGAACTTATAGCCAGAAAGGCAACGGTTGGGATTTTGCAATGCTTGGGGGCCCATTAGGGGAGACGGAACGACAGAATGGAGAAAGCTGCGACGATTCAGGGGAAGGTCGCGACGGTTTACTCGACATGGCAGTACGGCAACCCCTAACTTGCCGGGCCATCGAGACACTCTGCCGAGCTACCGGGGTACCACCTCCACATTTGGAGAAAAATGCCGCCGAGCCACTTTCACCGTTAGATTGTCTCAAAATTCGTGTCGAAACATGATGAGCGGCTCAGATCATGCCATGCCCATAAAATGACAAGATAACATTTTCTCGTGATCTGAACCTCCAGCCTCGAGATCCATGCCTTGATGGACGCTCTAGATCCAACCACATGGCTCGACGGCTCGTAACGAGCTGAGCCACCGAGGCACTCTGCCGAGCTACCGGGGCACCGACCTCCACATTTGGAGAAAAATGCCACCGAGCCACTTTCACCGTCAGATTGTCTCAAAATTCATACCGAAATAAGATAAACGGCTCAGATCGCGCCACACCCACAAAACGACAAGATAACATTTTCTCGTGATCTGAGCCACTATCCTCGAGATCTGCGTCGTGATGGATGCTCCAAATCAAGCCACGTGGCCCAACGGCTCGTCCCGAGCTGAACCACCGAGGCACTCTGCCGAGCTACCGAACAGCCATTGTCGAACCTCCGAACTACCAAGAGGCGAAAGCCGAGCTTCTATGGCCGAGCTACCGATCACCGACCCTCACATTTGAAGAAAAATGGCTATCGAGCCACCTTAACTGTCGGATCGTTTCAAAAATCATGCCAGAACAAGATGGGCGGCTCAGATCACGCCACGTCCACAAAACGACAAGAGAGCATTTTCTCGTGACCTGAACCCCCCTCCTCGTGATTCGCACCATGATGGACGCTCCAGATTTAGCCATGTAGCTCGGCAGTTTGTGACACGCCGAGCTGCCGAGCTACCGAGGAGGATAGGCCGAGCTACCGAGGCACCGACCTCCGCAAGCGGAGAAAAATGCTGCCGAGCTACTCCAATCGTCCGATCCGTCAGAAATTCGTTCAGCTGGCTGATGAGAGGCCCAGATCACGCCACATCATTAATATATTTAAAAATTAATTTTTTATTTATTAAAATCGAATTATTTATTTAATAATTGCGAAAAATTGATTAAAAATTCAGAAAAATTAATTTAAAAATTCCAAAAAATAATTATAAATTCAGAGAAATATTTTTAAGCCTCTGAGTAAATAATTATTTCTTGGAATAATTAATTGAGGCCCCCGAACGATAAATCACCACTTCGCAAAATTAAATAAATGGCCCAAAAAATAGGTAAAAATTAAGAAAAATTACCAAAAGTCCGGGAGAGCTCAAGAATAACCTTCAGCGTGCAACCAGCTCTGAAAATCTCCATAATACCTCATACAAAGATTCGACACCCCATATTTGGACTCCGATACAACTCCGCAAGCCATTAAAACAGTAAAACTACTCCTCAAAGGCTGATTAAACTCAATCTTCGGGAGTGGGGGGCTCGTGATATGGCTAAAAATAGGGTTAAATTGGAACCGTCCAAATCGGGTGCGAATCTTAAAGATCAGGGGTAAAATGGTAATTTCACCCACAAGCGGGTTTGAAGTGGGTACTGGGTCTTTTTTCTAAAGACCCAATAACCCATGAACAGATCCTTCTCAACTGGGTGTGGGTTTCAACCCGCAAGAAACCCGGTCCAGCTGGGTAGAATTAGGGTTTATGATTATACCTAATCAACGGCCCTGATTCACTTCTATCCATTCACTGGGAAGTAGGGATTTGATCTTATCCCAAAACTGGTCCCTAAGGCAGCTATAAATACCCCCCATCCCCCACTATTAACAGGTAATTAAACTTTTTCCAATAAAAGCTCATTCATAATCTTTCTGATTACTGACTTGAGCGTCGAAGGGTGCGTCGCCGGGATCAACCCCGGTGTTTTGCACTTTTTGCAGGTGAACGACGGGAGATCACGGTCAAACTCCGGCAGAAAGGTTTCAGGAATGACTATTCAACATCCCAAAGAAACCACAAATTCTATCTGTTTGCCCCAACACCAGATTTAGCGGTAACAATTGCCTTCATGATAATTAGGAAGAAGAATATTAAACAGAAGAACTAATGCCATGAATCGTACCAATATGCTTGTTAAAATTTTGAATGTCAAATTTGATAACTTATATGACTATTGTTGAGTTTTTCCTTACAGCCAAATTAATTTGTAGTAAAGTTTAAGTTAATACAAATAAAGTCTTATAAAGTGGTTGTAAGAGAAACAAATTGTTATTGTGCTTAAATTGAAGAAATGCAAATTCTTGTTCATTAATGAGAGGAAATAATTTGAAATAATAGATATAATGTCTAAAATATAAGTTGGAAACTCGTAAGTTACTGTTTTCAAGAAAACTCAGTATGAATGAGATAATTACAATCTAATAAAAGGTTAGATCGAATGAAAATAGAGTTTTGTGAAGATAATTGAATAACAGTACGGTTGAACAAAAGTATATCAGTGTAACTTGATGTCAGTAATCACTCTTGGACTTATTGGCTAGCGGGTGCGCCTTAGGGCGGTCGCTGTGCTGGTCGGTGGTCGTGGGTTCAAAACTTGTTAGATCCTTTTATTTTGTTTTCGTTTAATTAAATCCGAGACCCGAGAAAATATTTGGGGATTTTAATATGGCCTTATGATAGTCAAGTCACATGGACTTAATGGCTATCGGTGGTGGCTTTGGGCGCTCACTGTGTTGGGCGGGTGGTCCTGGGTTCGAAACCCGGTGGCTTCATTAATTTTTTTTTAGGGGTTTTAAATCAAAATGAAAGTTTAAATGCAATTAAAATTTGGGGAAAAACTCTAATATTTCACTAAAAATATTTAAAGTTTATTAAAAATAGTTTCAGAATTTTTCATGTATATTTTGAGGAATTAAAAGTGAAATTGAGATAAATGAGTTGATGACTTCAAAATTATTTATTTAAGAGTGTGACTTTTATTTTTAGAAGAAAAGTAAATTATTGTTATGTGAATTGAATTTTCTTGAAGAGACTATACACTTATTTGGTTTAAGAAATACTTGATGTGGGTTGAGATATATTATATGAACTTAAATTGCTAATGAGACTTAAAGTGGATAAATCCATGTTCATGAAAAGAGAGTTTTATTTTGAATTGTGAATGAATAAATGACTCGTGAAACATTGATTAATTTGTGAATAAGTTGACGATAAAGAATACATTGAGTTAATACATGATTATTGAAGGGTATGAGTACCCATGGATTCTTGTACATGAAATGTTGTAATCTAGAGTTTAGTGAGACCTCAGGTACCGACATCGTTGAATTAAAAGATTTGAGTTGTATTTTTTAGAAATGGCCATGGAGCTATATTGGTATTTGTGATTAAGTCTGGTATGGGGTAAAACTAACTCTAGGTATGATAATTTATGCATGTCTTGAACTTAATATCTAGGCACATAAATGAAGATTTAGTAAACTTGGGCAAACGTAAGTGGGGCACTCTATATAGTCGGGCGGTGTACCCCGGGACTGAGGTTGCTTCGATGGAGATGATCTTTTATTTTAAATCTGGAACTATGCATAATCGGACGGATAGTTTGCTGTACTCCAGTGTATATACGTATACCGGGACTAGAGGGGCACTTGCGGGATGTTCGCATGACGAGGAGTCTGTATAACAGTCGGGTGGTGTACTCTGAGACTGGGATCCGTACTCATGGAATATCTAAACCTTTGCTTTATTACTGGGTAGTTTTCATGGCGAGGGATCGAACCCTTTAATGTGGAGTACTTAGGTGCTTGCCTCGGACCTATGTAGTATGGGATGTATAGAATCCAAACAAGTTTGCATTAGTATCATCTTAGTATAAAATATCTGCATTAGGCATTAAGGCATTGCATACACTTACATATTTAGAGTAGTCACATTTAACACTTTATTCGCCTTCAAATTTGTGGTTTGTTAAAGTATTGAGATCGTTATATTTTTGGCATAGAGAGGATGGCCGTGTATAATATTTTTCGTCGGTTGTAAGCAACTGACGTGCCACAGTTTTATATGCAGGAATTGGATTATTCATGAAGATATAAAGTTGATATGCTGTTGTTGATTTATTTAAAAGTTAAAGATGTTGAAATTGTACAATTTTTCATTATTGTACTTCATTTTATCTTCCGCTGTGTAAGAAATTGTAAAGGACTCTGTTGTATTATGAAAAGTTCAAATTTCCTTGTAAAATTGTACGAAGTGAAGTGTAAATATCCTGTGGAACTTCGAATTCAGTCGTATTTGGAATTCGAGGCGTTACAGATGGTATCAGAGCCACGCTTCATAAGTAGTACAAATTTATAAGGAATGACACCCTAGGGTGGACATTAGAAATGTGAGTTCAGCTTATAGAGATTTAAATGTAAGTGATCTATATTTGTGTTGCTCTATATAGTGATGTTTTCTTTTCCCTTTCACTTTTGGATGACTGGAGTTGTGAATGAAGTAGTTATTGAACATTCATTCATGCGTATATATTGATGTGAAATTGTATGCGAGCATGTTTTCTCTGGGTATCAGAGTGGCACAGTGGAAGCGTGGTTAGTTGAACCTACATTCATGATACATTACACGTAGACACACCACCCTCTCAAATTATTTTTCGTGGGTTTTATCATAGTATCTTTCAACATTCAATATTTTTCAATACTATTTAATTACTTGAATAACTATTATTTTGTCTATCTTCCTTAGTCTTGATCTTTTTGAATTTGTTTTATCTGTCCTTCAATCCTAAAGATTTGTCCTTCGTGTTTTTATGTCACTCTATGTTTATCCGTTTACATTTGTTATTACTTTTTTTATTGATTATTTCTATTATACTTTGAATTTTGCTTATAAAATTTTCTTATGTACATTCATTTTATATGATATGATTTTGTGATACTATATTTTACATTATCTTATATATTTCAATATATTTTAACAAGATTGAATATTCTACCCATATAAATATGACATACCATTTTGTTTTATTGCCTACATTCGATGCTATCGTTGTTGCATACAATCTACTAATTTGTTTTGTTATATTCACTTTTACTTTTAATCGCTACTCATTAACTTTGTAGTTTTACGCTTCTTCAATATAGTACATACACTACATAATTATTGTTTTCATTTGTGTTTTCATCTCGTGCATATGCTTTACACTATTTTTGTCTTAATATTATAAATCATTTTCATTATTACAAATTTTGTATATCCTATATTTAAAGTCTATCTATTTTAATATTTTATCGTCATAATTTCCTACTTTATTTGCAACTTTTCATCCACTTTTATATCACTGATTTCAGACATAATACTATATTTTATTAAATATCCTAATATCCAAGAGTACATAGAAGATTACATCTCCCATTTTGGTGCAACCTGATGTCGATAGGGCAAATCTGCAACTAGACATCAACGGAGGCAAACTGCAACTGGACGTCGAGAGGGCAAAGTCTGCAACCGAATGTCCAGAAGGCAAACTGCAATCGGATATCATAGAGGTAATTCTGCAACTTAAGATCGTAGAGGCAAGTCTGTAGTTGGACACCAACGAGGTGAATCTACAACAAAAGGAGATTTTCTACTTAGATAACCCCTGCATTGTTTTCTATAATATTTACATATCACTATTCTATTTGTACTAGCTTATACTATTTTACAAACTGATTTCTATCCTACTTGTGTATTTAATACTTAATATCAACTATCTTCTTTCTAGTATTTTGAATCTTTTAGCATTTCATACCGCTTTATCGTATTTTATTATGCTACTAACTTATCTTAGATTTGGTATCTACTCACTTAACAAAAAAACAAAAAAAAAAAAAAATTGGTGTTTATACTTTTCTTCAATTCGTAAGTTATTTCTATATGATTAGTTTCACATTATTTCAATAATATGTTACTACTTTTACTACTATGATATTTTGTTTTACTTCTACAAACTATTTATAATTTTCATGTCATAATATTGGTTGTCTCACTCTATAATTTTTATGCCTATGTACATGTATACTTTTGTATGTTGGTTTTCTTGCTCTACTTGACAATTCGAAAGTATTTCGATGTATGCCTTCTATATCTTTAAATTTTCACATCGTATGTATAATTATTATAGTTATTTACAAAATTATTTTATTGGTATAAAAAATCATTTTGATGTTTTCTGTGCTTTTAACTAAATTTTATTCTCGTTTATTTTTCAAATTGTTATCCAATAGTATTGTTTTAAATTGTTAATTCGATTTTGTTATACAATACCAATTCAGTTTGCGATTTTCTACCGCTTATTACTTTGATAAAATTTGATTACTAAATCTACCGATAAATTATCTATTGACTATGTTTTCTTTATTGTATTGTTTCTGAACTATTCCAAATTAATGACTAAGTTCATTTTTCTGTTTTATCAATTGCTTTACCTAATATTATTTTGTATGGAACTTCTTTCAATCTATCTTATCTTTTATGTTCATATTTATTTCCTTATGTTATTTTCCCGAGTTTTCTTGTTTTGTTCTTATAAAATTTTGATGCTCATAGTTTTCGTATATAGAGTTTGTCTTTTTTTTTTCTCGTTGCGTATTTTTATACTACATTTATTTTTCTTAAAGTTTGTAGTTTTCAATATACAAAAAAAAAAGATTTTTTTTCTTTGGCATGTACAAAATACAACCTTTACCCTAGCGAGTTCCGGGAACGGAACTATCCTAAGGGGGGAGGGTGTAACACCCCGCAAAATTGGAAATGACAATTTTGCCCTCGCGTGTTACGCACGTGTATTTTGTACTGTTACTGAAAATATTTGTAAAGTGTTTTCACTATGTATTTTGATTTCCGACTATTTATGCATTTTCCGTATTGATTTTTTATCCTATTGGAGTCAACTCAAATATAAATTCTGATCTTTGTATTTTTACGTGTTTTTTACGTATTTGTAAATACATGTATCGATTACATATTTTTTTGCCATTACGTGTGATATTTTTATGTGTATTGATTATTTATTTTACGTGTTCGAACTCGTTTTATAAATAGAAGTTCATTTTTCTCTATTTTGATTAAAATAATTTTGTACGTGTAATGCACGTGTTTTCCATATACGTAGTGATTACATCGTGAAATATATAAAAATTAATAAATATATTTTATTAAGTTGTTTTCGATTACTGTAACCCTTATTTTCCCAAAAATGTATTTTTTGTATTTTCTGTATTTAAAATTTTCACAAATTATTTTTTTCGGTTTTCAAATTATTTTTGTCAAATTGTACTGTTGGATCTCCTGTTAAAATCTAGTTTCGATCAATAATTTTATTTGTAAATCTTATTATTGTTATTAACACTTTGATTTGTATTATTATTATTTTTATTGTTTTTATTTTGATTATTATTATTTTTATAAATCCTAAATTGTATGTTTTATTGGTTATATTAATTTTTCCTATTGGTTTTTTTTTAAAACCCATTAACCCGTATTAAACCCAAACCCTATTAAAACCTAATTACCCATTATATCCTAACTACCCTACCCGTTAACTACCCCAGACCCATTAGAATCCCTAAACCCATTATTTCCCATACAGCCCCACCCGATAACACCCTATTCAACTAACCGAAAACCCACTCCTCTATATAAGTGCCTGTTCAACCCATCTCACATAGCCTTTTCGAATTCATCCCTGTATATTTCGAAACCCTGGTGTGCCTCCGCCTCTTTCCTCTCCCAGTGCCTCCCCGCACCATCGCAACCTCCCCTACATCTCCCCCTCTCGTTGCCTTCTTCCTCCCGCACCTCATCCCCGCGACGCAGCCCAACTTCTCAGGCCCTACGCTGTGCGCCTTGCCTTGGCATCGACAACCAGAGCGCCCCAGTGCTGCTCCTGCGTTGCGACCACAACCGATGCCAGAGCAGCAACAGTCACAGCGAGCCGTGACCAGTGTGCTGCGCCTTCCTGTACGCCCTGCCAGGCTGCGCTGGCAGCCAGCCCTCGCCGGTGCTGCCACCGTGTGCCGCCACCGATGGTCGCCAGAGCTAGTGTAGCAACTTTGCTGAGTTGTTTTTGCTTTGATCATGAGTTTTAATCTTGTTCATCCAGAGCCGTCCGATTCGATCATGATCTACATCATCATCTTGGGTCTTAATCCTTGATCATGGGTCATCGATCATCATGATCATCATCTTTGAATCTTGGAGTTCTTGATTTCTTTGATTGTAGACGTCGGATCTTCACGATCTCATCTTGATCTTCTTGATCATGGTTTAATCTTGGCCGTCCGTCGGATCTTGATCATCACCTTTGATTATGAACCGTTGGATCTCTTGATCATCGAGATCTGTGCTTGGTTTTTGTGATCACGATTGTGATCGTGTGTTGGTGATTGGTTAATTCGTCGTCCGATCATGTTCGTGTTCCATGATTCGTATTATCCTGGTTCGTGCCGGGAATCTGTTCTCGTTATTCTCTTTCTTTTGGTTGGATTCGTTATCTCTCAGGCAAGTAACTTGTACTCCAATTCATTTGTTTGATACAAGTCAAAAAGTTCACCTATAGTGTAGTTGGATCTAGAGATGATTCTTGTGTGTGTTTTCCTTGATGGGTTTTGTCTCTATTGTGAAAACTTGACCATAGATGACTCACGACACAATTTGGACATGAATTAACTTAGGATTTACCCGTTCTTGATTTTGATCATGTATGTGAGACTTGTGTGAGAATTCGTGTTTTGGTTGAGACCCATGTGAAATACTTGGTGTGGACATGTTAGACACCCCAATTCATGATGTTTAGACACTTGGTAGACTCGGTTTCATGTTTGTGTGTGTTTGGATCAATTTTCTTGAATTTATGTCGATTTTGTTTTCAAGAGAAAAATCTGTATTTTGCCGCTGTTCTGTTTTGTTTGCTGTTTTGAACTGTGTTGAAGTCAATATCTTAATTTCGGTATAAAACATGAGTTTTAGATAATTTCGTCTATTTTCAAAACCCTTTGACCTTGCTTGATTTTGATTTCGTATGAGTAAGTTATGATTGTTTTACTACAGAGGTATCGATCATTTCCAGATTTTGTTTTTCGATAATTTTGATGACTAAATCATTTTAATAACTTTGCTACACGTATTATTTTGATCCAAAACTTTGGTCAGTATTTCTTTATCTAGTTAGGGATTACCCAGAATTTTGGTGAATTTTATTGGTGAGTTTTATGTGTTGTTTCATGCCCATTTATGAAAACTATACTTACTGTATTTTACTCGCTATTCTGTAAAGAATCGTATTTCTACCTTGATTCCTTTTACTGTATGAAAAATATTTGTGAAATATGAAAGTTAGTAAATTTTACCTATTTTTATATCCCTTTGGCATAATTGGATTTCGTTTCACTGGTTACGAGATATCATAGTTTTTGTACAGCAGTGTTGGGAATTCCAGATTTGCCAAACTATGGTTTCTTGATGCTTTCTTATTTTTGATGACTGGTCTAATTTTGCTTGAAAATTATGAAACTTTATATTTAAATACTGGACATATAGGGAAATACCCCAGATTTTTCGTGAATTTATTTACTGAGTTTTTATGTTGTTTTCCTGTTTTTGAATTCGTTTTTCTAATTTCTGGCTGAACCTAATTTCAGTAATCAAATCAGTTTTGAGCCATGTTTTTGTGAATTAGTATATGACTTATTTATATTCGCTGGATTCGTATGGAAGTCTATTTTCCAGATCCTTCGACGAATCCAGATTTGCTTGTTTGTAATACTAGAAATCACTATTTTACTGCAGTGTGGTCTTGCTGTCTAGAACTTGAGATTTGTTTATTTTAGTTCTTTTATGAGATATCTTGCACACGTGCATGTTTATCTTGCAACTTGAACTTGTTACATGACCATGACATGATATACTTGATATGTTTTGCACACCCACATACTGGTTTGATATTAATAATAAAATAACCAAGTCGGGGTTAAGGGAAAGATCTAGTAGTGGATAGTGCAGAAACGTGTACTCGGAAGAACCTAGTGGTTATTGGAGCTTGTTTACATAACGAGCTTGACACGATATACATGACACGTACCACATGATACTGGAGCTTGTTTGGGTTTTGGAGCTTGTTTACATGATACATGATTACATGATACTTGGAACTTGTCCCTGAGTACACTGTCTTGTATGGTCCCCCACAAAATCTAAAGCGAAACTGTTTGTTGTAGTAACCATGTAGTAAAAACTGGGATGCATGAAGTGCTACCTAGATAGTAATAACTACGAGACTTAGACTTGACACAAGACATGATACATGCTTACATGACACTTGAACATGATACATGAGACTTGATACTTGACTACATGATACATGACTTCTTGAATCTTGATACTGGTTACTTAATACATTACACTTGATATATGATTACACGATACTTGCCACTTGATGTTTGTTTACATGATATTTGTTACTTGACACTTGTTGCATGCTACTTGTACTTGTTCACCTTACCATGCTAGTTGTTTACTTTGACATCATGCTTATACCATGTTGCTAGTTAGTTTTCCCATGTGCTTGTATCCTACATTATAAGTGGCTTGTAACTTGCAATTAACGGGTACTTGTTTTTTTTCTTTTCCTCTTTCCTGCATTCGTTGAATTGCAGATTTTGGAGAACAGGTTCCAGATGGTATCGGTAACATGAAGTATTAGTGCTGGATCTTGTTATTATTATTTCTAGTAGTTTGCTTAGACAATAATTGTATTTATGTATTTGGATTTATTCTTGTAATTGGGCAATGTGACTCAGGATATTTATTTTATTCAGATCATGACTATTTGAGATTAATATATTTTATTTCAAGTATTCTTGTTGGTATTTGGTTCATATGTGCAAGTGGTTGACTTTTCTGGCTTCCGACTCTGATTATATTGTGATATGTTGTAAAGATTCCTGAACAGCTTATAGATGATGAAAATCATTCGCTGGGCTTTTGTAACGTGCTCGTATTTCCGTATTTTTGGGAACCGGGGCGTGACAATTACATTTTTATAATTTTCCGTTGATAAAGACGATTTTCGTATTTCGATATTTTTACGTGCGACGCACGTGTTTTCGGCAAACGTATTGTGGGCGTGTTCGTTTTCAAAAATAAATTCTAAAATGTGTCTATTTTATTTGTGCATGAAAAATTATAATTAAACTAATATATATATATATATATATATATATATATATATATATATATATATATATATATATATATATATATATATATATATATATCCAATGTTTTAATTTAAATAAAAATAATTAATTAAAGGAAGTGTGTGTGCACTAGTGCACAACACGTACACGTGTGTGCACTCCAGAAGACTTTTGGCCGGTTTAGGAGAGAAAGAGGCCGGAGGTTATGGAAGATGGAGAGTTGGAGAAAGTGGGTGAGTGGAGTTGTGGAGACTAGTTATTATGACTACTCTGTTAAGACCCTATACATACCCCCTAATACCCTACATTTCTCCTCATCTTCCTCTTTCTTTCTTTCTTCTCTGACCTTGCCGAATCCACCAAAAGCATCCAGCACATGCCATGCTTTCTCCATTTATTCATCATACAATGGGTGTGTACACATATACTTATATTCCCCAAAACAAATTCATTGACTCTTTCCTTCTCCTTTCTCTTCTGGTCACATCTGAAACCAAAAGCCTATCCACTGTACCACTCAACCAACTCCTCCACCTAATACACATACATATCTAGCCTATTCCAGCATATATATATATATATATATATATATATATATATATATATATATACATATATATGTTAGAGAAAAAGTTGAAGATGGAGCTACTGTTGCTTGGCCGAAAATGAGGCAGAGTTAGTGCTCTTGCTGTCTTTGCTTTGCCGAGATGAGGAGTTTTCTTGCATGCGGAATTCGAGGAGGCCAATTGGGGTTTCTAGGAGCTCTCATTCTAGGAGTGCAATTCTAGGAATTTAATTTCCTTGGGTGGGTGATCTTATGCTTTCTAAATGTAAGAAATGCATGCTAGAAATGATTAATGAGTAGTATAGATTAAATTTGATGTGTTAAATGTAGAATAGAATCCATGCTATTGTATGTGCTATGACTAGTAGTAATTTTTCGTTGTGATAAAAAAAAAGATAGTTGCCTTCATGATAATTAGGAAGAAGAATATTAAACAAAAGAACTAATGCCATGAATCGTACCAATATGCTTGTTAAAATTTTGAACATCGAATTCGATAACTTATATGACTATTATTGAGTTTTCCCTTATAGCCAAATTAATTTGTAGTAAAGTTTAAGTTAATACAAACAAAGTCTTATAAAGTGGTTGTAAGAGAAACAAATTGTTATTGTGCTTAAATTGAAGAAATGCAAATTCTTGTTCATTAATGAGAGGAAATAATTTGAAATAATAGATATAATGTCTAAAATATAAGTTGGAAATTCGTGAGTTACTGTTTTCAAGAAAACTCAGTATGAATAAGATAATTACAGTCTAATAAAAGATTAGATCGAATGAAAAATAGAGTTTTGTGAAGATAATTGAATAACAATACGGTTGAACAAAATTATATCAGTGTAACTTGATGTTAGTAATCACACTTGGACTTATTGGCTAGTGGGTGGGCCTTAGGGCGGTCGCTGTGCTGGTCAGAGGTCTTGGGTTTGAAACTTGTTAGACCCTTTTATTTTGTTTTCGTTTAATTAAATCTGAGACCTGAGAATTAATATTTGGGGATTTCGATATGGCCTTATGATAGTCAAGTCACATTGACTTAATGGCTATCGGTGGTGGCTTTGGGCGCTCACTGTGTTGGGCGGGTGGTCATGGGTTCGAAACCCGGTGGCTTCATTTAAATTTTTTTTGGGTTTTTAAATCAAAATGAGAGTTTAAATGCAATTAAAATTTGGAGAAAAATTCTAATATTTCTCTAAAAAGATTTAAAGTTTATTAAAAATAGTTTTAGAATTTTTCATGTATATTTTGAGAAATTGAAAGTGCAATTGAGATAAATAAGTTGATGACTTCAAAATTATTTATTTAAGAGCGTGACTTTTATTTTTAGAAGAAAAGTAAATTATTGTTATGTGAATTGAGTTCTCTTGAAGTGATTATACACTTATTTGGTTTAAGAAATACTTGATGTGGGTTGAGATATATTATATGAACTTAAATTGCTAATGAGACTTAAAGTGGACAAATCCATGTTCTTGAAAAGAAATATTGTTTTATTTTGAATTGTGAATGAATAAATGACTCATGAAACATTAATTAATTTGTGAATAAGTTGAAGATAAAGAATACATTGAGTTGATACATGATTATTGAAGGGTATGAGTACCCATTGATTCTTGTACATGAAAGGTTGTAATCTGGAGTTTAGTGAGACATCGGGTACTGGCATTGTTGAATTAAAAGATTTGAGTTGTATTTTTGAGATATGGCCATGGAGCTATCTCGGTTTTTGTGATTAAGTCCGGTAGGGGGTAAAACTAACTCTATGTATGATAATTTATTCATATCTTGAACTTAAGATCTAGGCACATAAGTGAAGATGTAGTAAACCTGGGCAAACGTAAGTGGGGCACTCTATATAGTCAGGCAGTGTACTCCGGGGCTATAGACCCAGTCGGGCGGTATACTCCGGGACTGAGGTTGCTTCGATGGAGACGAGCTTTTATTTTAAATCCGGGACTGTGCATAGTCGGGCGGATAGTTTGCTGTACTCCAGTGTATATACGTATACCGGAACTAGAGGGGCACTTGCGGGATGTTCGCACGACGAGGAGTCTGTATAATAGTCAGGCGGTGTACTCCGGGACTGGGATCCGTACTCGTAAAATATCTAAACCTTGCTTTATTATTGGGTAGTTTTCATGGCGATGGATCGAACCCTTTAATGTAGAGTACGTAGGTGCTTGCCCTTGGACCTACGTAGTATGGGATGCATAGAATCCGAACAAGTATGCATTAGTGTTATCTTAGTATAAAATATCTGCATTAGGCATTAAAGTATTGCATACACTTACATGTTTAGAATAGTCACATTTAACACTTTATTCGCATTCAAGTTTGTGGTTTGTTAAAGTATTGAGATTTTTATATTTTCTGCAGAGAGAGGATGACCGTGTATAACATTTTTCGTCGGTTGTAAGCAACTGACGTGTCCACAGTTTTATATGCAGGAATTGGATTATTCATGAAGAAATAAAGTTGATATGCTGCTGTTGATTTATTTAAAAGTTAAAGATGTTGAAATTGTATATTTTTTCATTATTGTACTTCATTTATCTTCCGCTGTGTAAGAAATTGTAAAGGGCTCTGTTGTATTATGAAAAGTTCAAATTTCCTTGTAAAATTGTACGAAGTGAAGTGTAAAGATCCTGTGGAACTTCGAATTCGGTCATATTTGGAATTCGGGGCGTTACACTCTTTCTGGTCATGAGGATGGAGGGCTTCTTCCGCCCGGATATACTTCTCACTCCTCGGTAGGAGCTCCGAGAAGTCCTAGGGTGGCTTCTTGACGAGGGATGCTTTTAGGTCGGCATGGTTGATGTTGTGTCGGAACGCTGCCGAAGCCACTGACTGATCGAGATGGCGATAGACCGATCCTCGGTTGTGAAGCACCAGACATAGTTCCTTATGCACTCTCCCTTCCTCTGATTGAGTGCCAACAAAGATTCGCTCGTTTTCTCGGCTCGGTGGCTGCTGACAAAGTTGGTAAGAAAGAGCTCCTAAAACTGGTCGAATGAGAAGATGAAGGCGGGGGACAGTCGGGAGTACCATTCTCTCGCAGCTCCCTTCAATGTGGCTGGAAAGGTCTTGCAAAGAAGCACATTTGAGGCTTAGTGAATCGTCGTGAGAGTTTTGAAACTCTCGATATGATCGGCTCGGTCTGATTCCCCATTGTAGGACTCGAAGTGGGGGGCTTGAAGGTCTCAAGGATTGGTGCTTCCATGATGGCTCTGGAGAAGGGAGGCCTGCTCGGGCGGAAATTCTTGGCTCATTATTCTTCTTCTAGGTTGAGTCTACTAAGGCGCCTCTCCATCTCTTGGAGACGGCGATGGACCAAGTCATCCCTCTGGTCAAGGCAGGTCGACCCCCCCGAGATTCTCTTTCGTAAGGAGTGGCATGGCGAGGGCTAGGTGGATGTTGATCCTGACTCGGAGTGTGGCGAGGGCTTGGTGCACGTTGATCGTGACTTATGGCAATATTGAGGGCTCGCAGGATGTCCTCTTTGAAGTCCTGGAACTTTGCCTGAGTGACCGGTGCCCCTCCATCTTGGCGGTCTCTTGGTGCTGATCGACTTGTTGGGGTGAGACTTTTCCGCTGACGGTGTGGAGGGGACTCCCTTAGCCTGTGAGAGGACCGGACTCTCTAGGCCCATCGGTTGTCTGGGGAGGGACTTCATCAAGGGTTCGCCTCTCATTCAAGCGAGTACGGAGGTCTACTATATGCTGACAGTTAACAATGACTTGACGGAGATCTCCTGGTTCTGGAGGACTTTGAGAGGCCATGGAGTCGGTTAAAGGGTTGTGGACTGAGACATGGTCATGGTGAGCGTGTTGTCCCTGACGGCTTCAACAGGAGCCCCCTGGGTAGCCCCTGTGGACTTGGGAGGAGCCTGTTGAGAAGGAGGCTGTTCAGGCTGCGGTTGCTGAACTTGCTGGTCTGGTTGAGGAAGAACATCTTGGAGTGGGGGGAGGAAGAGGAAGAAGAGTGGCTCTTCGGCTGGAAGCCGTTGCCTTCCCTTTTCCTTTCAGAGGCATGGCTAGAAATTACTTTCACCGGTGAGGTAATGTTGGATTGCTTTTTCTAGTTTCGCACAACACCAATCTGTTTCTGCTAATTTTGGTGTGGGAGCAAACAGATGATTTGTAGATTCTTTTCGAAACAATAAAAGCAAACCTGTTGACTTCTTACCGGCGTTGACTGTTTCTTACCGCTGCTACTAACCTGCAAAAAGTTCGAAATACCGGAATGGATCCCGGCGACGAACCCTCCGATGCTCAAGTCAGTAATCAAGAAGATTATGAGAGAGCACTTTGTGAAAAAAATACTGATTACCTTCTTAATCACAATCTAAGGTAGGAAACAGAGGTCGCTATTCGGAATAGCGACCTCAGTTGCAAAAATAAATTAATTATTATTTTTTCAGAGAGCAAAAGCTCTCTAGATTTTGCCAAGTGTTAGAATACAGTTCATTAAAAGTCGTTATTCCCATTAGCGACCTCATATATACTAAGGTCGCCTTTTCCAATAGCGACTTCAATTTAAAAAAAAAAATTCTCCAAAGAGAACAAAAACTCTTTAGAAATCGCTACGTGTCTCAATACATTCATTTGAGGTCGCTAATCCCATCAGCGACCTCATATATACTAAGGTCGCTGGTGGGAATAGCGACAACAAACAAAAAATTCAAAAAAATTTAAAACATAGGCCGCTATTCCCATTAGCGACGTCGAAAATGAAGAGACCGCTATTGGGAATAGGCCGCTGCTAACGTGGCACAGAGTAGCCCACAAACGCTAAAGGTGTGTTTGGTTTGATGTTTTTTTTTTCTTTTTCTAAAAAACCCAAAACCTGTTTGGTTTGGCTTTTTTTTAAAAAGAGTTTTCACAAAATCCGTTTTCTCTTTTTTCCTCTCTTCTCTCTCTTCAAGAGTTACCCCTCTTTACTCCTATCCCATCTTTACTTCACTTGCTTCCTCCCTTCTCGATTTTTTCACTCGAAACTAGATCTGAGTGAATATCCACCGAAAATTAAAGATTTTGGAATTATTTTACCCCAAATCTACTCCACCTTAACTTCTCTTCCGCTCACGAAGAGCATACTACTCTCGAACATCGGATTTGGTGGGGTGAGTGATCGATTTAGGGTTGATGGTTTGTGAGACCCGATTTGCTTACAAGAGAAGGTGTAGTCGACAACGGGCAAGTCGAATCAAACGCCGATTGAAGCTTGAATCTGTTGCTGACAATTTCTTTGCTCTTCAAACCAAGCAATCAAAGGTATGATCCGATTGGAAACCATTTTCTCCTTTGTTACAAGGCTGTGATTTTCGTTTATAAGAAGATAATCCCGATTTTTGGGTCAACTTTTATTTTATTTTTTTCTTCATAATTTGTTTAAGGATTGATTTGAGAGATTGTACACAATGAATGAGGTGGATTTGGAGATGATTTGTGATCCTATGGCCAGATCCGTGGGCCAAAACTGGTTTTTTTGTTTAATTTTTTTTTTTTAAGGACTGATTTGAGGGATTATAGACTGTGAATGGGCTAGATTTGGAGATGATGACTTCTGATCCTATGGTCGACTAAACTCCTAATTATTTGATTAAAATGAGGGTTCATTTTGTTCCTGTGAAAAAAATATTTGAAATCCTATATTGGAGATACAAGAAGTCCTCAGTTTTGAATTTGTTGACTTCCGCAAATAAGTTCGGATCATTCTTTAAGTGCAGCAATTTGTCATTGTTGTTTATTACTTACCGTTTCTTTTCCTAATATAGATGACTAGTATGAGGAAGGGGAAGGAGATGGAGGTGGATGATGATGTTGGGTTATGGAATCCATGTGTTGTGCGGGTATTTGTGAATCTTATGGAGGAGGAGGTAGACCAAAATAGTCTCAAAAGTTCGACATTTGAAGCCAAAGTTTGGCAACGATTTGTACAACATATGAAATACACGTGTAATCATACATTCACGGTTAAACAATTAAAGAAAAAGCATTCCAAATTGAGAATTAATTGGAGGGAGTTTGAGACTCTGAAGAAGCAGAGTGGTTTGGGTTGGGATGAAGAGAACCAAATAGTCACTTGCAAGAAGGAGGTTTGGAACAACTATGTTAAGGTTCATATATAACTTCTTTTTTATAATAGTGTGTGATTCTGTTCTTATTATACTTAACCAAGACTTTACTACTTGTAAATTAACAACACAATTTTTTATTAGGCACACCCTGCGGCAAAAATATTCAAGTCGAAGGGATTGGCAAATTATGATGTGTTGACCAAAAATTTTCAGGGGTCTACTACCCAGGGCTTTGTTTCTAGGGCTTCAACACAAAGGGTGTATGACTCCGATGAGGAACGGTTTGCCCAACCCAATCTACCATATGTAGATGTACCTGATTAGGATGATGATGCACCGATTGGTTTGGGGTCGGGGTCTCGCAAGAGACGATCTGGTGCATCAAGTGGTCGAGCAACAAAAAGCTCGAAGATGGATATGTGCTTTGATTCGTATTTGGAAACTCAGGAGGTAAAAAGAGACAAGTATAGGAAGAAAATGGGCGACCAAAGTAATCCCTCGGTTGAACAAGATTCTTCCTCCTTTGATCAATGCATTGATATAATTAATGCGATGCCTGGGCTTGATTACAAACAGACAGGGAAGGCACTTGATGTGTTAGTTGAAAGCCCTCAGTGCCGTCATGCCTTCCTTCGTATGACCCAGGATGCTAGGGAGAGATGGGTGAAGTGTCGTGGTGAGCAGTAGGGATCCCATTAGTTTGAGTGGATCCATCATATCCAAATTGTTTATTTCTTTTAACAATTTTTACATATTTGTGTGTCAGTTATTGTATTCTGAATATTTAATGGCAGAACGTGGTGGTTTTTTTTAAATTGATTTTTTTTTAATTGTAAATGGATTTGCTATTAGTAGTTGTTATTGCTATTTTTTTTGTCTGAGTTTAACAATGTTACATAACATAAGATGTTAGGGGTAAAATTCTCTAAATAACCTCCACTATTGTCGTAGTATTAAAGCTTGAACTTACTTTATGCAACTGAATTCTACTTTTGTCAGAGTGAAGTACTATTGCAAGTGCTACCGTAGTGGTGGACACGTCTTCATCTAATAGTGACGGTTTGGATGACTTGATGGAACTCCAGTTCTTACTGGCCATCTCTGAAAAAAAATCCACAATGCACTCCAAAACTAACAGGACATGAATATTTGCAAGAAATCCTAGATGGTCCCCAGATAAGTTTCATCGCATATTCCGTATGAATCAAGATTGTTTTTTGGCTTTGTGTGGTTTTCTGAAAAATGGCAACTACCTCGAGGAAACGGAGGAGGAAGCCCGACGTAGACGCGTGTCTTTTGAAGAAAGTGTTGCCATTTTTTTGTACATTGTCGGTCATAGTCATAGAATGCGAGGAGCTGCTGATAGGTTTCAACACTCGCTTGAAACAATCGAGTGACATTTTATAGATGTTTTGAAAGGTTCGGCAAGAGCAGCCACAGTTCTAATTACTCCCTCAAACACTACACGTATACATGAAAGGATCACTAGTTCCACAGACTTTCATCCATGGTTTAAGGTATTTTGTTACCTCCATCCTGACTAACATATGATTATAATATTTCAAAGTTTAGTAAAGTTGTAGGTTTCAAATTCATTAATGTGGGGAGCTATCGGTGCTGCTGATGGAACATTAATCGATGCTTCGGTACCCGCTAGTCGAAACAATGATTGTCGTGGACGAAAGGGTAATATAACTCAAAATGTGCTGGCCGTTTGTTATTTTGATATGATCTTCACATGTGTTTATGCGGGATGGGAAGGAAGTGCTAACGACTCCCGTGTAATACAGAGTGCATTATCACAAGGATTGTTGCAAATCCCTCCCGATGATAAATATTATTTAGTAGATTGTGGTTACACAAATATGCCCGGTTTTTTAGCTTCCTACCGTGGTGAGCCATATCACTTGCAAGACTTTCAAGGGGCCAACCATGCACCAACCCAACCTAGGCAACTTTTTAATAAAATGCATGCAAGGCTACGAAATGTCATTGAAAGAACCTTTGGTGTATTCAAAAAAGGTTTTCCATCTTCAGCCACATGACAAACTACTATTTTACAAGACAGGTTATAATGGTCATAACATGTTGCGCACTTCATAATTTTATACGTAGATATTCAGCAGACGATACTTTTTTTAAGGAATTTGTAGATGAAAAATTAATTCATTATCAACAAATTGAAGATATCGTATCCACATCTCGAGGGTTGGATTTTTCATCTTCCCAATTAAATCATATGAGTACGAAAAGAGATGAAATTGCTACGACAATGTGGAATGCGAGACATTAATGTAATTTTGATGAAACTGTTTCATTGTATTATTTACTGTTATGAATATAATGTTTTATGCACTGTATGAGATGGTATCTTGACCATTTACTGATGAACAGGCACTGCACATAGATTCAGTATTGTTAGCAACAATGGTCAGAAGAATGAAAGGAGTTGTCAGTAACAGGAAGTGCTTTTATTATCAATTTTTTTACTCACGAAGATGATGTCGTTATAGGCAATGAAGAAATGCACAACTCAATTTTGAATGCGTGCCCCCCCCCCCCCCCCCCCCCCAACCTCCCTCTTTCTGCTTGGTTGTATTGTATATTGCAGATATTGAAAATATCAAAACTATGAGTGAATATCCACAGAAATGATGTGAGATAGCCTTTAAGCTGATCTGTGGTTTATGTTTAGAATTATGTGAAGTAAGAATGAATCCATTATGTGAAGTCAAAATGATGAAATCATTTCTTGATGTCGAGGGGGGGGGGGGGTGGACAATTTAATTAGTACTAGTAGGCATGGCATTGTCAAAAATGCAGCCCTAGACTGGAGTTTTTATGATTTATTTGAACAATTGTTCTATACAACCATGTTCTGAGCCTACGACTAATTTGATCCTTTTTTGCTTATTCACATGGCTTTGTTGTAGTATTTGATTTCATGGTCATCTTTGGAGGATACATATAAATTTTGTTTTTACTTCCTTCACCTACTTCATTTTCTTTAATTGTACACAGTACAAGAAGAAGCCATCTGAATACATCATAACATCAGAAGCCATGAGCAGCAGCAGAACCTATCACAGGAAGGTAACTGTACACAGTATGGAAATTCTACAGAGGAAGAAATCAATGGTTTATAAAAAGCATCAGAAGCCATCATCTCTATATTCAAATGAGCCACATGTACTTTTTTGTGTTTGGTTGGTAGAAATTGACAATCGTGGAGATGATGATGATACATTCTGATCCTATATAACCTTTGCAGTATTGAAAATGACCAAACACTAGTAACCATAAATATGCTAGATGGTAGTAACGAAACAGAAATATGTACTAAATTTTGTACATGAACATCTGAGGAACCTGGAGATGATGGCTACTGATGAGATACTTCTTAACTAGACTATTGATTTCTTAATATTTAAAAGATGTCACTGCGTTACCTTCCTATGATGGGTACTCTTGCTGCTCATGGCTTGTGATGGCTACTCATGGATTGTGATGGCTTCTTCTTGCAGGTGAAGGGTGGAAGCAGGTGAAGGAAGTAAAGGAGAGATGGAAGTAAAGAGGGAGTAAAGTGCTCGTGTATAGAGAGAAGAGAGTATAAAGGAAAATGTTTCTGAATGAAGGAGTTTTGTGAAAACTTTCTTGAAAGAACACTCAAACCAAACAGGTTTTGGGGTTTTTTTCCTTGCCTTCTCTTGCTTTATAAAGGATGAAGGTTTGAGTTTGACTTTTGAAAATTAATTTCTTGTTACATCCCTTATAACTATAAAGGCTCGTCATAATTGTCATGGGTAACGCAAAATCAGATTGTGAATTACTAGTTACCAAATACAGAAAAATTTCTACAATATTCTGTACATGTGCCTCTCATGAATCTGGAGATTCTGGTGTCTGATCCTATTTTAGTAAACTATTATTTCTTCCTTTGTAATATTCCCACAATGTGTACAAGATTCTTCCTGTGATGGGTATTACTGCTGCTCATGGCTTCTGATGGCTTTTGATGGAGTGTGATGACTTCTTCTTCCTTTATAAGGGAATATGGTATGAATTTCACTTTCAAAATAACCTTCTTGTTACTATGTTATAACCGTGAAGTTTTCTGATGCCTGTGATGGCTT